>OX451735.1:234316589-234916589 GCA_948472305.1 Vicia faba
TCCTCCAGAACTCAATTCCCCTCGGAGTTTAAGTTTCAATATCCCCAGCAGAGCTAAAACTTCAAACTATCAATCCCCAGCAGAGCCAGACTAGTGAACCTTTTCCCCACAGAAATGCTTCTCACTAGACTAGAGATTCTCAGTCTTACCTCCCCAGCTTAAGTCTGCCAGGTTCTAAAATCCCCAGTAGACATCATCAGAAATTCTTTTACCCTGCAAGTCACCAAGGAAATTCCAAGTCCCCGCAAGTGGTTCTAAGGCCCCTCGACGATTGAAGGTCTGGTATTCCCCAAGCAAATCTGAAGACTCTCAGTTCTCAGTTCCTCATTGTATATTCAAGATTCTCCAGTGAAGATCTCCTCAAGACAGGGATTCCCCAGAAGATTGGTATACAAACCAAGCTCCTTATTCCCCAGCAACAGCCAAGGAATTATTCTTCCCGGCAGCAGTCAAGATGCTTTTATCTTCAGCCATCTAGGATTCATTTATCCTCCGCAAGACAGCTCTCCAGCTTACATGCATATTCATTTACATTCATATCATATAACATACATTGTATCATGCATCATAACATTGCATATAACTAACTCTTTACCTTTTCAGGTAAGATCAGTCGACAGACAAAAATCATTGTCTTCCGAGACTCTTTCTAGAAATAGTTCAGATGTGACCCAGACATGGCAACATTCTGATGCTTATTCCAGATCCATCCAGATGCAGTTTTATACGAGCACATCATCAGGAAGCCCTACGCCGGTTCCTCTTCCACTTTAAGATTTCTGAAAACAGTTCACGGGTTCTCCAAGTAAAGGATGTTGACCTATCACTTGTTCAGATTCTTCTCAAGACTTCTGAAAACAATTTATGGATTCTTCCCAACAATGGATGTTAATCTATCGCTTGTTCAGATGCAACTTTTGAAAACAGTTTACAGACGCTTCCCAACAACGGATGCTGCTCTATTGCTTATTCAACTTCAAGATTTATGAAAACAGTTCACGGGTTCTCCAAGTAACGGATGTCAACCTATCGCTTGTTCAGTTTCTTCTCAAGACTTCTGAAAACAGTTTATGGATTCTTCCCAACAACGGATGTTAATCTATCGCTTGTTCAGATGCAACTCTTGAAAACAGTTTACAGACGCTTCCCAACAACGGATGCTGCTCTATTGCTTATTCAACTTCAAGATTTCTGAAAACAGTTCACAGGTTCTCCAAGTAACGGATGTCAACCTATCTCTTGTTCAGTTTCTTCTCAAGACTTCTGAAAACAGTTTATGGATTCTTCCCAATAACGGATGTTAATCTATCGCTTGTTCAGATGCAACTCTTGAAAACAGTTTACGGACGCTTCCCAACAACGGATGTTGCTCTATTGCTTATTCAACTTCAAGATTTCTGAAAACAGTTCACGGGTTCTCCAGTAACGGATGTCAACCTATCACTTGTTCAGATTCTTCTCAAGACTTCTGAAAACAGCTTATGGATTCTTCCCAACAACGGATGTTAATCTATTGCTTGTTCAGACTCTTCTCAACCTCTGAAAACAGTTTACGGATGCCTCCAGATACGGATGTCAATCTGTTGCTTATTCAGACCCCCAGTTCGGAGATAGTCCAAAGCATGGACACCTTTCTGATACTCATTCCAGATGGCATCTTTAAGCCCATCCCCGACAAGTTTCTGTCACTCCTCCCGATGGAATCGTTAAGCCCATCTCCAAATGGAATCTCTAAGCCCATTCCCACATCCATTGCTTTGACAAGTGCAAATTTCCGGGCACTCTAGTGTCCAATCTCCTTTTACCCTCGAGTCGCGAAAGGCAAACTTGCCAATCTAACTCTTCGGATTCAAGAAGATTAAACAGGGGCAACTGTTGTACCCCAAAATTTTCCCTCCCATTTCTCAACAATTTCTCATCACAAAGCCCTTGGAGCTCAAGATCCAGTTAGGGTTTCCTCTGCTCAAGACTTCTCCTTGCACTGTTGACCCAAATTAGGGTTTGTGTTTGCACAAATATGTTTTGACCTAAAATGCCTAAGATGACTTTCATGCTTCATATTGGACTCCCAAGTTTATCCACATCAAGTTTCAAGCCTTAATTCCAAACTTTGCCCAGTCAATTGGACAGTTGACCTAGAAATCAACTGTGTTGGGGAAAAAGTCAACTATGGCCAATTGACAGTCAAACCTCATGGAAATTGACCCACATCAACATTATGAACTAACATGGACCATTTGATCAAGTTTGGATCACAATTCCACAAGAAATTTGGTCAGATCACCAAAAGGGCAAAATGGTCATTTTTAGGGTTTTGACTGCACAAAGGCAATTTTTGACTGTTTGACCTAGCCAATGGCAATTCAAGCTCACATATGGACTCAAGGACACCATGGAATTATCTTGACATGCTCAACAAGTTCAAAAGATCCCAAATGCACAAAATTGACAGTTGAATTTCCCAGTCAATTGATCAATTTTGACTGTATACTGAAAAGTCAAACTTTGACTTTTTGGTCAAAATCAAGTGTCAAGATTCATTTTTCATCAAAACATGCCAAATCATGAAACTTGTTCATCAAGAAATCAAGAAATGCAAATTAGGGTTTGAAATGAAGATTTTTCATAACTTCGAATTTTTCTAAGTTATGAAAAACCCTAATTTTTTCCTAACTTTGTCCCACTTTCTCACCAAGATTCATTTGGATTCAAGCAAAAGTCAAAACATGAAAGTTATAGCCTATTGCATAATCTACAACTTTTATTCACAAAGTTTTCCCAAAGGAAGCTTGTAGCTCAAGTTACAATTTTTGGAACAAGGGTACCAAACCATTCTTAACTTAGAGAAAATTTGACCTATTTTAGGCAGGATTTTTCCCTAACTTCAAGACCATTTTTCACATACTTCCACTTGGCATTTCAATTTTCACTTCAAAGATGGATTGTAGTAAACATTCCAAGCTTTCCAAAATGTCCAAGAACTCATCAAACAACCTCATGGTTAGGGAGAATCGAATTTGGTAAGTTGGGAAAAACTCACTTTTGATTTGGCCAATTTAATGTCCATAACTTGTGCATTTTCAAACTCAGCATGTGCAAGCTACATTGCAGGCCTCTAATCTCATTCTTACTCAATAATTCAATGCTAAACCATTGTGCCAAGATGTTGTTCTATGCATTTGGACATTACATGGAGAATTAATCCTTATTTAGAAAAAGCAATATATCCATTTTGATAAAGTTGCACTTTATGTCAAATTTGCAATCCAAGTGGTACAATTCAAATCTCTTTGGCACAAGTTTATGGACTAATTGCACTGATCAAGACTAAGTGGTTCAGCATAGAATGGGGGCCTGTACAGGCTAGAAACACCAACTTGCCATCTCTTGCTTAAAGTGTAAGAAAGCTTGCATGTTGTACAACAACTATCATTCCTGTAAACCAAGCCTAAAGCAAACTTGTCAAACATATTCTAAATATCCATTCTAAGCTAGAACACGAGCCAACCAAGTCCCAAACACTCTCATTCACAGAATCACCATTGAACTGCTCAAAACAGGGCATCCCTGCAGTTTGAGTTCCATAGCTCAAACCTTCCATGCATTCTTGCTAAAAACTTGTCAAACACATTCCATAACATCCCTTGAAGCTAATCAAAACCTCAAACACGACCTGTAACACTCCCAGGCAAGATCACCATTTTCATTTTCTTGTTTTGCAACTGAAGTTCCATAGCACGATTCAAAAGGTTTCAAGACAAAGTAAAGCTTGGAATAACATCCCTGGACATCAAGGAAGATGTACCAATCATCACCTTGCATTGAAGACACCTCCATCACCAGATACAACTTCAACTGAACAGGTAAGTTCATGAACACGTATCTCTCTATCCAGGCATTGTTAGCTTTAGGTTTGTGAAGAAAACATGTCACATTCATAGCCCTGAACATGCCCATGTGATTAGATTTCATTTATATTATGTATGCTTAGAGAATTTTAAGTCTGAACATGAAACAAAAACTAGGTCAGGAATTGGGGGAGAAGAAATTCTCTCTCATTTCTGAGAGTTAGATTGACTTCTTTATATGTCTAGAATCGTGGCTTCAAGCTCTACAGGTTTCATGTTGGAAGATTTGGCAAAAGATCAAAGAATCAGGAGTTAGAGATTTGAGAAGAAAGGCGCGTGTTTTTGAATTTTGTTGGTCTGAAGGTTGAAGACAACAATCTCCTGGGCTGGGCCTGATTTGTTATTTCTTTTCACACCATGTTTTTACTTCTGCACCCCCTGAGCCCATTTTGCTTATTTTAATGATTTTTTGACTTTTCTTTTTTTATTCTGACTTATTTATTTTTTCTTATAATATTAAAAATATAAAAATAATTTTTTAAACCATTTTTTAATTTATTAGGCATTTATTTGTTTGAATGAGTATTTGTGCATAAATAAATAAATAGATATACTTTTTTACTAAAAATACTAAAAATAGTGCAAACACATTTTTATTCCATTTTTATTTTATTTTATCTTCTGAAAATATTTTATATAAAATATACCTTTTTTATAAATATTAAATATTATTATTTTTTTATATATTCAATATATTTAACAAATAATATAAATACATATATTTATTAGTATATTTAGGTTAGAATACAAAATATATACATTTTTATTTTTATTAATATTTGATAGTAAAAATACCTTTTTGACAAATATACTTCATTTTTATTTTATTTTGTATATAATTGATAAATATTTGTACATATTAAATAATTAATATATTTACTTAATAAATTAGGTTTTTGCCCTAAACATGAAAAATCCAAGAAATTAATACCTTTTTATTTTGTTTATTTGACACATAAAGGAATACCTTTTTCCATACATATAAAAACCCTTTTGCATCTTGCATATTTGTTTTATTTTCATTTAATTTGTGCAATTAAATATCTTGTAAATAATTCAATTTTGATGTAATAGTTTAGGTTTAAATTCCTTGTCAAAATACCCCCATTTGAACATTTGTACCCCCTTCCCATATTATGTTGTAATAGCTTAGGAACTTTAATTTTCGCACTTTAATGCTTTCTAAATATACCATGATAGAATTAGGGTTTGTATGCGAATCAAAAACGACAAAAATAGTTTGACCTAATCTCAAGATAAACAAGCATGAAAATGGACAACACATATCACACTTGCTCCCTTAGGGTATTCCACTTGTTGCCTTCAATAAATGGGCCATATTGCATGTTAGGTCTCTTTGGGCAAAAACAAAACAAACAATCAAATGATCATAGTCCCTCGATGACGCTTTCGAAAAGTTGCCTAAAAATGATCAAGTCCCTTAAAGGAAAATTGCCCAAAGATACTTGGCACCATTGCAATTATGGTCTAACAATGACCCGCGCCCGTCCCTTTCACATCCTAACACAAGATTGTCCACCAAATGCAATGGTGGAACAAAATTGTTAAAAGGGTTAAAACATAGCAATAATCTTTGAGAACTTTAGGGTAGATAGCTCTTAAGTACTTGTCAACTTGCAAAACAAAAACACTTGCCTATTTTTCAAACCACACTTCACAAACACTTTCAAAACAAACTTTCAAAAACCTTGAAACATCTTTTCAAAAAGACAAACACCTTTTGTAAAACATTCGAGTAAAGAATTGTTACAAGGGTAGCCTAGACAAGGCATCTTTTTCAAAACATTTTCAAAACCACACACAAAGCACCATTTCAAACAATTGAAAACCAAGGCAAGTTGATCTAAGCAAGTACCTAAGAGCCCATGGATAACCATGGATAGAAAGGGTGCTAATACCTTCCCTTTCTATAATCTACTCCCCGAACCCAAGAAAATATCTCAAAAAAATTTTGCTGTGCTTTTTAAACCTTTCCTTAGGATAAAATAAAAAGTCAGTGGCGACTCTTGCTCAACCGAAACATTTGCGAAAACAAACGCAAAACCCTAGTCAGTTCTCCCACCGTATCACACATGCTATTTATTACCTGAGCAAAAAGTTTACCGACTGTGAAACAAGATATTCACTGCTCGAGAAAACTTGTTGCGCTCTGGCATGGGCTGCTCGCCGGCTAAGACAGTATATGCTGACCCATACTACCTTATTAGTATCTAAAATGGATCCAATAAAATACATCTTCGAGAAACCTGCCCTCTCTAGGAGAATGGCAAGATGGCAGATGATCCTGACAGAATATGACATACAGTATACTACCCAGAAAGCAATAAAGGGCAGTGTACTAGCTGATCACCTTGCTCACCAAGTTGTGGAAGACTACCAGTCAATGAAGTTTAAATTCCCAGATGAAGACATCATGATGGTAAACAACTATGAAGAATTCAGGCCATATGACGGACCTGAACAAGGATCCCGTTGGACCCTGGTTTTTGATGGGGCATCTAACACACTCGGCAATGGTATTGGTGTTGTACTCATGTCTCCTGAAGGATGTCATACCCCTTTTACTGCAAGACTCTGCTTCAATTGTACAAATAACATGGCGGAATACGAAGCGTGCATCTTTGTTCTCAAAGCTGCCATAGATTTGGGGATCAAATCCTTAAATGTATTCAGAGATTCAGCTTTGGTTACCAGCCAGATCAAAGGGGAATGGGACACCAAACACCCTAACCTTATCCCCTACAAAAAAACATGTGTTGACATTGCTCCCATATTTTGAGAAGATTACCTTCGAGCACTTCCCGCGAGAAGAAAATCAGCTAGCAGATGCACTAGCCACAATGTCTAAACTTAAATGGGATAACGACGCTTCCTAGATCACCATTAAACGAATGGATGAACCAGCTCACCGTCACGAGATTAATACTGAAGAAGTAGTGAACCAGCCTTGGTTTCACGAAGTCAAGATGTATCTCGAGGCTCAAGAATATCCGAAAGGAGCTTTAGTTAATGATAAGAAGTTCTTAAGGAGATTCTCTGCTAAGTTCTTCCTTAGTAATGACATTCTCTACAAACGCAACCATGACTCTGTTTTGCTCCGTTGCATAGGCAAGGTTGAGGCAGAAAAGATCATGGCTGATCTACATGAGGGAACTTTTGGCAGCCATTCCACTGGGCATACGGTTGCAAAGAAAATCCTACGGGCAGGTTATTACTGGTCTACCATGGAAGCAAATTGCTATCAATATTTTCGAACCTGCCACAAGTGTCAGATCTATGCTGACAAGGTGCACGTACCTCCGGTTCCTCTGAATATCTTGACGGCTCCTTGGCCCTTTTCTATGTGGGGCATCGATATGATTGGGGAAATCAAGCCAACAGCCTCTAATGGACACCACTTCATCTTAGTGGCCATTGACTATTTTACAAAGTGGGTTGAGGCAGCCTCCTTCGCTTCCGTCACCAAGAATGTTGTCACCCGGTTCATCAAGAAGAATCTCATTTGTTGTTATGGTATCCCAGAGAGGATCATTACAGACAATGCTACGAATCTAAATAATACTATGATCACCGCCCTGTGCAAGTAGTTCAAGATCCAGCATCAAAATTCTTCCCCTTACCGGCCAAAGATGAATGGTGTTATCGAAGCTGCAAATAAGAATATCAAAAAGATCATACAGAAAATGAAAGTCACATACAAAGACTGGCATGAGATGCTACCATTCTCTCTCCATGGGTATCGTACCACAGCATGCACATCAACTACGGCAACACCATACTCTCTGGTATACGGCATGGAGGTTGTCTTGCCCTTCGAGGTCCATATCCCCTCTCTGAGAATTATGAAGGATGCAGGGCTGAATGAAGAAGATTGGATCCAGACTCGACTTGATCAAGTCAGGGATCTAGTGATCAAACGTATCATACTGCCGCAAGGTGACCCCAGGGGAAAATGGACTCCTACATACGAAGGACCATTTGTAATCAAAAACATATTCTCTGATGGAGCAATGATCCTAACCACCATGGATGGTAACGACCTGCCGCACCCTGCGAACGCATACATAGTCAAAAGATATTACGCATAAGAGACCCGCAAGGTTGACACACCTAGGAAAAACAAGGGCATCCAGGCGAGACAAAGAGGTTCGGGAAAAAATTAGGGATAAAACAAACAAAAATTTATACATCCGACAAGCTGAAAACCCAAAAGGGAGGCTTGGGCAAAAAAGGGTATCTCGGTGGACTGAAAACCCAAAAGTGCGGTCCAGGAAAAAGTTAGGGATTTAAAGCGTATGACTATGTCCTGTTGGATCACCTTACGGACAACCTTTGACTTCAACCTTCAAACTCAAAGGTTCTGACCAGTTCAATCAGCTTCGGACAAGGCAGCAAATGGATAAGATGCTCAGAGACACGAATGCTATAGCAGAATGGGAACCCCATGGGATTATTGCACATAGCTATCTTTTCTTTGTATCAAACTTTTCATTTTTTACGACGGCATTCTCTTACTAGAATGTTTGTCTCATTGTAAAAAAATACTTACTCAAAGTCAATACAAAGATATCCCTTTGAAAGTGCAAAACTATCTATTTCCTTTAGTCTTGTGTTTTGTTTACAAAAACGTCCAATGATTTATTTTTGAACAAATGCATTTGAACAGAATTACTGTTTACAAATGAACAAAATAAAAAAGAAAATCACTGATGGCTTTAAGAGATAGGGAAATCTCTCTAAGTTATTTCCATGAAGTCCCCCACAGTGTGCAGCTTAATCCCCATCATAACAAAACTTCCAGTTATCAATCCCCAGTAGAAGTCGCCAAATTTCTCAGGATTCCCCAACGGGATTTTACAAGCAGTACACGACATTTCCCATACAACAGAGTTTATTTCTCCAAACGGAAATTTGTCAACACTTCAACTTCACAACATATCCTCAGCAATAGTCAGAGATTTATTTTCCCCAATCCAACTGCAGTGCAGCGGATTAGCTCGCATACTCATACATCGGATTCATATATCATAAACATCGATAACACGAACGCATTATACCTTGCATTTCATACAACATGACATTACATATTAGCTAACATTTTACCCTTTTCAGGATAAAATTAATCAATGGCTACCATTAGCAAATTACAAAGGTCAGAAATTGATACCTAAGACAAGCCAAGACAATTATCTACACGACCAATTGAAGCAATCTAGCACGGGTTCTTCAGATTCAACTTTTGATACAGTTTAGATACGCTCCAGACACGGACGCTATTCTGATGCTCATTCAGATTCCACTTCCAGATACAGTTCAGATACGCTCCAGACACGGATGCCATTCTGATACTCATTCAGAATCTCTTTTAGATACATTTCATATACGCTCTAGACACGGATGCCATCCTGATACTCATTCAGATTTAACCTTTAGATATAGTTCAGATATGCTCCAGACACGGATGCCATTCAGATACTCATTCAGAATCAACTCTTCGGATACAGTTCAGATACGCTCCAGACATGGATTCCGTTCTGATACTCATTCAGATTCAGCTTTCAGATACAGTTCAGATATGCTCCAGACACGGATGCCATTCTTATACTCATTCAGATTCAGCTCTCAGATACAGTTCAAATACGCTCCAGACACGGATGCCATTCTGATACTCATTCAAAATCTCTTTCAGATACAGTTCAGATACACTCTAAACATAGATGCCATCCTGATACTCATTCAGATTCAACTTTCAGAAACAGTTCAGATACGCTCCAGACACAGACGCCATTCTGATACTCATTCAGTTTAAGCTTACAGACACGGTTCAACAATCATTTTGGATGGCATCTACAAGCCCATATCCAACAAATTTCCATCATCTCTCCAAATGGAATCTTTAAGCCCATTCCCTATGCCATCACATCCTTGAGTGCAAATTTCTAGGCACTCTAGTGTCCAATCATCTTCCACATTCGAGTCACAAATGGCAAAACTCACCAATATAACTCTTCAGGCTTAAGAAGATTGAACAGGGGAAGTTGTTGTACCCAAAAAATTTCCCTCTCATTTATCAAGAAGTTGCTCACAAGATCTCCTTAGCTCAAGATTGCATTAGGGTTGATCAGCTCAAGACACCTCCTTAAGCACTAATGACCAAAATTAGGGTTTGAGTTTGCACAAGGATTTTTGAACTTCCAATGCCCCATATGACTTTAATAGATCATTATGGACCCTCAAGATCACTCATGTCAAGTTTCAAGCCTTGGATCACATTTTTGCTCAGTCAATTGAGCAGATGACCTAAAAATCAATTGTATTGGGGAAAAAGTCAACTATGGCCAATTTACAGTCAAACTTCATGATTTTTGATCCACATAAACATTTTAAACTCATATGTATCATTTGATCAAGTTTGGACCATAATTCCTCAAGAAATTTGATCCAATCTCCAAAAGGGCAAAATGGTCAAAATTAGGGTTTTGATTGGGAAAAGGCAATTTCTTATTTTTGACCTAGCAAATGATCAATTGGTTTAAGGAATGATCTCAAGAGTCTAATTGCATAATTTTGGCCTAATGACATGGTTCAAAACATTGTAAGTCCATTGGATTGACAGATGAATTTTTCAGTCAACTGTATACTGAAAAGTCAAACTTTGACTTTTTGGTCAAAATCAAATGCCAAAGATCACAATTCATTAAACATGTCAAAATATGAAACGTATTCATCAAGAAATCAAGATTTCAAGATTTCATTTTGAAAAATCAAAATTTCTAAACTTAGAAATTTTTTTAAGTGTTGGAAATTTCATGTTTTTTTACAACTTTGAACAAATTTTTCACCATGATGCAAGATGATTCAAGAGAAACTTCCAACATGAAAGTTTTAAATATCCATGAAATATACAACTTTGGTTTACATAACTCCTTCAAAAAGTACTTGGATCTCAAGTTATAATTTTAAGAACATGTGGTCATGAAACTAAACACTTCGTGAAATTTTGCCCTAATTTGGTCAGGATTTTGACCCAACTTCATGGAACTTTTTCATATAGTTCCAAGGGTAATATTCAAAATCAATTCAAATATGGGTTTTATATCACATTACAAGCTTTCCAAAATGTCCAAGAACTCCTTGAGATCATTCTTGAGTAGGGAGAATCGAAGAGATGAAGTTAGGGTTTTATCACTTGAATTACAAGTCATGTTGTGATGAACCAAACTCAAAATTCAAACTATGCTGCATAAAATCTACTTTGCAGGCCTCAAACTTGTTAGGCACTCCATAATTAATTGCTTTCACAGCTGTTAGAGGTCTCATTTCAAGCATTCAATGCATGGACATGCTTTATATCCATTTTTGGAAGAAAGTGCACATTGCCATTTTGATAAAGTGACTTTTTGCCCAAAACTTGTTCTTGAGCCTTGCAATTGTTCTCTTCTGATCATACATGTCTAACAATACATGAGAAATGTTTTAGACACTTACAATCACCTAGCCCATGCTTGTACTACACATTGAAACTAGGTTTCCCTCTTTTCTGCAAAATCAAGTAACCTAGCCAAAAGCTTGTAACTTGTACTTCTGATTGTCCAAACCACTCCAAACCTTTTTGCTTATAGATACACAAACTATTTGCATAAAATACACGAATGCTCAAGCCCTGAAAATACCTAGAACTCAGAATCACATTCCTTACCTCCATTTTCACATAAATTGACCAAAAACTTGAAACTCATAACTCCCTCGTGCGTTTTCAAGCCTTTTGGTTCCTAAAATTTCTAAACATCAATTAGAACTGATCCCACACCCTGTTACAGAGCTGTAACATCATTAACACCATCCTCCATTTTCAAAAATAGAGCTTTTCACTTGGACTTCTCTAGAACTCCTCAGCCACTTCCAGCTCAAGCTAAGCATCTCATTAGCTTCCTGGGAACTTGAGGAAGCTAACCCAACCATTGGAACTCCTTGAAAGCTACTCAAACTCCAAACCCGATACCCTCTTGCAAGGTAAGTTTTCTAACTTTGGAACTTTTCATACAGGCATCATCAATGATTTATTTGTGAACAAAACATGTAGATATCATTGCCCTAAAGCTGACCATATCCATAGTTTCCATTAATGTTGCTTAGGCTTAGAGAATTTTAAGATTGAAATTTTTGAATTTTTAGGGTTCAGTTTAGGGCCAATGGAATTCATGCTTATCTTTGATCTATAGTTTTAATGCTTTACATTTCTAAAATCGTGAGGAAATTTGCTACAAGTTTCATATTTACAGTTTTCATTTTTGTTGAGAAATGAACAAGTTACAATTGGTCTGGCTGGAGGTTGAAGATGAAGTGTAAATCAGGGCGCGTTTTGTATCATATGTTTATTATTTTGCTTATGTTAAAAGATGCATAGTCACCCCAGTGGTAGAAGCGCGCGTCTGTAACCTTTGGGATCTGGGTTCGAGCCCCAGTGGTACCCTTTTAATTTTTTTTGTATTTTTGCATTCTGACTTTGTTTTTTTTGGACATGCGCTGGGCCTCTTTAGGCTTGGTTTGTTTTTGTTTTTGCTAGCTAACCCCCTTGTTTCATTTACACGCCCTTGGCCCAATTTCATTTTATTTTTTATTTTATTTTTATTTGTTTTCTTAATTATTTTTCTAATACTAAAAAAAATCATAAAAAATACAAAAATATTAGATTTTCATTTTTGACATAGTTATTTATTTTTTCTCATAAAAATTATTTTTATTTAATAAATACTTTATTTATTTTACTAATTATTCTTGTAAATTTAATTAAAACTAGGTTATTATTTATTTTCTTTTATACTAATTAAAATATATTATTTTAATATAAAAAAGGCCAAAAATATTTTATAATACTATAAATTATTTTCAAGACAAAAATACTAAAATACTTTTCTTAAACTTAATTTCCTTTTAATCAATTAATAGACTTAGGGTTTTATTTAAAATCTTTTCTTATTAAATTAGGTTTACTTTTATTGTCTTAATTAATTATTTTCTTTTAATTAATTAGGTTAAAACAAATTCACTTATCTTAAAAAAAATCCAAACAAAAATATCCATTTTCTTTATTTTTGCATTCTTGCATATTTATTCATCTAGTACATTATTTATTTCAATTCTTGTACAAATTCAATTTGGTTGTAATATATTAATTAGGTTTATATTCTTGCAGTCCCAATTTGCAATTTGTATACCCCCTCCCACAATTACTGTAATAACGTAGTAACTTTAAATTCTGCAATTTATCCTTTACATATAAATGCTAATAATTAGGGTTTGTAGGAAAGACTAAATCCAATACTTAGAAAACCTTATTTCAAGACAAAATCAAGCATGAAAACAATACACTTGCACACAAGCACCCCTAGGGTAAATCCACTTGGTTGCCTTTACAAAATGGTCATATTACACATGTAAGGTATCTTAGCAAAAACAGGAAAATACAAGATCATAGTCCCTCGATGACGTTATCTAAGTTGCCTTTCAAATGATCTTAGTCCCTAAATAGAATGCTAAGATACCTTACAACATTGCTAATCATGGTTATACGATGACCCACGCCCGTCCCGCTTACATCGGAAGATAGGGTTGCTTACCAAATCAATGGTAAGACAACAATGTCAAAGAAAAAGAAAATGAACAAGAAAGACTTTTGAGTAGGTAGAATGCTCCTAATTACTTGCTCAACTTCAAAATAAAACATCCTTGCTATTTTCAAAAAAAACACCTACACTTTCAAAACCTCTTTCAAACTTTAAAACATTTTCAAAAGATCAACATCTTTGTATACATTCTTACGAACGAGAATCATTACAAAGATTGCCTAAACAATGGCCTCTTTACAAAGTACTTTCAAAAACCAAACAAAGCACCATTTCAAACAAAAGCAAGTGATCTAGCAAGTGACTAAGAGCCCATGGAAAACCATGGATTAAAAGGGTGCTAATACCTTCCCTTTTCATAATCTACCCTCCGAACTCAAGAAATAAATCTCAAAGGTCTTTCCTATTCTTTTTCACCTTTCCTTTTGGATAAAAGAAAAGTCGTTGGCGACTCTTGCTAACCGCGACATTTGCGATCAAACACAAAACCTTCAAGTCAGTTCTCCCACCGTATCATAGTCTCAAATCTGCGATAGATTTGGGGATCAAATCCTTAAATGTATTCGGAGATTCAGCTTTGGTCATCAGCCAGATCAAAGGGGAATGGGACACCAAACACCCTAACCTTATCCCCTACAAAGAACATGTGTTGACATTGATCTCACATTTTGAGAAGATTACCTTCGAGCATTTCCCGTGAGAAGAAAATCAGCTAGCAAACGCACTAGCCACAATGTCATCCATGTTTAAACTTAAATGGGAGAATGAGGCTCCCCAGATCACCATTGAACGAATGGATGAACCAGCTCACTGTCACGAGATTAATACTGAAGAAGTAGTGGACCGGCCTTGGTTTCACGAAGTCAAGAGGTATCTCGAGGCTCAAGAATATCCGAAAGGAGCTTTAGTTAATGATAAGAAGTTCTTATGGAGATTCTCTGCTAAGTTCTTCCTTAGTAATGACATTCTCTACAAACGCAACCATGACTCTGTTTTGCTCCGTTGCGTAGGCAAGGTTGAGGCAGAAAAGATCATGGCTGATCTACATGAGGGAACTTTTGGCAGCCATTCCACTGGGCATACGATTGCAAAGAAAATCCTACGGGCAGGTTATTACTGGTCTACCATGGAAGCAAATTGCTATCAATATTTTCGAACCTGCCACAAGTGTCAGATCTATGCTGACAAGGTGCACGTACCTCCGGTTCCTCTGAATGTCTTGACGGCTCCTTGGCCCTTTGCTATGTGGGGCATAGATATGATTGGGGAAATCAAGCCAACAGCCTCTAATGGACACCGCTTCATCTTGGTGGCCATTGACTATTTCACAAAGTGGGTTGAGGCGGCTTCTTTTGCTTCTGTTACCAAGAATGTTGTCGCTCGGTTCATCAAGAAAAATCTCATTTGTCAGTATGGTATCTCGGAGAGGATCATCACAGACAATGGTATGAATCTTAACAACACTATGATCACCGCATTGTGTGTGCAATTCAAGATCCAGCACCACAATTCTTCCCCTTACCGGCCAAAGATGAATGGTGTTGTCGAAGCCGTAAATAAGAACATCAAAAAGATCATACAGAAAATGATAGTCACATACAAAGACTGGAATGAGATGCTACCATTCGCTCTTCACGGTTATCATACCAAGGCATGCACATCAACCGGGGCAACACCCTACTCTCTGGTATATGGCATGGAGGTTGTCTTGCCTATTGAGGTCCAGATCCTCTCTCTGAGAATTATGAAGGATGCATGGCTGAATGAAGAAGATTGGATCCAAACTCGTCTTGATCAACTAAACTTGATTGATGAGAAAAGGCTTACTGATGTCTGTCATGGTCAAATGTATCCAAATCGGATGATTAAGGCTTTCAACAAAAAGGTCATACGCCAAGTATATCAAGTCGAGGATTTGGTGATCAAGCGCATCATACTGCCGCAAGGTGATCCTAGGGGAAAATGGACTTCTACATATGAAGGACCATTTGTAATCAAAAGTATATTCTCTGGTGGAGAAATGATCTTGACCACCATGGATGGAGACGACCTGCCGCACCATGTGAACGCGGACATAGTCAAAAGATACTACGCATAAGAGACCCGTTAGGTTGACACACCTAGGCAAAACAAGGGCATCTTGGCGAACCAAAAAGGTTCAGGAAAAAATTAGGGATAAAACAAAAAAATCTGTACACCCGACAAGTTGAAAACCCGAAAGGGCGACTTGGGCAAAAAAGGGTATCCCGATGGACTAAAAACCCGAAAGGGCGGTCCAGGCAAAAGTTAGGGAATTAAAGCGTACGACTATGTCCCGTTGGATCACCTTTACGGACGACCTTTGGCTTCAACTGACAAACTCAGCGATTCTGATCAATCCAATCAACTTCGGACAAGGAAGCCAGTGGACAAGACGCTCAGAGACACGAAGGCTATAGTAGAACAGGAACCCTTGAGATTATTACACATGGCTATCTTTTCTTTGTATCAAATTTTCATTTTTTACGATGACATTCTCTTACTAGGATGTTCGTCTCATTGTACAAAATACTTATTCAAGTAAATACAAAGATACCCCTTTGAAAGTTCAAAACTATTTGTTTTTCTTTATTTATGTGTTTTGTTTACAAAAACGTCCAATGATTTATTTTTGAGCATATACATTTGAACATAATTACTATTTACAAATGAGCAAAAAATAGAAGAGAATCACTAATGACTTTAAGAAATAGGATGATATCTTTAGACTATTCCATAAAATTCCCCACAGTATGCAGCTTAATCCTCAAAGGAACAAGACCTCCAGTTATCACTCCCCGGTAGAAGTCGCCCAAATTTCTCAGGATTCCCCAACAGGATTTCACAGGCAATACACAGCGTTTTCCTTACAACAGAGTTTATTTCTCTAACAAATAGGAGCTCATCAGCTCGACAGCACATCAAAACATGAGGACGTACACTCCACGTCCCCAACAGCAGTCAGGGGTTTATTTTCCCTAATCCAACAATGTTATAGAAACATAGCTTATATGCCAATACATCGCATCCATACGTCATGACATTGACAAAATGAACACATACAACATGATTTCATTCATTTTATTAAGAACACCATTATACATTACATTTCATACATCATGACATTGCATACAACTAATCTTTAATATTTTCAGGAAAGATCAGTCAACGGATGGTTATCATCATCAATTTACAAAAGGTCAGAGATTGATACCGGCAACAAGCCAAGACAATTATCTACACGACCAGATGAAGCAATACTACACGGGTTTCTTATGACTCAACTTCCAGATACAGTTCAGATACGCTCCAGACACAAATGCCATTCTGATACTCATTCAGATTCTCTTTCAAATACAGTACAGATACGCTTCAGACACAGACGCCATTCTGATACTCATTCAGATTCAGCTCTCAAATACAGTTCAGATATGCTCCAGACACAGATGTCATTCTGATACTCATTCAGATTCTCTCTCAGATACAATACAGATACACTCCACACACGGACGCCATTCTGATACTCATTCAGACTCAGCTTCCAAATACAGTTCTGATACGCTCCAGACATGGATGCCATTCTGATACAGATTCAGCCTTCATATACAGTTTAGATACGCTTCAGACGCGGACGCCATTCTGATACTCATTCAGATTCTCTTTTAGATACAGTCTGGCAATAATTTTGGATGGCATCTGCAAGCCCATCTCTGACAACTTCTCATATCCTCTTCAAATGGAATCTTTAAGCCCATTCTCTATACCATCAACCATCACATTCTCGAGTGCAAATTTCTGGGCACTTTAGTGTCCAATCCTCTTCCACCTTCAAGTCACGAATGGCAAATCCGCCAATCTAACTCTTCAGGTTTAAGAATATTGAACAGGGGCAGCAGTTGTACCCCAAAATTTTCCCTCTCACTTATCAATTATTTTCTCACAAAGATCTCTCTTGGTTCAAAATTGCACTAGGATTGATCAACTCAAGATACCTCCTTAAGCACTGATGACCAAATTAGGGTTTCAGATTTCACAAGGATAATTGAACTTTCAATGCTTCATATGACTTTCATGGATCATTATGGACCCCCAAGATTACTCATGTCAAGTTTCAAGCCTTGGATCACACTTTTGCTCAATCAATTGAGTAGTTGACCTAAAAGTCAATTGTATTGGGGGAAAAGTCAACTATGGCCAATTCACAGTCAAACTTCATAATTTTTGATCCACATCAACACTATAAACTCATATGTATAATTTGATAAAGTTTGGACCATAATTCCTCAAAAAAATTAATCAAATCATCAAAAGGGAAAAATGGTCAAAATTAGGGTTTTGATTGAGAAGGGGCAATTTCTGATTTTTGACCTAGCAAATGATCAATTGGTTCGAAGCATAATCTCAAGAGTTCAATTGCATAATTTTGACCTAATGGCATGACCTAAAACATTGCTCAAGATCATTGGATTGATAGATGAATTTCAGTCAACTGATGAAAAGTCAACTATGCACTGAAAAGTCAAACTTTGACTTTTTGATCAAAAACAAGTTTCAAAAATCATATTTCATAAAGAATTGTCAAAATATGAAACTTGTTCATCAAAAAATTCAAAATTATCTTTGAAAAGTCAAAATTCTAAGACTTAGAAATTTTTCTAAGTGTTAGAAAGTTAACATTTTTTCATAACTTTGTGCCAAATTTCCACCATGATAAAAGATGATTCAAGGAAAACTTCCAACATGAAATTTGTAGATCTCAATGAGATCTAAAACATTGTAGGGAAGAACTTTTTCTATAAATGCTTGGATTTCAAATTATGAATTTATGAAGACATGTCCATGAAACTAAAAATACTTAGTGAAATTTTGAGTATTTTAGTCAGGATTTTGACCTAACTTCATGGCAACTTTTAACCTAGTTCCAAATTGATTCTTAAAAAATGTCCAACATGAAAGTTGTAGAGGATATTCCAAGCTTTTAAAAATGTCAAAGAACTTGAAGAGATCATTTTTGAGCTAGGAGATTCGAAGACTTGAAGTTGGCATGATAAACTTGAATTATAAGTCATTTTTGTGATGAACTCATAATCAAATCTCATAACCTTATCATTAAATTCAATTTTCAGGCCATGTTGCTTCTAAATCTCTCCATAATTAAGTAATTACATAGACCCTAAGTGTATTACACAAGGATTTGATGTTTTGTCCAAGTCTTGATACCATTTATGATTGAAATTACAAAAAGTAACATATTCATTCTTGTAAAGCAAGCTTTTTCACAATGTCAACCCTTTCTTGAGCCTCTCAATGGCTCCATCTGCATACACTCAACCTAGTAACTCAGAAGAAGCATGTTTAAAGTGATTCAACCATTCTACATAGGTTGTACCACACATTGGGATTTTGTTTTTCCACTTTGCTTCAAAAACAAGAAAAAATACCATAACATGTGATCTTGGTAATATGACCATCTCAAGTCTCCAAACCTTTTCCTATATATCAAGACACTCTTATGCAAATGGGGGGACGAATTTACAATCCCTTAAACCCTATCATACACTCTCAAACCTGAATTGGCCAAAAATCACCATTTTTAAGCTTTTGAAACCTTAACTTCGAAACTCATCACTCTTGCAACTATTGTCCAAACAAATCATCTAAAAACTTCATATATATCATATAGAAACTATACCCCTGTTTCCTCACTGTAACATCATTTTCATCATCCACCATTTTCAAAATCCACCATTGCAACTTGACTTGAGTAGACCAATCCAGACACTTTCAAGGCAAAGTAAAAGTTGCAACATACTCACCAAGGTCCCTTGAAGCTAAAGCAATCATCATATTGCTTCTGGAAGTCGTGTAGAAGCCATTGAATTTTTACATCAAGAGGTAAGTTTTTCCAACTTTGAAATCTTGATACAAGCATCATTTGCACTTACTTTCAAAAGATAAAATGTAGATATCATGTCTATGAAGCTAACCATATCCTTAAATTTCATTTTAATTGACTGTGGAATGAGAATTTTAAAACTAAATTTTATGGACATTTAGGTTTTCAGTTTGGTACAGGTAGAAATTCGTGAGTTATAGTAGGAATAAATAAAAACTAATTACATATTTGAAACCCTTGCTAAATTCTAAGCAAGTTTCATTTTTACATTTTTGAATTTGGTTGAGAAATGAGGAAGTTAGAATTTTTTTTGAAAAAAATGGAAAATACATGTTATTACAGTAACAGTAACAGCGTGCGGGAGGAAGAAGAAGGAGGGCCTGACCATTTTCAAATTTTTACATCCAAGTTCATTTTATATTTAATGATTTTTGTTTCACTAATGGATGTAAGAGTCACCCCAGTGGCAAGCAGTGTGCATTTCATGTCACTTTCACCTTAAGGGCGCGGGTTCGAACCATAGTGAACCCCCCCCCCCCCCCCCCCCCACCCATTTGCATATTTTGTGTTATTTTTTGATTTTGTGATTTCAGGAAGAAATCTTCTCATATAATATTATGCAAGCGCATGGTTGACAAGGAAATATGCTTGGCCTAGTGGTATTATTGTGAGCTAGCAACCTGAATGTCTTGAGTTCAAGCCTTGGCAGGACCCAAAGTCTATTTTATGAATATATAAAAATCTCACCAAAAATATTTTTATTTTCATTATTCGTGATTTATTCAAAGTAGCATCTTTTAGTTTTATTTATTTATTAAAAACAAAACAAAAACATTTTCTTAACAAATTTCGTTTCTTGATTAAATTAATTTTTAACTTAGCTTTTGCTTTGAATTTATTTTCTAATTAAATCAAATTAGAATTTAGGGATTTTAATTAATTAAATTCTTTCCTTTTATTAGTTTAATTAAATCAAGACTTTTCATTAAAAAAAACCTAAAAATGCTTTCTTGATTAATTTTATTTCTTTTAAACTAGGGTTTAATTTTACTTATTTTAATTAATTTTTTTTTATATAATTAGGTTAAAACCATTTTCTTCAAAATCTAAACAAAAATCATTTCTTTTCCATTATCTCCTTGTTTATTTATTCAATTATTGTACATTTACTCAATATGGTTGTAATAGTTAATTAGTTTTAATTTTCTTGCAATCCCCATTTGTTAATTTGTACACCTCTTCCCCTAATGATGTAATAGCGTAGTAATTTTACTTTTCGCAATTTATCGCTTTATATAAATGCTAGTAATTAGGGCTTATATGGAAAGATAAAATCAACAAGTAGCAAACCCTAATCAAAGACTAAACAAAGTGTGAAAATCAATACACTTGCACACAAGCACCCCTAGGGTAAAATCCACTTGGTTGCCTTACAAAAATGACCATATTATGCATGTGAGGTATCTTAGCAAAAAAAACAAGCCAAAATACAAGATCATAGTCCCTCAATGACGCTATCTATGTTGCCTTTTCAAAATGATATTAGTACCTAAAGAAAATGGCTAAGATACCTTGAAACATTGCTAATCACGGTTATACGATGACCCACGCTCGTCCCGTTTACATCCAAAGATAGGGTTACTTACCAAATCAATGGTAAGATAACAATGTCAAAGGAAAGAGGAAATGAACAAGAAAGACTTTTGAGTAGGTAGAATGCCCCTAGTTACTTGCTCACTTTCAAAACAAAACATCCTTTCTATTTTCAGAATAAACACCTTCACTTTCAAAACATCTTACAAACTTGAAAACATTTTCAAAAGATCAACATATTTGTATACATTCTTACGAACGAGAATCATTACAAAGTTTTCCTAAACAATGTCCTCTTTACAAAATACTTTCAAAAACCACACAAAGCACAATTTCAAACAAAAGCAAGTGATCTAGCAAGTAACTAAGAGCCCATGGAAAACCATGGATTAAAAGGGTGCTAATACCTTCCCTTTTCATAATCTACCCCCCGAACTCAAGAAACAATCTCAAAGGTCTTTCCTGTGCTTTTTCACCTTTCCTTTTGGATAAAAGAAAAGTCGATGGCGACTCTTGCTAACCGCAACATATGCGATCAAACGTAAAACACCCAAGTCAGTTCTCCCACTGTATCACACAAACATATGCAATGCATTAACAAAATAGAGTTTGACATTAATAGATAAGTGTTTGAACAACAAAAGAGATTACAATTGAAAATTTAAAATGAACAGAACGCTCTCAATGATTTGCCATAGGAGCATTGATCACGTTAAGAGTCTATGGAGGGTCGAACTCAATCTCCTTTCCGTCAATCAAGTCTTGAATCTTGTTCTTAAAAGTCCAACAGTTATCGGTGTTGTGTCCAGGACTATCAGAATGGTAGGCACATATTACATTTGGATTGTACTTAGGAGAGGAGGTATCAGGGTTTTGAGAAGGATCCTTTAGTGTGATCAGTTTCACCTTCAGCAAATGTTGTAACGCTTGAGACAAAGGCATGTTGATGTTAGCATACTGCCTTTCTTGGTATTTTATCCTACGCTTATTGCCCTGTCTTTGTTGAACATGTGTAGGATTAGAGATCAGGATTGCCCCCACGTATTGGTCGTGGTGGCTCTTGTTATGACTCTTTTGACCATACACATCATTGGATTCTTTCTTCCCATTGTATGGCTTTTTCTAAGTATCATAGGGTGTAGCTCCTTAGATCTTTTTGCTTTTGATGCCAGCTTTGACCCTTTCGCCAGTCAGTATTATCTCGGTGAACCCGACTGAGGAGCTTCCGATTAGGAGATTGAAGATAGGTCCTGTTAAAGTTCCCATAAAGATATCAATCAGCTCCCTGTCATTTAAGGGTGGCTGCACCCTGCCAGCCAGGTCTCTCCACTTTTGGGCGTACTCTTTAAAGCCCTCATTGGAATGCATGGTCATATTCTGCAACTGCACATGAGTTGGTGCAAGATCAGTGTTGTATTGGTACTGCTTGTAGAAAGCAGCAGCTAGATCTTCCCAAGTATGAATGAGAGAACTCTCCAATTGATAAAACCACTCAAGTTGCGTCCCAGCTAAGCTCTCTTGGAAGAAATGGATCCAGAGCTTATGATCAATTGTGTATAGTCTAATCTTGCGGACATAAGACTTTAGATGCATCTTAGGACAAGAGACTCCATCATAAGGGGCAAAGGTATGGATTTTGAACTTTGTGGGGAAGTACACTCAGAAGCAGTGTAAAGTATGGGCTCAAAATAAACTTTGTACAAAAGTTTGTTTTCAAGGACAACAATGGTACTTTTATGCCACACGTGGAAGGGTCCCTGGGATAAGGACTCAAAAGCTGGTGTAAGAATCAAATGATGATAATATTTAACAAGCAAGAAAGCCTGCAACATAAGATTATGCAGCATAGCTTGAAAATGGATCAGAAGTTCAGCATAAATGTAACTTAAATTAAGAAACAAATATCCAACTTCTGATCTTTGATTCTTCCCGCTCCAGCATGATCTGAAGGATTTCTCAGACTTTTCAGAAAGCTTATAACATGCTTTGTAACCCCTCTTTGAATCACCTTTGCAACCTCTGATTGTACCTACATGAAAACTGGCCCAGAAGTTCTACTCAAATTCTGACTTGGAAATACTCAGAATTTATTAAGTGTTTTAGTTTCATGGACGTGTCTTCAAGGATTTACAACTTGAAATCCCAGTGTTTCTCGGAGAAGTTCCATTCTGCAACGTTTTAGATCTCATTGAGATATACAACTCTTATGTCAGAAGTTCTTCCTGAATAAAATTGCATCATGATGAAAATCTGGCCAGAAGTTCTGAACTTATCATTTTTTCTCAGCACTTAGAAAAATTTCTAAGTGTTTAGAACTTTGGCTTTTCCAAAGTAATTTTTACTTTTTATTTTCTTAATGGACCACCTTCATATTCTAGCATTTCTTGATTAAATGTGATTCTTGAAAACTTAATTTTGATCCAAAAGCCAAAGTTTGACTTTTCAATATGCATTTTGACCATTTTGCCCTTGTGTCAATTCCAAACTTAGATTGATGTATTAGTGCCGCAAACTTGAGTCATGGAGGATCTTGTGAGATAATTCTTGAGAAATGAGAGGGAAAATTTTGGGTTACAACAGTTGCCCCTGTTTAATCTTCTTAAACCTGGAGAGTTAGATTGGCGAGCCCGCCATTCGCGACTTGAAGGTGGAAGATGATTGAACACTAAAGTGCTCAGAAATTTACACTCGATGATGTGGTGGTTGATTGTGAGGGAATGGGCTTAAAGATTCCATTTGGAGAAATGATGGAGAGTTGTTGGATATGGGCTTATGGGTTCCTTCCAGAGTGACTCGGGAAGGTATCAGGATAAATCTTTTGGTTGATTTATACTGAAATAGTAGATGTCTTTTGCCTGTTTTTAATCTAGAAGAACTAAATCTAACCAGAAGAGGTCTTCATTTTCCTGTCGTTAATCTGGAAGAACTAAATCTAACTAGAAGAGGTCTTCATTTTCCTGTCGTTAATTTGGAAGAACTAAATATAACCAGAAGAGGTCTTCATTTGCCTGTCGTTAATCTGGAAGAACTAAATCTAACCAGAAGAGGTCTTCATTTGCCTGTTGTTAATATGGAAGAACTAAATATAACCAGAAGAGGTCTTCGTTTTCCAGTTGTTAATCTGGAAGAACTAAATCTAACCAGAAGAGGTCTTCATTTTCCTGTTGTTAATTTGGAATAACTAAATCTAACCAGAAGAGGTCTTCATTTGCTTGTTGTTAATTTGGAAGAACTAAATCTAACCAGAAGAGGTCTTCATTTTCCTGTTGTTAATCTGGAAGAACTAAATCTAACCATAAGAGTTCTTCATTTTCTTATGGTTAATCTGGAAGAACTAAATCTAACCAGAAGAGGTCTTCATTTGCCTGTTGTTAATATGGAAGAAACTAAATCTAACCAGAAGAGGTCTTCATTTGCATGTTGTTAATCTGGAATAACTAAATTTAGCCAGAAGAGGTCTTCATTTGCCTGTTGTTAATTTGGAAGAACTAAATCTAACCAGAAGAGGTCTTCATTTTCCTGTTGTTAATCTGGAAGAATTAAATCTAACCAGAAGAGGTCTTTAAATCTTTAACTGAGAGAAGTATCATAATAAATCTTTGGTCGATTTAATCTGAGTCAGAAAAAGATCTACTGACAGAAGTATCAAAATAAATCTTTGGTTGATTTAATCTGAACCAGCAGAGGTCTGAAAGAAGTGTTTGTCATGTAGATAGTCACCCTGTCTTGTTTCGGGAATTGATCTACAATCAATTTGTTCATAGACAAATGTCTTGTTTCAGGTATTAATCTGTAAGTATGAAGTTTGATTGTGATATATGATGAAGGAATCCTGGAGGATTACTACTCTAAAAGGTAATGAAGGAACCTTTAACGGTTGCTACTTCAAAAGATAATGAAGGAATCTGAGACGATTACTGCCTCAGCAGATAATGAAGGAATCTGAAATGATTGATACTCTAAAAGGATGAAGAAATCCAAGCTTGATTTTGTCTTGGAGAAGTTTACAGATCAATGACACTTTATCTGTTGATATTTTCCTAAAAAGGTAAAGAATTAGTTGTATGCAATGTCATGTTGGATGAAATGCATGGCGTAATGATGTTTCTCGAAATAAATGAGATTATGTTGTATGCATTTGTCATGTAAAATATGATGCATGAAATGTTGTTGGAATGTAATTTTGTCTTGGAAAATAAATCCTTGACAAATGTTGAGGAGTTTTGGGAAGCTGAATCCCGGACGGTCGTTGGGGACGAAGAGTATGCACACCTTTCTAGACCTTGTTTTTTTAGAATGTTTCTGTTGAGGATTCCTGTTTTGAGGAGGACTCCGTTTGAGGAATGTTGATTTTTCCCGAGGAGAAAGCTCTATGGAGAGTGTTGATTCCTACTTGGGGAAAAGAGTTTAGGAGTCTTGGTTGTCCATTGCTCTACTGGGGAAGAGGAGTTGGGGTCCCCTGATTTGTGATAGTCTGAGAGGCAAATTCAATTCGGGGAATGTTTCTGTTTGTTGGGGAAATAAACCCTATCGCCAGTCTGCTGGAGAGGTGTCTTCTTTTGGTAGAAATCCTCTAGAATTCTTGAGCTTAACTCGGTTGGGGGGAATTTTTCAGAGATTGAAACTCTGGCTGGGGCTCGCCCTATGAAAAGGATTTCGCGAGGGGTTTGTCATTGCCCCTAGTAGAAAGTGTTTGTGGCACTTCCATGAAATGTTTGATTGTACGTAACCCTTTGTTAGGATTTGCGTTCAATGCCCCAAGTGATTCAGATACACACCTGCCCCGGGTTATTCAGCATTTCTTGGGAGATTCCTTGGAATCTTAACTTGACTGACCCCAGATATGCTAGACAATGATCATGTCGTGCCCCCTTCCTTAAAGGAGATCTGTTATTTGGAAGTGTCTTCTCACTTGAGGTGATTTTGTCCATTGATAGAGTTTTTGTTCACTGGATATTTGTCGTGTGAATTTCTCCACTGTCAAACAGTTAGCCATATGAAAACAACGATATTTAAATAATGCAAAGTATATGATTGCCTTGAAGTTTTGAAAATGTGTTTTAGCAAGTAAAGAGAATTTTGTGAGAATATGAATTCAACTTAGGATTTACAGTAAGCCTTACAGGAGTTAGGATACCTTTTGTAACAGTATGCTTTCGAACTAACCCATGCTTCTATTAGGACTTTTGAAAGGTTGTAATGTGGTCTGGTTCACGGTTTAAGAAACAAAGGATAAGGCTCAAAGTGTATTTGCACCCGCCCATTCTTCGTGATATTCTTCAATCCTAAACTCAGTTAATTGTGCGTTTGAACTCCAATTGAGTCTGGAATGATGTTTTGGTGATGGTTAAGACAAATTAAGTTTGTCGGAAGACAGTCATTTTTGCAACATTTTTCATGTTGAGCGAGGATCTGTAGTGTCCTCTTTTTGATTTATTATCCATGATTTTTGCCTGACTGTTCTTGTTTTGAGATATTACGGTCAGCGGGTTGCCCTAGTGTTTCTTAAGTCTCTCTCGTAGGTTTTGACTTAGGGGGCTTTTCTCTTGAGAGATAATGACTACCTATTTGGTAGGGAACCATCATCGTCTTTTGATTCCAAAGTCAAGTTTTTGATATCACTCGTTGTATACGAGGTGAAAGTTTGTGATTGGACGCGCATTTGAATTAACTGAGAGACTACCCTGCCCCAGGTTTTTATTAAAGGTTTCAATTTGTGTAAAAAGAAAACTCCTACTTCTCTGGCTCGAAGGGGTTGACTAGGGATTATCCTCCTTATAACTCCAGTGTTTAGGAATTGAAACAAATGCCTGTACATCATCAGCAAGGTCTGTCCAAAAGCATATTGTATGAGATTATGGCATTGTTTTCGTCATCCTCCCTCTAAAGGCTTGAAATTTTTTAAAACAAGAGTTGAGTGTCACCAAAAGAAAGTAAAGCATAGTTTAAGTATAGTGAAAATGAATGGATCAATTCAAGACAAACATATGCAATGCATTATCGAAACAAAGTTTGACATTAATAGATAAGTGTTTGAACAACAAAAGAGATTACAATTGAAAATTTAAAATGAACAGAACGCTCTCAATGATTTGGCATAGGAGCAGTGATCACGTTAGGAGTCTCTGGAGGGTCGAACTCAATCTCCTTGCCGTCAATCAAGTCTTAAATCTTGTTCTTCAAATTCCAACAGATGTCGGTGTTGTGTCCAGGACTATCAGAATGGTAGGCACATCTTAGATTTGGATTGTACTTAGGAGAGGAGGTATCGGGGTTTTGAGGAGGATCCTTTAGTGTGATCAGTTTCACCTTCAGCAAATGTTGTAACGCTTAAGACAAAGGCATGTCGATGTTAGCGTACTGCCTTTCTTGGTATTTTATCCTATGCTTATTGCCATGTCTTTGTTGAATAGGTGTAGGATTAGAGATCAGGATTTTCCCCATGTGTTGGTCGTGGTGGCTCTTGTTATGACTCTTTTAACCATACACAACATTGATTCTTTCTTCCCTTTGTATGGCTTTTTCTAAGTATCAGAGGGTGTAGCTCCTTGGATCTTTCTGCTTTTGATGCCAGCTTCGACCCTTTCGCCAGTCAGTATTATCTCGGTGGACCCGAGTGAGGAGCTTCCGATTAGGTGATTGAAGAAAGGTCCTGTTAAAGTTCCCATAAAGATGTCAATCAACTCCCTGTCATTTAAGGGTGGTTGCACCCTGCCAGCCAGGTCTCTCCACTTTTGGGTGTATTCTTTGAAGCCCTCATTGAAACGCATGGTCATATTCTGCAACTGCACACGAGTTGGTGCAAGATCAGCGTTGTATTGGTACTGCTTGTAGAAAGCAGCAGCTAGATCTTCCCAAGTGTGAATGTGGAAACTCTCCAATTGATAAAACCACTTAAGTTGCATCCCAGCTAAGCTCTCTTGGAAGAAATGGATCCAGAGCTTCTGATCAGTTGTGTATGGTTGAATCTTGCGGACATAAGACTTTAGATGCATCTTAGGACAAGAGACTCCATCATACGGGGAAAAGGTAGGGATTTTGAACTTTGGTGGGATGACCACTCCAGAAACCAAACCCATGTCTCCTAAGTCCAAGTCAAGCACAACTTGGATCTCTACAGCTTTTAGTATGTCTTCAAGTTGTTTGTATTTTTCATCTGTTGGGGGATACTTCTCCTCAGAAGAGTCTTCGTCATCAGTAGCTATGTTAGCTCTAATGCTTCTAGCTTCCTCTTCTTGAATGTCTTCTTCAGAAGAAGTATCTTCTTTCTGGGCATGCCCCTTGGACCTTTTTCTCACGTTGAGGATGACAACCCTCTTTTTCTTCTTGCTCTCATTGGTGAAGAGTGTTTTCAGATCTTCCTGTCCCTTAGTCAGAGCCAAGAACATCTGTTGGAATTGAGCGTTTTATGCTTGGATATCCTTCACCGTATGTTCCATATCCATATTACTGAAATAAACAGTAGGAAGATAGGGAAATCTGTGTGGGAGAAACCTGTCATGATATGATGCATGGTATGTGGATGCATGTTTTCAAGGATCTCGTGGGGTAAACACAAGAAGATGTTAGAAGTTGAATTTTGATCAACAGCTTTGATTGGAGAACTTCGTATTGGTGGATGTCCTTCCACGAGAATCAAGCTCACCATGTCAAATGGGTCATAGCCCTTGACTCATGTTATCATGCTTTGGTCTTGACTGCATTTGGTTAGAGGAAAATAAATCCTCTTGCCCATTGGTAGATGTTTGGTTCTCATGACCCTGCATCATAGGCCTTTAAGATCCTTTAAATGGTTATTGAAAATGCTATGGTATGATGTTATGATGTTATGATGTTATGTACAAGTATGCAAAGCAAGCAAGTTATTATGTACAAATACTCATATACACACAAAACAGACAAGTCCCTAGGTTTAGGATTGCATGGAGTTTGTAGGTAAGTACCCTCTTAAAGTTTAGTTGGTTCAACATGTCCTAGAAACCGGGTTCTAAGGGATCTCAATATCACTGACCTTTCTTTTATGCATTGTCTCAGCTCAATCAATCTTTTCTTGTGGTCAAGATACCCCAAAAGTCTGATCTCAATGAGCATAGCATCGAGTATCAACCAACTTTGCACTGCACCAAAGCCGGCTATCTCACTACTTCCTAATGGCCAAGTTGTTCAATTAAGGTTCTAAGGTCAATTAGTGCTTCATGACACCACACAGAGGCCCCGTATTCTCCTTGACTACTCAAGGGCTATCGGTACTAATAAACGTGTCACACTAACAAAGCTATTGTTTAGACCATGTCGGTATACCCCGCACAGTTTCCACAATTTATTGCTACTTGCCCACAAGGTGTCCCAGATCCGGGTAGAGGATCAAAACAAGCCCAAACAAGGAACCAAGATGTAAAGAAAATAAGTCAAACAAAGAAAATTAAGTAAAGGTGATCTAGCCCTAAGGTAACCCCACTTTTAAGATATTCCCCAGCAGAGTCGCCAGTTCTGTAATACGGTGGGAGAACTGACTTGGGTTGTTTTGCGTTTGATCAAAATTGTTGCGGATAGCAAGAGTCGCCACCGACTTTTCTTTTATCCAATAAAGGAAAGGGTGAAAAGAACAGAAAAGACCTTTGAGATTATTTTTCTTGAGTTCGGGGGGTAGATTATGAAAAGGGAATGTGTTAGCACCCTTTTCATCCATAGTTATCTATGGGCTCTTAGTTGCTTTCTAGATCATTTCTTTTGTTTAAAAATGTGCTTGTGGTGTGTTTTGAAAGTATTTTGAAAACGTGTCTTTGTAATGGTTCTCGTCTCTATAAGAACGTGTACAAAGTGTTGGTTTTGAAAATAGTTCAAAGAGGTGTTTGTGGAATGTGTTTTTGAAAGTGATTTTGAAAAGGTGTTTTTGTAATGGTTCTCGTCTCTATAAGAACGTGTACAAAAAGCTTCGTCTTTTGAAAATGTTTCAAAATGAAAGTGTGAGTATATAAAATGTTTTTTTTGTGAGCAAGCGAGCAACTAGGAGCAACCTACCTACTCAAAGGTCTCAAATGTTATTTTCCTCCTCCTTTAGATGTTTCTATCTTACCATTGATTTGGTAAGAAGCTTTATCTTTGGATGTGAAGGGACGGGCGTGGGTCATCGTATATTCATGATAGAAATATTGTGAGATACTTAGCATTTCTTTTGAGGGACTAAGCTTATTTGTAAGGCAAGATTTGAAGCGTCATCGAGGGACTATGATCTTGTACTTTGATTATTTTTGCTAAGACGTCTCACATGCATAACATGACCATTTTTCATAAGGAAACAAGTGGAGTTAACCCTAGAGGTGCAAGTGTGAATAGTGTGTTTGATTTGCATATATTTAGTCTTTGATTATGGGTTGTCTACTTGTTGTTTTTATCTTCCCATACAAGTCCTACTTTACTAGCATTTATATAAAAGCGATAAATTGCGGAAAGTAAATATTCTACGCTATTACAATCACTTGGGGGATGGGGTGTACAAATTTACAAATGGGGGTTGCAAGAAATAAAAGTCCTAATCATCTATTACAACCATATTGAAATAATGTGCAAGAATTGAAATGTAAAATAGATTTGTTTTGTTTGAATTAAGAGAAGAAATAAATTTTCTTAAGGAAATGTTTTTAGTCTTTTTGTTTTAAAAGAAATAAAGCAAAGTATATGAAATAAAGCATTTTTCGGTGTTTTTGATTAATGAAAATAAAAGTGATAAAAAGTAATAAGAGAAAAAGAGTTAGAGTCATCGTGTTGCTGAAAGAATTGAAATAAGAGAGAGCAGAAGTACTGACTCTAGCGCGCTGCAAATCAGAAAGCAAATGTTAGCAGAAATGGAGGATGCCAGAAGTTCTGGATCCAGATGCACTAAAGTTCTGGGGTTGCTGGGAACAAAGGAAAGCCTAGAAGTTCTGATTGCTGAAAGATCCTAGAAGTTCTGATGCAACTGGAAGCCTAGAAGTTCTAGTGTTGCTGGAAGGTTAGAGGTTCTGGTTGTTGAGAGAGCCTAGAATTTCTGATGCAACTGGAAGCCTAGAAGTTCTAGTGTTGCTGGAAGGCTAGAAGTTCTGATAATGGGTAAGTGAGGTGTCAATGTTGTTGGGTGAGAATATCTAGAAGTTCTGGTTCGAGAGTACTGTTTTGACAAACACTGGAGGGGGTTTATCTAGAAGTTCTGGTCCAGGAATATTGTTTGACAAATAATGGGGTAAAAATGTCAAGCAATAAACATAAAAAGATGTTTCTGGGACTAGAACCCAGGACCCTCAACACTAATGTCTTATGCGCGCGCTCTCTACCACTAGGGTGGCTATCCATCTGGTATTAGAAGAAAAAACATAAATATGTATCACAAAGTAAGTTCTGATGATGGACTTCATCTTCTTCTTCACGTCAGCCAGAGTATCTGCAACTTAGTCATTTCTAAACAAAAATGGAAAATGCAAACATAGAAGTTATGGAAAATTTCATCATGGTTTCAGAAATATAAAGCATCAAAAATGTAAACCAGAAGCAAACACGAATTCTGCTAATCCTAATTTTGAACCCTAAATTTATCAAGAAGTTATGGTCTGAAATTCTCTCTACTTAGGCCATATAAATGAAATCTATAAATATGTACAGATTCATAGCCATGATATCTACATTGTGTCTTTGAAATTGAAAGCCTAACAATGCCTAAGTAATGAGATGAAAGTCAGAAGAAACTTACCTTGCAGCTGGAGATTGTTCTGTGAGTTAGAGCTTGGTTCAGGCTACTGTGATGTTCCAGTCATCTTCTTCAAGTTTTCAGAAAGCTAGAACAACCCTTGACTTGAGCTATGGATAGTTAGAATGCTCTGGAGCAGTCAAGATGCAAAGTTCTGATTTTTTGAGAGGAGAGTGGTAAACATTGTATTACAGTTTGAAAACAGAAGCTGGGAAGGCTTCTACTTATATATTAGAAACTGTGTGGATGATTTGGCCAAGAAACGCATAAGTAAAATTAGAGTTTGAATGCAAAAACTAAAAACTAGTAGGTTTTGTGTTTGGGCTGCAGTTTCAGGTTCTTGGGAATTTTCAGCAAGGTTTCAAGGCCTTTTTATCTTGATCTACAATCCTTTCTCAGTTTCCAAATGAAGTTTTATTTATAGGCAAAGGATTTAGAAACTTGGAGAAGTCAGGAGTACATCCATCATGTGTTATGGCTCGTTGACTTGTTTTTGAAGCAAGTTTAGACAAGCATGTTTCAAGGTGTGATCGGTGGATCTGGAACTGACTGTTTAACGCTGGTTCGCGAAATGTCGCGGAAGCAAGAGTCGCCACCGTCTTTTATTTTCTCCAAATGGAAAGGACAAAAGCACAGAAAAATTCCTTTTAAGAGATTGCTCTCGGTTCGGGAGGTAGGTTATAGAAAGGGAAGGTGTTAGCACCCTTTCTATCCATGGTTATCCATGGGCTCTTAGATACTTGCTCATTTGTGTTTTCAAAAATGGTTTGTTTGCTTTTCAACTGTGGGTTTAAAAGTTTCTTTGAAAAATTTCAGATCGACTCATACGTCAGAGTGTTTGAAAAATCTGCTTTGAAAGCTTTTGAAAAGTGTCAGTGTGAAAAGTCTTTTTGAGTTTGTTTTGAGATTAGAGCAAGTATCCTTGAGAACCTACCTACCCTAAGGAATTCGTCTGTGTAAGAGTCTTTTAAAGTAGTGCCATCCCACCATTGAGAGGTAGGTAGCACCACTGTTGGAGGTGTTCGGGTCAATTCGATTTTTAGGGACATGGTGATCACCAGAGCAATGGGAAGACACCTTAGAAGCTACCCTCATGCCAGGTTCCCGGATCATGAGGACTTACTAAGACGTCCTCTACTCGACGATCACCTTTCGAAAGGCACCAGTGAGGCGTACCCTAGGGGTGGTGTGTGCGAATTGTGTGTCATGTTTCAGTTATTTGTCTTGTGTCATGTCATTGTGATCTACGCTTGATTTTAATTGAGACATTCATTCTTGCATGCATATTTAACAGTTATAAAGTTGTAAGATTAAGATTGCGCCTAAGAGGGGGGGTGAATTAGGTGATGGTCGATTTTTGACTTATCTTATACTTTCTGGTTTTGATTTAGTGCTTTGAAAACTGTAAAGTGCAGAAAGTAAAGAGACACGGAGAATTATCCTGGTTCCTTCCACAACCCGGAAGTACGTCCAGTCCCCTTGCAAACACGCAAGAGATTTTACTATATTGTTAGAACTTTTACAAGACTCTTCCTAGTCTTATCCACTAAAGAACCTAACAAATAACCAAGAACACCCTCTTGGATTTCCAATAAGTCTAATGAGAACAATCCTCTCAAAAGATACCTCTTGTTTCCAATAATGGACAACAAGGAACAAAAGTAATCTAATACTTAATTCCAACAATCCTGGAAATAAGTTACACTTTGTATGTTTTTATGAAGTATGATTTCTTGAAAGATGTTGATCACTTAGAGTGACTTCTTTGAAGTTTCTTCTTTCTTCTCTTGTAAGCAATTCAAACTGTAACACAATGGTTAGATAATGCTCAAAGATTTTTGTTCTTTATTTGTGTGAAAGTGCAGAAAATCTTTGTTCTTAAAAGTTAAGAAATATGAAGTTTGAATATTTTACAAAGTTCAGATTTTATTGCTAGAGAAGAGTTGTTTATGATTTGAAAATATTTTGTAATGTATAGTAATCAAGATACCTTTCCAAAAGGACACTTTTCTGTTTGTGAAACTTGACAAGATGCAATGTTTGATCATGCAACTATTGGAGAAAAGGTATGAAGGATATCTTGAAACCAGTTCAGATTTTTCAAAGTTTTCAATGTGCAAATCGATTAACATAACATGCAAATCGATTGCACGTGTTTGTAACGTTCAGAATTTCAAAAAGTTTGAAGTGTAAATCGATTAGCATGTTGTGTCAATCGATTTACAAGTGTTAAAAAATCAGTTTGTTCTGTGATCAATCGATTTACACAACCTGTAAATCGATTGCTGGCAGGAGCAAACAGTTTTTTGAAAAAGCATGTGTAAATCGATTTACACAAGATGTTAATCGATTTACAGCAGAGAAAAACTTAAAAATTGTTTTGAAATATAATTGAAGTGATGTGGCAAGTGTGTATATCATTTTTGAGCATTTCTAATCAATGTAGTTTAATTGAGAATTGATATACTTGATTGCTTGCCAAGTTCCTTGAAGCTTTGAGTGAATGATGCTTTAAGATGATTTCCACTTCTTTTCCTTCTTTCCATAATGCTTGTTTGTCTTTCATCAAACTAGCTTGTTTGTCTTTCATCAAAACTAAAGTTGAGTTGAGGCTTGAGATTACATTCTCCCCCTTTTTGATGATGACAAACCATTTTCCTTTATGTGTTGATCAGAATTTGAGCAAAAGGTGTTTTCTCCCCCTGAGAAGATTTCTCCCCCTATGGAGAAAAAGATTTGAAAGTTTGCTCTGTAAAGACAATGAAAACAAACAACCATAAAGTGCTATTACATCCTTCTCCCCCTTTGACATTATCAAAAAGAAGGGAAAGATGCAACAAGAAAGTATACCAGAAAGAAATGTATAGGAACATGAATGAAAAACACAAAACTTTCAAAATTATCGAACAAAGTTTTAAGAACACAATACATAAAATGAACAAAATAAAACAAGACAAAATCCATAATGATACTTATACTAAGAATTTAATAACATTGATCAAGAACATTTTAGAAAGGTCCTTGATAAGGAAATTGTTGTTGAAGAGGTGGTTCGGTGTATTGAGGAGGCGGAGGTGCAGGATTGGTTGGGTCGTATGGAGGGATATGAAGATGTGAATAAAGATATGAAAATTGTTGGTTCACATCATTCTGAAAAGCCTCTATTTGAGATGAGGTAGAGTCATTTATCGCCGTCCATCGAGCATTGATGTTAGAATTGAGAGAAGCAAACTGTTGCGTCATGAAATCCATAACATCTTGATTTGTGGGACCAGAAGCAGCAGCAGGAGGAGGAACTTCATGGTCTTCTTCATCTGCATTATGACCTTCATCGCCGACCACATCTTCTCCAATGTAAGTTATGGTTTTTGCTTCAGCATTGAAATGAACACCCATTCTTGAATCAACATTTTTGATGGAGATCCTAGTGGTGATTGGATCCATTTCAATCCGCTCAAATCCAGTGAAATCTATATCAAAAGCTGCCATAATTCTTGTAATGAAATATGCATATGGTAGAAAGGTGGCCCTTGCGGCAACTTTTAGCATATGCATCACAATCAATTTTGCCCAATTAACCGGGATTCCATTTTTCCTTGCATAGATGATTTGCAATTCTAGGTCGGTCACTGTACAATGATTCCCTGCTCTAGGAAACAAAATATACACCAGAAAATAGTGAAACAACCTATCATCAATATGGAAATTTCCAGCACTCCATGTGTCCCTAGCTGGAGTAACCCCGCCAAGACTGCGAATCCGCTTGGCACGGTATTCAGATTCTGATAACCTTCCAATGCTATAGAAAAATTCGCGCTTCTGATAGTTTTCCCAAGCAGCATCTTCTGGATCATAGAGGGTACTTCCAGAATATGGAATGTTCAAGATTCTGCCAAGAGTTTTGGAATACAGAGGGATTCTTTTTCCAAGGACATATGTATAACATTTGTTGTTGTCATAGCACATGTTGCTGTAGAAAATTTTAACCAGATCCGGGTAATAGAAACCATGTGAAGATATTAATGGTTCTAACCCATAAGCAATGAAATCTCTTTGAAATGAGAAGCATTCATCTGGAAAAGTAGATAACATACCAAACTTTGGAGTAGAGATGATTTTCTTTTGAAAATGCTTGAGGAATCTGTCCCGCTGTGGATCCGTGAGGTACTCGAGCACAGAGATTTCAGATGATGACGAAGCTGGCTTCTTTCCTTTCTCTGAGGCAGAGGCTTTTCTCTTGGGAGCCATGGATCTTGTTAGGGTTTTGAAAAGAGAGATATAGAGTTCTTTTGTGTTGTTATGTGAGAGAGTGTGTTGGTGTTATGAGATAGGTTTGGTGAGTTTAAATAATATAGAGAGTAAGTGAGGTCTTTTATGAGGTTTTAATTTGGTAATTTGGTCAAGGTTTCATTGATTGGGCAATAGTAAGGTGGGAGGTTGAGAGACAATGAATGTTTGACCAATGTATTAAAAGCTCATTACAAGTATCACATGTTAAAACAAAATACATTGCATAGAGAAAATACATAAAAAATGCTTCAGATTCTGTGGTAAATCGATTTACCCCTTGGTTAAATCGATTTACACAGAACATTTTTCATAAAAAGTAATTTTCGTTCAGTGGTAAATCGATTTACATATTGTGTAAATCGATTTACACACAGGATTTTATTAAAAAAAAAATAAAAAATGATTTGCTTCAGTAGTAAATCGATTGACATATTGTGTAAATCGATTTACACAGAAGATTTTATTAAAAGAAATGATTTGCTTCAGTAGTAAATCGATTGACATATGGTGTAAATCGATTTACTTAAAGAGAAAATTTAAAACATCATTATTTTTAACATTTGAAACAATGTCTATCCACATATATATGTACATTAAGGTATAGTTAAGGATTGAGTGCACCTTAAATATCTTGTTCATCGAGGATTCCAAGTTCACGACGAATTTTGAAAAATGCATCCTTTGCAAGTGGTTTTGTGAAGATGTCCGCGAGTTGATTTTGAGTGTCCACAAATGTGATCTCGACATCTCCTTTGAGTACATGGTCTCGGATGAAATGATGTCTGATGTCAATGTGTTTCGTCCGAGAATGCATAACTGGATTTTTCGTAATATTGATCGCGCTTGTGTTATCACATCGAAGAGGAATGCATCCAAGGTTTACTCCATAGTCAAGTAATTGTTGTTTTAGCCAAAGAATTTGAGCGCATCCACTTCCAGCCGCAATGTATTCTGCTTCGGCAGTGCTGAGAGCTACGCTTGCTTGCTTTTTGCATGACCATGAAACCAAGGCATTTCCAAGAATGTGACATGTTCCACTTGTACTTTTGCGATCAGTTTTGCAACCTGCATAGTCAGCATCAGAATAACCAACTAGATTGCACATGCTACCTTTTGGATACCATAATCCGACGTTGGTTGTTCCTTTGAGATATTTTATTATGCGCTTGACTGCTGCAAGGTGAGACTCTTTAGGATTGGCTTGATATCTTGCACATAGGCAAACGCTGAACATAATGTCAGGTCTACTTGCTGTTAAATAAAGGAGTGAGCCAATCATTCCACGATACTTAGTTATGTCAATAGAATTTCCTGATTCATCTGGGTCAAGATAGGTGCCGGATCCCATAGGAATTGCACTTTCTTTGCTACTTTCCATCTCAAACTTCTTTATAAGGTCTTTGCAATATTTTGATTGGTTTACGAAGATACCATGTTTGAGTTGCTTAATTTGAAGACCAAGAAAGAAATTCAATCTTCCCATCATAGACATCTCAAACTCTCCTTGCATCATAGACGAAAATTCCTTGCACATATTTTGGTTAGTTGAACCGAAAACAATATCATCTACATAGATTTGTACAAGTAAGGTATGATGATTAACATTTTTTATGAAGAGAGTGGTATCAACTTTACCCTTTACAAACCCTTTTTCACATAGGAATGCGCTTAGTCTATCATACCAAGCCCTTGGTGCTTGCTTCAGCCCATAGAGAGCTTTCTTCAGTTTGAAGACATGATTAGGATGTTTGAAGTCTTCAAATCCGGGAGGTTGCTTTACATAGACTTCTTCATTTATGAATCCGTTGAGAAATGCGCTTTTTACATCCATTTGAAAAAGTTCAAAGTCCAATGAGCATGCATATGCAAGTAATAGTCTTATTGCTTCCAAACGTGCTACCGAAGCAAAAGTTTCTTCAAAATCAATTCCTTCCTCTTGGTTGTATCCTTGAGCAACTAGTCTTGCCTTGTTTCGAGTGATTATTCCATTTTCATCCATCTTGTTTTTGAAAACCCATTTGGTTCCAATGATACGTTTATTTCCTGGATTAGGAACAAGTTCCCAAACTTCATTCCGCTCGAATTGGTTTAACTCCTCTTGCATGGCAAGGATCCATTGATCATCTTCTAGTGCTTGAGCCACTTTAGTAGGTTCAACTTGAGATACAAACGCCATATTTAAGCATGCATCCTTAAGATTTAGTCGAGTAGATACTCCTTTGCTAATATCTCCAATTATATTGTCGATTGGATGATCACGATGAGTTCTCCATTCTTGAGGAAGATCATCATCATTTTCATTTTGATGTGAAAGTTCATGTGTTTGTTCCGGATTGACAATTTTGTCATCTCCGCAGGAAATCTCATGAGATAGATCTATAGAATCATCATCATCACAAATAACAACTTCCTCCTTGGAGGTGTTAGATTCATCAAAAGAAACATGCATTGATTCTTCTATAGTTAAAGTTCTTTTATTGTAAATTCTAAAAGCTTTGCTAGAAAGGGAGTAACCAAGAAAGATACCTTCATCCGATTTTTCATCGAACTTACCGAGATTGTCTTTGTCGTTGTTAAGGACAAAACATTTGCACCGGAAAATATGAAAGTGAGAGATATTTGGTTTTCTTCCTTTGTAGATCTCATATGGAGTTTTCTTTAGTATAGGTCTTATGATCACGCGATTGCTTACATAGCATGCCGTGCTTACCGCATCCGCCCAAAAATATTTAGGCAAACTTGAGTCACTTAGCATGGTTCTAGCAAGTTCCACCAAAGACCTATTTTTCCTTTCAACTACTCCATTTTGTTGTGGAGTTCTTGGTGCTGAAAAATTGTGGAAGATCCCATTTTCTTCACAAAATTCTTCAAATAGACTGTTTTGGAACTCTCCACCGTGATCACTTCGGATTGATGTTATCTTTGATGACTTCTCATTTTGAACTTGTTTTGCATATCTCTTGAATGCCTTGAATGCTTCATTCTTGTGTACTAAAAACAAAGTCCAAGTGAAACAGGAAAAATCATCTACAATAACTAATGCATAAATGTTACCTCCGAAGCTTCTTGTTCTAGATGGACCAAAAAGATCCATGTGCAACAATTGAAGTGGTCTTGTTGTTGAAACCACATTCTTTGGTTTGAAAGTTGATTTGGTCTGTTTGCCCTTTTGGCATGCACTACATAATTTGTCTTTGATGAACTTCATCTTTGGTAGACCAATAACTAAGTCATGCTTAACCAATTTGTTCAAGTGCTCCATGTGAATGTGAGCAATTCTCTTATGCCATAACCAAGCGTCATTGTTGTTTACCATAAGACATTGTACCTTCATAGACAAATCATCTAGAGTAATCACAAAAATATTGTTAGATCTTATACCTTTGAGTTTTACCTCATTGGTTGCCTCATCCATAATAAGGCATTCTTCTTTGTTGAATTTGATCTTGAACCCTCTATCGCAAAGTTGACTTATGCTAAGAAGGTTGTGCTTTAATCCTTCAACATAGAGAACATCCTCAATTTGAATGGATGGAGGTGTGCCAACTATTCCAACGCCAAGAATCTTTCCTTTGGTGTTGTCTCCATAGGTGACATACCCTTTGGCTTTATGTACTAGATATGAAAATTGGTGTACATCTCCTGTCATATGCTTTGAACATCCACTGTCAAGATACCAAACATTTGAAGTGGATTTCAAGCATACCTACAAAAACAAATTATTTCTTGTTAGGTACCCAAGTTGCCTTGGGTCCTTCATAGTTAGTTCCCTTTTTCACCCATGCATAATGTCCACTAGCCATACTGAAATTTCTAATATAGCATGCATTTGGTGTGTGTCCAATAATACCACAGTAAAAACAGTTTGGAACAAATTTGCTCTTGTATCTAGGAATTTGTTTTCTTTTAGATACATTAGCCTTTTTCTTTTGATGATTATGAACAACTTGCTTCTTTTCTACTTTCTTGGGATTGGAACTATTACTAGCCTTTACAAAAACAGTGGGATTGTTACTTGGTTTCTTAGTATTCACATAACCAAGACCTCTTTTATCATTAGGATAACGTTGTTGGCTTAGTAATCCTTCCAATCCTATTTGTCCTTTTTCATATCGTTCAATGACTCTTTTCAATTGAACAATTTGAAAGACATTTGATTCACACTTGGAGCATGCAAAGTTTTCCTTTTCTTTTATAAAATTCTGTTTTTGAAGATCAAAATCTTTAGTCATGGTGTCAATTTTTTCTAGACAACTTAGAAGTTCTTTTTCTTGTTTTGACACCTTTTTGTATAAACTTTTGCATTCTTTCAAGAGTTCATCAATTGCACCTTGAACATCATCATCAAAAAGATTAAATTCATTACTAACCTCTTCTTCATTGTCGGAGTGATGCGATGCCATTAAGGCTAAGTTTGCACATTCGTCGCTTTCCGATTCCGATGAACTGCTCATATCATTATCTTCCCATGCTATGTAGGCTTTCTTTTGTTTTGAGTCCTTTCCTTTGAATCCATTTTTCTTTGGGAGATTTGGACAGTTTGGCTTGATGTGTCCTTGCTTTCCACATTCATAACATGAGACATCTTGAGTTGATGTGGAGGCTTCTCTTTTCTTGAAGTGCTTTCTCTTATGTGCATGAGATCCGCCTTTGTCATTTCTGCCAAAAAACTTCCCAAGTCTTTTCACTAGAAGCATGAAATTTTCATCTTCTTCCGGATTGTCTTCTTTTACCACTTCTTTTGAATCAATTTTTAAGGCAATGTTTTTGGACTTCTTTTCTAGATTCTCATGTTTTTCAAGTCTACCGAGTTCCGTTTCGTATTCTTGAAGTTTGCCGAATAATGTAGCGGAAGTCATTGCGGAGAGACTCTTCTTTTCCGAGATTGCCGTTACCTTTGGTTGCCATTCCCTAGTCAATGATCTAAGGATTTTCAAGTTGAGTTCATCATTTGACAGGGTTTTACCAAGAGCAATTAAGTGATTTGTCAAATGCACAAATCTCTTTTGTAAGTCAAGAATGGATTCTCCGGGCTGCATTCGAAATAGTTCATATTCTTGACTCAAGGTATTTAGCCTTGATCTTTTTACTTCAGCCGTTCCTTCATGAGTTTGAACCAAGGTATCCCAAATTTCCTTTGCTGTTTTGCAGTTTGAGACACGAAAAAATTCGTCCATACTGAGAGCACCTTGAAGAAGGTTTATTGCCTTTTTGTCATAGAGAACTTTCTTTTTATCATCGTCGTCCCATACAGTTTTGGGCTTTGCAGACCCAACGCCATTGATTACCGTTATTGGGATAAATGGACCATTTTCAACAGCATCCCATACTTCCTCTCCTTGTGCTTCTAAATGCGCCTTCATGCGTATTTTCCAAAAGTCAAAATATTCACCACAAAATAGAGGAGGCTTGTTGTTACTACCACCATCTCTGAAAACTGGTTGATGATTTGCGGAAGCCATTCTGGATCTCTAGGAGCAGGTTACCTATAACCTGCTCTGATACCAATTGTAAGATTAAGATTGCGCCTAAGAGGGGGGTGAATTAGGTGATGGTCGATTTTTGACTTATCTTATACTTTCTGGTTTTGATTTAGTGCTTTGAAAACTGTAAAGTGCAGAAAGTAAAGAGACACGGAGAATTATCCTGGTTCCTTCCACAACCCGGAAGTACGTCCAGTCCCCTTGCAAACACGCAAGAGATTTTACTATATTGTTAGAACTTTTACAAGACTCTTCCTAGTCTTATCCACTAAAGAACCTAACAAATAACCAAGAACACCCTCTTGGATTTCCAATAAGTCTAATGAGAACAATCCTCTCAAAAGATACCTCTTGTTTCCAATAATGGACAACAAGGAACAAAAGTAATCTAATACTTAATTCCAACAATCCTGGAAATAAGTTACACTTTGTATGTTTTTATGAAGTATGATTTCTTGAAAGATGTTGATCACTTAGAGTGACTTCTTTGAAGTTTCTTCTTTCTTCTCTTGTAAGCAATTCAAACTGTAACACAATGGTTAGATAATGCTCAAAGATTTCTGTTCTTTATTTGTGTGAAAGTGCAGAAAATCTTTGTTCTTAAAAGTTAAGAAATATGAAGTTTGAATATTTTACAAAGTTCAGATTTTATTGCTAGAGAAGAGTTGTTTATGATTTGAAAATATTTTGTAATGTATAGTAATCAAGATACCTTTCCAAAAGGACACTTTTCTGTTTGTGAAACTTGACAAGATGCAATGTTTGATCATGCAACTATTGGAGAAAAGGTATGAAGGATATCTTGAAACCAGTTCAGATTTTTCAAAGTTTTCAATGTGCAAATCGATTAACATAACATGCAAATCGATTGCACGTGTTTGTAACGTTCAGAATTTCAAAAAGTTTGAAGTGTAAATCGATTAGCATGTTGTGTCAATCGATTTACAAGTGTTAAAAAATCAGTTTGTTCTGTGATCAATCGATTTACACAACCTGTAAATCGATTGCTGGCAGGAGCAAACAGTTTTTTGAAAAAGCATGTGTAAATCGATTTACACAAGATGTTAATCGATTTACAGCAGAGAAAAACTTAAAAATTGTTTTGAAATATAATTGAAGTGATGTGGCAAGTGTGTATATCATTTTTGAGCATTTCTAATCAATGTAGTTTAATTGAGAATTGATATACTTGATTGCTTGCCAAGTTCCTTGAAGCTTTGAGTGAATGATGCTTTAAGATGATTTCCACTTCTTTTCCTTCTTTCCATAATGCTTGTTTGTCTTTCATCAAACTAGCTTGTTTGTCTTTCATCAAAACTAAAGTTGAGTTGAGGCTTGAGATTACAAAAGTTTGCGAAAAAATAAATCTAAGGCTATTACAAATGGCGCGGGTCCACATCGCCAAAATAAACCGGACCCGATTTGACGGAAAGATAAAGAAAGCGGAAAAATAAAGTGCGAAAAGTAAAGTTACAAGGCTTTGGGACATGTACATAATTATTTAAACGATTATAAAATAAATGCGCGAAATAAAGGAATTAAACAAAACTAGGGCGTTGGACCCTTTTGCAAACAATTAAAATTAACAAGGAATTTAAAACTAAAATTAAATGAAAATGGTATTTTTGTGTTTTTTAGATTTAATGAGAAAAAGGAGTTAATTGAAATTAAATTAAAAGGCAAACCCTAATTCTAATATTTTTATTTATTATGGAAGAATTAAAATATAATCTACATTAAACCCTAATTTATTTATGTACAATTTTTAATTTATGAAAATAAATAACTAATATTATTATTCTTAAAAAAAGGACAAATTAAAAAGAAAATAAAAAGTTATTAAACCTAAACTCTATTTTTTTGGATTTTAGTTATCAAAAAGAATTAAATTTGTAACCTAATAAAGCTAAGTAATTACAAGCATTTATTTAGAAAATAATTAAAATAAAAATTATATTTTTATTTGGGCATTTTTTAATTTTATGATGTTTTTGTATTTTGATTAAAAATTAAACAAACAATAATTAAAATAAACATAACAATTAAAATAATAATTAAAAAAAGATATAAGAAAAATAAATAAAATGGGCAAACCAGGGTGGGGTGTAGACCCAAATGTGAGGTTCAGGCCTGGAATTTCTGGCCCATTAACGTTGGGATCCATTGACTTTTTGGATTATGTGTGACACGTTGATTGGCATCTACCATACGCCTTGATTCTGAACCCTTTGATGGATCTCCCAGGACACGTGTATATCTTGAGGATGGAGGCATATGGTGTGTCTTAACGTTAGCGCTGCATGGAAACTTGAAGTGAAAAATAATATGAAACATTATACAGACCTGGGACTCGAACCCAGGTCTTTGGTATTGCCAAGAGAGGTACCTGCCACTGAAGCACTTGAATCTCATTTAACATATAATAAACAATAAATATTATAAAAAGAAAACGTCAATGACTTTGGAATTTCGCGCGAAATTTGAATGGATCAATCATTGTTTGACACGCCTTCTTCTTCCTCACCATCCCTGCAAAATAGAACACAGAGGCAACGGTTTTGTGTGTGTTTTCTTAGGGCCTCTATCAGAAAATAACGAATAGCCCCTCGACGCTCATAAATTGAGCGCGAGGGGGCCATCCTCTTCGTCTTCAACCACTGAGTCCATTGGTGGTCATCTGGGGCTCTAATTTTGCTTTGTTATGAAAGCCCCAAATCTAAGAACCTGCAAACCCTAGCAATCGATTATGGCAAAACCTTATATACGATACGAAAATCAAATTGAAGGCAACGGTTAGCTTCACAATCGACCAAGGAACAAGAATCAACAATTAAACTTCATAAAAAATGCTTAGAACATGATATGCGTTTAAGAGTTTTTTGCTGTACAGTCAAAGGTCTCGTTACCAATTCTTGGGGTCTAAGTTGATGTTAATGATTGGAATGTGTCCAGCAATTGCCACTGAAGCTTTTGGAATAGGTTTGGAAGCTTGAATCGACCTAGAATACTGAATTCAGATTTGAATTTTTCAAGCAATTTTCAAGCCTTCAATATTGGTTTTTTGCGCAGCTTTTTGTCCAATTCTTTTAGGGTTGTGATTCTGATCATATAGTGAGCATATTAGGTCATCAAAATTGAACAAAATCTCATGCCATAATGGTTTTTGCTAATTGATTTTCCAAGATCTTTTTGAATCTTTTCTCATGGTTTTTGGTTCAATCATGCTCAAATCAATCCAAAACTTGCCTAATCAGGACATGCACGTGATATTGAGAGTAAACATGCATGAAAAGATTTTTTTAGGTTAAGTTTGATATTTTTCATGTATTAAAATAATTTAAGTGAATTAATATTAATATAAATTCAAATAAATAATTAAAAAATGAGAAAATACTTCCCTTTTGGCCTAATGGTCGTGCATAGGCTTGGCATGAAGAAACTTGGAAGAAAAATGGGCCCATTTGCATTTTTGGATCATTTGAAGTAAAGTTGACTTTCAAAAATTTCCAAAAATTGCCCAACTTCCACAAGGCATAACTTGCTCAATTTTTAAGCTTTTCACATGTTCATGGACATTTTAGAAAGGTCTTTGAGTCCTATAACCAATGCCTTTGGTCCCATGTCATTTTGATTTACCAATCTCAAGTTATGGCCTTTGACTTAAAGTCCCTTTTTGTTGACTTTTGAAAATGACCTATAATGTTGAAATTGATAACTTTTTGTGAGAGCATTTCTTGGACTTGGAATATGAAGATGAATTGTAGGAAATGTCTTTCTCTTCAAAATGAGCTTTGGATGGAATTTTTCTGATAATCCATGTGAAAGTTATGCCCTGGTCAATTTCAGTTGACTTTTTCAGCTGTCCAAATATAGCAACTTTTGCATCTTTGATGATTTCTGAGCCAAATTTTGAGAATCATGATCAAGCATTGATCAAATGATGTTTGTGGCTTCAAAATGATATGTTGACCAAAAATTTGAACTTTTGACTGTCAAATGACCATTTTGCCCCTACAGTTGACTGTAGTGCAATTTAGGGTTTTGACTGTGCAATTTTGAGCTGAATGCCTTGAAACTTGATATGAGGATGTTTGACCACATTTGTAGGCATGTGAGACTTGATTGGGCCTTTGAAACCTTTCAATTCTTGATCAGAACCCAAACCCTAGTTTTGACTGTATAGGAGACAGTTGAGCTGCACAACCCTTGGGGAATTTTGTGACTTTGGCTTGACAAATCTTGGAGAATATGGGAGGGCAAATTTTGGGGTGCAACACAAGGCAAGGTAGAGGGTTAGCAACTTTAAGCATGCCGAATCTTAGTTTGTAGGCCTGATTTGTGGGGAAGTACACTCAGAAGTAGAGTAAAGTATGGGCTCAAAATAAACTTTGTACAAAAGTTTGCTTTTCAAGGACAGCAGTGGTACTTTTATGCCACACGTGGGAGGGTTCTTGGGATAAGGACACAAAAGTTGGTGTAAGCATTAAATGATGATGAGATTTAACAAGCAAGAAATCCTGCAACATGAGATTATGCATAATAGCTTGAAACTGGATCAGAAGTTCAGCATAAACGTAACTTAAATTAAGAAACAAATATCCAACTTCTGATCTTTGATTCTTCCTACTCCAGCATGACCTGAAGGAGTTCTCAGACTTTTTAGAAATCTTGTAACATGATTTTTAACCCCTCTTTGAATCACCTTTGCAAACTCTGATTATACCTACTTGAAAACTGGCCCAGAAGTTCTACTCAAATTCTGACTTGGAAATACTCAGAATTTATTAAGTGTTTTAGTTTCATGGACGTGTCTTCAAGGATTTACAACTTGAAATCCCATCGTTTCTAGGAGAAGTTTTGTTCTACAATCTTTTAGATCTCATTGAGATCTACAACTCTTGTGTCAGAAGTTCTTCCTGAATCAACTTGCATCATGATGAAAATCTGGCCAGAAGTTCTGAGCTTATCATTTTTTCTTAGCACTTAGAAAAATTTCTAAGTGTTTAGAACTTTGACTTTTCCAAAGTAATTTTGAATTTTGATTTTCTTAATGGACCAACTTCATATTCTAGTATGTCTTGGTGAAATGTGATTCTTGAAAACTTGGTTTTGATCAAAAAGCCAAAGTTTGACTTTTCATTGTGCATTTTGACCATTTTGCCCTTGTGCCAATTCCAAACTTAGATTGATGTATTAGTGCTGCAAACTTGAGTCATGGAGGATCTTGTGAGAAAATTATAGAGAAATGAGAGGGAAAATTTAGGGGTACAACAAGAGGGAAAAGAGTATTATTCTGTGCAATCGTGAAAAGAGAAGAACATTGTGAAGGGAGCTAGGCACAGAAGGACTCATAGGGATTTGATAGAACACGAAGAGAAATCAATTGCTAGGAGAAATCTAAGGTAAGGGGGGTTAACTTTTTATTATAATTGATCTAAGGCTTAGATGATTGTAGGCTGTGTTGGGGTTTTGGGGTTGATGATGTTATTATGATGTTTCATGAAAATTGTTGAAATTGTAATGTTTTATTGGAAAGAATGTATTCATATGATGTTTTGTTGTTATATGATGAAACTAAGAGAATCTATGATGAATTGAGACTTGTACTGTGAAGAAATCGTGTAGAAATTAGGATTGTGCAGTGTAAAAATTGCAACAGGGAAGTAATGTTCATGCTGTAGTGTCAGGCGATGGATGTGTATCATCGGGTGATGGAGCCTAACTCCAGTAGTGTTGGGCGAGTAAGAAGTGATGGGAATGGTGTGGAAAACATAACCCATGGATTTTCTATGGGGGTGGTCTGTCGCTTGAGCATCGTCGAGCGATGCAGAAGCGAGAGGAGAGTGTCAGGCGAGAAAGATGTGTCGCCGGATGATGGAGATGAGAAATGAATAGTCTAGTGATGAACTCATGCCCATAGTTTGGATTGAGTGAAATTGGTGATGTACTCTGGTTCCAAGAGGGAATCAATCTTATTGGTGGGGATCTTTGGAGAAACGATGACAGTGTCATCAGTGAAGTTTTGGTAGCACATGCGTGAATCTAAAGAAGTTGCATTGCATTATATATGAAATTTCATGATGATTTGATTGGAAGATGTTTTGTAAATGTGTGTTTGTGATAATTTCTAATTGACGGTGTTACTATGTGTCTGATGCATATTATGATGCTTGAAGGTGTGAGTATGGCACGAGGTTTCGATGGTGTGTTTCTTTGGTGTTGTATTATAACTATTATATTTACTCCTTGTGTCTTTTATAATGATTATGATTTACTCACCGTTGTTGCTTGAAAATGTTGCTTCTATACATGGGTAACTTACAAGTAATCAATAATAGTCTGCTAAGGCTTAGAGGATAGTTGCGGAGTGTGTTCTTTATTTCCTGTAGAATAAAGGGGTCTTGCTTTGATATGAAACATCAAGGATAGGATCGTTTGTTTTCAATAACCATGTTACTTTGTTTTTTTTAGATTTGAACTACCATTCTGTTATTTGAGTTGCTTTGACTTGATGAAGTTATTTAGAAGTATCTTAATAAAGATGTTTTGAATTATGAATTTCTGTTGCGAGTAAGTTGAAAAACTATGATTGTTAATCATGAAGTGCTTATCGTAGTTGATTTTTGAAAACCCGTGTTATGAAGTAGGATGTGTGTTATAATGAAGTTTGTTTGAAAAGTGTTACACCCTTTTTGGTGCATTACTCTGATATTATTATTGAATTATTTTGCAAATATTCTTTGGGGTTTAGAAGGGAGTTACATTATGATGTGTATGTCCTGTTGGTCGGTTAATATGAGTACACTATCGCTGCGTGTTTCTGACGTTAGTTTTCTATATGTAGAATTGCCGGAAGAAACGATGATGTGATTGCTCCTGCTTTGTAGGATGTTGCTCAGGTTGTGCAACATCAACCTAACGTTGGCGGAAATGATGGATCTCGTGTTTTGGATACATTTCAGAGGAATCATCCGCCTATTTTCAAAGGTAGATCTGATTTTGATGGAGCGTAAGCTTAGCTCAAGGAGATTGAAAGGATCTTTCGAGTCATGGATTTCTCAGAGGCACAGAAGGTGTGGTTTGGTACACATCAACTGACAAAGGAAGATGGTGACTGGTGGGTTGGAACCCGTTAGAGACTGACACCGGTGGGTGAAGTTACCACTTGAGCTCTATTCAACAGAGAGTTTCCAAGGAAGTACTTTCCCGAACATGTGCGCGGGATGAAAGAGATTGAGATACTGGATTTGAAACAGGGAAACTTAACTATGACTGAGTATGCTTTGAGGTTTGTGGAACTAGCCAAGTATTGTACATATTACTGTGAAGCGACTACTGAGTTCTCGAGGTGTATCAAGTTTGAGAATGGTTTGCGTCCGGAAATCATACGGGCAAATGGAAATCAGTAGACCCATGTATTTTCAAATTTAGTGAACAACTATTGAATCTATGAAGAAGACAACAGAGCTCATTCAGCTATCTACAAGAGTTGGAACGAGAAAAGAGGAAAGCAGTAACAAGACTGTAAGAAGCCTGATGATGCCCCTGTTGATAAAGGGAAACAAAATAATTATGATGGGAAGAAGACAAGTGGGGGAGGAGCTCCCGCTCCTGTTAAATACTTCACACACCTGACTGTGATTCACGAGTACAACTGGGTGGATGCATGTTTGGTTTACATGTACTCGAAGTTAGGGGAGAGTTATCGTTGAAAGAAAACATAGATGACTAGGAGATGCATGATGCTTACAGTAATTTCTTGTTACTGATATTTTAATTTTTCATTTCTTACAATTATTATTAATATTATATACAAAACATTTTCAGGGATGGACCATCTCCCACTTACCTCGCATTATCGAGTAGGAAGTGTAGCGGTAGAAACGATTAAGACTAAGCCATTAGATTGACTAGACTTGTACAAATCAAAATAGAAATTACCACCGTGCTTTATTGTTTCCAAAGGAATGGGAAAAGAGCAAGTAACCCAAAAAGGGGGAAATATTCAAGGTAATGGGGTTGGTTATGCAAAGGGTAGGTATTAACACCCTAAACATCTACGGTACTCCGCAGGAACCTCTTTGTAAAATCTGTATATTTTGGTTATAAAAAAAATGTTGTATAAAAATAGATATTGGAGGTGAGAAAAGAAATACATTTTTTATTATTTTTGTACCCTCCGTGGTTGCGAACCTTTAGTGCCTATGTACCACCTTTCGTGCAATAGGGGATCAGGGTACACGTAGTTCCTCTTTAAAAAATTTAAAATGTAAGTGTGTTGGTTATATTTTACGAGATAAGACATCATCGTCATTATCCTGTGGAAAACATACTTACTACCCACAATTATGAGAAAGGAGAATTTGCATCATCTCAAAGTGGAGGATATGGCTTGGATTTTAAAATCAACAATGCCTCACTCAACACCCAAGTGGAAAATATCTCACTTCACTACATATCATAGAAGTATAGTTGTTTGCATCACTACAAGGGTTGACAAGAGTCTAATCTTTTGAGAAAAGTTTAAAGATAAGAGCCAAAATGGAAAAATAGTTTGAATGGGATTGATTGATTTTTAGTCTTCTCACAAAAAATGTTATGGTTTTATTAAGTTGATTGAAGCTTACTTATGAAAAGGTTTTGAAAATGCATGGACCTAAGTCCAAGTTTATTATGAAAATAGTTCAAGTTTAAAAACAAGAAGAGTTTTCAAAAAGGAGGGAGAAGATTTTTGAAATTAAAGAAGATGGGAACAGAAGAAGGGACTACCCTAAAGCATAAGGCAAAGGCTAGGGATAAGAACCATCTAACCAATAAGAAGCCATTACTTGACATTATGAGCCAAGATAGAATTCTCATTCTTTGGATTGAAACCAAGCAAGCAAAGATACTAGACCTCTTGAGAGAACCAAACTTCAAGTGTATTAAGTCTTCACAAAAATTGGGCAGAGTAACGGCTGTATACGGGAGAATTCCATATTACAAACAAATAATGTAATCACAACAACCTGCACACAAAACAAACAAACAACCCAATGTCTTGAGGTAAACCTCAAGAACTCCAGACAAAATATCAATTAAGGCCACAAGGTCTCTAACATAGGCAAAGGTTTCTAATCCTAAGTCCAAGAAGTCTCATACTCCATAATGCCAAGGATAGTAACCAAATAGTCCAAGTACCATTAAAATTTTTATGGTTTATGTTGATTATTAGGTGACTTAGAAGAAAAAAGAAAAGGCTCATGTGAGCAAAGATGAAGATAGCATGAAATGTAAATGCTTAAAAATAAATGGTGCCTAAAGCATAAAAAATAAAGGGGCATAAAGTAAAAACAAATGGTAAAATCAATTATTAGTGATTTGTGGTTAATTGGATGATCATCTTGAGACTTGCATTTGGAACTCATTAGAGGATTGGTAGAACCAAAGCCTCCACACAAAAAGCTGCATTTGCTTTTTGTCAAGTATATCACCCATTTGGAATCCTCACAAGTGCCATTTAATGATCAACGATGTTTAAGTGATCCGCGTTGACCAAAAGTGTTGTAGATCCATTAGAGGATTGGTAGAACCAAAGCCTCCACACAATGAATTTAAAGGTTATTGGATCAAAGAGATCAAATTAACATACTTGGGCTTACAAACATAGGTTTGGGCCACGAATGATCATTTATTCGAATCGGGACAAAATTTAGCGCTATGTTAAGCAATCGTAAGTGGACTTATATAGAAGTCGCACCTATTTTGAGGTCGGTCAATAGCAATCTATGCACCATTTATTTTGAGACATGATATAGAGATCATGCTCCAATAACACTTAGTGCAATAAGAAAGGGACAAGATGAAGAGGGATGGGGAAAGAATATACAAACCACATTTGAATTAAATTTAAATCAAACTATTATTAAAATCATTCATCCACTTTAATGGAGTTAGACTCAACACCATGGATCCAATGATGTTAAAAAAGTTCATGATCAAAATTCAACCCAAGTCAGCCAGAAAATAATCACAAAATAATATTGCATTTAATATATAGATTAAAAAGGTTTTAAAAAATGTTTTAAAATGGAAATAAGAAAGAAAAATGTCAACTATATTCTAATTAATCAAGAAAAATTGAGTAAGGCCATAGAAAAATCAGAAAAGGATTCAAATATTTTTATAAAAATTTTCGCAATTTTTAAAAGTCAGAAACTATTTAAAAATCAATTAAAATTGTTCAAACAAAAAATCAGAAAGCATTTTTAGAAAATTCAGAAATATGCAAAATGATATTTAGAAAAAATTTTAGAACTAAAAAAATCAGAAAGCATTTTTAAAGTAATTAAAGGAAGCAAATAATGCAAAAAATATAAAAAAATCAAATGTCAAAATAAAAATATGAAAAAATAGTCACGAGATCAGAAATAATTCAAAGTATTTTTGTGAATTTTTTCATAATCTTTGGATAAAAAATAAAAGAGTTATGAATTTTTGAAAATTAAATCAATTAAAATATAAAATCAGAAAATAAAATAAAACCAAAAAGATATGGGCCATCAGATCATAGTCAAAACGCGTTAGTAAGCTAATCCAATGGATCAGACACGTTGTGCTTGATATGGACCTTAGTTGGATACGCAGGGAATAAGAAAAGGGGCAACCAATGAAATTAAAACATTTGGCACGCTATCATTGTCTAAGACGAGACATGTCATCGTCTTCAATCTCTAGCCACCCTGCAATGGAGATTTTGTGAGATCCTTTAAATGGTAAAATTAGGATCCCAGACCAGTATCATTGGATTCGTCTTTTCAAGATGATCCTAACACCACCATCGCGCCAAATTTATATAAAGTATACAAAGAGATATGAATCAAAAACCCAGAAAATAGCGAGCACCTTTAATTTGAGATTTCTCTCTCAATTCTCAATGAGTTTAAAAATTGTAAGAAGCAGTAGAACAGGTTAGTGCTTTATTTGGATCCAAAGGATGGATAATTCTACCTTTTCGAAGTTCAAGAAAGAATCTCTGAAACTGGACTTCTGTAGCTTAGATTATAGCTCGTTTTGCTTGGTTTAAGTGCTGGAGAGTTTGTATGATGCTTAAGGAAGATGAATGTGCAAAGAATTTTGGAGGAAAAGGCTGGAATCTCAAACTGATTTCAAAAATTTCAAGCTCGTGTGAGGTTTTGACATAGTGTTTTTGGCTTTCAAAGCTTGAGGAAATGAATGGGGGATGACCCTCTATTTATAGGGAATCAAAGGGAATGTTCAAGTGTGTGAAATGATGAAGTTTGGAGGGAAACCGTGTGAATCTAATGCACGAGCAAAGTGTGATCTGATTTCAATCAAAAATCATCCAATCCTTGTGTTTTAAGGCTCTAATCCACTTTGGCAACTTGGTTAAACATGTTTAGATCACAAACGCGTGCTAATTTTATGTTTAGAGGCCAAAACATAAATTTCAAATTCTGACTTATGAAGATACTTCAGTTCCAAGTTACCAAGTTCAATCCAATGGCATTCCCAGCTCAAGGGGTCTTAAGGAATGATTCTTGATGCTTTAGAAAGATGAGGTTACAAGCTTTATAATGGAAAATAATGGAATCAAATGGATGCTTGAGTTGAAAGTTGCATTGAGTCAAAGTTGGGGAAAAAAGGTTGACTTTCCATACTTAGAAATATTTCAAATCTTTCTTCAAAAGTGACCTATAATTTTTTGCATCTAAACATGGCCTTCCACTTGGAATTTTCTCTTTACAAAAAATGATGGCATGAAATAGACCTCTTGAATGACATTTTGAAACTTGAACCATTCAAAATCTCCAAAAATTGAGAGAGTTATGAATTGTTGAAGTTGGCAAAAAATCATGAAATGGCCTATAATCCTTTGTATCTTTAGGGAATCTTCCATCCATTTTCTCAATTTGCACATAAAATAAGGCATAAAGTTAACATCTTCAAGATCAATATGGAAAAATAGTGGGCTCAAGGTGATAAAAATTGACCAAGTTATGATCATTTGAAGTCACACATGAGAAATTGGGGGTTCATCTGGAGGACATGTAATCTTTCTTCATCATCAAGTTTCTTCCACATGAAAACTCCTTGAAAATTTTGAAGTGATTTGTTAATAACCCTTTGAAGAGAAGGATGTCTTTGTAATCACTCAAAAATACCAAAAGATGAGCAAGATATGCTTCTTTAAATTTCAAAACCCTAGCTCCTAGATCAAGAAAATGCCTTGAGGAACTTTGACAATTTTGAACAAACTTCTTGTACCAACACAGATGATTTGTAAATAGAAGTTTTTGAGGATGAAAATGAGAACTCATAGTCACCAAAACCACTTCCATATCTTGAGAATTGAGAGAAATATGCATTTGTGACCAATGGGAATAAAGCCTTGTCCAAGCATGACAACTTCTCCTATCAATCCCTTGTACTTTTGAATCAAATTTGATAATCTTGAAATATGGTGAACCAAAATAACCTTGCCATTCCATTTCCTCCAAACCAAATCCAATGGTGAGGTTTGAACTTCTCAAGCTTTATTGACTAGGGCATGGAAATAAACTCATGAACCCATGGAGCAACTTGCTAAATCTCATTGCCTTTACCTACATAATTAACAAGCAAGACAAACCAACATTGCATTTTATTAATTAAAATAAGAAATCAAGACAAAAATATTCATGATCACAAAAGAACATAAGTCAAGGTGCTTGGTGATTCCTCAAAGATCAAAGCTAAATATAGGGAGGGGAACCAAGAGTCCTAATGTGATCTTGTTGTGATGGAATCAACATGGTATGATGAGGGGAACGTATGGGAAAAAATTGGGGTACAACAACTTCCCTTATTTAAGTTTCTTCTATCTGAAGATACGAAGATTGAAAATCTTTGTGTCGACGCGATCGAAGATACTTAAATATAAAACAAACCTTATTTTTTGCCGTAAGATGACATGCAGTGCTTATGAGCAGGAATGCATATGAACAAAACCAAAGAGGCGCAAAACACCACTGGGGATGTAGCAAAGAAAATACATAAACAAAAGAGAAAACCGACCAGGAAAATAAACCACTGGTGGATCAAAATACCTGACTCGGAGAGGATGGTAAAATGGTCAAAGGATACACCAACTCCTAATGAAGGTGAAACTACCAACGTTCACTGAAGGTAGAAAGAGGAAAGAAATAACAACACTGACATCCACTAACAGTGACCTACCAACGTTCACTGAAGGTAGAAGTAAAAGGAATATCATAGCATCGCCGTTCACTGACGATGAACTACCAACACTCACTGAGGGTAGCAAAAAGATAACAATCATCGACGTTCACTGCCGATGACCTACCAACTTTCACTGAAGGTAGAAAGAGAATATATCATAGCATCGTCGTTCACTAACAATGAACTACCAACGTTCACTGAGGGTAGAAAAAGATAACAATCATCAACATTCACTGCCGATGACCTACCAACGTTCACTGAAGGTAGAAAGAGAATATATCATAGCATCGCCGTTCACTAACGATGAACTACCAACGTTCACTGAGGGTAGAAAAAAGATAACAATCACCAACTTTCACTGAAGGTGACCTACCAACTTTCACTGAAGGTAGACAGAAAATATATCATAGCACCTCCATTCACTGACGATGAACTACCGACGTTCACTGAGGGTAGCAAAAATATAACAATCATCGTCGTTCACTACCGATGACCTGCCAACTTTCACTGAAGGTAGAAAGAGAATATATCATAGCATCGTTGTTCACTGACAATGAACTACCGACATTCACTGAGGGTGCAAAAAGATAACAATCACCAACTTTAACTGAAGGTGACCTACCAACTTTCACTGAAGGTAGAGAGAAAATATAAGTTTCCCCAAAATTCTGGCATTTCACCTAGAACGGGTCTCAACTTCTTCTTTAACCAAAGCATTCTGCCTGGAAAGGGTAATATATAAGTTGTCTCAAATAAAGAGACTACCACTTATAAAGATTTCATAATGAACTGTCTCTGCGATATTTAAAGTCTTGCCATTCACTGGAGTAATTTGGGCAACGGGCTGCAAGCTATCCACTCATAGATAAGATAGCAAAAAAGTAACGTCGACTTTTACAGGGAAGTACATGTTTCTCAAATAAAGACACTTGTCACTTGCTGTTATGGAGGATTGTAAAAAAAATACTTTCTGGGGAAAGAAATATGACTTCCTGGGGAAAGAAATATGACTTCCCAGGGAATGAATCATGACTTCCTGGGGAATGACATACAACTTCCTGGGGAAATGCTAACATATTCCTGCTGAGGAGATAAAAGTATTCTCGTGCAAAATAAATGCACATTCTCAAACCAAAACTCGAAGCTTTCAGACATCCAAGGTAATAAAAATGTTGGGAAAGAAAGATTCAATCCAGAAATAAACTGGAGTAAAATGGTCTACCAAAATACATCCTTTGAGAAATAAACTCAAGATGGAAACCCAATCTATCCAGACAAAGAGCTGTGTAGGAAGGCTAAAGAATCTTCCACGAGGGATAACTCAGTGGGGAAATTGAAATAATATACACTTTCTGCTTATGACTGACACTCTATTGGAGAGAGGACAACATAATTCTGCAAAATAGGATAATATGTCAATAAAAATATTAATGAATGTGAATGAGCAATGATTTGCTAAAATTAACTATGGATGATGAATGTATGAGTATTATCATGTATATGCTGACAAAACAGACATATAACACTGGGAGTAACCAGGCAAAAACCAACTTGGGCACAATCAACACTCGGATAAATCACATCCAAGGTGAACAATCCAAGAAAAAGTAAGTGCCAACTGAGGAAACAAAACCTACTGCCTGGTTTAACTTTACTGGGGAGAAACGTAGTCTGAAAGCAAACAAATCCAAGTGACAAAAATAGTACAGATTCAGGGGTATAACATCCTTCTCTCGGCTTCACCAGGGAATAACACTCAGACTTCAACGGGGAAACAAATGTTTTCAAAAGTAACTCTCCTATTGAGGATTGCAAAATCAATTTCAAGTAGAGTAGACGGACATCAAATCATCAAAACAGTCATAGGGGAACTCGTGTTAACTTCATTGGGGAGGTCAACACCATATTCTCAAAGTGAAAACCAATATACGTTCCTTACTGGAGGAACCGGAGACATATGTTTTTCGAGAGTGATTATTATACCAACTTCTCTGGAAAGAAAGAACCTCTATTAAACAAACGAAATCTTCACTGGAGAAATCTTGGATTTAATCTTCATATCATGCACACTCAAAAAAAGAGGATAAATGAACCAAAACATGATTGGGGACACTGGAGTCGCAAACCCAATACAACGAAAACATCATGAGCAAAACTTCTCCGGGAAACAAGACTTATTAAAAGAAATTGGAGTCCGTCCATTCCTGGGATCACCACTTTTGTTGTTTCTCTTGCGTCACAAGTTTTAAAGTAAAAACAAATTGTAAATTCTTTTTGAAAATCAATTTTGTTATTCAATCTTTTCGCTTTGAAAGTTATTATCTATAATAAATGGAGTCTTTGCAAGCTAAATAAAATAAGAAATACAAAGAATTGGGTAAAAGCTCAAATTTCATTAATAGAATGGTAGTCCGCGAATGGCGAGACTCCATGGATAATTACAAAGTTCGGAAAGTCGTAATATATAATGGAAAAGATGCATTGAGATACAATGACCACTATCCCCTCTAACAACTTTTGAAATCCTGAGCAGCAGCTTCTGTTGAAGTATGATGAGGATCCAAGAAGATTGTTGCTCCAACGATCAAGTCTTGTCTGGTGTAGTTACTTGCCATGAAAGTCCCTAACTTTTACCTAAGCTGCCCTTGCGGTTTTTCAACTTAGTGGGAAATTTATTTTGTTTATGTCTCTAATTTTTGCCTAGACCGCCCTTCTGGGTTTTCGGCCAACCGAGACGCTCTTTTTTGCCTAAGCCGCCCTTTCGAGTTTCAACTTAGCGAGCTATTCTTTTATTTCTTTAGGCAAAGCATTTCTTGACTACAGCAACATTCATGGGACGTGGGAACTCCTCGCCATCCATAGTTTCAAGAATTAATGCACCGCCAGAGAAAGCTTTCTTGACAACATATGGGCCTTCAAAATTGGGAGTCCACTTTCCCCTAGAATCAACGTTAAAAGACATGATCTTCCTGAGTACGAGGTCGCCTTCTCTGAATTCACGAGGTTTGACCTTTTTATCAAAAGCTTTCTTCATTCTCTTCTGATATAACTGCCCATGACACAAAGTTGTCATTCTCTTCTCTTCGATCAAATTCAATTGGTCAAACCAGTTCTGGACCCATTCAGCCTCTGTCAACTTGGTTTCCATTATCACACGCAAAGAGGGAATATCAACCTCGACTGGGAGTACAACTTCTATTCCTTACACAAGGGAGAACGGAGTTGCTCCTATTGAAGTGCAGATAGATGTTCGATATCCATGCAAAGTAAAAGGGAGCATTTCATGCCAATCCTTATAAGTAACAAACATTTTCTGGATAATCTTCTTGATATTCTTATTAGTAGCTTCAACAACCCCATTCATCTTTGGCCTGTACGGATATGAGTTGTGATGGACAATCTTGAATTCTTCACACAATTCTGTCATCATTTTATTGTTCAGATTTGAGCCATTGTAAGTGATAATTCTGTTCGGAACACCATACCGACATATAAGATTATTCTTAATGAAGCGTACAACCACCTACTTAGTGACATTAGTATATGAAGCAGCTTCCACCCATTTGGTGAAGTAATCAATTGCTACCAAGATAAAACAATGTCCACTCAGAGCTTTGGGCTCTATCATCCCAATCATGTCAATGCCCCACATAGAGAAAGGCCACGGGGAAGAAATAACATTGAGAAGTGTAGGAGGCACATGAATCTTGTCCGCATAAATCTGGCATTTATGGCACTTCTTTGCAAATTTGTAACCGCCAGATTTCATTGCCAGCCAATAGTATCCTGCCCTTAGCATCTTTTTAGCCATTGAATGTCCATTGGCATGAGTTCCAAATGAACCTTCATGAATCTCATGCATTAACATGTCCGCTTCGTGTCTATCCATGCATCTGAGCAAGACCATGTCATAATTTCTTTTATACAACACATTTTCACTGAGGAAGAAACTGCCAACCAATTTTCTCAATGTCTTTCTATCTTTATTCAAAGCACCAATTGGCTATTCCTGAGTCTGTAGAAAATGATTGATATCATAGTACCAAGGTTTCTCATCTACTACTTCTTCTGTGGTAAACACATGAGCGGGCCTATCCAGTCGTCGGACTATAATTCGAGGTATATCATTTCAAGTATTCACTTGATACATAGAAGCCAGAGTTGCCAAAGCATCCGCCATCTGATTTTCGTCTCTTGGAATATGATGGAATTCAACTTTGTTAAAGAAGGGTAACAATATTATAGCATAATCTTTGTAAGGGATCAAACCGGGGTGACGAGTATCCCATTCTCCTTTAATCTGATTTATTACCAAAGCTGAATCACCGTACACATCAAGAATTTTAATTCTGATATTGATGGCTTCCTCGAGACCCATGATGCAAGCCTCATATTCTGCCATATTATTAGTATAATCAAATGTTAACCTTGCAGTAAAAGGAATGTGCGATCCATGTGGAGTGACAATCATATCACCAATTCCTTTATCGTAAGCATTCACAGCTCCATCAAATATCATACTCCAACAAGATTCAGGGTCAGGACCTTCCTCGGGAAATGATTCATCACAATCTTTCACTTTAAGGAACATCAAATCCTCATCGGGTAATTCATACTCTACAGACTGATTATCCTCCACTGGCTAGCGAGCAAGATAATCTGCCAACACACTGCTTTTAATAGCTTTTTGAGTGCGGTATTCGATGTCATATTCAGGTAACAACATCTGCCAGCAGGAAATTCTCCCCGTAAGAGTAGGCTTTTCAAAAATGTACTTTATTGGATCCATTTTGGAGATCAACCAAGTGGTATGATTCAACATATATTTCCACAAACGTTTTGTCGCCCAGGCCAGAGCACAACATGTCTTTTCCAGCATGGAATACCGCGACTCACAATCAGTAAACTTTTTACTGAGATAATAAATGGCATACTCTTTCTTCCCCATTTCATCTTGTTGTCCCAGAATACATCCCATGGAATTATCTAACATTGTTAGATACATAATCAGCAGTCTTCCTTCGACAGGAGGGAGAAAGATAGGAGGTTCAAGCAGATATTCTTTAATACTTTCAAATGCCCTTTGGCAGTCATCCGTCCACACACAACCTTGATCTTTCTTTAACAACTTAAAGATCGGCTCACATGTTGCAGTCATGTGGGAAATGAATCTGGAAATATAATTCAAACGCCCGAGGAACCCTATGACTTGCTTTTCAGTTCTTGGCGTTGGTATATCTTGAATTGCTTTGACCTTATCAGGGTCAACTCCAATTCCTTTCTGGCTAATAATGAAACCCAACAATTTCCCTGATCAAACACCGAAGGTACATTTATTTGGATTCAAGCGGAGACGATACTTCCTCAAACGCTGAAATAACTTCAACAAATCTTCTACATGCCCTCCTTTAGTCTGGGATTTAGCAATCATATCATTAACATATACCTCGATTTCCTTGTGCATCCGATCATGGAATAGGGTTGTCATAGCCCTCTGGTACGTTGCACCAGCGTTCTTCAACCCAAAGAGCATCACTCTGTAACAGAATGTTCCCCAGGGTGTGATAAACGTTGTTTTTTCCATGTCCTTCGGAGCCATCCTTATTTGATTATACCCGGAAAATCCGTCCATGAACGAGAAAACCTTGAATTTTGTTGTGCTATCCACTAACATATCAATGTGCGGCAATGGAAAATCATCTTTTGGACTAGCACATGCAGACTTTTCCGTCTTTTTTTAGTACTGGGACAATATTGGCAATCCATTAAGGATACACTGACATCACAAGAAAACCAGCATTGATCTTCTTTAGAACCTCCTCTTTGATCTTCACTGCCATATCTGGGTGAGTTCTTCTTAACTTCTGTTTGATTGGCAGACACTCTGGCTTCAACGGAAAATGGTGCTCTACAATATATGTATTTAGACCAGGCATATATTGATAAGACCAAGAAAAAATATCCACATACTCTTTCAACTACTCAATCAACCTGCTCTTCACATCAGGATGCAGCAATGCTCCAATCTTGACTTCTTTCGGATCTTTTTCTGAACCCAAATTGATCACTTCCAATGGCTCTTTATATGGTTGAATGGCATTTTCCTCGCGCTCAAGCAACCGTGAGACATCTTCTGGAATCTCATCATAGTTTTCTTCTTCGGCCCCATACACGAGACATTCAAAGTTGGGAGAGGCTGCAGGGTCATTGTGTTCAATGGTTTTTTTAATTAATCTGCATATATGATTTATGATTGCATTTAGAAGCTAGCACATATAGCAAGTGATCGTGCAGATTGAATTTCAGTTATTATTTATTTTGAAAGGTTTTTTCTGATTACCATTTTCCAAGAAAAAGCAGAAAATAAAGACACAATTTGGGAAACAAAGACAACTTTTATTATTGATTTCAAAAGTCACAGCAAACAGATAAGCCCTGCAACATTAATACTTACACCTTGGGCAGAGTGAAAGCTTTTCAAAAAGATTAACAAATCAAATTACTTTGAAACATGTATGCAAGAGGGAACATCAATGGTGATCCAGTTCTGAGCCCTAACTCCGTGCGTCAGGTAATTTGGCATTTCCTGCTCTGCTTCCTCTTCCACAATGGCATTAACCCCGGAAATAGTTGGATGAAGATAACCCCCTCTATGGAAGATATCTTGATACTTGCCTGCAGCAGACTTTGGCTTCGTGCTCTTACCTCTGTCATTCTTCAAAGAGAACCCCAAGCCGGCTATGTTCTTGTTTACAGGTGGATCCACAATCCGTCCCCATACTTCACTATGACCCTTACGCACAACCTGCTATGCATCCTTAAGAGAAACCATGGAATTCTCATTTCCTCTTATGTTGTCAATAGATAAAGCTTGGAACTGAGTCCCAACAGCAGCTTCATCCGCCTCCACAATGCTGAAAGAGGACAAATGAGATATCAATAATGCATGTTCCCCATTTATGATCACTACTTTCGCTTCACGTTCAAACTTCAGTTTTTGGTGTAAAGTTGAAGTGACAGCCCCTCCCTCATGAATCCATGGCCGTCCCAATAAACAACTATAAGCGGGTAAAATGTCCATGACCTGGAAAGTAATCTGAAACAAATGTGGGCCTATATGAATAGGCATGTCCACTTCACCAATAACAGATTTCCTTGATCCATCAAACGCTTTCACAATGATGCCACTCGGGCGCATAAGCATTCCTCGATATTTCAACTTCATAAGAGTGCTCCTCGGTATAACGTTCAAAGCGGATCCATTATCAATCAACACATTGTATAGTGAATCATTCTTACAATTCATAGAGATGTGGAGGGCCATGTTGTGATTCCTTCCTTCATCTGGAAATTCATCATCGTAGAAACTCAAGTTATTACATGACGTAATGTTCCCTACTACGCTGCTGAACTGGTCTACAAGCATGTCACTCTCCATAAAAGCTTAGTTTAATACCCTCATCAAGGATTCTCTGTGAGCAGATGAGTTCATCAATAAAGCCAAGATAGATATTTTTGAAGGATTCTGCAGTAGCTAATCTACAATTCTGTAGTCGCTCATCTTGATTATCTTAAAAATATCATCCACTTATTTCTCTAACATAGCCCCATTAGTCTCACACATAACCTTCTTGGGTTCAACATTCTCAGCAATTTTTTTTCCAACACTAACATCTCCTCTAACAACTGGTGCAAACATACGACCGCTGCGGGTCACTCTGCTAGTCTCAGCAATATTTCCGACATCAGGCATTGGCTGGATGGGAACTTCCACTCCATCCTCTAAGATTGTAGCATTGTATTTGTAGGGTACAACCTTATCTGACTTGTAGGGAACGGGACCCGACAAACTAATCACCAATGGGGTAACAGCTGACTTGCTATAATATTCAACTTCAAAATGGGCGGGTGCACCAAAACAAGGTACAATGACGTTTACCCCTTCTTCAACATAATCAATCATTATTGAGTCTTTTCCGGAAAACAAATCCTCATCTGAGGAGAAATACTCATCTGCGGAGGCATACTCTTCATCCGACTCTTCTTCAGCCAAAGAAACCTCAACCATATCAACTTCATGGTAATCATCCCTTTGACGTATAACCTTGATAGTTCCATTATCTAACAACAACTGAACACCTTTCTTCACGATTGAACATCCTTGGGAGTCCTGGCAGCAAATTCAGCAAGATCCATACTGGTGTTCTACCTGACCAGCCATGTGGCAGAAAGTAGCATGCAATTGCACAAGGTCCTCATTCATATATTCTACATAAAATATTTTGAATTCTCCAGGACATCCAGAAACCATATTCACCTCCTCTTCATACTCTGCCTTAGGCCTGATTATGTGGATGAGGCCCTCATCCATCATCTCCTGTAAATTAGCCTTTATGTTATCGCAACCCTGTATGTCTGTACTGCAAATAGCACAACTGGAATGGTCATGCGTATAGTAGCTAAATTCATAAAGGTTTGCATGCATTTTCACTAAATCTCCTCTAACTAGATGAATGCCAAAAATCTGGAAGTCGCATGGACAACCGGCCACCATATTCACAGCATTTACTCCTCCATGCTTGGGTAGAGGATTGTCCTTCACATTAGGACCCACATCCTTGAAAGATAGAATACCTGACTTCACCAATTTATGCACCTCAGTCTTTAAAGGATAACAATTCTCAACATTATGCCCTGGTGCTCCCTGATGGAAGGCACGCGTTTGGTCTGCCTTTTGTAATACCAAGGCAATGGTGATGGTATAGCGGGAGGTGGTCGAGTCTGAACCAACTTCTTCTAAATCAATACCGGTAGTAATTATGTATACCTCATAGGAATAGGGTCATAACTCTCCCTTTTCTGATTATACCCTTGATTCCCCTGTTGGGATGGTCTATGATAAGCAACTACGGTTGGAGCTACACTCACAACTGGAGTAACTGAGGCGACTTGCTGATGACACTGAGAATTCCTTCTAGGAGTGTTAATCATCCTCTCTTGCATGACAACATTTGCATCCCCTTCCTTCTTCTTGATAAACCCATAAGATGGCTTCTTCACACCTCCAGATCCTTCACTTTTCGTTAAACGACCTTCTCTTACAGCCTCTTCTAAGCGGATACCCATGCCTACCATTTCAGTAAAGTCACTTGGCGCACTCGCCACCATCCTCTCATAGTAGAAAGCACCCAGAGTTTTCAAGAAAATCTTAGTCATCTCCTTCTCTTATATGGGAGGAATCACTTGGGCGGCTACCTCACGCCATCTTTGAGCATATTCTTTGAATGATTCCCTGTCTTTCTTAACCATGGCCCTGAGTTGATCATGATCAGGCACCATGTCCATGTTGTACTTGTATATTTTGATGAACGCTTCTCCCAAGTCATTGAAAGTACGGATATTGGTGCTGTCCAAGCTCATATACCACTTCAGTGCAGCATCGGTCAAACTATCCTGAAAAAAGTGAATCAGCAGACGCTGATCATCAGTAAGGGTAGACATTCTCCTTACATACATCACCAGATGGGCATGAGGGAAAGTGTTGCCCTTGTACTTTTCAAACTCTGGGACCTTAAACTTTGTAGGTATCTTAACATTTGGGACCAAGCATAATTCATTCACATTCTGCCCGAATAACTCTTTTCCCCTGAGGGAATTCATATCTCTCTGCATCTTGTCAAAATGCTCTTGGAAATCATCCATTTTGTCATAAAGGCCTAAGTCTTCACTTGGTGGAGGAAAAGGACGACACACATCATCGTTAACAAATGGAGCCATATTCACCGAAGGCGGTGCAGTAGGAACAGTATGCACCACAGGAGGTGCAGGAGTAACAATAGTCTGAACAATTGGAGTATCTTGAGGACCAAGGTTGAAACCTTCAGGCGCAAAATTCTCTGGCATTCCCCATGGGTAACCTTGAGGCATGCGATTCTGAGCAACAGCTAGAGTAGCAGACGTAGGAACAGTTGGAGCTTCAACAGTAACCCTTGTTGGTTGAGGTTGAACACTCGGTGGCTGATTTTAAGCAGCCACCAGAGATTCCATCAGAGCAGTAAGGTTGGCAATGTCGGCCTTCAAAGCAGAAACCTCCTCGCGGAACTTATGATTCTCTTGTTCTAAGTTGTCCATCTTCTTTCTGAGATTAGCCCGAGTGTTGTAGTGATGAGTCAGCTTGCTGAACGAAGTAAAGAAGCTCGGTAAGACACCTAGATATGCATAACAAATGCAAGAAATATGTGCAATATGATGCATGATGTGCAATGCGCGTGATTTTATTTTGTTCTTTAATACGTCAAGGGATTTAAAATTCATAGACATATTGCGAATATCAAAGTAATAACGCATTTGAAAATACTGAAAATTTTTATTATAACAACTTCAAAATGGATTACTAGTTTTAATGATCCCAAGTACAAGATGAAAATAAAGTCTAAAACCATGAAAAGTGAAGCTGATGGAGATCACTCTATATGCTGGTGCTTCCCTGTGAGCCTGGAAATCTGAGCCTTCAACCTTTGGTTTTCTTCCACATATCTGGTGGCGACCTCCTTCCAATCACCTGAATCAGGGAGTGAGAAAATAGCATCTGACTAAGGCTTAGGAGAAAATAAATCCCCTTGCCTCTCCATGGTCTCTACAGCCCGTCTCTCAAGGATCTCAATCAAGTCTTCTCTATAGGAAATCTCTAAAGTTCGGCACTTATTCTTCCAAACATCCTTTTCCTGTTGCATCCTGACCAAAGCAAGTTGTAGCTTCTCTATATCATCCAATAAGGAAGGAGTGGTCTTCACAAATAAATCAAGCATAGGTGTTTCCCTAGAATACGGCATCTTCAACTGAATAGCTCTTGTTTGGACCCACTGAAGATATGGCTCCAGAGAAACAGCAGCCCTAGGTCCCAAGTCTTTCCTACTATTCTTATGAATGTGACGCCAGGCCTTCACAATCGTCTCCCTAGCTTCCCTCATCGGATAACCAAGCTGCCGTCGTGCAAGAACAGGGTTATAGTTGATTCCTCCCTTTGTACCAAGAAGAGGTACATTGGGGAAACTACTGTAACTGTCAACAATCTCTATATCCTGGTAAGCTCTATGATACCAATCAATATCTGAGTGAGTAAGTTCCATGATCTTAGGATCCCAACGAGGTTCCTTCTTGACATCCCAAAAAGAATCAGACTGAGGCATATGAGAGATAAACCACTGGTACAACAAAGGCGTGCAACAGATAATCATCCCCCCATGATAAGAATTACGAAGATGAATAGAGTTATAAGCATCACCCAACAATGTAGGAACTGGGTTTCCAATCATGAAGATCCTGATAGCATTAACGTCAACAAACTTGTCCATATTAGGAAATAAGAACAACCGATAAGCAAGTAGAGCAAAGATGGCCTCAAAAGCGACTGTACTCTTCATCCTGGCAAAGTAACGAGCTTTCTCCAATAAGAACTAGGTCGGTGATCCTCTAATCCCTCCTTTAGTAGTCATATGGTCTTCCACCTCAGACTTCCCTAGATGGATCAAAGCAGCAATCTCATGTGATTTTGGCTCATTCTCTAAGCCGGCAAAAGGAGTACTTAAGATTCTACCTACTCGAAAAAAGGATTGTTCATTCTAATTTGCTTTAGAAAGCGCTATCCTACTATTAAGGAGTAGGTAGCAACGTCGTTGGAGTTGTAAGGGACATTCAAAAGAGACAAGTACAATCACCGAAGCAATAGTTAGAAAACTTTAGTAGTAACCCTAGAGTCTTAAGATCTTTCCGAGGCAACATTCGAATGGGACAATTTGATCTTTTTAGACTGGAGGGTAACCCCTAAAATCTCCTATGCTTAATGATTGTTTACCGAAGGCAACCGAAGTGAGGTAAACCCTAGGAGTGAATATGTGCATATGAATTGTTTCAGTTATTTAATCTTTGCACATTAGGTGATCTACCGTTTTAAATTTCCCAACATTCTTGCCATACAATCCTATTAGCATACAACTAGACAGTTAGATATTTGCAGGAATTAAAAATGCGAGAAGATAAACCTAGCTATTACAAGGCTTTGACGGTTACATAATTATTTTTACGGGAAATAAAATATGCGAAATTTAAAACCCTAATTAAAACTATTACAACCTCGAAACAGTTACAATAATAATGAAACAAATAAAAGTGCGCGCGGTACATTAAATACGAGGGATGTTGAAAAATAACCTAAACCCTAATTGAAAGAAAAAAGATTATTTTCTGAGAAAAGAATTAATTGAGTTATGTACGACTAAAACCCTAATTCTAATTATTTTAGTTATGAAAAAAGAAATTGAAATTAACCCAATCTAGCTAAATAAATAATTTCAAGAAAAATAAAATATTTTACAAAGAAAACAAGATTTTGTGTATTTTTGGTTTTTTTTATTTGAGAAAAGAAATTTAAGTGTAAAATTAAAACCTAATTTCTTTTTTATTTTAATTATAGAAAATAAATTAAATCAACCCATATTTCTAATTAAATTAAATAATTTATTTTAAAAAAATGCTTTTTTTTGGTATTTTGTGATTTATTAATTTTATGATTAAATAAAAAAAAGTGATTAATTTTTGTGGAAAAATGATTAAACAAAATAATTAAATAAAGGAAATAAAAATAAGAAAAAATGAAAATGGGCATGTATGTTGTTAGCAAATCTGGGGGTGCACTATCTGAATTTACAGGCCCAACCAAGCTGAGCCCAGGTTGACCACGCTTGATCCTGTGCAGTATTGACCTGAGGTGCATCATGGTCCTTCAGGCTGGAAGCGTCAGATCTGGGTAAGAACGCATCAAATGGTTGGATGTTGAGGTTGTATGGAAGGCGCTTGAGATTGTGAGGCACTGGATCTGCTGATAGAACGAAAAATAAAGAAAGCGTTGGGACCTGGGATCGAACCCAGGTCCTCACGCTTAAATCCAATGCCATCCTGCCAGCTGAGTTATGATTGTTAGTTGTTATTACAATTAAGAGAATATATAATATATAAAACAAATTCAATGTCCCTGGAACAAAAAACCGCGCGCACTGAATTCAAACGAACCAACGGGGTGATGACAAATCACCTTCTTCTACCTAAAGACCATGTTTGTTGCTAAAAACCTGTGTCATTCAAAAATTCAATACAAGCATGATAAATCTATTGTGATGGTACCAATCAACTCATCTTGGTCTCACGAGTATCATAATACCTCATTCATGGCCCAATTTTCCCTGTGGACGAAAACCCTAAAAGCAACGTGAAAACCCTAACAATGGCATATGCGTGTAAAGGCTTCAAAAATGCAATTAAACCATTCAGTTAGCTTGCAAACATGATAATAATCACAAATATGACAATTAAAATTGCTAATGATGCAAGAATTGGGATAATCAATTCTGGAAAAAAAATGCAAACCATGTGAGTTACAATTGGTGTTTCTGGGTGTTTCAGACCTTGCAGATGGTTGGAATAGCTTCCTAAGACGTCCAGCAATGGATTGGGATAGCTTGAACAGCTTGAGATGGCCTGGGGAATGGAAACTGATTCACACTTTTTCCTTGAATTTTTTACTTTGCTCTGCCTCTTTCATGACTCCAACCCCTGTCTTTTGACTTGTATTTCTTCAATATATATCATAGGGTGAATTAGGGTTGTAAAAACAGATCACATCTTTGAAAGTTTTGAAGATTTGATTTGATCTTCATGCCATATGTAAAGTTACTATAATGAGCCAAATTATCCCTTTCTTGTTCCAATTAGCCTTGATTCGAATTGATCGTGATATCCTTGCATTATTTGATTGAGATCCTGTCCAAAAATCAGACCACAACATATCTTTTCCATTATTCATCAATTATTTGATTTAATTGAAATGTTAATTAACAAAAAAATCCAAATAAATTGAAAAATGAAGCAAATAACATGAGGTTGGATATTTGGGTCGTGGACCATGCTATAAGTGAGGTGCAATCATGAAATGCTAGGCCCATTTGGTAAAAAAATGCACTTTTGAGCACATTTGACTTTTGGCCATTTTGCAAAAAAGGACAACTTTGACAACGCATATTGTGATCGGTGGATCTGGAACTGACTGTTTAACGCTGGTTCGCGAAATGTCGCGGAAGCAAGAGTCGCCACCGTCTTTTATTTTCTCCAAATGGAAAGGACAAAAGCACAGAAAAATTCCTTAAAGAGATTGCTCTCGGTTCGGGAGGTAGGTTATAGAAAGGGGAGGTGTTAGCACCCTTTCTATCCATGGTTATCCATGGGCTCTTAGGTACTTGCTCATTTGTGTTTTCAAAATGGTTTGTTTGCTTTTCAACTGTGGGTTTTAAAAAAAGTTTCTTTGAAAATTCCAGTTCGACTCTTGTATCGGTCCTCAAGAGTGTTTGAAAAATTGCTTTCGAAAGCTTTTTGAAAAGGTGTCGGTGTGACAAGTATTTTTTTGATTTGTTTTTGAAATTAGAGCAAGTATCTACGAGAACCTACCTACCCTAAGGAATTCGTCTGTGTAGATGTCCTTTAAAGTAGTGCCATCCCACCATTGAGAGGTAGGTAGCACCACCGTTGGAGGTGTTCGGGTCAATTCGAGGTTCGGGACATGGGGATCACCAGAGCAATGGGAAGACACCTTAGAAGCTACCCTCATGCCAGGTTCCCGGATCATGAGGACTTACTAAGACATCCTCTACTCGACGATCCCCTTTCGAGGCAAGGCAACAGTGAGGCGTACCCTAGGGGTGGTGTGTGCGATTCGTGTGTCGTTTTCATTTGTATTTATCTTGTCATGTCATTGGTGTTCTACGCTTGTTTTTATTTTATCCATACATTCTTTCATGTCATTTGATTAACAGTTAAAAATATTGTGGGAATGTAAAAATCTAAAGCTATTACAAATGGCGCGGGTCCACATCGCCAAAATTTAACTAGGACCCGATTTGACAGAAAAGTAAAGAAATTAAAAGTGCGAGAAGTAATTAAGATGTTACAAGGCCTCGGGAGAGATACATGAATATTTAAACGAAATAAAATAATATGCGAATTAATAAGAACTAAAACGAAACGAGGGCGTTGGACCCTTTTGCAAAAATTGAATTAATGATGAATTAATTAATTAAAAAGAAAGCAAGAATTTGTTTTTTTGGTATTTTTAGTATTTTAGGATTTAATATGAAAAAAGAGAATTAATTAAAATAAGATGCAAACCCTAATTCTAATTATTTTTAGTTTATTAAGAAAATATTAAATTTTAACCTAATTTAACCCTAATGTTTTTATATGCAAGTTAATTGTAAAAATAAATATCTAATTATTTAATTATTTAATTATTTATGAAAGAAAAATAAAAAGGTTGGAAAATTATTAATTAAACCCTATTTCTACATTTTTTAGATTTTGTATTAAAAGAATTAAAATTGCAAACCTAATTTAAAACTAAATAATTATATACAATTTATTTATGGAAAATACTAAAATAAAAATATTTATAGTGTTTTTCCTTTTTTTGATTTTTATTGTATTTTATAATTTTATGAAAATAATAATTAAATTAACAAATAATAATTAAAAGAAATAAAATTAAAAAAAAAGATATGACAAACCTAGGGGGTTGCAGTCCCCAATATGGAGGTGTAATCTTGAGAAGTCTGGCCCAATAAGCATGGTCCGTTTGACTTTTCCAGGCAACGTGCTGGCATGTTGACTCACGTGTATGGTGTTCCTCCAATCTATGCCTTTGAATTCCTGAAACTGAACGCGTGGCATGCTGGATTTGGACGTGTATCATGGTATGCAACGTTGGCGCTACATGTGAATGTTAATGGAAAAATAATATTGAAAACATGCAGACCTGGGGCTCGAACCCAGGTCATGAGGATTAACACCACTACGCCTTGCCAGCTGCGCCACTGAATCATTTTGTTAAATAAATAAACAACAAACAATATAATATGAAACAACGCGTTAGTGGATTTTGCGCGCAAAAATTCAAATGCACCAGTCAAGCCTCGCCACCTAATCATCTTCTTTACGTGGCTTTCTTCTTCCTGAAACATGAATATATGAAGCAACGGTTTTTAAGCGTTGCTGTAGACACCCTACAAAAAAATAACGATTAGCTACTGGACGCTCATAAATTGAGCGCGACCCATGGATTCTCTTCGTCCAGACGCGCTTGTTTCAGTGGTCAAGGTCCCAAGTCTCAATTTTTCCTTGGGTGGAAAGCCCCAAATTATAACTCCTGCAACCCTAAAAAACGAACATGGTATATTTTCCTATAGCGCATGACAATCCAATTAAGGCATATGGTTAGCTTGCAAACACTTCACTGATCATGAATATATAATCAAAATGCCATGAATGTGCGTAAATGTTAAAACACGATAATGAAAAAAAATGGAAAAAGTGTGACTTCTGTATACCGTTTCAAAGCGTAAGGCTTGAGGTTTTTGATTGGAATACGTCCTATAATGCTCAAGGAAGCTAATGGGATAGGTTTGGAGGCTTGAATCGCCTTGCAAGTGTATTTTCAGAATTGAGATTTTTTTGCTAATTTTTCAAGTTTGTCCAAGGGTTTCTGCGCAGCTTCAATGGTCATCAGGACTAGGTTTTCCTTTAGGCTTATGTACTGAATGAATTAGGTTAAAGAAATTGTCCAAAGATCCATGAATTAAAGGATTCAATATTTGATTTATTCACCATGATTTTCAAATCTTTTTTTCATGTGTTTTTGCTCTCAATCATATCCAATCTCTCCAAATCTTTCCTTATTTGCATATGCACGAAATCTTGAGGATAAAACATGTACAAAAAGATTGGAAAACTTAGGTTAGCATTTTTCATATATTTATTTTGATTTAAATGAATTATTATAAATAAAAATTCAAATAAATAAATAAAAAATGAATAAAGACTTCCCTTTGGGCCAAGTAGTCGTGCATATGTCATGGATGATGAATTATGGAAGAAAAATGGGCCCATTAGCAATTTTAGGTCATTTGAATCAATGTTGACTTTTCAAAATATCCAAAAATTTCCCAACTTCCACAAGGCATAACTTGCTCAATTTTTAAGCTTTTCTCATGTTCTTTGACAATTTGGAAAGTTCTTTGAGTCCTCTAACCAATTCCTTTGGTCCCATGTCATTTTGATTTACCAATATCAAGTTATGGCCTTTGACTTAAAGTCCCTTTTTGTTGACTTTTGAAAATGACCTATAATGTTGAAATTGATAACTTTTTGTGAGAGCATTTCTTGGACTTGAAGTATGAAGATGAGTTGTAGGAAATGTCTTTCTCTTCAAAATGAGCTTTGGATGGAATTTTTCTGATAATCCATGTGAAAGTTATGCCCTGGTCAATTTACAGTTGACTTTTTCAGCTGTCCAAATAAGGAAACTTTTGCATTTTGATGATTTTTGAGCCAAGCTTTGAGAATCATGATCAAGCATTGATCAAATGATGTTTGTGGCTTCAAAATGATATGTTGACCAAAAATTTGAACTTTTGACTGTCAAATGACCATTTTGCCCCTACAGTTGACTGTAGTGCAATTAGGGTTTTGACTGTGCAATTTTGAGTTGAATGTCTTGAAACTTGATATGAGGATGCTTGACCATTTTTGTAGGCATGTGAGACTTGATTGGCCCTTTGAAAACTTCATTTTCTTGATCAGAACCAAAACCTTAATCTTGACTGTTTAGGAGACCCTTGACTGTGCAACCCTTGGGGAATTTTGAAGCTTGTCTTGGCAAATCTTTGAAGAATATGGGAGGGCAAATTTTGGGGTACAACAGTTGCCCCTGTTCAATCTTCTTAGACCTGAGGATGCAGATTGGCTGACGTGCCTTTCGTAATCCGAGGGTGGAAGATGATTGAACACTAGAGTGCCCAGAAATTTGCGCTCACATAGTAGCAGTGTAATGGAAATGGGCTTACAGATGCCATTTGAAGCTTGGTGAATAGGATGATGGGCTTATAGATGCCATCTGGACGTTGATCGCATAAGAGATTCCTTAGCGAGAACCTGCATACCTGCAAAAGAAAAATGAGTACCTGACACGTTGCAGGAGCTGGTTTCAAGATGCTTGGTATAGATGTGTCCTGATTGGTTACAGGAGCTGAGTCTGGACCTTCAAAGGGTGATGAATAAAACCGGGATGATTACTACCTCAGCATGAATGGTAAGAGAACCTTGGGTGACTTTAACTTCAACAACGCTCGTTGAGAAAATCTTGGTGGAAATTACCATCTTCACAGTATCGGGAAGAGAACCAAAGAAAATTATAATCTGAAAGGGAATTACATCTCACGCACCGTCGGGGAGAGAACCATAGGAAATTATAACCTAAAAGGGAATTACATCTCACGCACCGTCGGGGAGAGAACCATAGGAAATTATAACCTGAAAGGGAATTACATCTCACGCACCGTCGGGGAGAGAACCATAGGAAATTATAACCTGAAAGGGAATTACATCTCACGCACCATCGAGGAGAGAACCATAGGAAATTATGACCTCAAAGCAAAACCTAAAAATGGAAATCTCATGCACCGTCGGAGAGAGAACCAATAGGAAAATATAATCTCAAAAAAAACCTAAAATGGAAATCTCATGCACCGTCGGAGAGAGAACCAATAGGAAAATAATAATCTCAAAGAAAAACCTAAAATGGAAATCTCATGCACCGTCGGAGAGAGAACCAATAGGACATTATAATCTCAAAGAAAAACCTAAAATGGAAATCTCATGCACCGTCGGAGAGAGAACCAATAGGAAATTATAATCTCAAAGAAAAACCTAAAAATGGAAATCTCATGCACCGTCGGAGAGAGAACCAATAGGACATTATAATCTCAAAGAAAAAACCTAAAATGGAAATCTCATGCACCGTCGGAGAGAGAACCAATAGGAAATTATAATCTCAAAGAAAAACCTAAAATGGAAATCTCATGCACCGTCGGAGAGAGAACCAATTGGACATTATAATCTCAAAGAAAAACCTAAAATGGAAATCTCATGCACCGTCGGAGAGAGAACCAATAGGAAATTATAATCTCAAATAAAAACCTAAAAATGGAAATCTCATGCACCGTCGGAGAGAGAACCAATAGGAAAATAATAATCTCAAAGAAAAACCTAAAATGGAAATCTCATGCACCGTCGGAGAGAGAACCAATAGGACATTATAATCTCAAAGAAAAACCTAAAATGGAAATCTCATGCACCGTCGGAGAGAGAACCAATAGGAAATTATAATCTCAAAGAAAAACCTAAAAATGGAAATCTCATGCACCGTCGGAGAGAGAACCAATAGGACATTATAATCTCAAAGAAAAAACCTAAAATGGAAATCTCATGCACCGTCAGAGAGAGAACCAATAGGAAATTATAATCTCAAAGAAAAACCTAAAATGGAAATCTCATGCACCGTCGGAGAGAGAACCAATAGGACATTATAATCTCAAAGAAAAACCTAAAATGGAAATCTCATGCACCGTCGGAGAGAGAACCAATAGGAAATTATAATCTCAAAGAAAAACCTAAAAATGGAAATCTCATGCACCGTCGGAGAGAGAACCAATAGGACATTATAATCTCAAAGAAAAACCTAAAATGGAAATCTCATGCACCGTCGGAGAGAGAACCAATAGGAAAATATAATCTGATAACTTCTACTGAGTCTTCATCAGAAAAATCTGTTGGGAGTCGATTTAGCTGGACTAGAGAAGGCCTTGGACTGGATAAGAAATCTTTGGAGTTGATTAGCTGAACCGGTCTAGGTCTTGAAATATGATGGAGAATTTAGCTGAATCCTTCCTGAAAGGTAAAGATCAGTCATATGTAATGCATGATATGGATCAAGCAATGATGTTCTCAACATAAATGAAATTTGTATGATATGATGCGTCTATGCATGCTATAATGATGTATGTGATGTTTTATGTATGCTTTCTCCTGGGAAAGTAAATCCTTGACGGGTGCCGGGAAGTCATATCCTGGGCTGACGCTGAAGAATAGATTTTGCTTCCGCTGGGGATGATAACTGCAAGGATACCGGTAGGAGAAGATGACTCTGTTGAGGAATAAACTTGGCAAATGGAAGATTCTGCGGGGAGAAAAATACTCTAGCGACCATGCTGGGGAGTGATACTCTGTGGGGAGCGAGGTACTTTTGCTGAATGTTGATAATACCTTGCTGGGGATATCTTTGTTGTATAGGAAGTGTTGATAGATTTCGCTGGGGGTAAGAGAATTTCGTCGAGGACGATCTTTCCATGGCTTTTGGCTGAGGATAACCCAGTTATATCCTGTTAAGGAAATAACTCTTTAAATAAAGCCGGGCGACGCGTTCGTGCTCTGCGAAGGATAAGCTTCCAGAATTTACTGGGGATAAGCTTACTGCTTGGGGAGATGAATTCCAATTTTCCTGGGGAACTAGATTGGACTCTTCTGGGAAGTTTTGAACTGTAATTTTGTAAGTTGAAAGAGGGAACCTATGTAGGGTTGCATGCTGATGAGCTCGTGTAAAACCGCATCTGAAATGGAGAAGGAACCTGTGTAGGATTACTTTGATGAGTTCGTGTAAAACTTCGTTTTTAGAAAGGGAGAACCTGTGTAGGGTTGCTGGGCGACGAGTCCATGTAAAACTGCATCTTGAAGAGAGGGAACCGGTGTAGGGTTGCTTGATGTTGGGTTCGTGTAAAACTACGTCCGGAGAAGGAGAACCTGTGTAGGGTTGCCTGGTGAGGTAAGTTCATGTAAAACTTCTTGATGAACCGGGGTGAGGTTATCTTGAGATAGGTCCATGTAAGACTTCTGGAGGAACCGGGGTTAGGTTACTTGGATAAATTCGTGTAAAAACTTCTTGATGAACCGAGGTAAGGTCATCTTGAGATAGATCCATGTAAGACTTCTGGAGGAACCGGGGTTAGGTTACTTGTGATAAATCCATGTAAGATTTCTGGAGGAACTGGGGTTAGGTTACTTGTGATAAATCCATGTAAGATTTCTAGGAGGAACCGGGGTAAGGCTACCTGATTTTTACTGGCTTGTTATCAATGTTGATCTGGGATTTGTAGAGGTAGATGGTAATCATCTTTATATTGACCTTAGTGTTTTGGTTGACAGAGCAACTGGATCGTCTGGACGACTCATTATTGCCCCTGTTTCTGAGGTGAAGGGAAAAGATACCTTGGAGGTCTTTTGACAAATCTTCTGGCAGACAAATGACGAGATGCCGGGACATAGTTTTGCCTAGACCGCCCTTTCGGATTTTCAGTCCACCGGGATACCCATTTTTGCCCAAGCCGCCTTTGCAGGTTTTCGACTTGCCGGGTGTACAGATTTTTTCGTTTCATCCCTTATTTTTGCCCGAACCCTTTTGGTTCGCCGGGAAGCCCTTATTTTTGCCTAGGTGTGTCAACCTAGCGGGTCTTTGACTTTGCGTAGTATCTTTTCGACTATGTCCGTGCTTTCAGAATGTAGGGAGTTGCCCATGTTAGAAGTGTTTTGTCATGCCACCAGAAGGTGCTTGATCAAGCAAGATTCGTTGTTGGAGTGCCCCAAGTGACTCAGGCGGAGATTTGCCCCAGGTTGTTTGGCCTTTGAGAGATTCTCTGAATCTTGACTTAACTGCCCCAGATGATAGACCATGATCATGCCCCTTGATTGGAGATGTTTCTGTTCACCGGATATTCGTTGCGCGAATTTCTATGTTGTTCAAACAAAAAGTCATATGCAAACAAAGTTATGTCAAAAATGCAAAGCTCATGTCTGTCTTGAAGATTTTGAAAATGCATTTTTTTCATAAAACATGTGAATGTTTGTAAAACATGATGTCAACTCTGTATTTACTGTAGGCCTTCAGGAGTCAGGATACCTTTCGTCACAGTATGCTTTCGAACTAACCCATGCTTCAGCTAGGACTTTTAAGGGTTATAACGTGGCCTGGTTCACGGTTTAAGAAACAAAGGATAAAGGCTCAAATTTTATTTGTACCCACCCGCTCTTCGTGATGTTCTCCAGACCTAAACTCAGTTGATCATACGTTAGACCTTGTTTGAGTCTTCGCTCTGATTTTCCGGTGATGATTCGGATGTTGATAACTTATTTTGAATAGGCAGTCATTTCCTTTTTAGTTGAGGGTTTGTAGGACCTCTTTTTTTGTCTGATTTTTTTTGTTATCCCTTTCTTTTTTTGCCTGAACTGTTTCTTTTTTGGAATTACAGTCAGCGGGATGCCCCAGTTTTGTAAGTCTCCTTCATGGGTTTTGACTTAATGGTTTTTTTATTTTTTGAGATAATGACTGCCTTTCTTTATTGATTATTCGGAACCATCACTGTCTTTCTTCGTTTTATAAGGACCTCTTTGGTGCCATTCGTTATGCACTTGGATCAACTGAGAGACTACCCTGCCCCAGGTTATGATTAAGGTTTTTAAATTTCGAAAAGAAAAAACTCCTACTTCTTTGGCTCAGAGGGGTTGACGAGGGATTATCATCCTTATAACTCCAGTGTTTAGGGATTGAAACAATGCATGTACCTCATCAGCGGGGTTTGTTCAAAAGCATACTGTATATCGTGGTATCGTTTTCGTCATCCTCCCTCAAGAGGCTTAGAATTATTATTTAAGAGTTGATCATCAGAAAAAATATGAAAATAATTTGCGTCTAGTGAATACGAATATATTGCTTCAAAATAGACATAAGCGATGCATTAATGGAATAACAATGTTTAACATGAATAAATGTTTGAACAAAAGAAAATTGCAACTTGAACATTCGAATGAACAAAAATTCTCTAGTCTCGGGGCTTGTCACTTCAAATGGTGCCTCCTGTAGGGATGGTAGAAGCACTCAGCCTGGCCATCTTGGGTGAATTCCACAGCTCCTTCCTCAATCAGGTCCTGGATTTTATTCTTCAAAGTCCAACAATCCTCTGTAGCATGCCCCGGGCTGTCAGAATGATAAGCGCAGTGAGCGTTGGGGTCATACCTTGAAGGTGTCCTGTTGGGATTCTTAGGAGGACCCTTTAGAGTTACCAAGTTCAACCTCAGCAGTTGTTGTAAGGCTTGAGGCAGCGACACGTTGAGCTTGGTGAATTGCCTTTTGGGCTTGTCTGGCTGAAGCTGGTGAGGTTGATACTGAATTGGTGATACTGAAGCCATATGAGGAGCTTTCTCCTTGCCTCTTTGTCTCAAAGGTGGCCGAACGATGACTGGCTTTTTACCCTTAGACTTTTGCCCCAGCTGGTTACCCTGAAGCAGTTGGTTGACGAGAAACCAGAGCTCGTCTTGTCTTTGAGCTAACCCTTGAATAGCAGTCACCTGCCCCAGCATCTGGGCCCTCAATGCATCCACCTCAGCTTGTAGGTGTTCAAACTTTTCATCCTCAGCACTGTTCCTGACAAAGGTCCCCATGAGAAGTGTCCTTAGCTCCTCCTGCCCCTTGGATAGATTCAGGAGGATTTCCCTGAAATGAGTCTCTTGAGCGAGAAGGTCCTGGTTATCTGGTTGGAAGGCCATTGCTGAAATAAACAGCGAGAAAGGTAAGTGACCTGCAACAAAGATACCTGCTATATAATGATGTGTATGACATGCATGCAATGTTTTCAAGGACCTCGCAGGGTAAACAAGAAAATTTGTTAGCATTTGGATCCGGTAGCTTGATTGAAGGAATTGCATATTTGTTGAGAGTCCTTCTTCAAGGGTCAAAGGCTCACCATATCCAGTGGGTCCTAGCCCCTGACAACCTTGGCTGGGGGAACCTTCTTCAAGTGTCAAAGCTCACCATATCAAGTGGGTCATAGCCTCTGACAACCTTGGCTAGAGGAAAATAAATCCTCTTTGCCCCTTGCTAGATGTTTGATTTATCATGACCTGCATCACAAGCCCTTGAGATCCTTGAAATGGGTTAGGATGTATGCAATGGTATGATGTCATGATGCATGGGGTAATGTAAGTAACCCTGTTGTGAGCCCCAATTAAGGACTGCAAACCAAAACCTGCAAGCAACTCAAGTAAGACCTGTCATGAGTCCCAACAAAAATCCTGCAAGAAACTTAGTACAACTTGCTATGAGTCCTAATTAAGGACTACAAATAAAACCTGCAGGGAACTCAAGTGTCAGATAACAAGCATGCAAGTAGTCAAGTATGAAAGCACACAAGTCACACAAAGAGCCCTTAGAGTTTAGGCCAGCATGAAGTTTGGGCATTACCCTCTTGAAGTTGGTGGGCTCAACCTGTCCTATTAGAAGTAACCGGGTTCTAAGGGTCCCAATATCACCGGATTTCTTTCATTGTTCATCGTTTCGATTTAGCCACTGAACTGGCAACCGAAATATTCCAGGAAAGCAACCCTCAATTGAGTGTAGTACCGAGTATCAACCAACCTCGGACTGCACCAAAGTCAATTATCTCACTACCCTAAAGAGGCCAAGATAATTCAATTAAGGTTCCTAAGGTCTGTTGATGCTTCACGACACCACGCGGAGGCCCCGTACTCTCCTTGACTGAACTCAGGGGGGGTGCTGGCCCATTAATGAGGTGTTCTTGGAAATTCTGGAGCCTATTAACCTCAAGCCCTTTTGACTTTCTTGAATTGTCCAGGCGTTGGTTGACTAGGGAGTACCATGATCACCATCTCCTGACCATTAGATCTGTGACTGTGGCCACTTGGCGCGTTGAGATGAGAAGCGTATGGTGGAACGCTTTTGGAGACCTGTATGTAATTACATGAAGAAAAATAGAAACAATTATTCTGGGGGACCTGGGACTCAAACCCGGGTCCCAATGATTCCCAGCCAGCACATCAACCACCAAGCCAATTGCACGTGTTTGTTATAAAGACAATAAGCAAGTATAATATATAAAACAATTAAACATGCTGTACAAACAAATAAACGCGTGCCCTTTTTCAAACGGACCAATGATGTATCAACACCTAGTCATCTTCTTCCTTTGTACCTGTAAAAACAAATCAGATAGCGGGGGTTTTTAACCCCCACAATATGCAATGACGATTAGGGATGTGCTTAACATAAATATTTCGCGAATAGTCCAATGTGTTCGTCTGGTTCTCACGAGTTCAGTCATGGGTCTCTCAAGGCTTAATTTTTCATGTACTGCAAAGCCCTAACTTGAAAGCTTATGAACCCTAAAATTCATCAATGGCATCTTTTGATTCTGTGCATTTTAATCCAATTAAACTATGCCAATAGCTTCCTGTGGTCTCTAACAACACAAAACAAACAAGAAATCATATCAAATACTTATGAATAATGAGTTACGATTATGAAAAAAAGTGACAAATCGTGCGACTATAAGTGATGATTTCTTGAGCTTTAGCGCTTGGTTTTGATTGCAAAACGTCCCCGGGAACCCCTGCAATAGATTAGAATCAATAAAAGTTCTTGAATCGTGCTAGAATATGGAAATCAGTTTTCAAGTTTTCTTGAATTTTCTTGAATGTGGTTATGGCTTTTCTGCAGAGATTTCACGTATGCATGATTAGGGTTAGCTTATGTATATATAGGAGACTGAAATTAGGTCAAATCTTTGAGCAAAAATCCATGGAATGGTGATTTGAATATTTGATTGGAAATCATATATTTTTTAATCTTCATGATTGGAAAAAGTTACCAAATTTGGAGATATTGCATCTTTGACTTGGTGCACGAAATTTCCAGCCTTTTTAGGTCATGCTTGCTTCACAAAAAGATTGAAAAATCAAATCTTTGTATTTTCCTACAATTTAAATTAATTAAATGAATTAATATTGATTAAAAATCCAATTAATTAATAAAAAATAAGAAAATAATTCAATTAAGCTTGATGGGTCGTGCATAGTCCATGGATAATGTTTCAAGAAGAAATTTGAGGCCCATTAGCAAATATAAGGTGTTTTGAGCAAAGTTGACTTTTGCAAATTTACAAAAATTTCCCAACTTCTCCAATGCATATCTTGCTCAATTTTGATCACATGAACATGTTCTTGGACATTTTGGAAAGGTCTTGAAGTCCTATAACCAATGCCTTTGGTCCCATGTCATTTGGATTTAGCAATCTCAAGTTATGGTCTTTGACTTAAAATGCATTTTTGTTGACTTTTGAAATTGACCTATAATGTAGAAATTGATAACTTTTTGTGAGAGCATTTCTTGGACTTGGAGTGTGAAGATGGATTGTAGGAAATGTCATCCCCTTCAAAATTAGCATTTGATGGGATTTTTCTGATGAACCATGAAAAAGTTATGCCCTGGTCAAGATACAGTTGACTTTTCTACTGTCCAAAAATAGTAACTTTTTGCACCTTGATGATTTTTGAGCTATCCTTGTGGAATCATGATCAAGACTTGATAAAATGATGATTGTGAACTCAAAATAATATGTTTGACCAAAAATTCTGACTTTTGACTGCAAAATGACCATTTTGCCCTTGCAGTTGACTGTAGGTTAAATGGAGCTTTTGATTGTGCAACTTGGCCCTGTGATTCTTGAAATTTGGCATGTAGGTGCTTGAGCATGCATATAGGCCTATGAGACTTGATTGAGCCATTGAAAACCTCAAATTCTTTGAAAGAACTAAAACCCTAATTTCAGTTGGCTTAGGAGGTGGTTGGACTGTACAATCCTTAAGCCATCTTGAACAATTTGAGGATCATTCTTGAGGAATATGGGAGGGCAAATTTTGGGGTACAACAGTTTCCCCTGTTCAATCTTCTTAAACCTGAGGATGTAGATTGGCTTGCGTGCCTTTCGTGATCTGAAGGTGGAAGATGATTGAACACTAAAGTGCCCAGAAATTTGCACTCGCATAGTGTAGTATCAGCAATGTGATGTCGGGAATGGGCTTACAGATGCCATTTGGAGAGATGATGGATAGAAGGATGGGCTTATAGATGCCATCTGAAGACGTGGCAGAATCTTGTCGGGGGATGGGCTTATAGATGCCATCTGGAGATTGTAATGAATAGTTGTGGAGATGGGCTTAAAGATACCATCTGGAAATGTCGATCGCGTAAGAGATTCCTTAGCGAGAACTTGCATACTTGAGAAAGAAAGATAGTTTTCCTGTCTGGTTTCAGGTATTGATCTTCAATCTCTTCAATGTAGATAACTTTCTTGTCTGGTTTCAGGTATAGATCTACAATCAGTCGTTCACAGATATTTCCTGGCTAGTTACAGGTGTTGATCCGGAACTTGAAAGAGGTTAGTCGAGATAGCTTTCCTGGATGGATACAGGTATTAATCTCTGACTTGAGAAAGAAAGATGACTTCCTGGCTTGCTACAGGTATTGATCTTCAATCTCTTCAATGTAGATAACTTTCCTGTCTGGTTTCAGGTATAGATCTACAATCAATCGCTCAAAGATATTTCCTGGCTAGATACAGGTGTTGATCTGGAACTTCAAAAGGTTGGACGAGATAGCTTTCCTGGATGGATACAGGTATTACTCTATGACCTGAGAAAGAAAGATGGTTTCCTGGCTAGATACAAGTATTGATCTTCAATCTCTTCATGTAGATAACTTTCCTGGCTAGATACAGGTATCGAATCTACAATCAATCGCTCACAGATATTTCCTGGCTAGATACAGGTGTTGATCTGGAACTTAAGAAAGGTTAGTCGAGATAGCTTTCCTGGCTGGATACAGGTGTAGATCTCTGACCTGAGAAAGAAAGATGGTTTCCTGGCTAGATACAGGTATTGATCTTCAGTCTCTTCAATGTAGATAACTTTCCTAGCTAGTTATAGGTATCGAATCCATAATCAATCGCTCACAGATATTTCCTGGCTAGATACAGGTGTTGATCTGGAACTTAAGAAAGATTGGTCGGTTGTCTCCATTGACAGGTTTCACCTCAAAAAAATCTTTAGGAATCGATTTAACTGATTTTGTCTCCGTTGACTGACTTGGCTTCAGAAAAATATTTAGGAATCGATTTAACTGGTATTGACTGACTGGCCTCAGAAAAATCTTTAGGAATCGATTTAACTGGTCTTGTCTCCATTGACTGGTTTTGCCTCAGAAAAATCTTTAGGAATCGAGTTAACTGTCTTTGTCTCCATTGTCTGGCTTCAGAAAAATCTTTAGGAATCGATTTAACTGGACCAGAGGAAGTTTTTTTGATAATGATGTGATGAAGGAATCTGAGACGATTACTACCTCAGCAGGATGATGAAGGAATCTTGGAATGTCTTCAACTAGATCGGCATCAGGAAAATCTTTGGGAATCGATTTAACTGGACTAGAGAAGGCCTTTGACTGGATCGGCATCAGAAAAATCTTTAGGAATCGATTTAACTGGACCAGGCAAGGTCTTGGAATATCTTCAACTGGATCGGCATCAGGAAAATCTTTAGGAATCGATTTAACTGGACCAGAGAAGGCCTTTGACTGGATCAGCATCAGAAAAATCTTTAGGAATCGATTTAACTAGACCAGGCAAGGTCTTGGAATATCTTCAACTGGATCGGCATCAGGAAAATCTTTAGGAATCGATTTAACTGGACCAGAGAAGGCCTTTGACTGGATCGGCATCAGAAAAATCTTTAGGAATCGATTTAACTGGACCAGGCAAGGTCTTGGAATCTTCAACTGGATCGGCATTAGGAAAATCTTTAGGAATCGATTTAACTGGACCAGAGAAGGCCTTTGACTGGATCGGCATCAGAAAAATCTTTAGGAATCGATTTAACTGGACCAGGCAAGGTCTTGGAATCTTCAACTAGATCGGCATCAGGAAAATCTTTAGGAATCGATTTAACTGGACCAGAGAAGGCCTTTGACTCGATCGGCATCAGAAAAATCTTTAGGAATCGATTTAACTGGACCAGACAAGGTCTTGGAATCTTCAACTGGATCGGCATCAGGAAAATCTTTAGGAATCGATTTAACTGGACCAGAGGAAGTCTTGGAAATGGCTGAGAATTTAACTGCATCTTTCCTGAAAGGTAAAGGTCAGTCATATGGAATGCATGAGATGGATCAAGCAATGATGTTCTCAACATAAATGAGATTGTATGATATGATGCGTATGTGCATGTATAATGATGTATGGAAATGTGATGCTTTAGCTGGGGAAAATAAATCCCGGATAGCTGGAGAATAGTGTTGAGTTCTTCGTTTCCGCTGGGGATGATGAACGAAGATGATTGGGTGAATAATCCGGTAGGAGAAGATGACTTTGTTGGGGAAATAAACCTGGTGAAGAGATTACTCTGTGGGGGATTACTCTGTGGGGAAGAGATGCTTCGCTGAGATTTTAATGATAACTCCGCTGGGGACTCCATTGATAAGCTCTATTGGGGATTTTGATGGACTCCGCTGGGGATAGGAAGAACTTTGTTGAGGACGATTTTCCCGTTGCAATTTGCTGAAGATAACCCAGTTAGACCCTGGTGGGGATAACCTTATGAATACGGCTGGGGAGATGCATTTGCACTCTGCAGGGGACAAGCTTCTGGAATCTACTGGGTAAGATGATTCAACTCTCCTGGGGAAACTTTTTGGACTGTATTGGGGAAATGGCTCCACTGGGGGTATCTTGTATTCCGCCGGGGAACAATCTGGTATTTCTGTCGAGGAATATTAAGACCACCGGGGATGCTTGCTGAGGAATATCTGTATACTCTGCTAGGAAATATTAAGATCTTCTGGGGATACCCGACTTCTTTTTAGGGCTGACAGTAGACTAACTCTGCTCGGGGGAGAGTATTGCTGACTTGCTGGGGATACTGTGCCTTTTTAGGGCTGATGGGAGACCAACTCTGTTTGGGGAGAGTATTGCTGATTCTTGTCTTACTCTGCGGGGAGTGAAGGTATCTTGGTCATATTCTTCAGCTGAATCTACCTTGTATCTGGTGGACAGAGCAGCTTGTACCGTTTGGTCAATTCTCATTGCCCCAGCTTCTGCGGGAGAAGAAGGCCTATGAGGAGTTTGATAACTGCCGATTGACAAATCTTCTTCTGGTAGGTAAGTGACGAGATGACGGGACATAGTCGTACACTTTTGATCCCTAACTTTTGCCTAGACCGCCCTTTCGGGTTTTCAGTCCACCGGGATACCCATTTTTGCCCAAGCCGCCTTTTCAGGTTTTCGACTTGTCAGGTGTACAGATTTTTTCATTTTCGTCCCTTATTTTTGCCTAGGCCAATCGACCTAGCGGGTCTTTGATTATGCATAGTATTTTTTTTTTTACTATATCCACGTTCTCAGAGCGCAGGGAGTTGTCACTGTCAGTAGTGTTGTGTTGCCATACTACCAGAAGATGTCTGATCATGCAAGATTCGTTGCTGGAATTCATGTCCAATGCCCCAAGTGACTCAGGCGGAGATTTGCCCCTGGCTATTTGGCATCTTGAGAGATTCCTTGAATCTTGACTTGACTGCCCCAGATGATGGACAATGATCATGTATGTCCCTTGGTTGGAAGTGTTTTTTCCACTTGAGGTGATCCTTGAGAAGATTTTTGTTCACTAGATATTCGTCGTGCGAATTTCTCTGCTGTTGAACAAATAGTCATATGCAAACAATATTATTTTAAGAATGCAAAGCTTATGTCTGTCTTGAAGTTTTTTGAAAATGCAGTTTTCAATAAAACAAGTGAATTTTTGTAAAATGTGATGTCAACTCAAGATTTTACAGCAAACCCTACAGGAGTCAGGATACCTTTTGTAACAGTATGCTTTCGAACTACCCCATGCTTCAGCTATGACTTTTTAAGGGTTATAACGTGGCCTGGTTCACGGTTTAAGAAACAAAGGATAAAGGCTCAAAATTTATTTGTACCCACCCGCTCTTCGTGATGTTCTTCGATCCTAAACTCATCTAATCGTGCATTAGACCTTGTTTGAGTCTTTGCTCTGATATACCAGTGATGGTTCGGATACTGACAAGTTTATTTTGAACAGGCAGTCAATTCTTTTTTGTTGAGGGTTTACAAGACCTCTTTTTTTTCTTCGATTTTATTATCCCTTCCTTTTTGCCTGAACTGTTTCTTTTGTGATTACAGTCAGCGGGATGCCCCAGTTTTTTGTAAGTCTCCTTCATAGGTTTTGACTTATCGGGCTTTTGTTTTTTAGAGATAATGACTGCCTGTCTTGACGATTATAGGGAACCATCACTGTCTTTTGTTTTGGAAGGATTTCTTTGATACCATCCATTGTGCATCTGGATCAACTGAGAAAACTACCCTGCCCCAGGTTATACTTAAGGGTTTTAATTTGTGAAAATAAAAACTTCAACTTCTTTGGCTCAGAGGGGTTGACTAGGGATTATCTTCCTTATAACTCCACTGTTTAGGATTTGAAACAATGCCTGTACCTCATCAGTGGGGTTTGTCCAAAAGCATACTGTAAAGATCACTGTATCGTTTTCGTCATCCTCCCTCAAAAGGCTTAGAATTTTTAATCGAGAGTTGAATATCACAAAATGAAAGCAATTTTAAACATAGTGAATACAATTACTTCAAAACAGACATGTGTAATGCATTAATGAAATAAAAGAGTTTGCCATGACAATTGTTTGAATAAGCAAAGAAAAATACAACTTCAGAATTAAAATGAACAAAAATCTCTCAATCCTAGCCATGTTTTGGCAAGGGAGCAGTGATCACATTGGGAGTCTCGGGCGCCTCGAACTCAATTTCCTTTGCATCGATCAAGTCTTGGACCTTGTTTTTCAGACTCCAACAATCATATGTATCATGCCCCGGGCTCTCAGAGTGATAAGCGCAGCGGGCATTGGGGTTATATTTTGGTGACGTTGTATTTTGATTCTTTGGAGCTTCTTTTAGAGTCACCAGATTGGTCTTCAGCAACTGTGGCAACATCTGGGACAAGGTCATGCTGAGCCGAGTGAACTGCCTTCTCTCACCCCTTTGTTGGTTATGATGCTGAGGAGTAGCGGCAGGTTTTGAAATAACCACTGCGTTGACAGCTTGGCGGTGTTCCGATCTATTCTGTCTCTTTGAACCATAAACAGCACTGGATTCCTTCTTGAATGGTTTTTTCTCAGTACTCGAGGAGGCACCTTTTTGTATCTTTCCAGACTTGATACCAACTTCTATTCTCTCTCCAGTCAAGATAAGGTCTGTAAACCCGGCAGAAGAATTCCCAATCAGATGGTTGAAGAACGGACCAGACAGGGTCCCCAAGAACATATCCACCAGTTCACGGTCAGTCAAAGGTGGTTGCACCCTTCCAGCCAGGTCTCTCCACTTCTGAGCATATTCCTTAAATCCTTCACCCGTCCCTAGTGACATACCCTGGAGTTGGGTACGCGTAGGAGCGAGGTCGGAATTATACTGATACTGCTTATAGAATGCAGTAGCCAAATCCTCCCAGTTATGAATACTGGCTCCATCCAGCTGATAGAACCATTCGAGTTGAGTCCCTGAAAGACTATCCTGGAAGAAATGGATCCACAAATTCTTGTCAGCTGTATAAGGTTGGATCTTCCTCACATATGATCGGAGGTGCAGCTTAGGACAGGAAGCTCCGTCGTATTTGGCAAAAGCAGGTGCCTTGAACTTGTGTGGGATCACCACCCCAGAGGATAAGCCTAGGTCTCCAAAGTCCAACCCGGGCACATGTTGAATGTCCATAGCACTTAGGCGGTCCTCCAACTGTTTGTACCTGTCCTCGGCAGGAGGATATTGTTCATCATTGTAATCCGTCTCGTTGTCGGAGACCACGACACTAGGAACCCTTCTCTCTTGTGGGTTGTCTTTCCCTACAGATGAGGTAGCCAGATCAGCCTTATTTTGCAGTCCATTTCCAAACCTGCGTCCGGTGTTGAACAATACGGTCCTATTTTTCTTCTTCTTCCTTTCCTTCAGAATCAGAGTCTTCAAATCCTGTTGACCCTGGGCTAGGCTCATAACCAACTCTTGGAACTGGGCATTCTGGGCCTGGAGGGCCTTGATAGCTTGTTCAGTGGAAGGTTCAGAAGACATGATGATTGCTGAAATAAACAGCAAAGAAGATAAGAGACCTGTAATGGTACCTGTAATGCAATGATATGTATGATATATGTATGCAATGTTTTCAAGGATCTCGCGGGGTAAACAAAGAGACTTGTTAGAATTTGAATTTTGTAGCTTGATTGAAGGAACTTCATGTTGTTGAGAGTCCTTCTTCAAGAGTCAAGGCTCACCATATCGAGTGGGTCATAGCCCCTTACTCAAGTCATCATGTTTTTTGATCTCCACACAACCTTGGCTAGAGGAAAATAAATCCCCTTTGCCCCTTGCTAGACATTTGGTTCATCATGACCTGCATCACAAACCCTTGAGATCCTTGAAATGGGTTAGTCCTTATGCAGGATGTATGCAATGGTATGATGGTATGATGTTATGCTATGCGTGGAGTGATGTAAGTAAACCCTGTTATAAGCCCAGATTAAGGACTGTAAACAAAACCTGCAAGGAACTCATGTTGTCAGATAACAAGAATGTGCAAGTAGTTCAAGTTTGAAGGCATACAAGTCACACAAAAGAGCCCTTAGATTTTAGGCCGGCATGAAGTTTAGGTACTACCCTCTTTCAGTTTCAGTTGGTTAAGACCTGTCCTAGAAAATAGTAATCGGGTTCTAGAGGATCTCAATATCACTGACTACCCTCAATCGGTCATAACTCCAGCTTCGCAACCTTTTCTTGCGGCCGGAACCATCGCGAGAGTTTAGCCTCAATGAGTGTAGCATACTGCTACTGTTCTATGGCCAAGTTGGGTCAATTTAAGGTTCTAAGGTCAGTTGGTGCTTAATTACTCCTCAAAAGACCCATATTCTCCTCGTTCCAACACAAGGGATATCGGTACAGACCCAGGTGTCACACCAACGTAGCTACTGCTTCACCCGTGTCGGTCTACGCCGGACAGGTCCCTCACAGTTTATTGCTACCTAAATGGTATTCCCCAGATCCAGGTTAGGATCTATGAAACTCCGATGCAAGCCCACAAAATTAAAGCAAACAAGGCATTCAATTGAAAACATAAGTGATCTAATCCTAAGGTACACCTCACTTATAAATATCCCTAGCAGAGTCGCCAGTTCTGTGATCGGTGGAAATAGAACTGACTGTTTTGAAATGCTGGTTCGCGAAATGTCGCGGTAAGCAAGAGTCGCCACTGTCTTTTATGTTCTCCAACAAGGAAAGGACAAAAGCACAGTAAAATTCCTTTTCGAGATGTTTCTCGGTTCGGGAGGTAGATTATAGAAAGGGAAGGTGTTAGCACCCTTTCTATCCGTGGTTATCCACGGGCTCTTAGGTACTTGCTCACTATGTTTTCAAAAATCTTTTGCTTTTCTTGTGTTTGTGGGTTTTGAAAAAGTTTGTTTGAAAACTTCGATTTTAACTCTTGTATCAGTCCTCAAGAGTGTATGAAGTGTTTGTTTGAAAACTTTTGTCAGAAAAGTGTAAGTGCGAAAAGTTGTTTTTGTTTTGAAAGAGCAAGTACCTAGGAGAAATCTACCTACTCAAAAGAAATTAAGCTGTATAAATGTCCTTTAGACAGTACTATCCCACTATTGAGAAGTAGGTAGCACCGTCGTTGGAGTTTCGGGTCAATTCGATTATAGGGACATGTGGTCACCAAAGCAATAGTAGGACGCCTTAGCGGTAACCCTAATGTCCTAGATCCTTTTTATCCGAGGCAACCGTTTCGAGGCAACTTGGATCTTTAGACAGGAGGGCGACCTCTAAAACACCCTATACTCAATGACCACGTCGAGGCAACCAAGTGAGGCGTACCCTAGGAGTGGCATGTGCGAGTGTGTCCAGTTTCATGTTAAGTTATCTTTGCACATTTTATGGTGAGCTACGTTTTGATTTTATTTTGAGAACAAGTCTTGTCATGCATAGCAGTTAATAATTGTGCGGAAAGTAAATCTACGCTATTACAAGGCGTCGGGTATTTACATCGCCAAAAAACAAACCCTTGGGAAAATAAATTGCGGGAAAATTGAAGAAAGCGATAAAAAGGTCCTAATTAACACTATTACATCCTCAGAACAAATACATAAATATGATCAAAAAATAATATGCGCGAAAAGAAATTGAATCGGGAAAGTCCTTAGGGTTTTGACCCCTCTTTGAGAAAAGAATGAATTTTGGTCCTTTTTACATTTAATTAAACCTGATTCTAATTAATTAAATAAAAGAAATATTTTTTAAGTTTTTTATGTTTTTAGGAAATAAAATAAAATAGGAGAACATGATTAAAAGTTTGTAAAAAAACCTAATTCTACATGATTTTATTTATTGCAAAAAAAATTTAAAGTTAACCTAACTAAACTAAATTAATTAATTACATTTATTTACAAAAATAATAAAGGGTGAAATAAATAATAATAATAATAATAATACAAATATTTTATTTTTAGTTTGCTGAATTTTATTATGAAAATAATTTATTATGTTAGTTAAATAAATATAATAATAATAATTAATAAAATAATTAACTAAATAAATAGAAAATATAAAGAGAAAAAAAAGAAAAAGAACCCATGGGGGGTGCTGGCCCATTAATGAGGTGTTCTTGGAAATTCTGGAGCCCATTAACCTCAAGCCCTTTTGACTTTCTTGAATTGTCCAGGCGTTGGTTGACTAGGGAGTACCATGATCACCATCTCCTGACCATTAGATCTGTGACTGTGGCCACTTGGCGCGTTGAGATGAGAAGCGTATGGTGGAACGCTTTTGGAGACCTGTATGTAATTACATGAAGAAAAATAGAAACAATTATTCTGGGGGACCTGGGACTCGAACCCAGGTCCCAATGATTCCCAACCAGCACATCAACCACCAAGCCAATTTCATGCGTTTTTTATAAGGACAATAAGCAAGTATAATATATAAAACAATTAAACATGTTGTACAAACAAATAAACGCGCGCCCTTTTTCAAACGGACCAATGATGTATCAACACCTAGTCATCTTCTTCCTTTGTACCTGTAAAAACAAATCAGATAGCGGGGGTTTTTAACCCCCACAATATGCAATGACGAATAATAGCGATTAGGGTTGTGCTTAACATAAATATTTCGCGAATAGTCCAATGTGTTCGTCTGGTTCTCACGAGTTCAGTCATGGGTCTCTCAAGGCTTAATTTTTCATGTACTGCAAAGCCCTAACTTGAAAGCTTATGAACCCTAAAATTCATCAATGGCATCTTTTGATTCTGTGCGTTTTAATCCAATTAAACTATGCCAATAGCTTCCTGTGGTCTCTAACAACACAAAACAAACAAGAAATCATATCAAATGCTTATGAATCATGAGTTACGATTATGAAAAAAAGTGACAAACCGTGCGACTGTAAGTGATGATTTCTTGAGCTTTAGCGCTTGGTTTTGATTGCAAAACGTCCCTGGGAACCCCTGCAATAGATTAGAATCAATAAAAGTTCTTGAATCGTGCTAGAATATGGAAATCAGTTTTCAAGTTTTCTTGAATTTTCTTGAATGTGGTTATGGCTTTTCTGCAGAGATTTCACGTATGCGTGATTAGGGTTAGCTTATGTATATATAGGAGACTGAAATTAGGTCAAATCTTTGAGCAAAAATCCATGGAATGATGATTTGAATATTTGATTAGAAATCATATATTTTTTAATCTTCATGATTGGAAAAAGTTGCCAAATTTGGAGATATTGCATCTTTGACTTGGTGCACGAAATTGCCAGCCTTTTTAGGTCATGCTTGCTTCACAAAAAGATTGAAAAATCAAATCTTTGTATTTTCCTACAATTTAAATTAATTAAATGAATTAATATTGATTAAAAATCCAATTAATTAATAAAAAATAATAAAATAATTCAATTAAGCTTGATGGGTCGTGCATAGGCCATGGATAAAGTTTCAAGAAGAAATTTGAGGCCCATTAGCAAAAATAAGGTGTTTTGAGCAAAGTTTACTTTTGCAAATTCACAAAAATTTCCCAACTTCTCCAATGCATATCTTGCTCAATTTTGATCACATGAACATATTCTTGGACATTTTGGAAAGGTCTTGAAGTCCTCTAACCAATGCCTTTGGTCCCATGTCATTTGGATTTACCAATCTCAAGTTATGGTCTTTGACTTAAAATGCATTTTTGTTGACTTTTGAAATTGACCTATAATGTAGAAATTGATAACTTTTTGTGAGAGCATTTCTTGGACTTGGAGTGTGAATATGGATTGTAGGAAATGTCATCCCATTCAAAATGAGCATTGGATGGGATTTTTCTGATGAACCATGAAAAAGTTATGCCCTGGTCAAGATACAGTTGACTTTTCTACTGTCCAAAAATAGTAACTTTTTGCACCTTGATGATTTTTGAGCTATCCTTGTGGAATCATGATCAAGACTTGATAAAATGATGATTGTGGACTCAAAATAAGATGTTTGACCAAAAATTTTGACTTTTGACTACAAAATGACCATTTTGCCCTTGTAGTTGACTGTAGGTCAAATGGAGCTTTTGACTGTGCAACTTGGCCCTGTGATTCTTGAAATTTGGCATGTAGGTGCTTGAGCATGCATATAGTCCTATGAGACTTGATTGAGCCATTGAAAACCTCAAATTCTTTGAAAGAACTAAAACCCTAATTTCAGCTGGCTTAGGAGGTGGTTGGACTGTACAATCCTTAAGCCATCTTGAACAATTTGAGGATCATTCTTGAGGAATATGGGAGGGAAAATTTTGGGGTACAACATGAAGGAATTGAGGTGGCTCACCATATACTCATCTTCACCATACACAGTGACAATCTTTCCTTTCACAGGATACTTCAACATTTGGTGGAGTATAGAGGTGACTTCCCCAACCTCGTGGATCCAAGGATGTCCCAACAAACAAGAATATGATAGCCTGATATCCATCACGTAAAAGGTGGACCCAAAAGTCTGAGAACCTACTTTGATAGGGATGTCCACCTCCCCGTGCACCATTCTCTTTGATCCGTCAAAAGCCCTTACCACAATGTTATTAGGTGTGATCGGTGGATCTGGAACTGACTGTTTAACGCTGGTTCGCGAAATGTCGCGGAAGCAAGAGTCGCCACCGTCTTTTATTTTCTCCAAATGGAAAGGACAAAAGCACAGAAAAATTCCTTATAGAGATTGCTCTCGGTTCGGGAGGTAGATTATAGAAAGGGAAGGTGTTAGCACCCTTTCTATCCATGGTTATCCATGGGCTCTTAGATACTTGCTCATTTGTGTTTTCAAAAGTGGTTTGTTTGCTTTTCAACTGTGGGTTTTAAAAAAAGATTCTTTGAAAATTCCAGTTCGACTCTTGTATCGGTCCTCAAGAGTGTTTGATAAATTGCTTTCGAAAGCTTTTTGAAAAGGTGTCAGTGTGAAAAGTATTTTTGATTTGTTTTTGAAATTAGAGCAAGTATCTAGAGTCGTCTACCTACCCTAAGGAATTCGTCTGTGTAAATGTCCTTTACAGTAGTGCCATCCCACCATTGAGAGGTAGGTAGCACTACCGTTGGAGGTGTTCGAATCAATTCGAGGTTCGGGACATGGTGATCACCAGAGCAATAGGAAGACACCTTAGAAGCTACCCTCATGCCAGGTTCCCGGATCATGAGGACTTACTAAGACATCCTCTACTCGACGATCACCTTTCGAGAGGCAAGGCAACAGTGAGGCGTACCCTAGGGGTGGTGTGTGATTTGTGTGTTATGTTCGTTTACATTTATCTTGTTCATGTCGGGGGTGATCTACGCTTTTGTTTTTATTTTAACATTCATTCTTGCATGCAATTTATTAGCAGTTAAAAAGTTGCGAGAAAATATAAAGTTCCTAAACTATTACAAAGGCGCGGGTCCACATCGCCAAATTAAATCCAGGACCCGATTTGACATAAAATAAAGTAAAGTGCGAGAAAGATAAATGTTTAATTTACATGGCTTTGGGAGAATTACATTAATATTATAAGAAATAAAATGTGCGAAACAAATTAATAATCGAAAGCGAGGGCGTTGGACCCTTTTTTAATTAAATTAAAATAAAAAGAAAAGATTTTTGAGTTTTTTGGTATTTATGATTTTTTATGAGAGCTAAATGAAATTAATTAATTAACCCTAATTCTAGTTATTTTTAATTTATTAAGAAAAGCATTAAAATTTAACCTAAAATTAAACTTAATTAATTAATACAATTTTATTTACAAAAATATAATAATTAATAATTAGTTATGGTGAAAGAAAAGAAAAAAGATAAAAATTGATTAAAACCCTAATTCTACAAATTTTAAATTTATTAAGAAAAATGTTAAAATTTAACCTAAAATTAAAACTAATTAATTAATAAGATCTTATTTACAAAAAAATATTAGTTAAATGAAATATATTTTTATTTTTGTCTTTTCTGATTTTTTTATATTATTTTTATATTTTATGAAAATATTAATTCAAAGTTTTAAATAAAATTTAAACAAAACAAATAAAATAGAAAAATATGAAAAAGAATAAAAAAGCAAACCATGGGGGGTTCTGTCCCCAAACTGGAGGTTTTTTGGCTAGTAATCAGGCCCAACGTTTAAGGCCTTTGTTTGACTTTTCAGCGCGTATGTGGCGCCTCTGACTCATGCCCATGGTGTTCATCAGATCTGGGCCTTTGGATTCCCCTCAGTGGCCATGTGGCATGTGTGGATCATGAGTGTATGGTGAGCGCTTGGGTTGAACACTGCATGCAAGTATGGTTAGAAAAATAATATGGAATAAGAAAGGGGGACCTGGGATTCGAACCCAGGTCCCAGAGATTACCAATCCACATGCTTGCCAAGTGATCCAACTACGCGCTTTGTTTATTGTATGGAAAATAAATAATATAATGTAAATCATGAGTTAGTGGACAACTTTCGCGCGAAATTTGAATACACCACTCGTTGATCTACACATCACCTTCTTCTTCAATGGTGCGTTTTTCCTGAAACAAAAACAAACAAGATTGCGGGGGTTTTAAACCCCCACTATATACTGTGTCAAAAAATAGCGAATAGAGTATGGTGCTTCATAAATTAGGCGCGAGGTGTGGAAACGATTGGCCATGAGTTTCTGATTCTGATGATATGGGTCTCAGGTCTTAATTTTTCCATAGGAGTAAACCTCCAATTTCACAGTTTTGTAACCCTAGCAATCTTCCATGGTGATTCTTCATACGATGCGTGAAAACTCAATTGAAACACGTGGTTAGCTTTAGAATGGTTAGCTGAATATAAATCAAACATTAAAAATTAACAACAATGCGTGAATCATGATGCAAGAACGTGGAAAAAAGCATGAACAGAACGAGGTTGTTCTACCAATTCTGGGCGTTAGAGTTTATGGTTTTGATCTAGAAACCTTCCTTGAAGTCTCAGGAAGGCAATGGAATATTTATTTTCCCTTGAATCGCACTGGAATGTAGTTTTCAGTTTTGGAATTTTTTGACAAAAACTCAAACTTTGTTTTTGTTTTCTGGCGCAGCTTTCAGGGTTTTAGCTTTAGGGTTAGCATCTGGCTTATGTATGGAATGATTAGGGTTGAGTTTTTGGTCCAAAGAATCCTTGCATTGATGGAATGATATTTGATTTTCAAGGCATAATCTTTCAAATCTTTTCCATGCATATTTGATACCAATCATGTCCAAATCACTTGATTCTTTCCATATCTAATAATGCACGAGATTTTGAGGATATTTCATGCATAAAAAGATTTAAAAAGTTTGCCTTGGTATTTTTCACATATTTATTTTATTAAATGAATTAATAGCAATTTAAAAATTCAAATAAATAAATAAAAATGATGAATAACTTCCCTTTGGTCCAAATGGTCGTGCACATGCTTTGGATGATGAATCTTAGAAGAAAATGTGGCCCATTAGCAATTTTAAGGCATTTGAAGCAAAGTTGACTTTTCAAAATACCCAAAAATTTCCCAACTTCCACAAGGCATATCTTGCTCAATTTTTAAGCTTTGATCATGTTCTTTGACAGTTTGGAAAGGTCTTGAAGTCCTCTAACCAATGCCTTTGGTCCCATGTCATTTTGATTTACCAATCTCAAGTTATGGCCTTTGACTTAAAGTCCCTTTTTGTTGACTTTTGAAAATGACCTATAATGTTGAAATTGATAACTTTTTGTGAGAGAATTTCTTGGACTTGAAGTGTGAAGAAGAGTTGTAGGAAATGTATTTATCTTCAAAATGAGATTTGGATGGAATTTTTCTGATAATCCATGTGGAAGTTATGCCTTGGTCAAGTTACAGTTGACTTTTTCAACTGTCCAAATATGGAAACTTTTGCATCTTGAGACTTTTTGAGCCATGCCTTGAAAATCATGATCAAGAATTGATCAAATGATTTTTGTGGCCTCAAAATGAGATGTTGACCAAAAATTTGAACTTTTGACTATCAAATGACCATTTTGCCCCTACAGTTGACTGTAGTGCAATTAGGGTTTTTGACTGTGCAATTTTGTGCTGTAAGTCTTGAAACTTGGTATGAAGATGCTTGACCATGTTTGTAGGCATGTGGGACTTGATTGGACCCTTGGAAACTTCAGTTACTTTGCTAGAACCAAAACCCTAGTTTTTGTCTGTTAGGAGGCCTTTGAACTATGCAACCCTTGGGGAATTTTGAAGCATGCTCTTTGTAATTCTTGAAGAATATGGGAGGGAAAATTTTGGGGTACAACAGTTTCCCCTGTTCAATCTTCTTAGACCTGAGGATGCAGATTGGCTGATGTGCCTTTCGTAATCCGAAGGTGGAAGATGATTGAACACTAGAGTGCCCAGAAATTTGCGCTCACATAGTAGTGTGATGATGGGAATGGGCTTATAGATGCCATTTAGAGATTAATGGATAGGATGATGGGCTTATAGATGCCATGCTGAGAGATGATGGATGGTGGATGGGCTTATAGATGCCATCTGGATGTTGATCGCGTCAGAGATTCCTTAGCGAGAACTTGCGTACCTGCAAAAGAAAAATGATTACCTGACCCGTTACAGGAGCTGGTTTTCCGATTCTTTGTATAGATGTGTCCTGACTGGTTACAGGAGTTGGATCTGGAGCTTCAAAAGGTGATGAATGAACCAGGGATGGTTACTACCTCAACAGGAACGGTGAGAGAACCTTGGACGACTTCAACCTCAACAGTAACGCTGAGAGAATCTGGGGACGATTACTACCTCCGCAGTAACGGGGAGAGAACCATAGGCGACTTCAACCTCAACAGCAACGCTGAGAGAATCTTGGGCGACTTCAACCTCAACAGTAACGCTGAGAGAATCTTGGGTGATTACTACCTCCGCAGTAACGGGGAGAGAACCATAGGCGACTTCAACCTCAACAGTATCATTGAGAGAATCTTGGATATCTTCTACTGAGTCTTCATCAGGAAAATCTTTTAGGGGTCGATTTAGCTGGACTAGAGAAGGCCTTTGACTGGATAAGAAACAGAAAAATCTTAGGGTCGATTTAACTGAACCGGTCTAGGTCTTGAAATGTCTTCAACTGGATAAGAAACAGGGAGATCTTAGGGTCGATCTGACTGAACCAGAGAAGGCCTTTGACTGGATAAGAAACAGCAAAATCTTAGGGTCGATTTAACTGAACCGGTCTAGGTCTTGAAATCTTTAACTGGATAAGAAACAGGGAGATCTTAGGGTCGATCTGACTGAACCAGAGAAGGCCTTTGACTGGATAAGAAACAGAAAAATCTCAGGGTCGATTTAACTGAACCGGTCAAGGTCTTGAAATGTAGCTGAGAACTCAACTGGATCTTTCCTGAAAAGTAAAGGTCAGTTACATGCAATGCATGATGTGGATCAAGCAATGATGTTCTCAACATAAATGAGATTTGTAAGGTATGATGCGTATATGCACGCTATAATGTATGGAAATATGATGTTTATGAATGCATCTTTTTGTCTTAGGAAAATAAATCCTTGACGGGTGCCGGGAAGTCACTCCTGGGCTGATGTTGAAGAATAGATTTTTGCTTCCGCTGGGGATGATAGTTGCAAGAATACCGGTAGGAGAAGATAACTCCACTGGGGAATAAGCTTGGCGAATGGATTACCCTGCGGGGAGAAAAGTACTCTAACGATCTTGCTGGGAAACAATACTCTGTGGGGAGAGAGGTACTCTGCTGTTGAGATGTTGATGGTAACTTCGCTGGGGATACCATTGTTGTGTTGGAAGTGTTAATAGACTTCGCTGGGGATAAGAAGACTTCGTCGAGGACGCTCTTTCCGTGGCTTTTGGATGAGGATAACCCAGTTATATCCTGGTAGGGAAATAACTCTTGAATAAAGCCGGGGGACGCGTTCGTGCTCTGCGAGGATAAGCTTCCAGAATCTACTGGGGGGATAAGCTTACTGTTTGGGGAGATGGATTCCCACTCTTCCTGAGGAAACTGGATTGGACTCTCCTGGGGAAGTTTTGAGATGTACTGGGAAAGTTGAAAGGGGGAACCTATGTAGGGTTGCCTGATGATGAGCTCGTGTAAAAACACATCTTGGGAAGAATGACACCTGTGTAGGGTTTCTAGGTGACGAGTCCGTGTAAAACTACATCTGGAGTTTTGAGAAGGAAACCTGTGTAAGGTTTACTGATGACGAGTCTGTGTAAAACTACGTCTGGAAAGAGATAACCGGTGTAGGGGTACTTCGGGATAAGTTCGTGTAAAACTTCTGGAGGAACCGGGGTAAGGTTACTGCAGGGTGAGTTCGTGTAAAACTTCTTGATGAACCGGGGTAAGGTTATCTTTGAGGTAAGTCCGTGTAAGACTTCTGGAGGAACCAGGGTAAGGTTACTGGGATAAGTTCGTGTAAAACTTCTTGATGAACCGGGGTAAGGTCATCTTGAGGTAAATCCGTGTAAGACTTCTGGAGGAACCGGGGTAAGGTTACTTGGATAAGTTCGTGTAAAACTTGAGATAAATCCGTGTAAGACTTCAGGGGGAACCGGTGTAGGGTCATTTTGATGATAAGTCCATGTAAGACTCTAGGAGGATGAGTCCGTGTAAGACTTCGTCTGAAAATTGAGAAGGAACCGGTGTAGGGTTGCTTGTGGATGAGTCCGTGTAAGACTTTGTTTGAAAGTTGAGTAGGAACCGGTGTAGGGTTACTTGATGATGATCAAATGGATGATTGTCCTGTTTGGTTTCGGATGTTAACCCACGATCTGGAATTTGTAAAGGTACATGGTAACCATCTTTGTATTAACCTTTCGTTGGTATTTTGGTTGACAAAGCAATTGGATCGCCTGGACGACTCATTATTGCCCCTGTTTCTATGGGAGAAGGCACCTGTGGGGTGCTGATAGTTGTTGATAGACAAACATTCTTCTGGTAGGCAGGTGACGAGATGCCGGGATATAGTCATACGCTCTTGATCCCTAACTTTTGCCTGGACCGCCCTTTCGGGTTTTCAGTCCACCGGGATACCCATTTTTGCCCAAGCCGCCTTTTCAGGTTTTCGACTTACCGGGTGTACAGATTTTTTTCATTTCATCCCTTATTTTTGCCCGAACCCTTTTGGTTCGCCGGGAAGCCCTTATTTTTGCCTAGGTGTGTCAACCTAGCGGGTCTTTGATTATGCGCAGTATCTTTTCGACTATATCCACGCTCTCAGAATGTAGGGAGTTGCCCCTGTTAGAAGTGTTTTGTCCTGCCACCAGAAGGTGTTTGATCAGGCAAGATTCGTTGTTAGAATGCCCCAAGTGACTCAGGCGGAGATTTGCCCCAGGCTGTTTGGCCTTTGAGAGATTCTCCGCATCTTGATTGAACTGCCCCAGATAATAGATCATGGTCATGTCTGCCCCTTGATTGGAAGTGCTTTTGTTCACTAGGTATTCATCGTGCGAATTTCCCTGTTGTTCAAACAAATAGTCATATGCAAACAATGTTATATCAAAAATGCAAAGCTTATGTCTGTCTTGAAGATTTTGAAAATGCATTTTTTTTAGTAAAACAAATGAATTTTGTGAACTGTGATGTCAACTCGTCATTTTACCGCGAGCCTTAAGGAGTCAGGATACCTTTCGTAACAGTATGCTTTCGAACTAACCCATGCTTCGGCTAGGACTTTTGAGGGTTATAACGTGGCCTGGTTCACGGTTCAAGAAACAAAGGATAAAGGCTCAAATTATTTGTACCCACCCGCTCTTCGTGATGTTCTTCAAACCTAAGCTCAGTTGATCGTGCATTAGACCTTGATTGAGTCTTTGTCCTGACGTTCCAACGATGGTTCAGATATTGATGATTTATTCTGAATAGGCAGTCATTCCTTTTGTTATTGTTGAGGGTTTGTATGACCTCTTTCTTTCTTGATTTTGTTATCCCTGTTTTTTGCCTGAACTGTTTCCTTTTTTTGGAATTATAGTCAGCGGGATGCCCCAGCTTTGTAAGTCTCCTTCATAGGTTTTGACTTTCTGGGTTCTTATTTTGAAAGATAATGACTGCCTTTCTTTTTTGATTATTCGGAACCATCACTGTCTTTCTTTTTTTTGTAAGGACCTTTTTGGTGCCGTTTGTTATGCACTTGGATCAACTGAGAGAACTACCCTGCCCCAGGTTATGATTAAGGGTTTTAAATTTCGAAAAGAAAAACTCCTACTTCTTTGGCTCAGATGGGTTGACGAGGGATTATCATCCTTATAACTCCAGTGTTTAGGGATTGAAACAATGCCTGTACCTCATCAGCGGGGTCTGTTCAAAAGCATACTGTAGATTATGGTATCGTTTTCGTCATCCTCCCTCAAGAGGCTTAGCATTATTAACCAAGAGTTGATCACCACAAAAAACATGAAAACAGTTTTAAGTATAGTAAACATAATTAGTTCAAGATAGACATGTGTAATGCATTCATGAAATAAAAGAGTTTATCATGACAATTGTTTATTTGAACAAGAAAAGAAAAATACAACTTGAATTCAAATGAACAAAAATCTCTCAATCCTAGCCATGTTTTGGCAAAGGAGCAGTGGTCACAATGGGAGTCTCAGCAGGCTCGAATTCGATCTCCTTAGCATCGATCATATTCTGGATCTTATACTTCAGCGCCCAACAGTCCTCAGTATCGTGCCCCGGGCTATCAGAATGATAAGCACACCTCGCCTCCGGATTGTAATTTGGAGAGGAGGTCTTGGGATTTGCAGGTGGGTTGATCACCGCAATCAGGTTCATTTTCAACATGTGCTGCAATGCTTGTGACCATGACATGTTGATGTTGGTGAATTGTCTTTTAGGCTCGTCCGGCCTTCGCTGATTTCCCTTTTGTGGTTGTCGACGTGGTGCAGAACCAGAGATCAGGACTGCCCCTGCATGTTGGTCATGACGACTCTTTTGACTGTATGCAGCATTAGATTCCTTCTTTCCCGTATAAGGCTTTTTGTGAGTATCAGAAGGTGTGGTCTCTTGAATCTTCCCGGCCTTGATACCAGCTTCAATTCTTTCCCCAGTCAGAATGAGATCGGTAAACCCTGCAGATGAGTTACCAATGAGATGATTGAAGAACGGCCCGGATAGGGTCCCTAAGAACATATCAACGAGTTCCCGGTCAGTCAAAGGTGGTTGTACCCTCCCAGCAAGGTCTCTCCATCTCTGCGCATATTCTTTGAAACCTTCTCCCGATCCTAACGACATACCCTGGAGTTGAGTACGTGTAGGAGCGAGGTCGGCATTATACTGATACTGCTTGTAAAAAGCAGTAGCCAACTCCTCCCAGTTACGAACCTTGGTTCCATCCAGCTGATAGAACCATTCGAGATGAGTCCCTGAAAGACTCTCCTGGAAGAAGTGGATCCACAAGTTCTTGTCTACAGTGTATGGTTGAATCTTCCGCACATAAGATCTGAGATGCAGCCTGGGACAAGATGCCCCGTCATACTTAGCAAAAGAAGGAGCCTTTAATTTGTGTGGGATCACCACACCGGAAGATAGACCCAGGTCTCCGAAATCCAACCCAGGCACTTGTTGAATTTCCATGGCATTCAGACGATCCTCTAGTTGTTTGTACCGGTCCTCAGCTGGAGGGTACTGCTCATCATTGAACTCCGTCTCGTTGTCGGAGACCACTGGACTAGGCACCTCTCTCTCATGGGGATTGTCTTTCCCAACAGAGGAAGTGGTCCTCTCAGCTTCATTCTGCAGTGTGTTCCCAGATCTGCGTCTAGGGCTGAACAAAACAGTCCTCTTCTTCTTCTTCTTCTGAATCAGAGTCTTCAATTCCTTCTGACCCTGGGCTAGGCTCACAATCAACTCCTGGAACTGGGCATTCTGGTCCTGGAGGGCTTTGATAGATTGTCCATTGGATGATTCAGGATTCATGACGATTGGCTGAAATAAACAGCGAAGAGGGTAAGCAACCTGTAAAAGGGATACCTGTAGTGCAATGATATGTATGTATGCATGCAATGTTTTCAAGGATCTCGCGGGGTAAACAAGAAAATTGTTAGCATTTGAGTTTGTAGCTTGATTGAAGGAACTCCATGTTGCTGAGAATTCTTCTTCAAGGGTCAAAGGCTCACCATATCCAGTGGGTCATAGCCCCTGACTTTAGTCATCATGTCTGGTTTTGATTTCCAAACAACCTTGGTTAGGGGAACCTTCTTCAAGAGTCAAGGCTCACCATGTCAAGTGGGTCATAGCCTCTCACTCAGATCATCAACCTGGCTAGAGGAAAATAAATCCCCTTTGCCCCTTGCTAGACATTCTGATTCATCATGACCTGCATCACAAGCCCTTGAGATCCTTGAAACGGATTAGTCCTTATGCGGGATGTATGCAATGGTATGATGGTATGCTATGCATGGGGTAATGTAAGTAACCCTGTTATGAGTCCCAGTTAAGGACTATAAACAAAACCTGCAAGAAACTCAAGTGTCAGATAACAAGCGTGCAAGTAGTCAAGTATGAAAGCACACAAGTCACACCACAGCCCTTAGAGTTTAGGCCAGCATGGGGTCTGGGTATTACCCTCTTGAAGTTGGTGGGCTCAACCTGTCCTATCAAAGTAACCGGGTTCTTAGAGGATCCCAATATCATTGACTACCCTCAATCGGTCATAACTCCAGCATCGCAATCTTTTCTTGTGGCCAGAACCATCACGAGAGTTTAGCCTCAATGGGCGTAGCATACTGCTACTGTTCTAATGGCCAAGTTGTGTCATTTAAGGTCCTAAGGTCTGTTGGTGCTTAATGACTCCTTGGAAGACCCATATTCTCCTCGTTGCGACACAAGGGATATCGGTACAGACCAAGGTGCCACACCAACGTAGCCACGGTTTCACCCGTGTCGGTCTACGCTGGACAGGTCCCTCACAGCTTATGCTACCTAAACAGGGTATCCCCAGATCTGGGTTAGGATCTATGTAACTCCCATGCAACCCACAATTTAAAGCAAGCAAGTCAATACAATTGAAAACACAGTTATGAACTTAGTCCTAAGGTACACCTCACTTTAAGTTTGTTCCTCAGCAGAGTCGCCAGTTCTGTGATCGGTGGATCTGGAACTGACTGTTTAACGCTGGTTCGCGAAATGTCGCGGAAGCAAGAGTCGCCACCGTCTTTTATTTTCTCCAAATGGAAAGGACAAAAGCACAGAAAAATTCCTTATAGAGATTGCTCTCGGTTCGGGAGGTAGATTATAGAAAGGAAAGGTGTTAGCACCCTTTCTATCCATGGTTATCCATGGGCTCTTAGATACTTGCTCATTTGTGTTTTCAAAAGTGGTTTGTTTGCTTTTCAACTGTGGGTTTTAAAAAAAGTTTCTTTGAAAATTCCAGTTCGACTCTTGTATCGGTCCTCAAGAGTGTTTGAAAAATTGCTTTCGAAAGCTTTTTGAAAAGGTGTCGGTGTGAAAAGTATTTTTGATTTGTTTTTGAAATTAGAGCAAGTATCTAGAGTCGTCTACCTACCCTAAGGAATTCGTCTGTGTAAATGTCCTTTACAGTAGTGCCATCCCACCATTGAGAGGTAGGTAGCACTACCGTTGGAGGTGTTCGGATCAATTCGAGGTTCGGGACATGGTGATCACCAGAGCAATAGGAAGACACCTTAGAAGCTACCCTCATGCCAGGTTCCCGGATCATGAGGACTTACTAAGACATCCTCTACTCGACGATCACCTTTCGAGAGGCAAGGCAACAGTGAGGCGTACCCTAGGGGTGGTGTGTGATTTGTGTGTTATGTTCGTTTACATTTATCTTGTTCATGTCGGGGGTGATCTACGCTTTTGTTTTTATTTTAACATTCATTCTTGCATGCAATTTATTAGCAGTTAAAAAGTTGCGAGAAAATATAAAGTTCCTAAACTATTACAAAGGCGCGGGTCCACATCACCAAATTAAATCCAGGACCCGATTTGACATAAAATAAAGTAAAGTGCGAGAAAGATAAATGTTTAATTTACATGGCTTTGGGAGAATTACATTAATATTATAAGAAATAAAATGTGCGAAACAAATTAATAATCGAAAGCGAGGGCGTTGGACCCTTTTTTAATTAAATTAAAATAAAAAGAAAAGATTTTTGAGTTTTTTGGTATTTATGATTTTTTATGAGAGCTAAATGAAATTAATTAATTAACCCTAATTCTAGTTATTTTTAATTTATTAAGAAAAGCATTAAAATTTAACCTAAAATTAAACTTAATTAATTAATACAATTTTATTTACAAAAATATAATAATTAATAATTAGTTATGGTGAAAGAAAAGAAAAAAGATAAAAATTGATTAAAACCCTAATTCTACAAATTTTAAATTTATTAAGAAAAATGTTAAAATTTAACCTAAAATTAAAACTAATTAATTAATAAGATCTTATTTACAAAAAAATATTAGTTAAATGAAATATATTTTTATTTTTGTCTTTTCTGATTTTTTTATATTATTTTTATATTTTATGAAAATATTAATTCAAAGTTTTAAATAAAATTTAAACAAAACAAATAAAATAGAAAAATATGAAAAAGAATAAAAAAGCAAACCATGGGGGGTTCTGTCCCCAAACTGGAGGTTTTTTGGCTAGTAATCAGGCCCAACGTTTAAGGCCTTTGTTTGACTTTTCAGCGCGTATGTGGCGCCTCTGACTCATGCCCATGGTGTTCATCAGATCTGGGCCTTTGGATTCCCCTCAGTGGCCATGTGGCATGTGTGGATCATGAGTGTATGGTGAGCGCTTGGGTTGAACACTGCATGCAAGTATGGTTAGAAAAATAATATGGAATAAGAAAGGGGGACCTGGGATTCGAACCCAGGTCCCAGAGATTACCAATCCACATGCTTGCCAACTGATCCAACTACGCGCTTTGTTTATTGTATGGAAAACAAATAATATAATGTAAATCATGAGTTAGTGGACAACTTTCGCGCGAAATTTGAATACACCACTCGTTGATCTACACATCACCTTCTTCTTCAATGGTGCGTTTTTCCTGAAACAAAAACAAACAAGATTGCGGGGGTTTTAAACCCCCACTATATACTGTGTCAAAAAATAGCGAATAGAGTATGGTGCTTCATAAATTAGGCGCGAGGTGTGGAAACGATTGGCCATGAGTTTCTGATTCTGATGGTATGGGTCTCAGGTCTTAATTTTTCCATAGGAGTAAACCTCCAATTTCACAGTTTTGTAACCCTAGCAATCTTCCATGGTGATTCTTCATACGATGCGTGAAAACTCAATTGAAACACGTGGTTAGCTTTAGAATGGTTAGCTGAATATAAATCAAACATTAAAAATTAACAACAATGCGTGAATCATGATGCAAGAACGTGGAAAAAAGCATGAACAGAACGAGGTTATTCTACCAATTCTGGGCGTTAGAGTTGATGGTTTTGATCTAGAAACCTTCCTTGAAGTCTCAGGAAGGCAATGGAATAATTATTTTCACTTGAATCGCACTGGAATGTAGTTTTCAGTTTTGGAATTTTTTGATAAAAACTCAAACTTTGTTTTTGTTTTCTGGCGCAGCTTTCAGGGTTTTAGCTTTAGGGTTAGCATCTGGCTTATGTATGGAATGATTAGGGTTGAGTTTTTGGTCCAAAGAATCCTTGCATTGATGGAATGATATTTGATTTTCATGGCATAATCTTTCAAATCTTTTCCATGCATATTTGATACCAATCATGTCCAAATCAATTGATTCTTTCCATATCTAATAATGCACGAGATTTTGAGGATATTTCATGCATAAAAAGATTTAAAAAGTTTGCCTTGGTATTTTTCACATATTTATTTTATTAAATGAATTAATAGCAATTTAAAAATTCAAATAAATAAATAAAAATGATGAATAACTTCCCTTTGGGCCAAATGGTCGTGCACATGCTTTGGATGATGAATCTTAGAAGAAAATGTGGCCCATTAGCAATTTTTAGGCATTTGAAGCAAAGTTGACTTTTCAAAATACCCAAAAATTTCCCAACTTCCACAAGGCATATCTTGCTCAATTTTTAAGCTTTGATCATGTTCTTGGACATTTTGGAAAGGTCTTGAAGTCCTCTAACCAATGCCTTTGGTCCCATGTCATTTTGATTTACCAATATCAAGTTATGGCCTTTGACTTAAAGTCCCTTTTTGTTGACTTTTGAAAATGACCTATAATGTTGAAATTGATAACTTTTTGTGAGAGCATTTCTTGGACTTGAAGTGTGAAGAAGAGTTTTAGGAAATGTCTTTATCTTCAAAATGAGCTTTGGATGGAATTTTTTTGATAATCCATGTGGAAGTTATGCCTTGGTCAAGTTACAGTTGACTTTTTCAACTGTCCAAATATGGAAACTTTTGCATCTTGAGACTTTTTGAGCCATGCCTTGAAAATCATGATCAAGAATTGATCAAATGATGTTTGTGGCCTCAAAATGAGATGTTGACCAAAAATTTGAACTTTTGACTGTCAAATGACCATTTTGCCCCTACAGTTGACTGTAGTGCAATTAGGGTTTTTGACTGTGCAATTTTGTGCTGTAAGTCTTGAAACTTGGTATGAAGATGCTTGACCATGTTTGTAGGCATGTGGGACTTGATTGGACCCTTGGAAACTTCAGTTACTTTGCTAGAACCAAAACCCTAGTTTTTGACTGTTAGGAGGCCCTTGAACTGTGCAACCCTTGGGGAATTTTGAAGCATGCTCTTTGTAATTCTTGAAGAATATGGGAGGGCAAATTTTGGGGTACAACATTAGGCTTTAGAGTTAAACCCTCGCAATACAACCGGTCTAATGCCTTCTTCGGAAGAACATTCAGTGAAGACCCAGTATCTACCAGCACATGAGCCATAGTGTTGCCCTGCATTCAATCGAGACATGCAGAGCATCATTATGCTTCCTTCCTTTCGGAGTCAAATCCGCATCTGAAAATCCCAGCCCATTATCAACAGTCAGGTTGGCCACACAATCTTTGAACTGATCAGCTGAAGTCTCTTGCGGTACATGCGCAATTTTGAGGAATGAAATCAAAGACTCCGCATGGGCTTCAGAACATAACAGCATAGACAACATGGATATCTTCGATGGGGTCTGCCCCAGCTGCTCGACCATATTGTAGTCGCTCTTCTTAATGATTTTCAGTATTTCCTCCATTTCTTGCTTAGAGGCTTCCACTACAATTTTCTTAGGTGCCTCCGTCTGGACAGGCTTGCCTAAAATTTCCTTGCCGCGGGTATCAGACAATTCGCTGATAGGGGTAATAACTGGAGTAAGAACAGGAATACTAGCCGATGTATTAGCAGGAATAACAGGTGGAATGACAATAGGTTTGTTGACAATCTTAGGGGAAATCTCGGGAGAGAAGACCCTTCCACTTCGGGTAACTTTGCTGGTTCCGACAATGTTACCAACATCAGGATCAACTTCTTCATCTTTCAAATCTTGTTTGATGCCATGATAGTACACATTGGCACCATAATGCCACGGGACAGCTTTGTCCGAGACATACGGGACAAGACCAGGAACAATAATTATCAGCGGAGCAATTCTTGGAGTAGATGTAATCCTAACAGGTATTCTCGAGGAGACCTTGGAAGGATTGGAAGAAATGGTTATAATGGCAACATCTTCAGATGGAACAACATGAATCATAGTCTTCTCGAACAAAATCTCTTTGCTATCTATCAGGTGTTGAACACCTAACTTCAGCAAATGGCAACCAGAAGGTAGAAGCGAACACATGTGGCAACCTTCACCATAACCCAGAAATAAACCGGCCAACAACAAATTCTTCTTGACAGTCATGAGAGGAGTAGACACTTCATCGACAGAGGTAACAAACAAATCAGTATCAATAGCATTAACTCCACGATCGTGCTTAGGCATGAGAGCAGTTATGACATTTGGCTTTTCTGGAGCATCAAAATCTATCTCCTTGGATTAAATCAAGTCTTGTACTTTGTTTCTCAGAGCCCAACAGTCATTTGTATCATGGCCAGGACTCTCAGAATGATAGGCACACCAGGAATTTGGATTATATCGGGGACATGTAGTATTTGGATTCTTAGGAGCCTCTCTCAAGGTTGCCAAGTTGGATCTCAGCAGATGAGGTAGAACTTCATCCAATGTCATGTTGATGTGGGTAAACTGCCGTTTCGATCTTTCCACCCTTTGTTGATTGTTGCATTGTGGAGCAACTGCAGGTCTAGGTATCATCACGGCACTTACTGTCTGACGTTTTTCAGCCCTATTCTAACCCTTTGGGCTGTAGATGGAACTAGCTTCCTTCTTACCAGCAAAAGGCTTCTTTACTGAACTTGAAGAGGCATCCTTCTGTATTTTTCCACTTCGAATCCCAGCTTCTACTCTTTCCCCAGTTAGGATCAGCTCAGTGAAACCAACTGATGAGCTTCCGATCAAATGATTGAAAAATGGACCAGATAACGTCCCTAGAAACATATCAACCAACTCCCTATCAGACAATGAGGGTTGAACTCTCCCAGCCAAGTCTCTCCATTTTTTTGCATAATCTTTAAAACCTTCACCTGCACCAATGGACATACTCTGGAGTTGAGTACGAGTGGGAGCAAGGTCGGCATTGTACTAATACTGCTTGTAGAAAGCAGCAGCCAAATCTTCCCAGTTTCGGATATTTACTCCCTTTAGTTAGTAGAACCATTCAAGTTGAGTCCCTGGCAGACTATCTTGAAAGAAGTGAACCCACAAATTTCTATCAGCTGTGTGGGGCTGGATCTTCCTGACATAAGAACAGAGATGGAGTTTTGGGCTGGACACCCCATCATGCTTAGCAAAAACTGGAGCTTTGAACTTCTGCGGGATGACTACTCCCGACACTAATCCCAATTCTTCGAAATCTAGTCCAGGTATCCTATGAACTTCCATGGCACTCAGAAGGTCTTCTAACTGCTTGTATCTATCCTTAGCAGGAGGATATTGCTCATCATTATAATCAGTATCATTGTCAGAGACTGCAGAACTAGGGTCCTTCTCTTCTTCCTGATTCTCCCCTTCCTTGGATGAAGAGGTCAGATCAGTTTGTTGCTTCAACCGCTTTCCAAACCTTCTGCCCATATTCAGAATACCGACAGCCTTCTTCTTTTTCTTCTTTTCTTTCAGAATAAGGGCTTTCAGATCCTCCTGCCCTTTCGCCAGACTTATGAACATCTATTGGAACTGGGCGTTATGTGCCTGAAGATCCTTGATGCTTTGTTCAGAAGATATTTATGCTGAAATAAACAGCGAAGAAGATGAGAAACCTGTAATGGTACCTGTTTATGCAATGTCATGGATGATATGTGTATGCAATGATTTCAAGGATTCTTAAAGGCTCATATTCGTTTAACCAAAAGAAACACACGTTAATTACATTGATAAGTTTGAATTGTTACAAAGAATGCCCTTTAGGCTTACAAATAAACAAAACAAAACTGAAAGCAAAAATAAACTAGATCTCCTAGGAGCGCATCCTCTTTGGTGCGACGTAGGCATTTATGTTCCTTTCTTCATGAAGTACCCTAGTGAGCTCCAGGACCTTCTTCTTGCTGGCATAGAACTGAGCTTCAAACATGTCCCGCTCTTATTTGAGTTGAACCCAAGACTTCTGTAATTCTTCATGATCAGTTGGCATGTCAGGGTGATGAACAAAAGAAGCAGTGTCTCCTTCAGCAACTGGTTCCACAACTATTGGTAGGACAGCAAGAAAGGGCATCATTAGACTTTGGGCGCGAGCTCGTATCCATTGGAGATAAGGCTCAATAGGAATGGAATTCTTGTGCCCTAGCGTCTTGCTATCAATTTTATATACCATACTCTAAGCTTTTATGAACCTTCTACGATAGCCTTGAACGCCGTTCTCATAACCAAACTGACGCAGTACCAAACAAGGGTTGTAAGTGATTCCTCCCCTAATGCCTAAGAGGGGGACATTAGGGAATTCACCACAGCGATCGATGATGGTAACATCTTCCGAGAACCGTGAACACCAATGAATGTCTGAATGCTTAAGGGACATCAGCCTGCGAGACCATTTCAAACCCTGCTCACTCTTCAAAACAGACCTGGGTAGGTGCAAAATAAACCACCTAGCCAATAGAGGAGTGCAACACAGGAGGGTTCCCCTTCTCTTTAGAGTGCTAGCATGCAAAGAGTGTAGAATATCCCCGAGTAATGTAGGTACTGGATTATGAGACAGGAAAACCTTGATAGTGCTCATATCTACGAGTTGATCAGCATTAGGGAAAAGTACCGTCCATAAACGAGAAGTTCCAGCACCTCTTTGAAAGCTTGTAAATCTAAGGTATCCCAAAAATGATAGGCCTTCTCAAATAGAAACTTAACCGGAATTCCTTGGACACTCCCTCTAGTCTCCCAATTTGCCACTATGTCAGACCTGTAAAGACAGAGCTCTAGCATTTTCTCCAGGCTTTGGATTTTCTTCTGTACCATTGAAAGGAAACTGGTCAAGAATAGGTACCCCCAACAACTGAGAAAACTCCTCCATAGTAGGTACTAGATGGTAATCCGGGAAGGTGAAACAATGGTGCACCGGATCGAAGAACTGAAACAACACTTTTAACAACTCTTCATCAGGTTTTGCAGTGACCAAATTGAGCAACTTACCATGCTTTCCAGTGAAATGAGAACCTTCGAGAACCCTTAATGCCAGATCCTTTAGTTGGAGAGACACTTTCACAAGGTTGATCTGTATAGTGTTCCTACGGGAAGATGTCATGTCCTTCAAAACAGAGCAAAAATGAGCCCTAGGGAATCCTTGAAATGGTTAGTCATGATATGTTATGCTTATAATGTCATGATTAGGTTAGAAAATTACAGGTATAGCAAAAAACAAACAAGCCACACCAAGTCCTTAGGTTTAAGGCTTGCATGAGTTTTAAGGTCATACCCTCTTGAAGTTGGATTGGTTCAACCTGCCCTATAAATAGTAACTGGGTTCTAAAAGGGATCTCAATATCACTGATCTTTCCCCTAGCTTCGTTCAATAGGTGATGGACTCACAACCAAACAAAACTCAAGAGCCAAACCTCAATGAGTGTAGCATTGAGTATCTGTCGACCTTGGGCATACACCAAAGTCAGCCATCTCGCTACGTCCTACTGGCCAAGTTGTGCAATTAAAGGTTCTAAGGTCATTTGATGCTTCACGATACCACACAGCTGCCCCGTACTCTCCCTGATTGACTCAAGGGTTACTGGTACCAACCAAAGTGCCACATCAACGTAGCTACTACTTCAACCGTTCCGGTATACCCCAGCATAGTTCCCTCACAGTTTATTGCTACTTACCTAAAAGGTGTTCCCCCGATCCGGGTGTAGGATCTATAGTAACCCCGAACAAACCCTCAAAAGTAAAGTAATCAAGATAATCAAGAGAAGAAATTTTAAAATGATCTAAATCCTAAGGTATACCCCACTTTATAAATCTTTTCCCCAGCAGAGTTGCCAGTTCTGTGATACGGTGGCAGAACCGACTATTTTTACTGGTTTGTGTTTTGCGTTTTTTGTTTGCAAAATGTCGCAGTAAGCTAGAGTTGCCACCGGCTTTTATTTCATCCAATCATGGAAAAGGAAAAAGAACGGAAAAAACCTTTTTTCGAGATATTCTGAGTACGGGGGGTAGATTATAGAAAGGGAAGGTGTTAGCACCCTTTCTATCCATGGTTTTCCATGGGCTCTTAGGTACTTGCTCATTTGTCAAATTGCTTGTGTGTGCTTGTCTTGAAAATGTTTTACTTCGTGATAACCCTTGTACCAGTCCTCAAGGATGTGACGAAGTTGTTTTGAAATTTTGTTTTGAAAGGTGTTTGTGTGAAAAGTTTTTATTGAGCAAGTACTTAAGATTCTACCTACTCGAAAAAAGGATTGTTCATTCTCATTTCCTTTAGACAGCGCTATCCTACTATTAAGGAGTAGGTAGCAACGTCGTTGGAGTTGTAAGGGACATTCAAAAGGGACAAGTACAATCACCGAAGCAATAGTTAGAAAACTTTAGTAGTAACCCTAGAGTCTTAAGATCTTTCTGAGGCAACATTTCCGAGGAAACATTCGAATGAGGCAATTTGATCTTTTTAGACTGGAGGGTAACCCCTATAATCTCCTATGCTTAATGATTGTTTACGAAGGCAACTGAAGTGAGGTAAACCCTAGGAGTGAATATGTGCATATGAATTATTTCAGTTATTTAATCTTTGCACATTAGGTGATCTACTGTTTTAAATTTCCAGACATTCTTGCCATACAATCCTATTAGCATACATCTAGACAGTTAAATATTTGCAGGAATTAAAAATGCGAGAAGATAAACCTAGCTATTACAAGGCTTTGACGGTTACATAATTATTTTAACGGGAAATAAAATATGAGAAATTTAAAACCCTAATTAAAACTATTACAACCTCGAAACAGTTACAATAATAATGAAACAAATAAAAGTGTGCGCGGTACATTAAATACGAGGGATGTTGAAAAATAACCTAAACCCTAATTTAAAGAAAAATGATTATTTTCTGAGAAAATAATTAATTGAGTTATGTACGACTAAAACCCTAATTCTAATTATTTTAATTATGAAAAAAGAAATTGAAATTAACCTAATCTAGCCAAATTAAATAATTTCAAGAAAAATAAAATATTTTACAAAGAAAACAAGATTTTGTGTATTTTTTTTTTTATTTGAGAAAAGAAATTTAAGTGTAAAATTAAAACCTAATTTCTATTTGATTTTAATTATAGAAAAGAAAAGAAATTAACCCATATTTCTGATTAAATTAAATAATTTATTAAAAAAAAGCTTTTTTTTTGGTATTTTGTGATTTATTTGATTTTATGATTGAATAAAAAAAGTGATTAATTTTTGTGGAAAAATGATTAAACAAAATATTTAAATAAAGGAAATAAAAATAAGAAAAAATGAAAATGGGCATGTATGTTGTTAGCAAATCTGGGGGTGCACTATCTGAATTTCCAGGGCCAACCAAGCAGAGCCCAGGTTGACCACGCTTGATCCTGTGCAGTATTGACCTGAGGTGCATCATGGTCCTTCAGGCTGGAAGCGTCAGATCTGGGTAAGAGTGCATCAAATGGCTGGATGTTGAGGTTGTACGGAAGGCGCTTGAGATTGTGAGGCACTGGATTTGCTGATAGAAAGGAAAATAAAGAAAGCGTTGGGACCTGGAATCGAACCCAGGTCCTCACGCTTAAATCCAATGCCACGCTGCCAGCTGAGCTATAATTATTAGTTTTTATTACAATAAAGAGAATATATAATATATAAAACAAATTCAATGTCCCTGGAACAAAAAACCGCGCGCATTGAATTCAAACGAACCAACGGGGTGATGACAAATCACCTTCTTCCACCTCCAGCCCGTCGTTTTAGGTACATAACCTATACCTACAGACCATGTTCATTTCTAAAAACATGTGTCATTCAAAAATTCAATACAAGCATGATAAATCTATTGTGATGGTACCAATCAACTCGTCTTGGTCTCACGAGTATCATGGCACCTCATTCATGGCCCAATTTTCCCTGTGGACGAAAACCCTAAAAGCAACGTGAAAACCCTAACAATGGCATCTGCATGTAAAGGCTTCAAAAATGAAATTAAACCATTCAGTTAGCTTGCAAACATGATAATAATCACAAATATGACAATTAAAATTACTAATGATGCAAGAATTGGGATAATCAATTCTGGAAAAAAAACGCAAATCGTGTGAGTTACAATTGGTGTTTCTGGGCGTTTCAGACCTTGCAAATGGTTGGAATAGCTTCCTGAGACATCCAGCAATGGATTGGGATAGCTTGAATAGCTTGAGATGGCCTGGGGAATAGAAATTGATTCACACTTTTTCCTTGAATTTTTTACTTTGCCCTGCCTCTTTCACGACTCCAACCCATATCCTTTGACTTGTATTTGTTTAATATATATATCATATGGTGAATTAGGGTTGTAAAAGCAGATCACATCTTTGAAAGTTTTGAAGATTTGATTTGATCTTCATGGCATATGTAAACTTGCTATAATGAGCCAAATTATCCCTTTCTTGTTCCAATTAGCCTTGATTCGAATTGATCATGATATCCTTGCATTATTTGATTGAGATCATGTCCAAAAATCAGACCACAACATATCTTTTCCATTATTCATCAATTATTTGATTTAATTGGAATTTTAATTAACAAAAAATCCAAATAAATTGAAAAATGAAGAAAATAACATGAGGTTGGATATTTGGGTCGTGGACCATGCTATAAGTGAGGTGCAATCATGAAATGCTAGGCCTATTTGGTATAAAAAAATGCACTTTTGAGCATATTTGACTTTTGGCAATTTTGCAAAAAATGTCAACTTTGACAAGGCATATCTCTTCCAATTTTAACCCTAAAGAGGTGTTCTTGGATTTTTTAGAAAGCTTAGGATGTCCCCTAATCAACCCTTTTGGTCTCATTTCAATTGGATCTTCCATGTTCATGTATGAAGCTTTGACCCAAAAGGTGTTTTTGTTGACTTTTCAAAAGGACCTATAATGTAAAAATTCATATCTTCCGATGAGTGCATATTTTAAACTTGTGTGATGAAGATGAATTGTATGGAATTGTATCCTCTTAAAAATGAGCCTTGGATGGAAAATTTCTGATAAAGTATGAAGAAGTTATGCTTGGTCAAAGTTGGGTTAACTTTTCCTGCAAAACCCTAATTTAGCAACTTTTGGGTTTTGATGAATTTGGAGCATTCCTTGAGGAATCATGATCAACCCTTGATCAAATGATGTAATTCACTTCAAAATGTTGATGTTGACCAAAAATCTTGAGGTTTGAATGTATGTGGGCCACAGTTGACTTTTGACCTAATACAGTCGATTCTCAAGCATTTGAGCAATTGACTGAGCAAACTTCTTTGTGCAAGGCATGAAACTTGAAATGGATGATCTTGGTAACATAGGGAAACCCTAATTTGAGGTATACTGCCTTAGAAAAGAGTTTGTCCGGTCAACTCTTGGACTTCTTTGAGCAACTTGGGGACCTCACTTGACATTTGTTGAGTAAAATGGGAGGGCAAATTTTGGGGCACAACACTGCCGAACAAGGTTGTAGAGGTTCCCAGAGTCTATATCCTTCCTTTGGATATTACTAACTTCCCGATTAACTCGGTAATTAGTAATATTCTCAAGAAACACTCGTTCAAGCGTAGCATCGCGTGACAACTATTCCTGGATTACTCCGTCATAGCTTTCGCACTACACCTAAAAGGCCAAGATGGGTTTGGTATTCTATGGTCCTCAGCTTCAGCAGGCTCCCAGGTCGAAAGCAGTATGTCTTCTTGATTACTCGGTAAATGACACTACAGTCAAAGGGGCCTCCACTGAGTGGGGGATCTTATGCCTCCTTTTTGGGATTACTCCATCAAAGTTAACATGACTATACCGCACATCCTATTTTAAGGTTTTTCCAAGTCCGGGTATAGGACTTATAAGTAATCACCAAGCACCCTGAAAACCAGGAAAATCCAGGCAAACATATATATAACAAATAATATAACACATAAACAACAATAGCATATACACAGATATAAACAAAGATAGGCTCAACCCACTTAGGGATGGACCAGCAAGAGGTCAATCTTTCCCCAGTGAAGTCGCCATTTTTTCTGTAGCGGTAGAAATGTTTAAGACTAAGCCATTGGATTGACTAGACTTGAACAAATCAAAATAGAAATAGCCACCGTGCTTTATTGTTTCCAAAGGAATGGGAAAAGAGGGAGTAACCAAAAAGGGGGAAAGATTCAAGGTAAGGGGGTTGGTTATGCAAAGGAAAGGTATTAGCACCCTAAACATCTACGGTACTCCGCAAGAACCTCTTTGTAAAATCTGTATATTTTGGCTATAAAAAAAATGTTGTATAAAAATAGATGGTGGAGGTGAGAAAAGAAATACATTTTTTATGATTTTTTCACCCGCCACGGTTGCGAACCTTTAGTGCCTACGTATTAACTTTCGTGCAATAGGGGATCAGGGTACACGTAGTTCCTCTTTAAAAATTTTAAAATATAAGTGTTTTGGTTAATTTTTATGAGATAAGACATCATCGTCATTATCCGTGTGGAAAACATACTTACTACCCACAATCATGAGAAAGGAGAATTTACATCATCTCAAAGTGGAGGATATGGCTTGGATTTTAAAATCAACAATACCTCACTCAACACCCAAGTGGAAAATATCTCACTTCACTATATATCGTAGAAGTATAGTTGTTTGCATCACTACAAGGATTGACAAGAGTCTAATCTTTTGAGAAAAGTTTAAAGATAAGAGCCAAAATGGCAAAATAGTTTGAATGAGATTGATTAATTTTTAGTCTTCTCACAAAAAACGTTAATGTATTATTAAGTTGATTGAAGTTTGCCTATGAAAAGGTTTTGAAAATGCATGGACCTAAGTCCAAGTTTATTATGAAAATAGTTCAAGTTTAAAAAATAGAAGAGTTTTCAAAAAGGAGGGAGAAGATTTTTGAAATTAAAGAAGATGGGAGGAGAAGAAGGGACTATCCTAAAGCATAAGGTAAAGGCTAGGGATAAGAACCATCTAACCAACAAGAAGCCACTATTTGACATTATGAGCCAAGATAGAATTCTCATTCTTTGGATTGAAACCAAGCAAGCAAAGATACTAGACCTCTTGAGAGAACCAAATTTCAAGTGTATTAAGTCTTCACAAAAATTGGGCAGAGTAACGGCTGTATACGGGCGAATTCCAGATTACAAACAAAGAATGTAATCACAACAACCTGCATACAAAACAAACAAACAACCCAATGTCTTGAGGTAAACCTCAAGAACTCTAGATAAAATATCAATTAAGGTCACAAGGTCTCCAACATAGGTCAAAGTTTCTAATCCTAAGTCCAAGAAGTCTCATACTTCATAATGCCAAGGATAGTAACCAAATAGTCCAAGTACCATTAAAACTTTTATGGTTTATGTTGATTATTAGGTGTCTTAGAAGAAAAAAGAAAAGGACCAAGTGAGAAAAGATGAAGATAGCATGAAATGTAAATGCTTAAAAATAAATGGTGCATAAAGCATAAATAATAAAGGGGTGTAAAGTAAAAACAAAAGGTAAAATCAATTATTAGTGATTAGTGGTTAGTTGGATGATCATCTTGAAACTTGCATTTGGAACTCATTAGAGGATTGGTAGAACCAAAGTCTCCACACAACAAGCTGCATTTGCTTTTTGCCAAGTATATCACCCATTTGGAATCCTCACAAGTGTCATTTAATGATCAACGATGTTTAAGTGATCCGCGTTGACCAAAAGTGTTGTAGATCCATTAGAGGATTGGTATAACCAAAGTCTCCACATAATGAATCTCAAGGTTATTGAATCAAAGAGATCAAATTAACATACTTGGGCTTGCAAACATAGGTTTGGGCCACGAATGATCATTTATTCGAATTGGGACAAAATTTAGCGATATGTTAAGCAATCGTAAGTGGACTTATATAGAAGTCGCACCTATTTTGAGGTCGGTCAATAGAAATCTATGCACCATTTGTTTTGAGACATGATATAGATATCATGCTCCAATAACACTTAGTGTAGTAAGAAAGAGTGAAGATGAAGAGGGATGGGGAAAGAATATACAAACCACATTTGAATTAAATTTAAATCAAACTATTATTAAAATCATTCATCCATTTTTATGGAGTTAGACTCAACACCATGGATCCAATGATGTTAATAAAGTTCGTGATCAAAAATCAATCCAAGTCAGCCAGAAAATAATCACAAAATAATATTGCATTTAATATATATATTAAAAAGGTTTTAAAAATGTTTTAAAATGGAAATAAGAAAGAAAAAAATTAACTATATTCTAATTAATCAAGAAAAATTGAGTAAGGCCATAGAAAAATCATAAAAGGATTCAAATATTTTTATAAAAATTTTGGCAATTTTTAAAAGTCAGAAACTATTTATAATTAATAAAAATTGTTCAAACAAAAATAAAATAGGTCAAAAATAGTAAACATTAATATAAAATTCCATAAAATTTTCAAAAGGTCAGAAATATGCATAATGATATTTAGAAAAAAATTCAGAACTAAAAAAAATCAGAAAGCATTTTTAAAGTGATTAAAAGAAAGCAAATAATGCAAAAAATATAAAAAAATATCAAATTTTAAAATAAAAATATGAAAAAATAGTCATGATATCAGAAATAATTCAAAGTATTTTTGTGAATCATTTCATAATTTTTGGATAAAAAATAAAAGAGTTATGAATTTTTGAAAATTAAATCAATTAAAATATAAAATCAGAAAATAAAATAAAACCAAAAAGATATGGGCCATAAGATCATTGTCGAAACGCGTTAGTAAGCTAATCCAATGGATCAGACGCGTTGTGCTTGATATGGACCTTAGTGGGATACACAGAATCAGAAAAAGGGCAACCAATGAAATTAAAACGTTTGACACGCTATCATTGGCTGAGACGAGACACGTCATCGTCTTCAACCTCGAGCCACCCTGCAATGGAGATTTTGTGAGATCCTTCAAACGGTAAAATTAGGATCCCAGGCCAGTATCATTGGATTCGTCTCTTCAAGACGATCCTAACACCACCATGGCACCAAATTTATATAAAGTATACAAAGAGATATGAATCAAAAACCTAGAAAATAACGAGCACCTTCAATTTGAGATTTCTCTCTCAATTCTCAATGGATTTAAAAATTGTAAGAAGCACTAGAATCAGGAGAAGGAGTAGAACAGGTTAGTGCTTTATTTGGATCTAAATGATGGAGAATTCTACCTTTTGAAGTTCAAGAAAGAAGCTATGAAACTGGACTTCTGTAGCCTGGATTATAGCTCGTTTTTCTTGGTTTAAGTACTGGAGAGTTTGTATGATGCTTAAGGAAGATGAATGTGCAAAGAATTTTGGAGGAAAAGGCTAGAATCTAAGAAACTGATTTCAAAAATTTCAAGCTCGTGTGAGGTTTTGACATAGTGTTTTTGGCTTTCAAAGCTTGAGGAAATGAATGGGGGATGACCCTCTATTTATAGGGAATCAAAGGGAATGTTCAAGCGTGTGAAATGATGAAGTTTGGAGGGAAATTGTGTGAACCTGATGCACGAGCAAAGTGTGATCTGATTTCCATCAAAACTCGTCCAATCCTTGTGTTTTAAGGCTCTAATCCACTCTGGCAACTTGGTTAAACATGTTTAGATCACAAAAGCGTGCTAATTTGATGTTTAGAGGCCAAAACATGAATTTCAAATTCTGACTTATAAAGAAACTTCAGCTCCAAGTTACCAAGTTCATTCCAATGGCATTCTCAGCTCAAGGGGTCTTAAGTCATGATTCTTGATGCTTTAGAAAGATGGGGATACAAGCTTTGCAATGGAAAAAGAATGGAATCAAATGGATGCTTGAGTTGAAAGTTGCGTTGAGTCAAAGTTGGGAAAAAAGGTTGACTTTCCATACTTAGAAATATTTCAAATCTTTCTTCAAAAGTGACCTGTTATGTTTTTCATCCAAACATGGCCTTCCACTTGTAATTTTCTCTTGACCAAAAAAGATGGTATGAAATAGATCTCTTGAATGACATTTTGAAACTTAAACCATTCAAAATATCCAAAAATTGAGAGAGTTATGAATTGTTGAAGTTGGCAAAAAATCATGAAATAACCTATAATCCTTTGTATCCTTAGGGAATATTCCATCCATTTTATCACTTATCACATAAAAGAAGGCATAAAGTTGACATCTTCAAGATCAATATGGAAAAAGAGTGGGCTCAAGGTGATATAAATTGACCAAGTTATGATCATTTGAAGTCACACATGAGAAATTGGGGGTTCATCTGGAGGACTTGTAATCTTTCTTCATCATCAAGTTTCTTCCACATGAAAAATGCTTGAAACTTTTGAATTGATTTGTTAATAACCCTTTTAAGAGAAGGATGTCTTTGGAATCACTCAAAAATACCAAAAGATGAGCAAGATATGCTTCTTTAAAGTTCAAAACCCTAGCTCCTAGATCAAGAAAATGCCTTGAGGAACTTTGACAATTTTGAACAAACTTCTTGTACCAACACAAATGCTTTATAAATAGAAGTTGTTGAGGATGAAAATTAGAACTCACATTCACCAAACCCACTTCCATATCTTGAGAATTGAGAGAAATATGCATTTGTGACCAAAGGAAACAAAGCCTTGTCCAAGCATGACAACTTCTCCTATCAATCCCTTGTACTTTAGAATCAAATTTGATAATCTTGAAATGTGGTGAACCAAAATAACTTTGCCATGCCATTTCCTCCAAAACAAATCCAATGGTGAGGTTTGAACTTCTCAATCTTTATTGACTAGGGCATGGAAATAAACTCATGAACCCATGGAGCAACTTGCTTAATCTCATTGCCTTTACCTACATAAGTAACAAGCAAGACAAACCAACATTGCATTTTATTAATTAAAATAAGAAATGAAGACAAAAATATTCATGATCACAAAAGAACACAAATCAAGGTTCTTGGTGATTCCTCAACGAGCAAAGCTAAATATAGGGAGGGGAACCATGAGTCATAATGTGATCTTGTTGTGATGGAATAAACATGGTATGATGAGGGGATCTTAGGGGCAAAAATCGGGTTACAATAGGAAGCTGCACCACAATACAAGGAGGAATGGCCACATGCAGTTGCATTTGTTTCGTACAGGGTGAATGGTGTTGTCGATCCATTCACACTCTTTCTTGGTTGTATGGTACCAGATGACGTATGTTTCTGGTCATACGAGGGTCACTTCCAGACACGTCAATTTGACACCATTTTCTTATACTATGTGTGATACGGTGGGAGAACTGACTTGAGGGTTTTGCGTTTTATCGCAAATGTTGCGGTTAGCAAGAGTCGCCACCGACTTTTATTTTATCCAAAAGGAAAGGTGAAAAAGCACATGAATGACCATTGAGATTGTTTCTTGAGTTCGGGGGGTAGATTATGAAAAGGGAAGGTATTAGTACCCTTTTCATCCATGGTTTTCCATGGGCTCTTAGTTACTTTCTAGATCACTTGCTTTTTGTTTTGAAATTGTGCTTTGCGTGGTTTTTGAAAGTATTTTGTAAAAGAGGCCATTGTTTAGGCAACCTTTATAATGATTCTCATTCATAAGAATGTATACAAAGATGTTTGTCTTTTTGAAAATGTTTTCAATGTTTGTAAGATGTTTAGAAATGTGTGTGTTTGTTTTGAAGATAGCAAGGATAGTTGTTTGAAAATAGAGAAAGTAACTAGAAGTAATCTACCTACTCAAATGTATTTCTTGTTCATTTTATATTCCTTTGACATTGTTGTCTTACCATTGATTTGGTAAGCAACCCTATCTTTGGATGTGAACGGGACGGGCGTGGGTCATTGTATAACCATGATTAGCAATGTTGCAAAGTATCTTAGCATTTTTGAGGGACCAAGATCATTTTGTAAGGCAACTTAGAATAGCGTTATCGAGGGACTATGATCTTATATTTGTTTGTTTTGCCAAGATACTTCGCATGCGTAATATGGCTACTTTTGTATAAGGCAACCAAGTGGAGAAACCCTAAGGATGCTTGTGTGCAAGTGTGTTATTTTCATGCTTTGATTTTGTCTTGGATTTAGGGTTTTCTATTTGATTTGTTTTGATCTTGCCATACAAGCCCTAATTACTAACATGGTATATAAAAGCGGTAAATTACGTAATTTAAAGGTTACTACGCTATTACAACATTGTATGGGAGGGGGTATACAAATTGTGAATGAGGATTTGCAATAATGTAAACCTAATTTAAACTATTACAACCAAATCGAATTTGTACAAATATTTGAATAAACAATATATAATATAATTTAAATATGCAATGTTATGTATATGCAAGGAAAATAAATTGTTTTATTTTTCATATGCAAAAGAATTTTGACCTAATCCTAATATCTTAAGAAAAGGAAATTATTTCTTGGAAAAAAATGGTTAACCCTAATTTCTAATTTAAAAGAAAATAAAGTTCCTTAAGTATTATTTTTTGTGTATTTTTTTGTCTTAAAATAATAAATAATATTCATGAAAATATTTGGTCTTTTTATATGTCAAGATAACATTTATAAGTATAAAAAAAGGGATAAAAATATATCTAAGTTTAATTTATTTTTATAAGTTTATTTAAGAAAGATAGTTAGTATATAATAAAATAAAAATATATTTTTAATGTAAAAATAAAATAAAATAAAATAAAATAAACAACAGTGCAATATTTAACTTTTTTTTAATGATTTTATAGTATTTAAGAAAATACATTTGATGAAAAAATGGAAATAAAAAATAAATAATAAAAGATTGGGCCAGGGGTGCTGTAAGGAGAAAGGGAGGTAACTGTTAGAAAAAACAAGAGGCCCAAGGAACCAAGCCCACGCTGCCAAAAATGCCAAAAATGAAGCTGAAAAATAAGAAAAAATGCAAAAGGTAGCGCCAAGGCTCGAACCCACGACCTATGCATTTCCAGCGCGCTACCTTGCCACTGGGGTGGCTGTACATCCGTTAGTTCATATGAAAACAAAAATACATAACATGAATCCCTTCCTTGCCCTGTACTTCGTCTTCTTCCTCAAGCTGGCCAGAACCTCTGTATCTTTCTCATTTCTCCATGAAAATGGAAACTTCTAACATGAAAATTATAGTACTCTTTCCCATGATTTCAGACATGTAACTTATGGAAACTAACAATCAAAGATCAAAACGAATTTTAAAGACCCTAATTTCAACCCTAATTTTTACAGAAATTTGAACTCTAAAATTCTCTATACATAATGAACAGAAATTAAATCTATGCACATGGTTGGTTTTAGCACAATAATATCTACATTTTCCTTTCACAAATCGTGGCCAATGGATGCCTGTATGAAGAGATAAAAGTTGGAGTTATTACCTCTTTCAGTTGAGATCGTGAATGGAGTTTGAGTGAGATTTATGAAGGCCTGAAGATCCCTTTAGCTTGCCTGAACCTCCCTGAGTGTGTTCCAATTTTTGTCTTGCTTTAAAAGTGCTTGAATCTCTCTATCCAAGTCAACCTGCAAGCTTGAAAAACAAAAATGGCAGATGGAGAAGGAGGTGTTACAGTGGAGGGGTGATGGTCTGGAACAATTAGATATGAGGTAGGTAAAGTGTTTGACTGATTAGAACTTGAAATGCACGAGTAAATTTCTGGATTGCTATGCTTGGTTTACAACTGCAAGTTTATGACAGGTTTTTGGTGATATGGAGTTTTGGAGTGTTTCTGGCCTTTAGTAATCGTTTTCTAAGTTGTAATGTGTTTGTGTATTAGTATAGAGAAAGTTTCCAATCCACTCCACAACAGATTTCTGAGTTGTCGCCTTTTTGCACTCTTGCTTGCTTTTTAAGAAAGGTGAAGAGACCATTCCCTACATGCTTGTACAGGTCTGCTTGGAGTTGGTACAAGTTCTAGACAACTTGCTCTTGGTTTATAGGACTTGTGTATGCAGAGAAAACAGGTCCAATGCTCAAGAAAAGAAAAGTTGCAAAAGTTATGCTTTTCCAAAATGGCAATGGCAACTTTGTGCCATTTATGGAATTAAAACTTGGACAAAGACTCTTGTGCTTGGATTAAGGCTTTATCAAATGAGTAAGCATTAAATTATGAAGTGAGAAACAAGTTTGAGACCTGTAAAGCAAGAATCAGGCAGCATAGGTTCAGATTTAAATTCTGTTCTTCATGAAATGGCTTGAAATCAAAGTGAGAAATTGCCAACTTCCTCTTTTCGATTCTCCCTACTCAAAAATGATCTCAAGGAGTTCTTGGATATTTTAGAAAGCTTGCAATGTTCTCAATAACTCATATTTGAAATTAATTTCAATATTCCTCTTGGAACCAGGTGAAAAATTGCCATGAAGTTAGGTCAAAAACCTGCCTAAATTAGGGCAAAATTTCACTAAGTTATTTTAGTTTATGAGCATGTATTCACAGAATTATATCTTTAGATCCAAGCATATTTAGGAGAAAATGTAAGAAGAAAAGTTGTAGATTTCATGGAGATCTACAACTTTCATTTTGGGAACTTTCTTTGAATCATCTTGTATCATGGTGGAAATTTGGCTTAAATTTGAGAAAAAATAAGAAATTTTCTATACTTAGAAAATATTTCTAAGTTAAGAAAATTTCAAATTTCAAAACCAAATCTTCAATCTTTGATTTCTTGATGAACATGTTTCACATTTTGACATGTTTTGATGAATTGTGGTCCTTGGCCCTTGATTTTGACCAAAGAGTCAAAGTTTGACTTTTCAGTATACAATTGACTTTTGATCAGTTGACTGCAAATTTCATCTGTCAATCCAATGAAATTGCAATGTTTTGAACCATGTTATTAGGTCAAGATGAAACAATTGAAATCTTGAAATCATGCTTCAAACCAATTGGTCATTTTCCAGGTCAAAAATCAGAAATTGCCCTTTCCCAATCAAAACCCTAATTTTGACCATTTTGCCCTTTTGATGATTTGATCAAATTTCTTGAGGAATTGTGGTCCAAACTTGATCAAATGATACATATGAGTCTAGAATGTTTATGTGGATAAAAAATTATGAAGTTTGACTGTAAATTGGCCATGGTTGACTTTTTCCCCTATACAGTTGATTTTTAGGTCAAATGTCCAATTGACTGATCAAAAATGTGGTTCAAGGCTTGAAACTTGTCATGAGTAATCTTAGGGGTACATAATGATGTTTGAAAGTCACATGAAGCATTGATAGTCCAAAATCTTTGTGCAATCTCAAACCATAATTTTGGGGTCATCAGTGTAAGATGAGATGTCTTGAGCTGATCAAACCCTAATCCAGTCTTGAGTCAAAGAGATCTTGTAAGAAAATATTGATAAATGAGAGGGAAAATTTTGGGGTACAACAGCTTCCCCTGTTCAATCTTCTTAAACCTGAAGAGTTAGATTGGCGAGCTTTGTCGTTCGTGACTCGAAGGTGAAAGATGATTGGACACTAGAGTGCCCAGAAACTTGCACTCGATGATGTGATGATAGAAGGAATGGGCTTACAAATGCCATTTGGAGAGGTGATAGAATCTTTTCGGGGATGGCCTTGTAGATGCCATCCAAGAATGTTTGTTGAATTGTAAGTTGTAAGCTGAAAGACTAAGTATCAGAATGGTGTCCATGTCTGGAGCGTATCTGAACTGTATCTGAAAGGTTGTATCTGAACGAATATCAGAACGGAATCTGTGTCTGGAGAGTATATGTACTGTAACTGAAAGTTGTATCTGAATGAGTATCAGAATGGCATCCGTGTCTGGAGCGTATTTGTATTGTATCTAAAAGTTAAATCTGAATGAGTATCAGAGTGGCTTCCGTGTCTGGAGCGTATTCGTATTGTATCTGAAAGTTGTATCTGAATGAGTATCAAAATGGCATCCGTGTCTGGAGCGTATCTGAACTGTATCATGATTGCATATTGTCAATGGTAACTGCTAATCTTATCCTGAAAAGGGTAAAATGTTAGCTAAAACATAAAGTTATGTTGCATGAAATGTATGATGCAATGTATTTGCTTTATCAATGTTTGTGATATATGGATGCAATGTATGCGCATGTGAGCTGATTTGTTGTAATGTTGTTTGATTAAGGAAAATAAATCCATGAATGCTGCTGGGGATATGTGAATTTTCACGTCTTGAAGTTGAAGTATTGATGAACTCTTGTTGAGAGAAGTAAAATTCGTTGTGAGGGTAATGTCGTGTATTGCTTGTAAGATCTGCTTGGGGAATCCTGATAAATTTGACGACTTCTACTGGGGATTAAAAATTTGAAATTTTGTTCCGCTGGGGATTTAAATGACATATTGTAGGGATTTCTTGGGTAATAGCCTAGAGACATTTTCCTTTTCTTTCAACCTATCAGTAATTGTCTTTCTCATTTTGTTTATTTGTAAACAGTAATTATGTTCAAATGCATATGTTCATCAATGAATCATTGGACGTTTTTGCAAACAAAACACAAGCGTAAAGAAAAGACAGATAGTTTTTGTACTTTCAAAGGGGTATCTTTGCATTGACTTTAAATAAGTATTTTTGTACAAAGGGAACAAACATTCTAATAAGAGAATGTTGTCGTAAAACAAGAAAATTTTGATACAAAGAAATATAGTTATGTGTAATAATCCCATGGGGTTCCCATTCTGCTATATCCTTCATATCTCCGAGCATCTTATCTATTTGTTTCTTCGTCCGAAGATGATTGAATTGATCAGAAACTCTGAGTTTGTCAGTGGAAGTCAAAGGTTGTCCATCAAATGATCCAACAGGACATAGGCATACGCTTTATTTCCCTAATTTTTGCCTGAACCGCCCTTTCGGGTTTTCAGTCCACCGGGAGACCCTTTTTTGCCTAAGTCGCCCTTTCGGGTTTTCAACTTGCCGGGTGTACAGATTTTTTTCATTTTATCCCTAATTTTTGCCCGAACCTTTTGGTTCGCCGGGATGCCCTTGTTTTGCCTAGGTGTGTCAACCTAGCGGGTCTCTTATGCGTAGTATCTTTTGACTATGTCTGCGTTCGTAGGGTGTGGTAGGTCGTCGCCGTCCATGGTGGTCAAGATCATTGCCCCACCAGAGAATATATTCTTGATTACAAATGGTCCTTCATAGGTAGGAGTCCATTTTCCCCTGGGATCACTTTGTGGCAAAATGATACGTTTGATCACTAGATCCCCGACTTGATATACTTGGCGTCTGACTTTCTTTTTGAAAGCCTTGATCAACCATTTTTGATACATCTGACCATGGCAAACAGCAGTAAGTCTTTTTTCATCAATCAAATTCAGTTGATCAAGTCGAGTCTGGATCCAATCGTCTTCATTCAAACTTGCATCCTTCATAATTCTCAGAGAGGGAATCTGAACCTCAATAGGCAGGACAGCCTCCATGCCGTAAACCAAAGAATAAGGTGTTGCCCCGGTTGACGTGCGAGCCGTGGTACGATACTCGTGGAGAGCGAATGGTAGCATTTCATGCCAGTCTTTATACGTGACTGTCATCTTTTGTATGATCTTCTTAATGTTTTTATTCGCAGCCTCGACAGCACCGTTCATCTTTGGCCGGTAGGGAGAAGAATTGTGATGCTGAATCTTGAATTGCTTGCATAGTGCGGTGATCATAGTATTGTTGAGATTTGTACCATTGTCAGTGATGATCCTTTCTGGGATACCATACCGGCAAATGAGATTTTTCTTGATGAAGCGGGCAACGACATTCTTGGTAACGGAAGCGAAGGAAACTGCTTCAACCCACTTGGTAAAATAGTCAATGGCCACTAGGATGAAAAGGTGTCCATTGGAGGCTGTAGGCTTGATCTCTCCAATCATATCAATTCCACACATAGTAAAGGGCCAAGGAGCCGTCAAGACATTCAGAGGAACCGGAGGTACGTGCACCTTGTCAGCATAGATTTGATACTTATGACAGGTCTGTGAGTGTTGATAGCAATATGCTTCCATGGTAGACCAATAATAGCCTGCCCGTAGGATTTTCTTCGCCATCGTATACCCACTGGAGTGAGTGCCAAAAGTACCTTCATGTAATTCGGAAATGATCTTTTTAGCTTCAACCTTATCCATGCACCAAAGCAAAATGGAGTCATGATTGCGTTTGTACAGGATGCCATTACTAAGGAAGAACTTAGCAGAGAATCTCCTTAAGAATTTCTTATCATTGATTGAAGCTCCTTCTGGATATTCTTGAACCTCGAGATACCTATTGACTTCATGAAACCAAGGTTGATCCACTATTTCTTCAGTATTAATCTTGTGACAGTGTGTTGGTTCATCCATTCGTTCGATGGTGATCTGGGGAGCTTCGTTATCCCAATTAAGTTTAAACATAGATGAAATTGTGGCTAGAGCGTATGCTAGCTGATTTTCTTCTCGTGGGAAATGCTCGAAGGTAATCTTTTCGAAATGTGGTAGCAATGTCAAAACATGTTCTTTGTAAGGGATAAGGTTTGGGTGCTTAGTGTCCCATTCCCCTTTGATCTGACTGATGACCAAAGCTAAATCTCCAAACACATCTAAGGATTTGATTCCTAAGTCTATGGCTGCTCTGAGACCAAAGATGCATGCTTCGTACTCCGCCATGTTGTTTGTACAGTTGAAGAAAAGTCTGGCAGTAAAGGGAGTATGACACCCTTCCGGAGATATGAGTACAGCGTCGATACCATTACCAAGTGCATTGGATGCTCCATCAAAGAACAGGGTCCATCGGGATCCTTGTTCAGGTCTGTCATATGGTCTGATTTCTTCATAGTTGTCTAATGTCATGATATCTTCATCCGGGAATTCAAACTTCATGGACTGATAGTCTTCTACAACTTGATGAGCAAGATGATCAACTAACACACTTCCCTTTATAGCTTTTTGGGTAGTATATTGTATGTCATATTCTGTTAGGATCATCTGCCACCTAGCTATTCTCCCAGACAGAGCAGGCTTTTCGAAGATGTACTTTATCGGATCCATCTTAGATATCAACAAGGTAGTATGAGTCAGCATATACTGTCTTAGCCAGCGAGCAACCCATGCCAGAGCGCAGCAAGTTTTCTCGAGCAGCTTGTTTGGATTCAACCTTAGCTTGTACTTCTTCAGTCTCTCAAACAGCTTTTGCAAGTGATCAAGGTGTTCTTCTTCTGTTTGTGATCTGGCTATCATATCGTCTATGTAGACCTCTATTTCATGATGTATCATGTCGCTAAATAAAGCTACCATGGCGCATTGATAGGTTGCCCCAGCATTCTTCACCCCGAATGGCATCACTTTGTAGCAGAATGTGCCCCACTGTATGACAAATGTAGTTTTCTCCATGTCCTCAGGTGCCATTTTGATTTGGTTATAACCTGAGAATCCGTCCATGAAGGAAAACACTTTGTGTTGGGCCGTATTGTCAACCAAGATATCGATGTGGGGGAGTGGAAAATCATGTTTAGGGCTTTCCCTATTCAAATCTCTATAGTCCACGCACATTCGTACTTTGTCGTCCTTTTTAGGTACGGGAACAATGTTGGCAACCCATTGAGGATAGGAAGTGACAGCCAAGAATCCAGCATTGAATTGTTTCATGACCTCCGCTTTGATCTTCTCTGACATATCAGGTCTCATGCGGCGGACTTTTTATTTTACTGGCGGATAGTCTTCTCTTGTTGGCAGACGATGTACCACGATGTCCGTATCAAGTCCTGGCATGTCTTCATATGACCAAGCAAAGATCTCAACATAGTCACGTAACAGCTGAATCAGACGCTCCTTGACACTGGGCTCTAGATTGGCACCCACCTTGAACTCTTTTTTATCCTCCTCGGTACCCAAGTTGATTGTATCCACAGGTTCCTCATGAGGCTGAATGGCTCTTTCCTCTTGTTGTAGTAGTCTGGACAGTTTCCCCTGGTACTTCACAATCTTCCTCACCTTCATCTTCGGCTTGGTAGATTAGATCCTCAGAGTCACAAAAGGCCATAGCAGTATCGTTACCCATGGGATCCAGAATGGAGGGGTACCTGCATTTGTGAGTGTGGGTGTGTGTAAGGGTATAGCCATCCTTAAAAAATAAAATGTAAAAGAAAAAACAATGAGCACAAAAGTTTGTATGTGAAAAACGTCCATGATTCATTGAATGTCATATGAAGATGAAATAATAACCCTTACAAATGGACCATTGTGCCTCGGGCAAGACACAAGGTTTTAAATGCGCGAATTGTTTGTGAATATTACAAGTCCAACAGAAATGTAAAGATAAATTATTGAGGTATGAAATTTATTGGGACAAAGTCTCTGGCCTCCCAATTGTGAAGTCCTCTGTTGACAGTAGAAAAGATCCAATCCTCCAAGCTCCAATCCTCTTCACTATCTTCCACCGCATTGACCTCTCGGTTGCTAATCTTCAAGGGTGGCCCTCCAGCACGGGCACGGCGTATAGCCTTCTGAGCACTTGAGGTGAACCCTAAACCAAAATTGTCAGATTTATACCGAATATCCGGAAGTTGCCCCCAGATGGTGCATCCACCCCCCTCTACTACTGCCTTGGCATTCTTCAGAGATGACATCCAGAGTGGAGGTCTTGTAATCTTGGGAATCTGGGACACAGTCTTGGTTACTGCTACCTCATGGGGGACCTCTTCGAAATGTTGAAAAGGAGTTTCAATGAACTCGCCGTCCAATTCCACATACCTGAAGGAATTGATGTGGCTAATCATATACTCTTCCTCTCTGTGGACAGTGATAATCTTTCCCTGGACCGGGTATTTCAGCATCTAGTTTAGTGTAGAGGTGACAGCACCGGCACTATGGATTCACGGTCATCCTAGAAGACAGGAGTAAGAGGGGCGGATGTCCATTACATAGAAGGTTGAGTTGAAATTTTGATCCCCAACCTTTATGGGGATATCCATCTCCCCGTGTACCATCCTCTTTAAGCCATCAAATTCCCTTACGACTATGTTACTGGGTTTCAACGTTAGTCCTTCACAGTCTAGTCTGTCGAAAGCTTTCTTCGGTAAAACATTCAAAGATGAGCCAGTGTCCACCAAGACATGGGCCAGAGTTGTGCCTCTACATTCCATAGAGACATGCAATGCCTCGTTGTGCTTTCTTCCTCTTGGTGTCAGATCAGCATCCGAGAAGCCTAGGCCGTTATCCTCCGTCAAGCTGGCCACGCAATCTTGAAATTAGTCAGCAGACGTCTCTTGAGGCACATGGGCTGTCTTTAGGAACTTCACCAGGGCTTTCGCATGTGCTTCGGAACACAGTAACAATGCCAGCATGGAGATTTTGGAGGGAGTTTTCCCCAACTGTTCAACTATGTTGTAGTCACTCCTCTTTATTATTTTCAGGATCTCCTCAATTTCCTTCTTGGAGGCCTCGGGGATAGTCAGTGATTGAGCCTTCGTCCGGACAGGCTCTACTTGAATACTTTTCCCTCGAGTTTCAGCAGCAGGAGTGTTGGTAGGAATGATAGCAGGGGTTGTATCGTCTTCGTCAATAGGAGCACTTACAGAGATGATAACCTTTGGAGCAGCCACGGGTCCAAAAACTGCCTTTGGGGGTGGGGGCAATTTCTGGAGAGAAGATTCTACCGCTTCGGGTAATCTTACTGGTTCCGGCAATATTGCTAATGTCGGAGTCTTCTTCTTCGGAGTTTATCTCTTTGGCGGCCAGCCCATCTTGTTTGATGCCATGGTAGTAGATGTCCCCACCGTAATTCCACGGCACAATTTTGTCTGATTCATACGGGACTGGCCCAAGTATTTTGATTATAAGAGGAGTAGTTTTTGGAACCGATGTAATTATAACGGGTCTTTTGGGGACCCTGGAAGAATTGGCGGAGATCGTGATGATTGAAATGTCTTCAACAGGAACTGGTGAAACAGGAGTACTTTCAAACATAATCTCTTTGTTGTCTATCAAGCATTGAATGCCTGTTTTCAACAAAGGGCAAACAATTGGTGAGGATAAGCAGAGGTGGCAGTCTTTATTATAACCCGGGAATACACCGGCTTTCAACAAGTTTATCTTCATGATTGGGAGCGGAGTCATGAGTTCATCAACTGTGGTAACAAACAAATCTTCTTCAATAGCATTGGTGTGGTGACCATGTCTAAGCATAGGAGCGGAAATGATGTTTGGCTTCTCGGGCGCGTCAAACTCAATCTCTTTTGCCTCTATAAGGTCTTGAATTTTGTTTTTCAGGGCCCAACAGTTGTTAGTTTCGTGACCCGGACTTTCGGAATGATATACACAATGGGCATTTGGGTGATAATGAGGGGACGCTGTATTGGGGTTTTTTGGAGCTTCTTTTAAAGTTTCCAAATTGGATTTCAGAAGATGCAGTAATACCAGGGACAGAGTCATATTGATTTTGGTGAATTGCCGGACCGGCCTTTCCTCCCTTGGTTGATTACTTCTTGGTTGATCAGATGCAGGCTTTGGGATCATAACAGCCCCTACCATTGGTCGGCGTTCAACTCTCCCTTGGTTCCTTTGTAGATATACAGCAGCTACCTCTTTCTTCCCAATGAAAGGCTTCCTCACAGCTGTAGAGGCAGATGAATCCTTCTGAATCTTTCCACTTTTTATGCCAGCTTCCACCCTTTCTCCGGTCAGTATTAACTCAGTAAATCCGGCAGATGAGCTTCCAATTAAATGGTTGAAGAAAGGGCCCGATAGAGTGCCTAAGAACATGTCCACCAACTCCATTTCAGACAGAGGTGGTTGAACTCTTCCAGCTAGATCTCTCCACTTCTGCGCGTAATCCTTGAAACCCTCATTGGAATCCATAGCTATACTCTGAAGTTATTACAGGTAGGCGCCAAATCAGCGTTATATTGATATTTCTTATAGAAATTCGCGGCAAGATCTTCCCAATTGTGGACATTAGCCCTTTCCAGTTGATAAAACCAATCGAGTTGTGTTCGAGATAGACTATCTTGGAAAAAATGTACCCACGAGTCTTTATCGGCGGAGTGTAGTTGGATCTTTCTCACATATGATCGGAGGTGCATCTTAGGACATGACACTCCATCATATTTTGAAAACAAAGGCACTTTGAATTTTGGAGGAATCACAATCCCCGACACTAGTCCCAATTCTTCAAAGTCTATACCTGGCACCTTCTGTATTTCCATAGTGCTCAAACGCTCTTCAAGATGTCTGTACTTATCATCAGCCGAAGGATACTGTTCCTTAGAGTAGTCTTCCTCTTCTTCCTCCTCTTCAGATTCTGACGGGACCGCTATTTCTTTTCCTTTCCCCTCTCCTTCACCAGATGTTGTTGCAAAATTCAAAGTTCTTCTAGTCTGTCCTTGAAACCTTCTCCCTATGTTTAAAACTCCGGTGACCTTCTTTGTTTTCTTTTTTCTTTCCTCAGCCAGCAGAGTCTTCAACTCCTCTTTCCCCTTGGCTAGGGTCATGAGTAACTGTTGAAATTGCGTGTTCTGAGCTTGGAGATCTTTGACTATCTGTTCGAGATCCATCTTACTGAAATAAACAGTAGAGAGATGAGGAAACTCGTTGTAAAATACCTGTTTATGTTATGATGAATTATATGTGCATATGCAATGTTTTCAAGGATTTCAAAGATTCAAGTTTGTTTTAGACAAAAAGAAACACATATTATATTAATAAGATAAAGTTTGAGTACATCAATGCCCCTTGGGCAAAATAATACAAAACTCTAAGATAAAAAAGTAGTGTGCATCCTCTTTGGTGCTATGTAGGCATTTAGAGTCTGCTCCTCATGAAGTAGCCTAGTAAGTTACAAAACCTTCTTCTCGCTTGCGTAGAATTGGGCTTCGAAAGTATCTCGCTCTCCATTGAGCTGTATCCAACCCCTTTGTAGGTCTTCAAGAGATGTGGCCATGTTAGGATGTAGGATAGTGTATGGAACTTCTCCCACCTTAACATGCTCAATAATTACTGGAAGAATGGAAGGATAAGGCATCATAAGACTTTGAGCACGGGTTCGTACCCATTTGAGGTAAGGCTCAAGAGGGATGGAATTCTTGTGTCCCAAAGTCTTGCTATCCACTTTGTTTAGTATCCTCCAATCTTCGATGAATCTCTGGAGAAGACCTTGACAGTTGTTGTCGTAGTCGAATACCAAGCCTTGAATCAACATCTCGTGTGGGCCATCCCTTCAGGCATAACCAAATTGTCTTAAAGCTAAGCATGGGTTGTAGGTGATGCCTCCCCTAATGCCAAGTAGATGGAAATTAGGGAATTCCCCACAACGGTCAACAATGATAACATTCTCTTTGGATCGGGAGCACCAATGAATATCTGAATGTTTGAGCGTCATTAACCTTTGTGACCACCTTGAACCTTGCTCATTCTTTAAGACTGATTGGGGAAGATGAGAAATAAACCATCTTTCCAGGAGAGGAGTGCAACACATAAGAACACCTCTTTTCCTCATTGTGCGAGTGTGAAAAGAGTGTAGGATATCCCCTAGCAATGTAGGCACTGGATTGCGTGACATGAAGATTTTGACGACACTCAAATCTATGAGTTGGTCAGGATTGGGAAATAAGACCATCCCATGGATAAGAAGAGCCACAATTTCCTCAAAGGCTTGCAAGTCTAAGGAATTCCAACATCTTTGGGCTTTCTCAAACAGGAACTTTGCTAAGAAGCCTTTGACACCACTTCTAGTTTCCCAATGAGTTGTGACATCAAATGAGTGCAAGTGCAGAGCTTGAGCAATCTCTTCTGGATTTGGGTCTCTTTCTGTACCGTTGAAAGGTAGTTGATTGAGAATGGGAATCCTCAAGAGTTGAGAAAATTCTTCCAAAGTAGGCACAAGCTGATAGTCGGGAAATGTGAAGCAATGGTGCAAAGGATCAAAGAACTGAAAGAGCACCTTCAACATGTCCTCGTCTGTGTTAGAGGTGACCAAGTTGAGTAGATGACCATGCCTCTCGATGAATGGAGATTTCTTAGGGATCCTTGAAGCCAGCTCCTTAAGTTGTGAAGGAATTATTACAAGGTTGACTTGGATGGTTTTCTTGCGAAGTGAATCCATATCCTACAAAACAAGAACAAAGATGAATCTCTAAAACCCTTGAAATGGTTATTGAATTCATATGATGTTCATGATGTCCATGATGTTATGTACAAGTATGCATATACAAACAAAGCAAACAAGTTCTTAGTTTAGGCTTGCATGGGATTTTATAGGTAAGTACCCTCTTGAAGTTTAGTTGGCTTAAACTTGTCCTAATAATAGTAATCGGGTTCTAAGGAGCTCAATATCACCGGATTGTTTCCTTGGTCATTGTTTCAGCTCAAGCCTATTTAATGGCGACCGAAATATCCCAAAAAACCAAACCTCAATGAGTGTAATATCGAGTATCTACCAACTTCGGACTGCACCAAAGCCGGTTATCTCACTACATCCTAAAGGCCAAGTTGGTTAAGTAAAAGGTTCTAGAAGTTCATTAGTGCTTCATGACATCACTCAGCGGCCCCGTATTCTCTTTGATTGACTCAAAGGCTACCGGTACCCACAAATATGTCGCACTAACATAGCTATTGCTTAGACCATGTCGGTATACCCTGCATAGTTTCCACAACGTATTGCTATTTACCTATAATGTACCCAAAATCCGGGTAGAGCATTTCAAACCCAAACAAAGAACCATAATGTAAAGCATACAAGTCAAACAATGTAAGCAAATAAATATGATCTAGCCCTAAGGTAACCCCACTTTTAGAATTTTCCCCAGCAGAGTCGATAGTTCTGTGATACGGTGGGAGAACTGACTTGAGGTTTTTGCGTTTTATCGCAAATGTTGCGGTTAGTAAGAATCGCTACCGACTTTTCTTTTATACAAAAGGAAAGGTGAAAAAGCACAGGAAAGACCTTTGAGATTGTTTCTTGAGTTCGGGGGGTAAATTATGAAAAGGGAAGGTATTAGCACCCTTTTCATCCATGGGCTCTTAGTTACTTGCTAGATTACTTGCTTTTTGTTTTGAAATTGTGCTTTGCGTGGTTTTTGAAAGTATTTTGTAAAAGAGGCCATTGTTTAGGCAACCTTTGTAATGATTCTCATTCGTAAGAATGTATACAAAGATGTTTGTCTTTTTGAAAATGTTTTCAATGTTTGTAAGATGTTTGGAAATGTGTGTGTTTGTTTTGAAGATAGCAATGATAGTTGTTTGAAAATAGAGCAAGTAACTAGAAGTAATCTACCTACTCAAATGTATTTCTTGTTCATTTTCTATTCCTTTTACATTGTTGTCTTTCCATTGATTTGGTAAGCAACCCTATCTTTGGATGTGAATGGGACTGGCGTGGGTCATCGTATAACCATGATTAGCAATGTTGCAAAGTATCTTAGCATTTTTGAGGGACCGAGATCATTTTGTAAGGCAACTTAGAATAGCGTCATCGAGGGACTATGATCTTATATTTGTTTATTTTGCCAAGATACTTCACATACGTAATATGGCTACTTTTGTATAAGGCAACCAAGTGGAGAAACCCTAAGGGTGCTTGTGCGCAAGTGTGTTATTTTCATGCTTTGATTTTGTCTTGGATTTAGGTTTTTTCTATTTGATTTGTTTTCATCTTGCCATACAAGCCCTAATTACTAACATGGTATATAAAAGCGGTACATTGCGTAATTTAAAAGTTACTACGCTATTACAACATTGTATGGGAGGGGGGTATACAAATTGTGAATGAGGATTTACAATAATGTAAACTTAATTTAAACTATTACAACCAAATCGAATTTGTACAAATATTTGAATAAACAATATACAATATAATTTAAATATGCAATGTTATGTATATGCAAGGAAAAGAAATTGTTTTATTTTTCATATGCAAAAGAATTTGGACCTAATCCTAATATCTTAAGAAAAGGAAATTATTTCTTGGAAAAAAATGGTTAACCCTAATTTCTAATTTAAAAGAAAATAAAGTTCCTTAAGTATTATTTTTTGTGTATTTTTTTGTCTTAAAATAATAAATAATATTCATGAAAATATTTGGTCTTTTTATATGTCAAGATAACATTTATAAGTATAAAAAAAGGGATAAAAATATATCTAAGTTTAATTTATTTTTACAAGTTTATTTAAGAAAGATAGTTAGTATATAATAAAATAAAAATATATTTTTTATGTAAAAATAAAATAAAATAAACAAAAGTGTAATATTTAACTTTTTTTATGATTTTATAGTATTTAAGAAAATACATTTGATGAAAAAAATGGAAATAAAAAATAAATAATAAAAGATTGGGCCAGGGGTGTTGTAAGGAGAAAGGGAGGTAACTGTTAGAAAAAACAACAGGCCCAAGGAACCAAGCCCATGCTGCCAAAAATGCCAAAAATGAAGCTGAAAAATGAGAAAAAATGCAAAAGGTAGCGCCAAGGCTCGAACCCACGACCTATGCATTTCCAGCGCGCTACCTTGCCACTGGGGTGGCTGTACATCTGTTAGTTCATATGAAAACAAAAATACATAACATGAATCCCTTCCTTGCCGTGTACTTCGTCTTCTTCCTCAAGTTGGCCAGAACCTCTGTATCTTTCTCATTTCTCCATGAAAATGGAAATTTCTAACATGAAAATGATAGTACTCTTTCCCACGATTTCAGACATGTAACTTATGGAAACTAACAATCAAAGATCAAAACGAATTTTAAAGGCCCTAATTTCAACCCTAATTTTTACAGAAATTTGAACTCTAAAATTCTCTATACATAATGAATAGAAATGAAATCTATGCACATGGTTGGCTTTAGCACAATAATATCTACATTTTCCTTTCACAAATCATGGCCAGTGGGTGCCTGTATGAATAGATAAAAGTTTGAGTTCTTACCTCTTTCAGCTGAGATCATGAGTGGAGTTTGAGTGAGATTTATGAAGGCCTGAAGATCCCTTTAGCTTGCCTGAACCTCCCTGAGTGTGTTCCAATCTTTGCCTTACTTTGAAAGTGCATGAATCTCTCTATCCAAGTCAACCTGCAAGCTTGAAAAACAAAAATGGCAGATGGATAAGGAGGTGTTACAGTGGAGGGGTAATGGTCTGGAACACTTAGATATGAGGTAGGTAAAGTGTTTGAATGATTAGAACTTGAAACGCACGAGTAAATTTCTGCATTGCTATGCTTGGTTTACAACTATAGGTTTTTGACAGGTTTTTGGTGATAGGGAGTTTTGGAGTATTTATGGCCTTTAGTAATCGTTTTCTAAGTTGTAATGTGTTTGTGTATTAGTATAGAGAAATTTCCAATCCACTCCACAACATATTTCTGAGTTGTCGCATTTTTGCACTCTTGCTTGCTTTTTAAGAAAGGTGAAGAGATCATTCCCTACATGCTTGTACAGGCCTTCTTGGAGTTGGTACAAGTCCTAGACAACTTGCTCTTGGTTTATAGGACTTGTGTGTGCAGAGAAAACAGGTCCAATTCTCAAGAAAAGAAAAGTTGCAAAAGTTATGCTTTTCCAAAATGGCAATGGCAACTTTGTGCCATTTATGGAATTAAAACTTGGACAAAGACTCCTGTGCTTGGATTAAGGCTTTATCAACTGAGTAAGCATTAAATTATGAAGTGAGAAACAAGTTTGAGACCTGTAAAGCAAGAATTAGGCAGCATAGGTTCATATTTGAATTTTGTTCTTCATGAAATGGTTTAAAATCAAAGTAAGAAATTGCCAACTTCCTCTCTTCGATTCTCCCTACTCAAAAATGATCTCAAGGAATTCTTGGAAATTTTGGAAATCTTGCAATATGCTCTATAACTCATATTTGAAATTCATTTCAATATTCCTCTTAGAACTAGGTGAAAAATTGCCATGAAGTTAGGTCAAAAACCTGCCTAAATTAGGGCAAAATTTCACTAAGTTATTTTAGTTTATGAGCATGTATTCACAAAATTATATCTTTAGATCCAAGCATCTTTAGGAGAAAATGTGTGAAGAAAAGTTGTAGATTTCACGGAGATCTACAACTTTCATTTTGGGAACTTTCTTTGTATCAACTTGTATCATGGTGGAAATTTGGCTTAAAGTTGAGAAAAAATAAGAAATTTTCTATACTTAGAAAAAATTTCTAAGTTAAGAAAATTTCAAATTTCAAAACCAAATCTTCAATCTTTGATTTCTTGATGAACAAGTTTCACATTTTGACAAGTTTTGATGAATTGTGGTCCTTGGAACTTGATTTTGACCAAAAAGTCAAAGTTTGACTTTTCAGTATATAGTTGACTTTTGATCAGTTGACTACAAATTTCATCTGTCAATCCAATGAAATTGCAATGTTTTAAACCATGTTATTAGGTCAAGATGATACAATTGAACTCTTGAAATCATGCTTCAAACCAATTGGTCATTTTCCAGGTCCAAAATCAGAAATTGCCCTTTCCCAATCAAAACCCTAATTTTGACCATTTTGCCCTTTTGATGATTTGATCAAATTTCTTGAGGAATTATGGTCCAAACTTAATCAAATGATACATATGAGTCTAGAATATTGATGTGGATCAAAAATTACGAAGTTTGACTGTAAATTGGCCATGGTTGAGTTTTTCCCCAATATAGTTGATTTTTAGGTCAACTGTCCAATTGACTGGTCAAGAATGTGATTCAGGGCTTGAAACTTGTCATGAGTAATCTTAGGGGTCCATAATGATGTTTGAAAGTCACATGAAGCATTGATAGTCCAAAATATTTGTGCAATCTCAAACCCTAATTTTGGGGTCATCAGTGTAAGATGAGATGTCTTGAGCTGATCAAACCCTAATCCAGTCTTGAGTCAAAGAGATCTTGTGAGAAAATATTGATAAATGAGAGGGAAAATTTTGGGGTACAACACTATGGTTGTCTGGGATATGAGTCATCTATTATGTATCTCTATTTTCCCGAGTGAGTGATGCATGTAACACCCCAAAATAATTAGATTATTTATTTAATTATTTTATTAATTTATGTTGGGTATTTGTGACTTAATTGTGATGTTTATGTGATGTATGGATTATCATGATGCTTGATATGGTGTTTTATGTAGTGTATTATATGATGGTAGGAATTAAGAAGATATAGAGTATTTTAGAATAATTTAGATAAATAGAATGATTAATTGGGATTGTTTTAATTATTTAAGTTTAGATAAAATATGATGTATAGATATTGGGGAAAAAGTGGTAAATTGTAAATTGATAAGTGAGGGTAAGATGAGAAGACCATAGAAATGGTCCAAAGGTTAAACAAAGAATAAAGGGAAGAAATTATCATTCTGTGCAATCGTGAAAAGAGAAGAACGGTGTGAAGAGAGCTAGGGCATAGAAGGACCCAGAGGGATTTGATAGAACGCGAAGAGAAATCAATTGCTAGGAGAAATCTAAGGTAAGGGGGTTTATCGTTGTTATTATAATTGATCTAAGGTTTAGATAATTTTAGGTTGTGTTGGAGTTTTGGGGTTGATGATGTTATTATGATATTTGATGAAAATTGTTGAAATTCTGATGTTTTCTTGCAAAGAGTTGATGCATATGATGTATAATATGATGTGTTGTTGTTATATGATGAAACTAAGATAATCTATGATGAATTGAGACTTGTATTGTGAATAAATCGTGTAGAAATTAGGATTGTGTAATGAAGAAATCACAACAGAGAAGTCATGTTCGCGCTGCAGCATCGTGCGATGGATGTGTGTCGTCGGGCGATAGAGCCTCGCTCCAGCAGTGTCGGGCGAGTAATAAGCTATGTGAATGGGGTGGAAAACGTAGGCCCTGGATTTTGTATGGGGGGTGGTCTGTCGCTTAAGCGTCGTTGGGCAATACAGAAGCGAGAGGAGAGCGTCGGGCGAGAAAGATGTGTTGCCAGGAGATGGAGACCATAAATGAAAAGTCCAGTGATGGTGGTGTTATCGCTCCCTCATCATCGGGCGAGCACCAGGCGGTGGACAACAGTAGAATTTTAAAAAACATCGTAACTTGAGTTTCAGGACTCCGATTGACGCACCGTTGGAAGCGTTAGAGAGCTAACACGATGAAATATACTTTTGTGGAATAAAAAGAGTCATAAGATGTGTTTCCAAGTACCTACGATTGATGAATAAAATGATTCGGTGATTATTTTGGTATGATGTATGTGTATATGGTGAATTGGTAATGCTATGATAATGTTTTTTTGCATTATGCAATGTGTGTTAATATTATAATGATTATATGAATGATGGTGTGTTTTGACTAGCAGTGGCCATTTGGTTATTAAGATGTTTCTTATCATGCATTCATGGTATATGTTAGGGCATAACCAGTGGTTATTACAGGACGTTGTTTCAGTGAATTTTGTAGGACGAATAGTCTAGTGATGGCCTTAATCCCATAGTGTGGATTTAGTGAAATTGGTGATGTGCTATGGTTCAAAGTGGGAATCAATCATATTGGTGATTGTGATCGGTGGAAATAGAACTGACTGTTTTGAAATGTTGGTTCGCGAAATGTCGCGGTAAGCAAGAGTCGCCACTGTCTTTTATGTTCTCCAACAAGGAAAGGACAAAAGCACAGCAAAATTCCTTTTCGAGAATGTTTCTCGGTTCGGGAGGTAGATTTATAGAAAGGGAAGGTGTTAGCACCCTTTCTATCTATGGTTATCCATGGGCTCTTAGGTATTGGCTCTTATGTTTTCAAAAATTTGTTTGCTTTTCAAGTGTATGTGGGTTTTGAAAAAGTTTCGTTTGAAAAATTTCTAGGTAACTCTTGTATCTGTCCTCAAGAGTATATGAAATATTTGTTTGAAAACTTTTTGAAAGTGTAGGTGCGAAAAGTTTGTTTTTGTTTTGAAAAGAGCAAGTAACCAGGAGAAATCTACCTACTCTAAGGAATTAGGCTGTGTAAGAGTCCTTTAGACAGTACTATCCCACTATTGAGAAGTAGGTAGCACCGTCGTTGGAGTTATTCGGGTCAATTCGATTATAGGGACAATGTGGTCACCAAAGCAATGGTAGGACACCTTAGCGGTAACCCTAATGTCCTAGATCCTTTTCATCTGAGGCAACCGTTTCGAGGCAACTGAATCTTTAGACAGGAGGGCGACCTCTAAAACACCCTATACTTGACGACCACGTTCGAGGCAACCAGTGAGGCGTACCCTAGGAGTGGCATGTGCATGTGTGTTGAATTCAGTTTATGTTTATCTTTGATCATACACTTGTGAGCTACGGATTGGTTTTATTTGTCATACAAGTCTTTCATGCATTTTTTAACAGTTAAGAGTGCGGAAAATAAATTGCGGAAAGATAAATCTACGCTATTACAAGGCGCGGGTCTATACATCGCCAAAAACAAAACCCGTTTTGAAAATAAGTGCGAGAAAGTAAAAGAAAGCAATAAAGCCTAATTAACTATTACATCCTCGGAAACAGATACATAATCAAAATAATGAATTAAAATAAATATGCGCAAAGAAATTAAATCGGGACGTCCTTAGGGTTTTGACCCTTTTTGAGAAAAGAGTGTAATTTGTCCTTTTTTGCAATTAATTGAATATTTAACCTAATTTACTAATTAATTAATTAAAAAGAAAAAGAAATGTTTTTTGGTGTTTTATGTTTTTTAATGAAAATAAAAAGAAAAGGAATTAAAAGTCAAAAGAAAAAACCTAATTCTAAGCTTGATTTTATTTATTGTAAAAAGAATCAAAATTGAACCTAATTTAAACTAATTAATTTGTTAGTATTTTATTTACAAAATAAGTTAATAAATAAGAATAATAATAATTAACAAAAATATTTACATTTTTAATCTCTGAATTTATTATGAAAAATATTAATTTATTAATTAGATAATAATAATACTAATAATTAATAAAAAGAAATTATAAAAGAAAAGAAAATAAAAAGAGTAACAAAACCAGTGGGGGTGTTGACCCAAGAATGGAGGTTAAGCCTGGAATTTCTGGCCCATTAAGCCAAGCCCTTCTGACTTTTGGAATTGTCTAGTGCATTGATTGACCAGGGACATGGTGTGCTTCCATCCTGACCATTGGATTGAGCCTTGTGGCCACTTGGCGCATTGATTTGTGAGAGTCCATGGTGGAATACATTGGCAAACCTGCGCATGATTATGATATGAAAAATATGAAACAAATATTGGGGGACCTGGGAATCGAACCCAGGTCCCAATGGTCCTTAGACAGCGCAGCAACCACTACACCATGTGCCTGTATTTGTAATTATAACAACCAACGAAAATAATATATTAAAAACAACGCGTATGCTGGGAACAACAAAACGCGCGCTGATCATTTGAATGGACCACTCATGATTGAACACGTCCTTCGTCTTCTTCAATTTCCTGCAAAAGAATAAAGAGATAGCGGGGGTTTTTAACCCCCACAAAATGTAAAAAGGAAAAATAGCGATTAGGTCCCTGATGCATATAAATATGGCGTGATGGTTAGGTTGAGTTCGTCTGGCCTTGACGAATTCAACCATATGCGTCTCAAGGTCCAATTTTGCTTATGTTGTAAAGCCCTAATTCGAGAGCTTGGAAACCCTAGAATTCAACAATGGTGGTTTACGTTTCAGGGCATCTTAATCCAATTGAATCACACCAAAAGCTTCACCTGAGTTCTAGCAATGCAAAGCATACAAAAAATCACATTAAATATGCAGGAATTATGAGTTTCGATTTTGAGAAAAAAATTTAAACCGTGTCACTGTTCTGGACGATTCTGATAGCTTCAGGGCTTAGTTTTGATTCCAATACGTTCCTGGGGACCTATGCAATGTATTAGAAACCCACAATTGTTTTTAACTGGCCTGGAAGTGAGAAAATGATTTTGCAATTTTCTTGAAAAAAACTCAATATGGCTATGGCTTCTTGCAGCAGTTTTTTTCATGTCTGCAATTAGGTTTAGCTTCAGTATATGTATTGGAATGGAATTAGGGTTCAATCTTGGCCAAGAATCCATTGTATTCATGTTTTCAATATTTGATTTCAATCAAATCTTTTTTGCATATTTTTGATTGGAAAACCTTGCCAAAAATGGATATTCTTGTCTCTTTGATTGGCATACGAAATCTCCAGCTTGTCTTGAGCTTATTTGCATCATAAAAAGATTTGAAAACCCTATCTTGATATTTTCCTACAATTAAATGAATTAATAATCAATTAAAAATCCAAATAATTAATAAAAATAAGAAAACAATTCAATTTAATCTCAATGGGTCGTGCATAAGCCTTGGGTAAAGATTCAAGAAGGAATTTGAGGCCCATTAGCAAAAATGAAGTGTTTTGGGCAAAGTTGACTTTTGCAAATTCCCAAAAATTTCCCAACTTCTCCAATGCATATCTTGCTCGATTTTGATCCTATGAACATGTTCTTGGACATTTTGGAAAGGTATTGAAGTCCTCTAACCAATTCCTTTGGTCCCATGTCATTTTGATTTACCAATCTCAAGTTATGGTCTTTGACCTAAAATGCCTTTTTGTTGACTTTTGAAAATGACCTATAATGTAGAAATTGATAACTTTTTGTGAGAGCATTTCTTGGACTTGGAATGTGAAGATGAGTTGTAGGAAATGTCATCCCCTTCAAAATGAGCATTGGATGGGATTTTTATGATGAACCATGAAAAAGTTATGCCCTGGTCAAGTTACAGTTGACTTTTCAGCTGTCCAAAAATAGCAACTTTTGACATCTTGATGATTTTTGAGCCATGCTTGTGGAATCATGATCAAGACTTGATCAAATGAAGATTGTGTGCTCAAAATAAGATGTTGACCAAAAATTTTGACTTTTGACTGTAAAATGACCATTTTACCCCTGCAGTTGACTGTGAACTAAATAGGGCTTTTGACTGTGCAACTTGACCCTGTGAGCCTTGAAACTTGGCATGTAGATGCTTGACAATGTATATAGGCCTATGGGACTTGATTGATCCATTGAAAACCTCAACTTCCTTGAGAGAAACAAAACTCTAATTTTGACTGGCTTAGGAGGATGTTTGACTGTGCAACCCTTGAGAGATTTTGAACCATTTGAAGATTGATCTTGACAAATACTGAAGAATATGGGAGGGAAAATTTTGGGGTACAACAGTTGCCCCTGTTCAATCTTCTTAGACCTGAGGATGTAGATTGGCTTGCGTGCCTTTCGTGATCCGAAGGTGGAAGATGATTGAACACTAGAGTGCCCAGAAATTTGCACTCGCATAGTAGAGTATCAGCAATGTGTTGTCGGGAATGGGCTTACAGATGCCATTTGGAAAGATGGTGGATCAGAGGATGGGCTTATAGATGCCATCTGGAGATGTGACAGAACCTTGTCGGGAATGGGCTTATAGATGCCATTTGGAAGTGTAATGGATAGTTGTGGAGATGGGCTTATAGATGCCATCCGGGGTGTCGATCGCGTAAGAGATTCCTTAGCGAGAACTTGCGTACCTGAGAAAGAAAGATAATTTCCTGGCCTGTTACAGGTGTTGATCTTCAAACTCTTCATGCAGATATGCCCTGGCTAGATACAGGTAACGAATCTACAATCAATTGCTCACAGATATGCCCTGGCTAGATACAGGAATCGAATCCGGAACTTCAAAAGGTTGCTTACAGACGTGCCCTGGCTGGATACAGGTATCGAATCTACAAACAATCGATCACAGATGTGCCCTGGCTAGATACAGGAATCGAATCCGGAATTAGTCGTCTACAGATATGCCCTGGCTGGATACAGGAATCGAATCTCTAAACTCTTCATGCAGATATGCCCTAGATGGATACAGGTATCGAATCTACAATCAGTCACTCACAGATATGCCCTGGCTAGATACAGGAATCGAATCTGGAATTGGTCGTCTACAGATATGCCCTGGCTGGATACAGGTATCGAATCTCTAAACTCTTCATGCAGACATGCCCTGGCTGGATACAGGTATCGAATCTACAATGAGCCACTCACAGATATGCCCTGGCTAGATACAGGAATCGAATCCGGAATTGGTCGTCTACAGATATGCCCTGGCTGGATACAGGTATTGAATCTTTAAACTCTTCATGCAGACATTCCCTGGCTGGATACAGGTATCGAATCTACAATCAGTCACTCACAGATATGCCCTGGCTAGGTACAGGAATCGAATCTCTAAACTCTTCATGCAGATATGCCCTGGCTGGATACAGGTATCGAATCTACAACTCTTCGTCTACAGATATGCCCTGGCTGGATACAGGTATCGAATCTCTAAACTCTTCATGCAGACATGCCCTGGCTGGATACAGGTATCGAATCTACAATCAGTCACTCACAGATATGCCCTGGCTAGATACAGGAATCGAATCTGGAATTGGTCGTCTACAGATATGCCCTGGCTGGATACAGGTATCGAATCTCTAAACTCTTCATGCAGACATGCTCTGGCTGGATACAGGTATCGAATCTACAATCAATCTTTCACAAATATGCCCTGGCTAGATACAGGTGTCGAATCTGGAATTAGTCGTCTACAGATATGCCCTGGCTGGATGCAGGTATCGAATCTCTAAACTCTTCATGCATACATGCCCTGGCTAGATACAGGTGTTGAATCTACAATCAATCACTCACAGATATACCCTGGCTAGATACAGGAATCAAATCCGGAATTGGTCGTCTACAGATATGCCTTGGCTGGATACAGGTATCGAATCTCTAAACTCTTCATGCAGACATGCCCTGGATGGATACAGGTATCGAATCTACAACTCTCCGTCTACAGATATGCCCTGGCTGGATACAGGTATCGAATCTCTAAACTCTTCATGCAGACATGCCCTGGATGGATACAGGTGTCGAATCTGGAAACTCTTCATGCAGATATGCCCTGGCTGGATACAGGTATCGAATCTTGAATTTGCGACAGTTGATAGTAATCATCTTTGGATTGACCTTTTTCCTGAAAAGGCAAAACATTAGTTGTATGCAATGTCATGATGTATGAAATGCATGATGTCATGATGCTCAAAATGAGATAGTGTAGTATGCACTTGATTATGTATGTAAGTAGGATGTATGAAATGCGATATATCTATGAATGTATTTTCGTCTAGGAAAATAAATCCTTGACGAATTCCGGGAGTTAACTCCTGGGCTGATGTTGAAGAGTAGAGTTCTTCGCTTCCGCTGGGGAGGATGAACAAAGATGTTTGCAATAATAAACTGGTAGGAGGAGATGACTCCGTTGGGGAATAAACCTGGCGAAGATTACTCTGTGGGGAAATTACTCTGTGGGAAGAGATACTTCGCTGAGAGTTTTAATGATAACTCCGTTGGGGGATAGGAAGAACTTCGCCGAGGACGATCTTTCCGTGGTAATTAGCTGAGGATAACCCAGTTATAAGCTTTGGTGGGGAATAACCTTTGAACATGGTCGGGGAGAGACGTATGTACTCTGCAGGTGATAAGCTTCCAGAATCTACTGGGGATAAGCTTCCAGAATCTACTGGGGAAGATGATTCAACTCTCCTGGGGAATCTTTTGAGACTGTACTGGGGAAGTGGCTCCACTGGGGTGTCTTGTACTCCACCGGGGAACAATCTTATATTAAGACTGCCGGGGATGCTTGCTTAGGAACATCTGTATACTCCGCTGGGGAATATTGAGATCTTCTGGGGATACCCAACTTCCTTAAGGCTGACAGTAGACTAACTCTGCTAGGGGAGAGTATCGCTGACTTGCTGGAGATACTGTGCCCTTTCAGGGCTGATAGGAGACCAACTCTGCTCGGGGGAGAGTACTGCTGAATCTTGTCTTACTCTGCGGGGAGTGAAGGTATCCTGGTTGCGTTCTTCAGCCGAACCTACCTTGGTACCTTGGTGGACAGAGCAACTAGATCGCTTAGACGACTCATTATTGCCCCTGTTTCTGATGTCACTTGTAATTAGTCCTTTGTTTCGCATGCAATTATTTATGATTAGCAATTAATGTCAAATGCATATATCAAAAATGAACATTGGACGTTCTTTGCAAAACAAAACAGATAAAGGAAAAACAATTGGCAATTTGGCTGGAAAAGTGAATTTGTATTGATTTTGAAATTTGCCTGTAAATAGGCGTTTATGTACAAGAGGCTGACGTCCTAGTAAGAGAACACCGCCGAACAACAGAGTTTATACATTTTGTGAAAAGGAAAACAAAACAGCTACGTGAAAAATCCCACTGGGTTTCAACTCTGCTATCGCCCTTATGTCTTCAAGCGTCTCATCACTTGGCTGCTTAGTTGAAGATGAAGCTAATTGATTGATGCCGTCTGAACCTGATAGTTGATACCAAAAGTCTGGATGCAAGGTGATTCAATGAGACATAGTATTACGCTTTATCCCTAACTTTTGCCTGGACCGCCCTTTCGGGTTTTTAGTCCACCGGGATACCCATTTTTGCCCAAGCCGCCTTTTCAGGTTTTCGACTTGTCGGGTGTACAGATTTTTTTCATTCCATACCTTATTTTTGCCCGAACCCTTTTGGTTCGCCGGGAAGCCCTTATTTTTTCCTAGGTGTGTCAACCTAGCGGGTCTTTAATTCATGCGTAGTATCTTTTTACTATGTCTGCATTGGCGGGGTGAGGAAGGTCGTCACCATCCATGGTGGTCAGAATCATAGCTCCTCCTGAGAAGATATTCTTAACCACAAATGGCCCTTCGTACATAGGGGTCCATTTGCCCCTGGGATCACTTTGAGGAAGAATGATGCGCTTGATTACCAGGTCTCCGACTTGATACTCTTGTCGTCTGACTTTCTTGTTAAATGCCCTTATCATCCGTTTTTGGTACGTCTGACCATGACAAATAGCAGTGAGTCTCTTTTTGTCAATCAGGTTTAATTGATCAAGCCGAGTCTAGATCCAGTCATCTTCGCTCAAACCTGCATCCTTCATTATCCGGAGAGAGGGTATCTGGACTTCAATAGGCAAGACTGCCTTCATGCCATAGACCAAGGAAAAGGGTGTTGCCCCTGTTGACGTCCGTGCTGAGGTACGGTACCCATGAAGAGAAAACGGTAACATCTCGTGCCAATATTTGTAGGTCACTGTCATCTTCTGCACAATCTTCTTGATGTTTTTATTAGCTGCTTCTACAGCCCCATTCATCTTCGGCCGGTAGGGAGAAGAGTTGTGGTGATGTATCTTGAATTGCTTGCAGAGCTCAGTGATCATCTTGTTGTTGAGATTGGTACCATTGTCCGTAATGATCCTTTCCGGGACGCCGTATCGACAGATCAGGTTATGCCGAATGAACCTTGCCACGACGTTCTTGGTTACCGTAGCGTAGGAGGCTGCTTCAACCCACTTTTTAAAGTAATCAATCGCTACCAGGATGAAGTGATGCCCGTTGGATGCCGTAGGTCTTATCTCTCCGATCATATCAATGCCCCACATTGCAAAAGGCCAAGGTGCTGTCAAGACGTTCATAGGAACCGGAGGAATGTGCACCTTATCAGCATAGATCTGGCATTTGTGACACGTCCGAGAATGTTGGTAACTGTAAGCTTCCATTGTGGACCAGAAATATCCTGCCCGAAGGATTTTCTTTGCCATAGTATGTCCACTGGAATGTGTTCCAAAGGTACCTTCGTGCAGCTCTTCCATGATCCTTTCTGCTTTAGTCTTATCCACACAACGCAGTAAGGTGGAATCATGGTTTCGCTTGTAGAGAATGCCATTGCTGAGGAAGAACTTTGTTGCGAACCTTCTCAGAAACTTCTTGTCGTTAACGGATGCACCCTCGGGGTATTCTTGAGCTTCCAAGTACCTCTTCACTTCATGATACCAAGGTTTTTCAGTTACCTCTTCAGCCTCAAGATCACAGCAATATGCAGGTTCGTCCAATTTCCAGATAATGATCCGAGGAGCCTCGTTGTCCCATTTGACTTTGAACATAGAAGACATCATAGCCAGCGCGTCCGCCAACTGATTCTCCTCTCTTGGGAAGTGTTCAAAGGTTATCTCCTTGAAATGGGGAATCAATGTCAACACACACTCTTTGTAAGGAATAAGATTTGGGTGTTTCGTATCCCACTCGCCTTTGATCTAATTGATCACGAGAGCGGAATCCCCGAAGACACTCAGAAACTTGATCCTTAAGTCAATTGCAGCTTGAAGACCCATGATGCATGCTTCATACTCTGCCATGTTGTTGGTGCAGTTGAAACATAGTCGGGCGGTCAGTGGAGTATGAGTGCCTTTTGGAGATATGATCACAGCGCCGATGCCGTTACCCAAAGCGTTTGAGGCTCCGTCAAAGTGCATAGACCATCGGGATCCTTCCTCAGGTCCTTCATCTGGTCCAGGTACTTCACAATCAGTCACTACCATGATGTTCTCGTTTGGAAATTCAAAGTTCATAGATTGGTAGTCATCCAATGCCTGATGTGCCAAATGGTCTGCCAACACACTTCCCTAGATTGCTTTTTGAGTCGTGTACTGTATGTCATATTCGGTCAAGATCATCTGCCATCTTGCTATTCTTCCGGACAAGGCAGGCTTTTCGAATATGTACTTGATTGGATCCATTTTTGAAATTAACAGAGTAGTGTGAGTCAACATATACTGTCTCAGCCGGCGAGCAGCCCATACCAAAGCACAGCAAGTTTTCTCGAGCAGTGAGTATCGGGTCTCACAGTCGGTAAACTTTTTGCTAAGGTAATAAATAGCGTGCTCTTTTCGGCCAGACTCGTCGTGCTGCCCCAGCACACACCTCATTGAGCTGTCAAGTACTCTCAAGTATAAGATTAGAGGTCTCCCTTCAACCGGTGGCATAAGGATGGGTGGCTCTTGGAGATACTCTTTGATTCTGTCGAAAGCGGCCTGACATTCATCGTTCCAACGTACCACTTGATCTTTCTTCAATAGCTTGAAGATTGGTTCACAGGTAGCAATTAGATGTGAGATGAATCGGGCAATGTAGTTCAACCGTCCTAGAAAGCCTCTAACTTCTTTCTCAGTCTTGGGAACTGGCATCTCTTGTATGGCTTTCACTTTGGCAGGGTCCACTTGAATACCTTTGTCGCTTACGACGAAGCCTAGCAATTTTCCAGATCTTACCCCAAAGGCGCACTTGTTCGGATTCAACCTCAACTTGTACAACTTTAAACGGTCAAACAGCTTCTGTAGATGGTCAAGGTGTTCCTCCTCAGTTTGGGACCTTGCAATCATATCGTCGACATATACTTCGATCTCATGATGGATCATGTCATGAAATAAAGCAACCATGGCGCGTTGGTAAGTTGCCCTAGCATTTTTCAACCCAAAAGGCATGACCTTGTAGCAAAAGGTGCCCCACTGAGTAACAAAAGTTGTCTTCTCCATGTCTTCAGGAGCCATCTTGATCTGATTATAACCGGAGAACCCGTCCATGAAGGAGAATACCTTATGCTGAGCAGTATTGTCAACCAGAACGTCGATATGAGGCAGAGGGAAATCATCCTTAGGGCTGGCCCTATTCAAATTCCTGTAGTCAACACACATTCGGACCTTACCATCTTTCTTCGGCACTGGAACCACATTAGCAACCCACTGAGGGTAAGAAGTCACGGCTAGAAACCCGACATCAAATTGTTTCATAACCTCAGCTTTGATTTTCTCTGACATCTCTGGACGCATACGGCGGACCTTCTGTTTAACCGGAGGGCAGTCTTCCTTGGTAGGCAGGTGATGAACCACAATGTCGGTATCCAATCCGGGCATGTCTTCGTAAGACCAGGAAAAGATTTCCACATAATCATGCAGCATCTGAATCAACCGTTGTTTCACACTGAGCTCCAGATTGGCACCAATCTTGACTTCCTTTATGTCTGTCTCAGTACCCAGATTTACCGTTTCCACTGGCTCTTCATGTGGCTAAATGGTCCTCTCTTCCTAGAGTAACAGTCTTGCAAGCTCACCAGGCACTTCACAATCGTCTTCACCTTTGTCTTTGGCTAAGTTGATCGAATTTTCGAAGTCATAACTGGCAGTAGCAGAGTCGTTACCAGTGAGATCCAGAGTGGATTGGAACCTGTATAGGTGAGTGTGTGTAAATATAGCTGTTTTGCAATATATAAAGAAGAAAGAAAAGGAGCGGAAGATTTGAAATGCAAAAACGTCCAATGTTTTTATTCATGATATATGAAAATGACAAATAATAAGCCCTCACAAATGAAGCCACGGTGCCCCGGGTAAGACACCGGGCCATAAAGTTTCAAATTATTGTTCGTTACAAATTCAAAACAAAGGAGTTCATTACTGAGTGACAAAAGTAATAGGTATGAAATCTTTGGCAGTCCAGTTGCTTGGTCCACCGTTGGTCGTTGGGTAGATCTAGCTGTCGAATTCAGATTCCTCCACATCGTCTTCAATAGCATTCACTCCCGGGTTGGTGATGAATACATGAGGTCTTCCAATCCTTGCCTTACGCACAGCCCTCTGAGCCTCTGCAGTGAAACCCAAACCAAACTTGTCAGTCTTCGGAGTAAAATCAGGAAGTCGGCCCCAGTTTGCGCACTCACCCTTTTCAATCACAGCCCGGGCATCCTTTAAGGAAGCCATCTTCAAAGGAGAACCCTCTTCAGTCACAGTCTCTGCTGCTGCCAATGTCTGAGGCACCTCTTCAAAGTGTTGAAAGGGGGTCTCAATGAACTCCCCATCCATTTCTACGTACCGGAACGAGTTGAGGTGGCTGACCATATATTCTTCCTCCCCCTGTACTGTTACGATCTTCCCTCTGACCGGGTACTTAAGCTTCTGATGTAATGTGGAGGTCACAGCTCCAGCCTTGTGGATCCATGGACGACCCAGCAAACAAGAATAGGACGGTCGGATGTCCATCACATAGAAAGTAGAATCAAAAACTTGAGAACCAACCCTGATTGGAATGTCAACTTCCCCATGTACCATCCTTTTCGACCCGTCAAAGGCCCGGACAACAATGTTACTAGGCTTGAGCTCTAAACCCTCACAATCCAGCCTGTCTAGAGCTTTCTTGGGTAATACGTTCAACGAAGAACCGGTGTCTACCAACACATGGGCGAGAGTAGTGCCCCTGCATTCAATGGAGACATGCAGGGCATCATTATGGTTCTTCCCCTTAGTGGTCAGATCAGCATCAGAGAAACCCAAACCATTATCAATAGTCAAGTTGGCCACACAATCGGTAAATTGATCAGTAGACGTTTCTTGTGGCACGTGGGCCGTCTTCAGGAAGGAAATCAGGGCCTTGGCATGGGCCTCCGAGCACAACAACAGTGATAGCATGGAAATTTTAGATGGGGTGTGCCCCAGCTGTTCAACTACGTTGAAATCACTCTTCTTGATAATCTTGAGAATCTCTTCCATCTCTTGCTTGGAAGCTTTGACAGTGGTTGTCTTTGGTGCCTCCGTCCGGGCAGGCACATCAGTAACAATCCCTTTGCCCCGAGCGTCAGATGACTCGGCAGCAGGGGTAAGAACAGGAACTTGGTCAGGCAGGGAAGTGGGAACACTTGTAGGTGTGATGACAAGAGGTCTCTGAATTGTTGGTGGCGCAATAGCTGGTGAGAACAGCCTACCACTACGAGTAACCTTGGCAGGCCCGGTGATGTTGCTGACATCGGTACTAGTATCAAACTCTTGTTTTACTCCCAGAACATAAACACCTGCCCCATAGTGCCACGGGACAGCTTTGTCAGAGGTATAGGGGATGGGCCCCGGAACTGTGATGATGATAGGAGCAATCTTCCGAGTAGACATGATTTTGACAGGCTTTTTTGAGGGAGCCTTAGGAGGGTTGTTGAAAATAGTGACAATTGAAACTTCTTCGGTACAGGTAGCAGGAACAGCAATTTTCTCAAACAAGATCTCTTTGTTATCCATCAGGCTTTGGATACCTGACTTCAACAAAGGACAACCAGCAGGTGAAACAGAACATAGAAGGCAACCTTTACTACATCCCGGAAATAAACCGACTAGCAACAGGTTCCTTTTGACGGTCAATAATGGAGTAACAATCTCATCCACAGAGGCTACATATCGGTCTTCTTCAACAGCATTCACTCCATGCTGGGGCATGGGAGCAGTCACAACATTGGGCCTTTCGGGCGTCTCGAACTGTATTTCTTTAGCATCAATAAGGTCCTGAACCTTATTCCTTAGAGCCCAACAATCATCCGTAGAATGCCCCGGGCTATCAGAGTGATAAGCGCAGCGGGCGTTAGGGTTGTACTTTTGAGAGGTTGTGTTCACTACCTTCGGAGCTTCTTTGACAGTTACCAGATTGGTTGACAGCAGTTGCGACAAGATCTGAGACAAGGTCATACTGAGCCGAGTGTACTGCCTTTTGGGTCTCTCACCCCTTGGTTGATTATATTGCTGAGGAGCAGCAGCAGGCTTTGAGATTACCACCGCGTTGACAGCCTGGCGGCGTTCCGGTTTATTCTGTTTCCTGGAACCATACACAGCACTAGATTCTTTCTTGAAGGGCTTCTTTTCAGTACTCGAGGAGACACCCTTTTGTATCTTTTCGGACTTGATACCAGCTTCTATCCTTTCACCAGTCAGAATGAGGTTTGTAAACCCTGCAGAAGAATTACCAATCAGGTGGTTGAAGAACGGACCAGACAGGATCCCCAAGAACATGTCAACAAGCTCCCGGTCAGTCAAAGGTGGCTGCACCCTGCCAGCCAGGTCTCTCCACTTTTGCGCGTACTCCTTAAAACCTTCACCTGTCCCAAGTGACATACCCTGGAGTTGGGTACGCGTGGGAGCGAGGTCGGAATTATACTGATACTTCTTATAAAAAGCAGTTGCCAAGTCCTCCCAGTTACGAATATTGGTTCCATCCAGCTGATAGAACCATTCGAGTTGAGTCCCTGAAAGACTCTCCTGGAAGAAATGGATTCATAGGTTCGTGTCTGCAGTGTAAGGTTGGATCTTCCTTACATAGGATCTGAGATGCAGCTTAGGGCAGGATGCCCCATCGTACTTCACAAAAGAAGGTGCCTTGAACTTGTGTGGGATCACCACCCCAGAAGATAAACCTAGATCTCCAAAATCCAACCCAGGCACATGTTGAATTTCCATAGCACTCAGACGGTCCTCCAGTTGTTTGTACCTGTCCTCAGCAGGAGGGTACTGTTCATCATTGAAATCCGTCTCGTTGTCGGAGACCACAGGACTAGGAACCCTTCCCCCTTGGGGACTATCTTTCCCCACAGAGGAAGTAGCCAGATCAGCCTCATTATGCAGTGTATTCCAGAACCTCCGTCCGGTGTTAAACAACACAGTCCTCTTCTTCTTCTTCTTCAAAAGCAGAGTCTTCAATTCCTGTTGACCCTGGGCTAAGCTCATGACCAGCTCTTGAAACTGGGCGTTCTGGGCTTGGAGGGCCTTGATAGCTTGTTCATTGGATGATTCAGGATTCATGATGATTGCTGAAATAAACAGCGAAGGAGATTAAGCAACCTGTAAAAAAGAGTACATGTGATGCATATGATGAATGGAATGCGTATGATTTATGTTTTCAAAGACAATCGGGATTCAACTTTGTAAACAAAAAGGAACACACTTTATTAGATTCAACTTTTAGAATTTAAATTGTTCAACAACTTGCCCTTAGGCGTTACAAGAATGAAAATACTGAAAAGGAAATAAAAGTTGTAAAGGAAACATCCAAAGTCCATCAGTGCTCCCATGGCCTCCTCTTCTCAGTACGGATGTAGTCATTCAGGACCCGCTCGTTCTCCAACTGCTTAGTCAGCTTCTGGATCTTCTGTTCTTGTTCATTGAACCTTTCCCAATAAGAATCCCATTCTTCTTGTAGTTGCTCCCAAGACCTCTTTAGTGTGTCAACATCAGTGGGTATCTGAGGAGGGAGTACAGTTGGAGGAACCCCGTCTCTATCAGGAAATTCAAGAATAATAGGCCTGACAGCTTCATATGGCATACCTAACTTCTGAGCACGGACGCGGACCCATTTGCAGTAGGATTCCATTGGTAGAGAAGTCTTCGGTCCCAACTCATGTGGGTCAGCTTTGTGAATTCTATCCCAAGCCTTGATGAATCTACGGCGCAGCTCGTCACTATCTACCTGAAACTCAAAACTGATGTGAGGTACCAACATCTCATGAGGCCCTACTCTTCTGGCTCTTCCAAACTGACGGAGAGCTAAACACGGATTATAAGAGATTCCTCCCTGGGTACCAATCAAAGGAACATTAGGATATTCTCCGCAACGATCAATAACAGCTACCTCATCCAAACCTCTGAGAGTCCAAATGATGTCATTATCAGTGAGAGACATCAACCTATGAGCCCAGCCTCTTCCTTCTTTGTTCTTCAGCACGAACTTAGGGAGGTGCGAAATAAACCACCTCACTAACAAAGGAGCACAACACCACAGAGTTCCCCATCTTCGAGCAGTACGAGCATAGAGTTGTTGTAGGATATCACCCAAGAGAGTGGGCACAGGATTCCGAGACATGAAGATCCTTATGGCATTGACATTGACAAAATTATCAGGATTTGGAAACAGAACCAGGCCATAGATTAAAAGAGCCAAAATGTCTTCGTACGCCCTGAAGTCTAAGTCATTCCAGAAACTATTAGCTTTACCAATCAGAAACTTAGTCAAAAATCCCTTAACTCCGCTTCTAGTCACCCAGTTATCCATTACCTCTTTGTTGGTCAAAGGAAGGGCTGCAACAATCTCCTCAAGCCTAAGAGTCTTTTCCCAACCAGTGAAGGGAGTCTGATCCAAGATAGGGATACCAAGCAAATCAGAGAATTCTTCCAGGGTAGGGACCAGCTGGAAGTCTTGAAAGGTGAAGCAATGATATAGGGGATCATAGAACTGAGTCAGGACACTCATCAGTTGTTGGTCCCACTTTGAAGTGACTAAACCGAGAAGAGAACCATGCCTCTGGATGAAGGAAGTAGTATTTGGAATTCTGTCAACCAACTCCTTAAGCAAATCAGGTGGGTGAACAAAGTTGAGCCGGATAGCATTCCTTCGCACAGGCATCATAATATCCTACAAAACAGAGCAAAGATGAAACCCTCTTGTCTTTGAAATGGGTCAGTTCTTATGCAGGATGCATGCAATGGTATGATGGTATGATGTTATGATAAAGCACACCACAAGTATTCACAAAGGCAAACATGATAAGGCACACAAGTCACACAAGACAGCCCTTAGAGTTTAGGCCAGCATGAAGTTTGGGTACTACCCTCTTTCAGTTTCGTTGGTTAAGACCTGTCCTATCAAAAGTAATCGGGTTCTAGAGGATCTCAATATCATCGACTACCCTCAATCGGTCATAACTCTAGCGTCGCAATCTTTTCTTGCGGCTAGAACCATCGCGAGAGTTTAGCCTCAATGAGTGTAGCATACTGCTACTGTTCTATGGCCAAGTTGGGTCAATTTAGGGTTCTAAGGTCGGTTGGTGCTTAATGACTCCTCAGAAGACCCATATTATCCTCGTTGCAACACAAGGGATATCGGTACAGACCAAGGTGTCACACCAACATAGCCACTGCTTCACCCGTGTCGGTCTACGCCGGACAGGTCCCTCATAGCTTATGCTACCTAAAAGGGTATTCCCCAGATCTGGGTTAAGATCTATGAAACTCCGATGCAAAACCCACAAAATATAAAAGCAAACAATTGAAAACAAGAGTGGTCTAATCCTAAGGTACACCTCACTTATTAAATGTCCCCAGTAGAGTCTCCAGTTCTGTGATCGGTGGAAATAGAATTGACTGTTTTGAAATGCTGGTTCGCGAAATGTCGCGGTAAGCAAGAGTCGCCACCGTCTTTTATGTTCTCCAACAAGGAAAGGACAAAAGCACAGCAAAATTCCTTTTCGAGAATGTTTCTCGGTTCGGGAGGTAGATTTATAGAAAGGGAAGGTGTTAGCACCCTTTCTATCCATGGTTATCCATGGGCTCTTAGGTACTGGCTCTTATGTTTTCAAAAATTTGTTTGCTTTTCAAGTGTATGTGGGTTTTGAAAAAGTTTCGTTTGAAAAATTTCTAGGTAACTCTTGTATTTGTCCTCAAGAGTATATGAAATATTTGTTTGAAAACTTTTTGAAAGTGTAGGTGCGAAAAGTTTGTTTTTGTTTTGAAAAGAGCAAGTACCCAGGAGAAATCTACCTACTCTAAGGAATTAGGCTGTGTAAGAGTCCTTTAGACAGTACTATCCCACTATTGAGAAGTAGGTAGCACCGTCGTTGGAGTTATTCGGGTCAATTCGATTATAGGGACAATGTGGTCACCAAAGCAATGGTAGGACACCTTAGCGGTAACCTTAATGTCCTAGATCCTTTTCATCCGAGGCAACCGTTTCGAGGCAACTGGATCTTTAGACAAGAGGGCGACCTCTAAAACACCCTATACTTGACGACCACGTTCGAGGCAACCAGTGAGGCGTACCCTAGGAGTGGCATGTGCATGTGTGTTGAATTCAGTTTATGTTTATCTTTGATCATACACTTGTGAGCTACGGATTGGTTTTATTTGTCATACAAGTCTTTCATGCATTTTTTAACAGTTAAGAGTGTGGAAAATAAATTGCGGAAAGATAAATCTACGCTATTACAAGGCGCGGGTCTATACATCGCCAAAAACAAAACCCGTTTTGAAAATAAGTGCGAGAAAGTAAAAGAAAGCAATAAAGCCTAATTAACTATTACATCCTCGGAAACAGATACATAATCAAAATAATGAATTAAAATAAATATGCGCAAAGAAATTAAATCGGGACGTCCTTAGGGTTTTGACCCTTTTTGAGAAAAGAGTGTAATTTGTCCTTTTTTGCAATTAATTGAATATTTAACCTAATTTACTAATTAATTAATTAAAAAGAAAAAGAAATGTTTTTTGGTGTTTTATGTTTTTTAATGAAAATAAAAAGAAAAGGAATTAAAAGTCAAAAGAAAAAACCTAATTCTAAGCTTGATTTTATTTATTGTAAAAAGAATCAAAATTGAACCTAATTTAAACTAATTAATTTGTTAGTATTTTATTTACAAAATAAGTTAATAAATAAGAATAATAATAATTAACAAAAATATTTACATTTTTAATCTCTGAATTTATTATGAAAAATATTAATTTATTAATTAGATAATAATAATACTAATAATTAATAAAAAGAAATTATAAAAGAAAAGAAAATAAAAAGAGTAACAAAACCAGTGGGGGTGTTGACCCAAGAATGGAGGTTAAGCCTGGAATTTCTGGCCCATTAAGCCAAGCCCTTCTGACTTTTGGAATTGTCTAGTGCGTTGATTGACCAGGGACATGGTGTGCTTCCATCCTGACCATTGGATTGAGCCTTGTGGCCACTTGGCGCATTGATTTGTGAGAGTCCATGGTGGAATACATTGGCAAACCTGCGCATGATTATGGTATGAAAAATATGAAACAAATATTGGGGGACCTGGGAATCGAACCCAGGTCCCAATGGTCCTTGGACAGCGCAGCAACCACTAAACCATGTGCCTGTATTTGTAATTATAACAATCAACGAAAATAATATATTAAAAACAACGCGTATGCTAGGAACAACAAAACGCGCGCTGATCATTTGAATGGACCACTCATGATTGAACACGTCCTTCGTCTTCTTCAATTTCTTGCAAAAGAATAAAGAGATAGCGGGGGTTTTTAACCCCCACAAAATGTAAAAAGGAAAAATAGCGATTAGGTCCCTGATGCATATAAATATGGCGCGATGGTTGGGTTGAGTTCGTTTGGCCTTGACGAATTCAACCATATGCGTCTCAAGGTCCAATTTTGCTTATGTTGTAAAGCCCTAATTCGAGAGCTTGGAAACCCTAGAATTCAACAATGGTGGTTTACGTTTCAGGGCATCTTAATCCAATTGAATCACACCAAAAGCTTCACCTGAGTTCTAGCAATGCAAAGCATACAAAAAATCACATTAAATTTGCAGGAATTATGAGTTTCGATTATGAGAAAAAAAGTTAAACCGTGTCACTGTTCTGGACGATTCTGATAGCTTCAGGGCTTAGTTTTGATTCCAATACGTTCCTGGGGACCTATGCAATGTATTAGAAACCCACAATTGTTTTTAACTGGCCTGGAAGTGAGAAAACGATTTTGCAATTTTCTTGAAAAAAACTCAATATGGCTATGGCTTCTTGCAGCAGTTTTTTTCGTGTATGCAATTAGGTTTAGCTTCAGTATATGTATTGGAATGGAATTAGGGTTCAATCTTGGCCAAGAATCCATTGTATTCATGTTTTCAATATTTGATTTCAATCAAATCTTTTTTGCATATTTTTGATTGGAAAACCTTGCCAAAAATGGATATTCTTGTCTCTTTGATTGGCATACGAAATCTCCAGCTTGTCTTGAGCTTATTTGCATCATAAAAAGATTTGAAAACCCTATCTTGATATTTTCCTACAATTAAATGAATTAATAATCAATTAAAAATACAAATAGTTAATAAAAACAAGAAAATAATTCAATTTAATCTCAATGGGTCGTGCATAAGCCTTGGGTAAAGATTCAAGAAGGAATTTGAGGCCCATTAGCAAAAATGAAGTGTTTTGGGCAAAGTTGACTTTTGCAAATTCCCAAAAATTTCCCAACTTCTCCAATGCATATCTTGCTCAATTTTGATCCTATGAACATGTTCTTGGACATTTTGGAAAGGTATTAAAGTCCTCTAACCAATGCCTTTGGTCCCATGTCATTTTGATTTACCAATCTCAAGTTATGGTCTTTGACCTAAAATGCCTTTTTGTTGACTTTTGAAAATGACCTATAATGTAGAAATTGATAACTTTTTGTGAGAGCATTGCTTGGACTTGGAATGTGAAGATGAGTTGTAGGAAATGTCATCCCCTCAAAATGAGCATTGGATGGGATTTTTCTGATGAACCATGAAAAAGTTATGCCCTGGTCAAGTTACAGTTGACTTTTCAGCTATCCAAAAATAGCAACTTTTGACATCTTGATGATTTTTGAGCCATGCTTGTGGAATCATGATCAAGACTTGATCAAATGATGATTGTGTGCTCAAAATAATATGTTGACCAAAAAATTTGACTTTTGACTGTAAAATGACCATTTTACCCCTGCAGTTGACTGTGAACTAAATAGGGCTTTTGACTGTGCAACTTGACCCTGTGAGCCTTGAAACTTGGCATGTAGATGCTTGACAATGTATATAGGCCTATGGGACTTGATTGATCCCTTGAAAACCTCAACTTCCTTGAGAGAAACAAAACCCTAATTTTGGCTGGCTTAGGAGGATGTTTGACTGTGCAACCCTTGAGAGATTTTGAACCATTTGAAGATTGATCTTGACAAATATTGAAGAATATGGGAGGGAAAATTTTGGGGTACAACAGTGATGATCTTTGGAGAAACGATGACAGTGTCATCAGTGAAGTTTTGATACCATACGCATGAATCTAAAGAAGTTGCATTGCATTATATGTGGCATTACATGATGATTTGATTGCCTGATGTTTTGTGAATGTGTGTTTGTGATAATTTCTAATTGACGGTGTTATCACGTGTCTAATGCATATTATGATATTTTAAGGTGTGAGTATGACATGAGGTTTCGATGGGGGTGTTTATTTGGTGTTGTAATATAACTACTATATTTACTCCTTATATCTTTTATAATGATTATTATTTACTCACCCTTGCTGCTTGGAAATATTGCTTCTATACGTGGATAACTTGCAGGTAACCAAGAATAGTCTGTCGAGGCTTAGAGGATAGTTGTAGTGTGTGTTCTTTATTTCATGTAGAATAAAAGGGTCTTATTTTGATATGTAACATCTGGGATGAGATTACTTGCTTTGAATAACCATGTTATTTTATTTTTTTTGAGATTTGAACTACCATTGTGGTATTTGAGTTGTTTTGACTTGTGAAGTTATTTAGAAGTATCTTAATAACAATGTTTTGAATTATGAATTTCCGCTGTAAGTAAGTTGAAAAACTATGGTTGTTAATCATGAAGTACTTAAGGTAATTGATTTTTAAAAACCCGTGTTACAGAGTAGGGTGTGTTTTACTATGAATTTTGTTTGAAGCAATGTGACACTCTTTTTGGTGCATTTCTCTGATTTTATTATTGAATTATTTTGTGAATATTCTTTGGAGTTTAAAAGGGTTTTTCAATGCAACAATTTGACTACTTGCATATTATTTCGAGACCATCATATGAACTTGCTCCTCCCACCTTCCCTCGCAAAGACGTACAAGCGATACTAGATGATTTTGAGAGTCACCTGGTACCAGTGGAGTATTCATCGGGAACCAGCTCATGTACACTGGGCTTGTGTTGAGGACTACATGACATGATTTTATAGGGTGTTACACCCTATCACTGTAAAATCAAGCTTCTCAAATGCACTTTTGTTTTGGTGAAGACAAACCATGATTGACAAGAAGGCAAAGATTATTGATCAAGCTAAAAGCATTTGTGGATAAAGTCTTTGGTTCAAGCACTTAGCAAAATTTCAAGGTATAATGATAATACTTACTTTGAACTTAAGACATAGATGCTCAATGGTCAAAAGAAATATTGTATATTGTCCAAATCCTTACTCAAGTTTTTCTAAGCTAAAAATCATTTTTCACTTGAGTGCAATCGATTTGCATATTAGTGCAATCGATTGCATGCTTCAATTTTTCAAAACATTTGATATTGTTTCTAAGTGCAATCGATTTGCATGTTTGTGCAATCGATTGCACTCAATCAATTTTTGCTACTGACTTCAAATGCAATCGATTTATACTCTTGTGCAATCGATTGCACACTTAAAATATTTGAATTTCTAGTTGTTGAAACCCCGTGCAATCGATTTACACAAAGGGTGCAATTGATTGCATGCTGAACGATTTTGAAAAATAGCAGTTTTACACATGCATGTTCATAACACCAATTCATGGAAACCTTTCACTCAATTTTGGAAATTATTCATGATTAATTTATATAACTTTATACTGTTTCAAAAGGATGCTATGAACATATAAATAATCATTTTCAAAATCATTTTAAACACATCTTCCAATCATTTTCTCTGAATTTTCAAAAATCAAACTCAAGCTGTTATACATTTTCATACACAAAGTTTTTCTACACACTTTCACATATTGTCAAACAGAAAACTTTGAGCATTATATATATTGAGTCATTGTATACAATTGTAATTGGAAGAGAAGATTAATTCACTGATAAAATCACTCATAGTGATTATTACACTACAAACTCACTCAAATCAAATATTGCTATATACTTGCTTATTTTTCAGGATTGTTGAAAATAAGTTCAAGTGATTTTGAAATCTTGTTTTTCCAGGATTATTGGATACAAGTAAAGTCACTTTGAGAGGATTGTTCTCATTGTTAACATAGTGAAAATCCAAGAGGATTGTTGTTGGTGGTTTTATTGGTTAGAGTCTTGTATAGAAGGACTAGGGTGTCTTGTCTAGAGATCTAACAATAAGGAAATATCTTTCATGTTGAAAGGGGACTGGAGTACTCTCGGACTATGAGGGGAACCTGTTAGAACATAGTTTGATTCTACAACCCTTGATTAGAGTTTTGATAATAACAAAACACAGAGAATAAATTATTTCAAAGATATATACAAAGAACAAGTATGCTCCTTAAAACTATGTTTTGTATATGCATAAGTTCTGATAGAATCGGCATCAGAAGATCAGCAACCTGTGCTACACACTGAAGCTACCAGATTATACGCTGAAGCTTGCTAACCAGAATCTGCGCCTAAACAAATACACTCTGACTCTGATCAAAGACATCTTTACCAAGTCATCAACACTCTGAAGTGTTATCAGCAAATACAGCAAAGAAGACTCTGAAGCGTTACTGGTTATTCAAAGACAGAATTAAATGCTAACGGCTTTCTTCAGACAAAGATCTTCTACAAAAGGAAAGTGCATTATTATCATTAAACCTGCTTTATGGACAATGTATCCTTGCTTGCCTATATAAACAGGTCTGCTTGTGAAAAGAAGTACGTACGTACGCACTCAAAATTTGCCAAGCTATCCAAACCACGCATATTCAAAGCTTTAGCAAATTCATTTTATTCCAAGCCTATTTTGTGTATTATGACTGTTGTGATATACAGTTTTGTAAGAAAACAACAACACACTTGTTCAATTCATTTGTAAAAGAAGTTCCTTGAGATTAACCGGATTGTGGTTGTACTCAAGAAGACTTTAACAATTGTTAAAGTAGCTGTTGTAATCCTTTGAGAATAGTGGATTAAGACCTCGTTGGAGAGAGGCGAAATCACCTTGACGGGTGGACTGGAGTAGTTAGAGATCAAACGAACCAGGATAAAAATATTGTGTTGTTAAGCCTTTTGATTTAAGTTTTACAATTCAACCCCCCCTTCTTGTGTTTTTCATATCTTCAATTGGCATCAGAGCGCCTGGTTTTGAGCTTTAACACTTAACTGTGTCAGTACAAGATCCAGCGTCATAAAAACACAATGGCAGGACCAAGTCAAAACATCAGCAATGACAACAATGAAGAAAGGGACAGATTCAGTGGCAAACCTCCAGTATTTGATGGAGAAAACTTTGACTACTGGAAAGACAGAACTGAGAGTTTCTTTCTGGCCCATGATGCTGATCTGTGGGACATGGTGACTGATGGATACACGCACCCAGTGGATGGACGTGGTCAGAAGATTGACAGGAAAATGATGTCTGATCAGCAAAAGCATGAGTTCAGAAATCATCACAAGGCCAGAACAATTCTTCTCAGTGCCATCTCATATTCAGAATATGAGAAAATATCAAACAGAGAAACTGCTAAGAATATGTTTGATTCTCTGAGAATGACGCATGAAGGCAACATTCAAGTCAAAGAAACAAAAGCCCTTGCGCTCATTCAGAAGTATGAGGCATTCAAGATGGAAGATAGTGAATCAATAGAAGCTATGTTTTCTAGATTTCAAATTCTTGTTGCTGGTCTAAAAGTTCTTGACAAAGGATATTCCACTGCTGATCACGTTAAGAAGATCATCAGAAGCTTGCCAAAATAGTGGAGGCCAATGGTTACAGCGCTTAAACTAGCCAAGGATCTCAACAAAATCTCTCTGGAGGAACTTGTCAGCTCCCTCAGAAGTCACGAGATAGAGCTAGAAGCAGATGAACCTCAAAAGTAAGGTAAGCCATTAGCTTTAAAATCTAACAGAAAATCTGACTCCAAAGTTTTGCAGGCTGTGGAAGAAACCTCTGATGGATCCTCATCAGAAGAAGATGAATTGTCTCTTCTCTCCAGAAGGGTGAACCAACTGTGGAAGCAGAGGCAAAGGAAGTTCAGGAATCCCAGAAGATCAAAAAATCAGAATGAATCTTCCTCCAGATACAGAAGGTCAGAATCCTCCTCTGGACACAAAAGATCTGAAGGCTCTTCAGGATACAGAAAGCCAAACAACAAAGACATCATCTGCTATGAGTGTAACGAGCAAGGGCACTACAAAAGTGATTGCCCAAAGCTTCAGAAGGAGAAGCCCAAAAAGAAGTTTGACAAGGAAAAGAAGAAAAGTCTCATGGCTACATGGGATGATTCTGATACATCTGAAGCTGACTCAGAATCAGATGATGAAAGAGCAAACATAGCTCTCATGGCAAACGTCTCTGAAGACAGTGAAGCTTCTGGTTCAGATTCAGAATCAGATATAGAAGAGGTATTCCCTGACTTTACTATCAACTTTACTAAGGCTGAACTAGCTGAAAGCCTTAATGAGATTTTGGAAAGGTATCAGCAGATCAGAGTCAAATTCAGAAACCTGAAAAGGAATCTTGCTTCTGACTCTGATAAAACTGAGAGTCTCAAATTGGAGAATTTTGAGTTAAAAGATAGAATTTCAAAACTAGAAAACCAATTGCAAAACTCTCAGAAGGAAACAATCCCTGAAACTCACAGCAATGCTGATGAGATCATCAAAGAGTATGATCACAGCTTTCAAAATTTTCTGGCTAAAAACATAGACAGAAGCAAAATGGCTTCAATAATCTATGGAGTTAGCAGAAATGGCAGAAAAGGGATAGGATATCAAGGTAAGGTTCCTACACCAAAAAATGCCATGGATTTGGTTATAAAACGTACTCCACTTGATTCACACTTTATATATGGACACACACATGACATAAAATATACAAGTAGTGATTATTCTGTCAAACCAAAATTCAACCAGAGTTTTGGTAAAACTAACAAATCAGGACCCAAGAAAATGTGGGTACCTAAGGATAAAATAATACATGTGGCAGATATCTTTAGCAGCAAGGACACCAGTCATGGTACCTGGACTCTGGCTGCTCATGACACATGACGGGAAGAAGGCATATGTTCCAAAGCCTAGAACTTAAGCCTGGAGGCCACGTAGGCTTTGGAGGCAATCAGAGGGGAAAGATTATTGGCTCTGGAACAGTAGGTAATGGAAATCTTCCCTCTATTAGTAATGTTTTATTAGTTGATGGATTAATGCATAACCTGTTATCCATAAGTCAATTAAGTGATAATGGTTATGATATAATCTTCAATCAAAATTCATGCAAAGTTGTTATTCAGAAAGATGGAACTATCCTATTTAATGGAAAGAGGAAAAACAACATTTACAAAATCAAACTTTCTGAACTGAAAAGTAGGAATGTAAAATGTCTTCTGTCTGTTAACAAAGAGCAATGGGTCTGGCACAGAAGATTAGGACATGTCAGTATGAGAAGAATATCTCAGATTAACAAACTCAATCTGGTCAGAGGACTTCCTAACTTGAAGTTCAATTCAGATGCTTTGTGTGAAGCATGTCAGAAAGGCAAGTTTGCAAAACCAGCTTTCAAATCCAAAAATGTTGTTTCCACCTCTAAGCCATTAGAACTCCTGCACATTGACTTATTTGGACCAGTAAAAACTGCCTCAGTCAGTGGCAAGAAGTATGGGTTAGTAATCGTAGATGACTATAGCAGATGGACATGGGTAAAGTTCTTAAGGCACAAGGACGAGTCACACTCTGTGTTTGTTACCTTCTGCAACCAAGTTCAGAATGAAAAGGATCTTAGAATCGTCAAAGTTAGAAGTCATCATGGTGGAGAATTTGAAAATAAAGATTTTGAATTATTCTTTAATGAAAAAGGCATTCTGCATGATTTCTCTTGTCCTAGAACTCCCCCGAAAAATGGAGTTGTAGAATGAAAGAACAGAACATTGCAAGAAATGGCCAGAACCATGATCAACGAGACTAACGTTGCTAAGATCTTTTGGGCAGAAGCAATAAACACAGCATGTTACATTCAGAATAGAATCTCCATAAGACCTATTCTGGAAAAGACTCCATATGAATTGTGGAAGAACAGAAAGCCCAACATTTCTTATTTTCACCCATTTGGATGTACATGTTTTATTTTGAATACAAAAAATTATTTGAACAAGTTTGACTCTAAAGCACAAAAGTGTATTATGTTAGGATACTCTGAACGCTCAAGAGGGTACAGAGTATACAATATAGAAACACAGATTGTTGAAGAGTCAATCAGTGTTCGGTTTGATGATAAGCTTGACTCTCAAAAGTCAAAGCAGAATGAATTCCTTGCAGGTATGGAAGTTGAACTCACAGGTACTGAAGACAACTCAGAGGCTCTCAACAGAGACACTCCCTCAACATCAGTAAGAGTCACTGCAAGCAACCCAGCACCTTCTGTTGATCTACTCCAGAAAAGACCATCCAGAAGCAGCATTGATCACCCAGAAGAAACAATCTTAGGAAGGAAGGAAGATCCAATCAGAACAAGATCTACCTTCAGAAACTCTGAAGAATCCCTCATGGGACTGGTTTCTCTGATTGAACCAACAACAATTGATGAAGCACTTCTAGACAATGACTGGATTCTGGTAATGCAGGATGAGCTAAATCAGTTCACAAGAAATGACGTATGGGATCTGGTTCTCAAACCAAAAGGATTCAACATCATAGGTACAAAATGGGTGTTCAGAAACAAATTTAACGAACAAGGTGAAGTCATCAGAAACAAAGCACGGCTGGTAGCACAAGGTTATAGTCAGCAAGAGGGGATAGACTATACAGAAACCTTTGCTCCAGTCGCCAGGTCAGAATCTATCATACTTTTAATTTCATTTGCTGTTAATAAAGGCATCACTCTGTATTAGATAGATGTCAAAAGTGCATTCTTAAATGGCTATATAGAAGAAGAGGTTTATGTGCACCAACCCTCTGGTTTTAAAAGTTCCAAAAATCCAAAATATGTTTTCAAACTAAAGAAGTCACTCTATGGTCTGAAACAAGCTCCCAGAGCTTGGTATGAAAGACTAAGTAACTTCCTGTTAGAAAAGGAATTCACCATAGGGAAAGTGGACACAACCTTGTTCAGTAAGACAGTTAAGAATGACATCTTATTATGTAAGATTTATGTTGATGACATTATATTTGGATCCACTAAACCCTCTCTAGGAAGAGAGTTTGCTAAATGTATGCAGGCAGAATTTGAGATGAGCCTAATGGGGGAACTAAAGTTCTTTCTGGGCATTCAGATTAATCAAACTCCAGAAGGAACTTACATTCATCAGAGCAAATATGTCAGAGAACTTCTGAAGAAATTTGATCTATCATAATGTAAGCCCTCGAGGATTCCAATGCATCCCACGTGCATTCTGGAAAAAGAAGAGGTAAGTAAAAAGGTAGAACAAAAGGTCTACAGAGGTATGATTGATTCTATTCTCTATTTGACGGCTTCAAGGCCTGACATTCTATTCAGTGTTTGCATTTGTGCTAGATTCCAATCAGATCCTAGAGAATCTCACTTAACAGCAGTTAAGCGAATTTTCAAGTATCTGAAAGGTACTGCTAATCTGGGTTTGTTTTATAGAAAATCAAGTGATTACAGCTTAGTAGGATACTGTGATGCTGATTTTGCTGGAGACAGAGTAGAACGTAAAAGCACTTATGGAAGCTGCCAGTTTCTGAGAGAAAATATGATCTCACGGTCCAGCAAAAGACAATCCAAAATAGATCTATCAACAGCAGAAGCTGAATACATAGCAGCAGCTGGATGTAGCACGCAAATGCTCTGGATGAAAATTTAACTTGAGGACTTCAATATATTTGAGAGTAACATCCCTATCCTCTGTGACAACACTTCTGCTATTTGTCTCAGTAAAAATCTTATTTTGCATTCTAGGGCTAAACATATAGATATAAAACATCAATTTATTAGGGACTATATTCAAAAAGGGATTCTCAATTTAAAATTCATTGACACAGACCATCAATGGGCTGATATCTTTACAAAACCTCTTTCTGAAGATAGGTTTAACTTCATTCTGAAACATCTCAGCATGAAGCCTTGCCTAAAATAAAACAGTTTTATTTTCATATCTTAACCTTCAGAATTTTGGTTATTTTCTGTGAACTGCTGATCAACCTGCCTTCAGATTTTTAGAAGTCCAGATTGTATCAGAATCTATCCATGAAGATCTGAGCGCTTCATTTCAAGGATAGAAGTGTGCTGTTCACGTAAGCAAACAGTTTTCATCCATTCATCAGCTACCTTCTGAGGCTGAACACGCGTTCACTTTTCTGAAAGGTCAAAAGCGCTGATTGGATGCATTGAGACACATGTCATGGGTAACCGTTCCAATATCTTTCTGAATCCCCCAAAATCAGCTGTCATTAATGCTTATAATCATTACAATTTATTTCTCTCTCTTGTCGTTTATGTTTTCAAAATCTATTTAAACACATTTCTCATTCTTTACACTCTTTCACTTTCACTTTCTCTACAATCTAATTGATTTCAGTTTGCATCTTTTTTAAAACCCTTTCATTTTCTTCTCAAATTTTTCTGTGTGAACATGGCTTCCTCAAGCAACCCAACTTCCAGTACTCAGAGAACAGATTCCTCAGAACAATATGAAGAACCATCAGAACTCTCCTCACGCCCATTAACAACCTAGAAGTTCTCTCAGAATTAATTGTGGACTTTAACAGTCTTCAAGAAAATGGGTTCAATCTTTCTGAAGAAGTAAAGGCTCAAGGATGGAACAGGTATTTTGACCGTCTGGTAGGTCCAACGTTCCCAATCCTTGTGAAGGAATTTTAGATTCATGCTTCATCCTCCAACCATCAAGTGACTTCGTATATAATAGGGAAGAAGATAGTCATAACTAAATACCTTATTGCAAGATTGATAGGTTACAATGGTGGTGGCGTAAGATGCCTAGACATGGCTGAGAGATGTGTTGATGTCGCCTTAATTGCTAGAGAAATCTTCACTCTGGGTCTTCCCTCCAACAAGATAAGGGATCTGAAAGACCATCACAGAATATGGGCTAAGATTATTCTGGGATGCATAAACCACAGGAAACCAACCAGCTCTCCTGACTACATCAACATTGATCAACAGTTTCTGATATACTTTATCTCCAAGAAGATTAAGGTGAATTTGGCTCATTTGTTGTTCAATCATCTGAGGACTAGTGTTAAGGAGACTAGAGAAGAGGACTGCATTAAAAGGGACTGGATACCCCTTGGAAGGCTCATATTAGATATTCTGACAGAGAATAAGCTGATAGATCATCTAACAGAAGCATAGGAAATCAGCACTTTAGAAGCAACTGTTGGAAAGCCTTTGAATGCAAAGAATCTGAAGAAGATGAAGATTATTGATAACATTAAGAAGGAACCCAGTGTTACTTCTTTTTCAACAATCACCAGCAGAAGAATCCCTCTGGATGAATTTCCCATGTTCTCAGAAATTGATTCCAAGCCTGAGATAATAGTCAGATATCTGGATGCATGCAAGGCAGACGGTACAGCACCAGATTTAAACATTCAGGATCTGCAGCAGAAGGCTCCAGAAGTTGTGCTGAAGAAGAACAAGAAAAGGAAGGCAGCAACTGAAGGACCATCCCAGCGGACTCCCAAAGCAGCTAAAAAGAGAGGTAATCCTTCTTCTGTAACTGTTTTAGATTCAGTATCTGTATCAACATCTGTACTAATCCCTACCCAATCAGAAATTCCTACCCCACAAATTTGACCCCTCAGAAACTTTAACTCTTAGAAGATCCCACTCCCTACCTATCAATCCAAATATTGAAGCAACTCAACAAGAACTTGCAAAAGTTCTATCAGATATTGAAACCTTTGACCAGCATATTTCTACTCTCATACCAGTAAATCCACTCTCTCCTCAACCAGAAACTCATCCACCTTCTCCACAACCTGAACTATTACAACCAGAAGTTCAAACTTCTGAGGTCCAACCTCCTGAATGATGTGAACCAGAACCTCATCACGTTCAATCCAACCAAATTGTTGATTCTAATCCCATTCCCATTCCTGGAATCACTGAACCTCTGGCCATCCGTATGCCCCTGACCATTCTGGATATTCCCCAAATTCCCTCTTCACTAGAATCAAATCCACCAAACTCCCCAACTAGTCCAATAATAATTCCAGACTCTCCCACTCCCTCACCAAAGAACAATCCAAATGACAATGCCAAAACTGTCATTGATTTAACTGTTTTTGAACGCCTTGCTGCCATAACCCACAAAACAGCCATTCCAAAACCAAAACCCTATGAACCTACACCAGATGTTGGTACCAGTTTATTGATATTTGAAACAGAAATGCAGAAGTGGATAACTTCCCTGAAGCAAGCTAGTCTTGAGCTGATTGATCCTACTACATCAGATTATCTTTGGACAAGTTTCAGAAAATGGTTATGTTCTGAAACTCATAAGATGCAAGAACAAAGCTACGGACAAGTTCAACAGAACTTCAGTAATCTGCTAAAAGTAATTGAAGATCAAGTTCTGAGCCAGCTGCTCAAGGAAGAAGTTCTCCCTCTGGACAATGCTCCCTGGTCAGAACATCGTCCAGCAGACAAAGTTCAACCAGAATCAGAAGATCTCATTCTGACTGATACTCCAGAGCAGATGATTCCTGCAGAAGAACTGGGTCAAAAAGATGACATTGCAGAATGCTCTGAGAAGCATCCAGTTACTGAATATCCTCAAGCTTCCTCCTATGAAAGGCAGACTCTGGAAGACCTGAAGAGATCTGATATTTTGATGCAGGAAAGAATGGATAAACAAGATGACAAAATTTCGGAAAGCAAGAGCATGTTAACCAAGCAAGAGGAAATCAACATCCAGATCAAGGGCTTGTTGGAAGCTTTGTTCACGCGTCTTCCTCCTCCCTCTTAGATTTTCCCCTGTTTTTTAAAAATTTGTTTATCAATAATATTCTCTACATTGCTGTTGTTCTGAACTTATCATTGATTCTGATTTTAATATAAACTCCTTCTGGCTCTGATTATATGTCCTTTTTGATAACTGACAAAAAGGGGGAGAAAGAATAAGATATTTTCAATAACGGATCACTGAGACATAAGTCTCAAACATTCTGATCTACTTAATTTCTCTCTTCTAAAAAGCTTGAACAGGTACAAAACTCTGATGAAAGATACAGTAAGATTCGGATGCTCAAAGACTCATGGAATTAAAGGGAAGTAATCAACTCAGGGGGAGTTTTTCTTCTTAATTCTATACTTTTTATTCTTTATTCTTTATTGAAAAATCTGGTTTTTGTCATCATCAAAAAGGGGGAGATTGTTAGAACATAGTTTGATTCTACAACCCTTAATTAGAGTTTTGATGATAACAAAATACAAAGAATAAATTATTTCAAAGATATATACAAAGAACAAGTATGCTCCTTAAAACTATGTTTTGTATATGCAGAAGTTTTGATAGAATCAGCATCAGAATGGAATCAGCATCAGAAGATCAGCAACCTGTGCTACACACTGAAGCTACCAGATTATACGCTGAAGCTTGATGACCAGAATTTGCGCCTAAACAAATACACTTTAACTCTGATCAAAGACATCTTTACCAAGTCATCAACACTCTGAAGCGTTATCAGCAAATACAGTAAAGAAGACTCTAAAGCGTTACTGGTTATTCAAAGACATAATTAAATGCTAACGGCTTTCTTCAAACAAAGATCTTCTACAAAAGGAAAGTGCGTTATTATCATTAAACCTGCTTTATGGACAACGTATCCTTGCTTGCCTATATAAACAGGTCTGCTTGTGAAAAGAAGTACGTACGTACGCACTCAAAATTTGCCAAGCTATCCAAACCACGCATATTCAAAGCTTTAGCAAATTCATTTTATTCCAAGCCTATTTTGTGTAATTATCACTGTTGTGATATACAGTTTTGTAAGAAAACAACAACACACTTGTTCAATTCATTTGTAAAAGAATTTCCTTGAGATTAACCGGATTGTGGTTGTACTCAAGAAGACTTTAATAGTTGTTAAAGTAGCTGTTGTAATCCTTTGAGAATAGTGGATTAAGACCTCGTTGGAGAGAGGCGAAATCACCTTGACGGGTGGACTGGAGTAGTTTGATATCAAACGAACCAGGATAAAAATACTGTGTTGTTAAGCCTTTTGATTTAAGTTTTACAATTCAACCCCCCCCCCCCTTCTTGTGTTTTTCACATCTTCAGAACCAAGATACATCTTTGTGTTCTTTACTTTTCCGCATTTACCGCTTTCATCACTAGTCATAAACCAGAAAAGAAATAAACACATTTGTAAACTCATGCACTAAACCAGAAAAATAATATCCATCATCACTAAAACCAGAAAAGTATTTAAGTACCTAATTCACCCCCCCCCCCCCCCCTCTTAGGTGTACTCTTATACTTACAATTGGTATCAGAGTAGGTTATAGGTAACCTGCTCCTAAAAGATCCAGAATGGCTTCCGCAAATCAAAATCTCATTTTCAGAGATGGTGGTAGTAACAACAAGCCTCCTCTATTTTGTGGTGAATATTTTGACTTCTGGAAAATACGCATGAAGGCACATCTAGAAGCACAAGGAGAAGAAATATGGAGTGCCGTCGAGAATGGTCCATTTATTCCTATAACGGTAATCAATGATGGTGGCTCATCAAAGCCTAAAGCTGCATGGGACGAAGATGATAAGAAGAAAGTTCTCTATGATAAAAAGGCAATAAATCTTCTTCAAGGTGCACTTAGCATGGATGAATTCTTCTGTGTCTCGATATGTAAAACAGAGAAAGAAATATGGGATACCTTGGTAGAAAATCATGAAGGAACCGCTGAAGTTAAAAGATCGAGATTAAATATATTGAGTCAAGAATACGAACTATTCAGAATGCAGCCCCGAGAATCAATCCTCGACATGCAGAAATGATTCGTGCACTTGACAAATCATTTGAAAGCACTCGGTAAGACTTTAACTAATGATGAACTTAATCTTAAAGTGCTTAGATCTTTATCCAAGGAATGGCAACCAAAAGTGACAGCAATATCCGAGAAGAAGAATCTATCCACAATGACTACCGCCACTTTGTTCGGAAAACTTCAAGAATATAAGACGGAACTTGCAAGACTTGAAAAGCATGAAATCCAAGTAAAATATTCAAAAGACATTTCTTTAAATACAAGGATAAAAAATCATGATGGAAATCAAGAGGATGAATCCACTAGTAGTGAAAATGATGATCTCATCAGGAAGATTGAAAAGGTTCTATGAAAGGAAAGAAAAAGGGAAGCACCAACAAGGAAGGTTATATGCTTTGAATATGGAGAAAAGGTACATGTTAAAAGTGAATGTCCTACACTTGAAAAGAAGAAGAAATTTTTCAAGAGAAATAAAGATAAGAAGTCAAAGAAAGCATATATAGCATGGGAAATTTCATCTTCTGATTCTGAAAACAATCAACGTGCTAATCTTGCATTGGTGGCCTTACACCATTATGATAGTGAAGACGACGAGGTTAGTAATGAATTTTCTCTTTTTGATAGTGATGCACAAGGTGCTATAGATGAACTATTAAATGAATGCAAAATTTTGTACAAACTATTTCATCTCAAAAGAAACAAATTTCATTTTTCGAAGAAAAATGTGAGTCTATGGAAAAAGATCTCAAAGATGAAAAACAAAAATTTAGTGAGCAAAAACCGAATTTTGTATGCAAAAATTGTGAATCACCCTCTTTCCAAATTGTCCAATTAAAAATAGTTATTGAAAGATATGAAAAATGTCAAATTGGATTGGAATGTGTTCTTAGCCAATAAAGATATTTCAATGATAAAAGTGGACTTGGATATTCAAAGTTTTCAAAACCAAGTTCTAATAAAACTATCTTTGTTCAGGCTAGTGATCAATCATCCAAATAGAAAGTGAACAAATCTAAAGTAGGTCATCAATATCCTAAAAAGAAAAGATTTATTAAGAAGAAATCTTACTCTCCTAGATATAGAAGTAACTTTAAACCTACTTGCTTTTATTGTGGTATTGTTGGCCATACACCTGATGCTTGCTATGTTAAAAACTTTAGTGTAGCAAGTGGACATTATGTGTGGGTTAAGAAGAGAACTAACTATGATGGACCCAAAGCACATTGGGTACCAAATCAAACTTAATTGTTTTGTAGATTTGCTTGAGGACCACTTTAAATATATGGTGTTTTGATAAGTGGTGGCTCTAAGAATTTGATGGAAGACTTACACTAACTTTCAAATCTAGTTCAATTCCAAGGATTATTTCACATATGGGAAATACCTTAAAGGAAGAATTCTTGGCATTGTCAAAGTTGATACACTAACTTCCAAATCTAGTTCAAGTCCAAGGATTATTTCACATATGGGAAATACCTTAAAGAAAGAATTCTTGGCATTGGAAAAGTTGATACACTAACTTTCAAATCTAGTTCAAGTCCAAGGATTATTTCACATATGGGAAATACCTTAAAGGAAGAATTCTTCGTATTGGCAAAGTTGATGCACTAACTTTCATATCCATTGAAGATGTACTTCATGTTGAAGAACAAAAGACAATTTCTAAGTACAAGTCAACTTTGTGACAAAGGCTTCAACATCATGTTCTCAAAAGATGAATGATTTATGAAGTCACTCTTGACGTGAAACTCATTGATATAAATTGTTTTTACTTTCAATAATTTCTTTATGTATTATAAGGCTTTTCCCATCCTTTTTTTAATAACAAAGGGGGAGAATATATATATATATGTGTGTGTGTGTGTGTGTGTGTGTGTGTGTGTGTGTGTGTGTGTGTGTGTGTGTGTGTGTGTGTGTGTGTGTGTGTGTGTGTGTGTGTGTGTGTGTGTGTGTGTGTGTGTGTGTGTGTGTGTGTGCTTGTCTCTAACTATTGCAGCCCAAAGAAAGATGCAAATTCTCTATTATTCAAGGGAAAATTTTGATCAAGAGGGAGTTATCAAAGATAGGGGAAGCATTCACATAAGAGTTTCTCATTCTTTCTAAAAGAGTCGAGCATCTTCAACATTATGTTCTTATGAAGATAACTACTATGTGCATTTATCAAAGGATGAGAAAAAGCATCATGAAGCAATATGGCTATGGTTAAGCTTTCAATATTATTATATGTATTTTGTCCATTTTTATGCATCTTTCCCTTCTTTTTGATAATGTCAAAGGGGGAGAAGGATGTTATACTTTATGCTTGTGTATTTCCTTGTATTAATATTTTAAAGTACAAAGAATCCTTCAAAATGAGAAAATCCAAATGATTTCAAAGCTTCTCATACAAAGGGGAAGTTATACATCTTAGGGGAAGAAGTTTCTTTTCGGAAATTACAACGCATCAAGCAAGATCGTTTTTCATCATCAAAAAGGGGGGGGATGTAAAATCAAGCTTCTCATATTCACTTTTGTTTTGATGAAGATAAACCATGATTGACAAGAAGGCAAAGATTATTGATCAAGCTAAAAGCATCTGTGGATAAAGTCTTTGGTTCAAGCACTTAGCAAAATTTCAAGGTATAATGATAATACTTACTTTGAACTTAAGACATAGATGCTCAATGATCAAAAGAAATATTTTATATTGTCCAAATCCTTACTCAAGTTTTTCTAAGCTAAAAATAATTTTTCACTTGAGTGCAATCGATTTGCATATTAGTGTAATCGATTGCATTCTTCAATTTTTCAAAACATTTTCTACTGTTTCTAAGTGCAATCGATTTGCATGTTTGTGCAATCGATTGCACTCAATCAATTTTTACTACTGACTTCAAATGCAATCGATTTACACTCTTGTGCAACCGATTGTACACTCAAAATATTTGAATTTCTAGCTGTTGAAACCCCGTGCAATCGATTTACACAAAGGATGCAATCGATTGCATGCTGAACGATTTTGAAAAATAGCAGCTTTACACATGCCTGTTCATAACACCAATTCATGGAAACCTTTCACTCAATCTTGACAATTGTTCATGATTCATTTACAGAACTTTATGTTGTTTCAAAAGGGTGCTATGAACATATAAATACTCATTTTCAAAATCATTTTAAATACCTCTTCCAATCATTTTTTCTGAATTTTCAAAAATCAAACTCAAGTTGTTATACATTTTCATACACAAAGTTTTTCTGCACACTTTCACATATTGTCAAACAGAAAACTTTGAGCATTATATATCTTGAATCATTGTATACTATTGTCATTGGAAGAGAAGATCAATTCATTGATAAAATCACTCATAGTGATTATTACACTACAAACTCACTCAAATCAAATATTGCTATATACTTGCTTATTTTTCAGGATTGTTGAAAATAAGTTCAAGTGATTTTGAAATCTTGTTTTTCTAGGATTGTTGGATACAAGTAAAGTCACTTTGAGAGGATTGTTCTCATTGTTGACATAGTGAAAATCTAAGAGGATTGTTCTTGGTCCAAGAGGATTGTTCTTGGTGGTTTTATTAGTTAGAGTCTTGTATAGAAGGACTAGAGTGTCTTGTCTAGAGATCTAACAATAAGGAAATCTCTTTCATGTTGAAAGAGGACTGGAGTACTCTCGGACTGTGAGGGGAACCAGGATACATCTTTGTGTTCTTTACTTTTTCGCATTTACCGCTTTCATCACTAGTCATAAACCAGAAAAGAAAGAAACACATTTGTAAACTCATGCACTAAACCAAAAAAATAACATCCATCATCACTAAAATTAGAAAAATATTAAAGTACCTAATTCACCCCTCTTAGGCGCACTCTTATACTTACAATCACGACGTCCGACACTCCTGAAGAATCACCTAGGCCAGCTAACGAGAAGGTACTTGAGGTTTGGGATGAGAAGGCAGAGAGCGTGACGACGGTATGTCGATGTGTTGCAGAGATGGGTAAATGAGTCATAGAGACATGACTCTTTGAGGATGATTCTCCCTAGTTGGTCCTCGTGGAGACAATGGTTGGTGAGTTGCGTAATGTTGTATAGTATAGGAGGCGGAGGAAGTAGGCGGTTAAACATACCCAGTAGTTTATATTGAGATGTATTATTATTTTTTATATTTTCGGATGTATTTTCAGACAAATGTTATGTATGAGTGTTTACCTTGGGATTTGGTAAACAACCGCTGATCCTCCAAATGGTTACTTATTTGGTTACTCGCAGGATCGATCAGATTGATCCTAGGACATAGGTTGATTTTGAAGTTTTGATTAAATTGGATAAGGCTTTAAATAAAGAGGCTTTAAATGAAATAAAGAGGTTTCAAGTAAATTGCATGAAGAAAGGACTTGGTAAAATAAACAAGGCTTAAAGTAAAAGGCTTCGACAGGAATGTAAAGAGGAAAGCAAGTAAATTTCTGGAAAAGTAAATGACTTTGATTAATAAAATTGGTGTTTCACACATACATTTCTCAACAATTCTTTCTCACACGCTGGGTACTTGAATCTATATGAGTGACTTTGTATAGAATTGTGAACACACGCGAGAACTTACATGACTACTACTATTTATACTAAAACATCCCAAGTAACCGTCGGGCAGTTACACTGCTTCGAGATGATTCCACTTGGCACGTTCTCAACGCTTCGACGCTCCAGATCTTTGCACGCTACACGTGGTAACTGCTGGAAACCGTTTTCCCTCCAAAAGCTTGAATTTCAAACTGCTCCACTCTGAACCATCGAACACTTTCGTTGAGAGACATCTTCGACGAGAAACTCCTTCGACGTCGAAGGCAACCAACTTCTCCCTTGGAAGAAATCTTCTAAGTACTTTGCCATTTTTCGACGGGCATTTCGACAGACTTAGCCAGTCGAAACATCCTTCAACTTTAATGGCTGACATCAACAAAACAAAGGTGTCGAATTTAGGAGCCAACAAATTGCCCCCCAAGAATGCCTTATTTCGACTCTGAAAGAAAAAGGCATTCTTTGAAACGCCATTCGACACCTGTCTTTTCACGCTTAGTCACAAATTAACTTGTGCACTTTTTGTTGTTTTCTACCAACTATTGGCAATCCCAAGAAAACCATCATTTAATCCGTACCTAGGACGTCACTTTCAGTACGGCGTGCAGTACCAAACGTCATTTCAGAATTTGTCATTATGACAATTCCCAAAAACGAGGACGCACGCTGCGTCCCTCTATTTCTGCAGAACGGCTAAAACAACAGGGGGCTGCCACGCGTCCCACTAACTCCTGCAATAATTAAATGGCATTTAATGTCCTCGGTTTTGGGGATTTTCCCCCACTACTATAAATAGCAGTAAGTACCCCATTGTGGGACTTTTTACGCCATCTAGCTTTCAAACTTCTCTGTTTTCATACAACTTGTCATCTTTGCAAAAACATTTCCTCCTTCACTTCGTCTTCAACCTCAACACTAACAATGGCATCTGCTTCCAACGCTCCTGGCGCTACTGTACCATCTGAAAACGCTAAACCTAAGGTTTTCGTCACTGCTCCAGTAGTAACTTCTACAGGCAAACGAAGGGTTCCTGAACCCTTGGACATCGCCGTTCGCGATGCCTACTCACGCCATCTTATGATCCCGGTTGGATACTCCAACCAGATCTTTGCTATGTCTGGCCCCATGTATCCAAGTATCTCTGAGGCTATGAAGATCAAGAGCTATTTCCCGGTAGTTGAGAAACTCAAACCGGTTGCATGCGCCAAGAAAGACGCAGAAGACAATGAAGACCCTGCACATGAAAAAATCGACCTCCTCTTCTTCAACAGAGTTGTTAGGGCCTTTCAGGTCTGGCCCTAGCCTTACCCCTGATTACGTTGCTTGGCTAGAAAAGATGGAGAAGCACCAAACTTCGATCTGGAAGGATATGGGGATTTTCGACCTGGTGATGCTGTCGAAGACAGGTTTGAACTATTCTCCGGAGATGCTGATAGCTTCTCTGCTGTTCTGGGACTACTCCCACTTTACTTTCCATCTTCCCTGTGGGATGCTAACCCCCACACTCTTCGATGTGGCCGCTATTACTGGCCTTCGACCCACCGGGGATTACTTCGATCCGGAGGAGATGTCGGAAGATCAAATTGGCTTCTCTGACACCAAACCAACATACACCACTTTCATCAACCACTATCACGACAGGTCGACAGATGCTGTGTCGGATGTCGAACACATAGCGTTTCTAGCCCTATGGCTGACTCGCTTTGTATTTTGCTCGAAGTCTTTACAGGTGACCAAAAAGATGGTCACTCTCACTACTCAACTGCATCATCGCCAAAATATTTGTTTGGCAGAACTGATTCTGGCTAGCCTCTATGATTCGATCAGCAATGGGGCAACTCTTCTAAAAATTATTGAGAACAGGGCCAGTTTGCTACTTGCTGGGCCTTTTTGGCTGCTCCAACTGTGGCTCAATGCCACTTTCGAATCTTTCTTGCCTAAGAAGGTTCAGATAAATGAGCAGGCTCCAGAGATAGCGAACAGACGCGTCGAAGGAACCAGGCTGGCTCTGTTGACACCTATGGAAGATGGACTGGAGTTTCAGCAAACCTTCACCAACTTCGTTCTGATGTTTGCTCGAAGGAAAGAGTTTGTTTCAACTATGGCTTCATTTGCTCGACGGCAGGTAGGCCCAGCATGGTTCACAAGGCCACATCCAAGGACGTCGAGTGGTCCTAATGTTGACGAACATACAATACTGTGGGAGGCGTTCCTCACACCAAGGATCATGCCTCTTCGATTCAGGAGCTCTAAGACTCACTTGAGTCTGATTGCATACCAACCAAACCTGGTATCTCGCCAGTTTGGTATTATCCAAACCCTACCTTCTCCGATTTTTCCACGAGAGAAGTCAATGTTGTACTTCTGCAATGATTACACCGAAGAAGCTGCCATCAAGCATATCGGAAGATATGCCGGTCGAACAATTATCTCGTTGTTTGACTACCAGCTCAATTTTCTTTGCTCACCATCCTTCGAGGAGTGGTGGAAAAGCTATTATGCTGAGGATTTCTTCAACGAGAAGGACTTCATGGATGAGCTTCAGAAATCTTTTGTCCTTGTGTTGGACAAAATAAAGAAATGTAAGTTCATCCTTTTACATTACTTTGTCTTTTTTCGACTGCTAACCTGTTAACTTTTTTATTTGCTTTCAGTTGTTCGAAAGCCTGTAGCCAAGAAGGCTACAGAAGGCCAATAGGGAGGAGGCCCTTCAACAAAACCTCCACCGCCGGCGAAGACTACAGCACCGGCGAAGACCACAAACAACCAACAGGGGGAAGGCTCTTCGAAGAAGCCTTCTATATCGGTAACCAGACTTTCATTATTTCCTCCTGGCTTTCGATTTTTGACTTTCGATGCAATTATTAAATCGAATTCCCATTGGTTTTCTAGGCACCTTCGCCCAAGAAACGGCCAGCACTGGTGGTCGAATCTGGGAGCGATGAAGAAAGTGATTCTCCTCCTGCCCCTCTAAAAAGGCGAAAGTTGACGAAGGATGCTTCTGTTCCTGCTCCTGCTCCTGAAGGTCGAACCATCAGAATAAAGGTTGCTGGGAGAAAGCCTAGGCCACCTCTAGTGATCATTGAGGAGCCAACGGAGGAGGAACTAAACGTTCTTCTTAACAAGCCTGTCGAAAGCGACAATTCCAGCCCTGGAGCTGAAACTAATTTACAGGTAATCTCTTAGACCCTTTTATAACTTAGGTATAGATACCCATATTCAATTGTGTCTCTTTCGATCTCTGAAGATTTGTCTTCTTTCCTTTTTCAGGACACCACTGAAAGTTCTCCGCCAAGGACCTCTGAAACGCTGGAGTCTGCTGAACTCAGCAGGCCACAAGAAAAAGGCTTGGGAAATGACGAAGCCCATACTGAAAATGAGGCCAATGCTGAAACGGTAGAAAAACCAGCAGAGGAACCTCAAACGGGGGAACAACAGCCAGAAGCGGTTCAGGTGGTGGATCTGTCAGAAGAGAATCATGAAGAAAGGGACCAAGGCAATGCTGGCGAAGAAAATCAAGGTGTTGCTGGCGAAGAGGACCAAGGTGACACTGGCGAAGGGCACCAAGGTGACGCTAGTGAAGAGCACCAAGGTGACGCTAGTGAAGAGCACCAAGGTGACGCTGGTACTGCCCCAGTCCGAGTCGAAGAGCAACAAGTCGAGGCGCCTAACACTCAACAGCCTCAAACCCAAGACAATGTTGTTGCAAGGGTTACCTCAACGAAGCACAGGTCAAAAGAGGACTTAGAACTCTTGAAACAAACTGACCCTGTTAGCTATCTCAACGCAATCATCGAGAGCAAGAGTTCGTCTGATGCTAGTCAGGAGATTCCTACCCTGTCGGGGAAGTCTACTGAAACCTCTCCTCTCGATGAAGCTTTGGCGAAGGTTAAGGCCCAGTTCTTCAAGAAGGACTTGATGAAGGCTTTAAAGGGGGACCCCACTGCTCCATCATACTTGAAGGATGCCTTGAATGCTGTCGACTTGTTAGCTGTAGCCCCAGAAGTTTCAGGCTTGATCATGGAGTTACACTCTATGATTGACCAAGTCTCAGTAGATTACAGGCGCCAAAGGGGGTTTAACAGTCAGCTTGAGGTGTTGTATGGCAAAAGCTCCTCTGCATGGACTGCTGTCTCGGATACGACTTCTCGAATTGCGGAGTTGTCGAAGCAAAAAGCATCTACGCAGGAAGAAGTCGATGCCATCGATCGAGAGAATGCTTCCTTCCGGGCACAAATCGAAGAAATAGAGGCGAAGATAAATGCCAACACTATACGCAAGGAGGAACTTCTTTCGACCATCTCAGACACCGAGAGCCAAACTGAAATCAAACAAGGCCTGGAATTCGCTGAGAGGGCCCAAGGCTTCGACGCTCAGATTGCCAAACTAGTGCAGGAGAACGCCTGGTGCAAGAAAAGGTTGGAGCTGCAGCAAGCCAAGTACCTTCGACTCAAGGACTCTATTCCCTTTTGATTGATTCTCTTTTGTAACCATATTTTGTAATCTATATTCGACAACATTGCCATCTTGGCTGAAATTTATAACATTTCCATTTTGGCATTTTTATGGTTAATTTAGTCTTGTTCTTTTATTATTTTATTTTTATCTCTTGAAGTGTAGGTTTGTATTTTTTCAAATATTTACCATTTACTCTCAAGAGCCTTTTATCTCCACCTAACTCTTCGACTTCATAGGCTCCACCAGAAAAAATTTGGATAACTCTAAAGGGTCCTTCCCATTTGGGTGACCATTTCCCCATGCTTCGATCCCTTCGATCCATGGGAAGAATTACCTTCCAAACTAGTTCTTCAGGCAAAAATACCTTAGGTTTTACCTTTTTATTATAAGAGTCTTCTACTCTTTTCTTCTGAAGCCTGAGTAGGTCGAGAGCGCGTAATCTCTCTTCGTCTAAATCCACCAGTTCGTCTAACATCATGTTCCAATAGACTTCAGAAGGAATATCATAATGCCTCTGAACCCTTGCAGATTGAAGACAAATTTCTGTTGGCAACACTGCATCATGGCCAAAAGTTAGCCTATACGGTGTTGTACCAGTGGCTTCTTTTGGGGACGTTCGACAAGCCCACAGGATCTGGTCTAACGTCTTATGCCAATTCTTTGGTTTCTTCCCAACATGTTTCTTTATCAAGCCAATCACCACTTTGTTAGCTGCTTCGACTTGACCATTCGCTTGTGCATAATAAGGTGTGGATGTTAGGAGTTTGAAACCTGTTTCCTGAGCAAATTCTTGCATCTTTCGACCAGTAAAAACTGATCCTTGATCAGTTGTTATTGTCTCAGGGATTCCATACCTAAAGATAATGTTCTTTTGAATAAATTCAATGACATTCTCCTGGTCTACATTGACTAAAGGGATAGCTTCGATCCACTTAGTAAAGTAATCAATGCCTACCAGTATGTATTTCTGACTCTTTGATGATGCTGGTCGAATCTCTCCAATGAGGTCCAACGCCCATCCTCTAAAAGGCCAAGGCTTCACTATCGAGTGAAGTTCGCTTGCTGGTACATGTTGGATGCCTGTATGGACTTGACACTCTTGACAACCCTTGGTGAACTCAACACAATCTTTCAGCATAGTGGGCCAATATAGTCCTTGTCGAAACAACAACCATTTCATCTTATGGCCTGCTTGGTGAGCCCCACATGCCCCAGCATGCGTAGTCGAAAGGGCTACGTATGCCTCAGTTTCACTTAAGCATTTTAGCAATACCCCTTCTGGCGTTTTCTTGAATAACTCATTACCCATGAGTGTATAACTCAACGCCCTGTACTTTGTTTTTCGTTCTGTCGAAGCTCCTGGATTTTGAAGATAGTCCACAATGGGTTTCCTCCAATCTTGCTCTGACAAATTATCAATGAACGAAATCTCGAAGTTACTGTGATCAGCATATCCTAGTCTCGTCGATTCCAAGTCTGATGGTGATAGACAAGTTGCTTTTATCTTTTCTCGAACTTCGATTGCTCTTTGTAATCTCGTTTTTGAAATCTTATACCCAGATGCAATTTGTGCCAAGTCATTGGCTATTTGATTTTCGACTCTGGGTATGTGTCGAATATTGATCGTTTCAAATTTTTTCAATAAACGATTTGCTATCACAAAGTACATAATGAGATTCTCTCTTATGCATTTATATTCCTTTGTGACTTGCTTAATGACTAACTCTGAGTCTCTCATGATTTCGACTCGAGTTGCCCCCAATTCCAACAATATCTCAAGGCCAGTAATTAGAGCTTCATACTCAGCCTCATTGTTTGAACAAGAACCTGATATTTTGTACTTGAATGTTGTTGGAATTTTATCTGGAGAAATAATCAAGACTCCTACCCCTGATCCATCTTTATGGCTGGAACCATCGAAGTAGAATTTCCAAGGCTCTATCTCCACATAATTAATATCCTCGACTTGAATTGAGTGGTCGACTATGAAGTCTGCAACCACTTGTCCTTTTACTGCCTTCAGAGGCATAAAGGTCAAGGAGTATTCAGTTAATGCTAATGCCCATTTGCCAATTCGACTGTGTAAGATAGGTTTCGACAACATATATTTGAAAACATCAAAATGAGACGAGACATAAACATCAACTGGTTTTATATACTGCTTGAGTTTTGTACAAGAGAAATACAGACATAGACACAATTTTTCAACTTCACTATATCTAGTTTCTGCATTGTTCAAAACTCTACTGAGATAATAAATGGGTCTTTCGACTCCATTCTCATCCTCTTGGGCTAACATGCTTCCCAGAGTTTTGTCGGATGCAGCTATGTACAATCTCATACTCCTATTGCTACAAGGAGGCACCAGAATAGGTGGCTTAGTGAGGTACCCTTTGATTTTATCGAAGGCTTCTTGTTGCTCTTGCCCCCATTCGAACCCCTCTTTATTCAGTCGCAGTAAGGGTGAAAAGGCCTGAGCTTTCCCACTTAGATTAGATATAAACCTCCTTAAAAAATTTATTTTGCCTAAGAGAGATTGCAGTTCCTTCTTATTCGACGGCGCTTTCGCTTCCAAAATTGCCTTCGTCTTGTTCTGGTTGATTTCGATTCCTTTCTTGTAGACAACGAAGCCCAAGAAATCTCCAGCTTTCACACAAAACGCACACTTCAAAGGGTTCATCTTCAGACCATGTTCTCTCATTCTTTCGAATGATTGTCGAAGGTGGTCAATATGATTCTTCCTGGAAACAGATTTTATAACAATGTCATCAATATATACTTGCATAAAAGTGTTAATAAAATCATGGAAGATAGTATTCATTGCTCGCTGGTACGTTGCCCCAGCGTTTTTTAGGCCAAAAGGCATCACTACCCATTCGTAAGTGCCTAAGGCCCCAGGGCATCGAAAAGCTGTTTTCGACACATCCTCTTCAGCAATGAATATTTGATTATATCCTGAATAACCATCAAGCATACTCAGGTATTCATAGCCAGCGGCAGAATCGACTAGCATTTCCGCCACAGGCATAGGATATTCATCTTTGGGTGTAGCAGCATTCAAATCTCTGAAATCTATGCATACCCTTAACGTACCATTTTTCTTAATTACTGTCACAATGTTTGCAATCCATTCGACATACCTTGTAACACGGATGAATTTGCATTTCAGAAGTCTTTCGACCTCCGTTTTGATCTTCGACAGTATTTCTGGAGCGAAGCGCCTTGGATTTTGCTTGACTGGCTTCTTCCCAGGTTTGATTGGCAACTGAAGTTCTACCAATCCTCTGTCGAGACCAGGCATTTCGTCATAACCCCATGCAAAACAGTCTTTAAACTCTTTCAGCAATTGGATTACTTCCAACCTAAGTTCTGGATCGATTTTGGCGCTGATGTAAGTTGGCCTTTTCTCTGATCCTTCGCCTAAGTTGATTTCTTCTAAAGGGTCTTGCGCTAACATTTTAATGTTGTTCGCCAAGGGGTCCTTTTCGAAGCCCAAAGGCTCATCGTCATAGATGGCGTCGAGCCTCTGTTCCTGCATTTCTTCTGGCATGATATCAGGAGGCTTTGGATCGAAATCCTTTCCTGGGCCTACAGCAGATAATTGTTGATCACTGGCCTGTGTGGCCATGTACTTTACTTCGGCTTCGAGAGCCGTTATCATCTTGGTTTCGGCTACATAAGCCGAAATTCGCTTCAAAGATTGTGACTCAGTCATTATCACTGAATTCGCTTCCCCAACCAGTTGGTTGGATATCAGTTAACCCACTGAAGTCTATGTGGGACAAGTCTTCTCTGTCCCATTGGAAACCATGCTCAGGATGCAGGTATAGGGAACAAAAAGTGTTTGGCGCTGGCGCCATGTCGAAGTCAGGTGTTGGACATGGCCCTATGTGAGCCAAGTTCTTGTCGAAATCTGCCAAACACAGGTGATTCACTTCGCCAAGGTAATAGCTTTGATCTGCCTCTATGTTTTTGACCATCCCATCTGGACGCCATAGCAGCAGCCTTTGGTGCATTGATGAAGGCACAGCGCCAACACCATGAATCCATTCACGGCCCAACAAAAGATTGTAGTTAGGTTTGGCCGATATGACCATAAACATCGTTGGTCGAAGGATCGACCCTACTTTGATATCTAGCTGGATCACTCCCATAGTGGTCCCTATGCCGCCCTCATAGTTCGACAGGACCATGTTGTGAGGCTTAATGTCCTCATCCCTTTTGCCAATTTTCCTTAGCATAGAGTGAGGAATAATGTTGATGGTTGCCCCACAATCCACCAATATTTTATTCACAGTAGTCTCTTCGAGTTTAGCCCTTATGAATAAAGGCTTGAGGTGATTTTTCATCGCCTCTGTAGGTGGCTCGAAGAAGCCATTTTGTTCCTCAGTAGTGCCATTGTCCATGACAAAATAGCACACTGGCCTATGTTTGGCCATTTCTTGCTCCACTTCCCAGTCACTTGCTTCGACTTCTACCTATCGATTGAATTCTCTGGGCAGCACTGAAACTATATTCACCATTATGTCCAAAGTATCATCAGACTCAGCATCGTCTTCGTCTTCGACTTCACTTTGGTTAGGCCAAACTAGCCTGTTGGTTACTGGCTCTCTTTCTAGAGGTTTCCTTTGCTTCCTTTGAGGAACGTTCGAACTGGTTTCTGCCTTTGGTTCGTTGGCAGCCTCCCTTTCAGCTTTTCGTCTCCTTTGATATCTCCTCCATTGAGATCGAGACATGGGATTTTTACCTTTGTAGTTGCTGGACACTTGTGCAACCTTAGGTGCAACAACTTGAGGCTCTTTCTTCTGAGTCAAAGAGGAACCTCTTGGCACATCGAAAGAATGTCATTTCTCCTCACTTGGCCTTTTCCGACCAGAGGTTTTGTACCAAGTATCTACTGGCACATTTGTTGGAGGCCTAAAAGTTAATGGCCTCTTTTCTTGGTTAGAACCTCTTTGGGAGGCTCTTCTGGGATCATGTCGAAGGTCAACATTCTCCCTTCTCTTATTCGCTGCTCTTACGCCTTGAATGTGCTCAGCAGCTTTTTTATCAAAGATCGAACTGCATCTTGGACACAGCATCACCTCTGATTTCTTTTTCTGGCATCTTTGTAGAAAATCTGCCAAGTTTTCATTTTCCCGAGGGAAAGCAGTCTTATTAGCTTGTTCTTGCCTCATGGCCTCTTCTGATGCTTTTGGGTCAGAAAGTTCGACCATGTTGATATTCATTGTATCTTTGTTAGCAAGAGTTAACTGCTTCATTTGTATCTCCAGATCCTCCGTCTGGCCTTGAACGGTGGCTAAGTGAGAACTGGGTTTTGATCCAGTTTTTTGTGCTTCAGCGGTCTCCGACTTCGGGTTTTCGACCGCTTTCTGGACAGCTTCAATTGTCTTCCGGGATAAATTTCCAGAAAAACTGCCAAAGATTGGCATGTTGATGTGGTCCTTTGAGACTTCGACCATGGTAATTCCTGGCTTCTTCGACTGGATCCTGGTTGCCTCTATCACGTTCACCTCAGAGGGTTCAGCATAGTGGGCTTCAGCCTGCAATGGATTTGAGTCGACAGCCATGGGGGATTTGTCAGCAAACTTCAATCTCCCTTCTTCAATAGCGTCTTGCACAAGATTCCTGAAAAGAAAACATTGAGAAGTTTTATGGCCCAAAAAATTATGATATTTGCAAAAACCTCTCTTCTTTCTTTGATCAAGAGGAGGCACTTTTACCCCTGGGGGTACTATCATTTGGCCATCTTTAACCAGCAAGTCGAATATTTCATCACATTTTGTGATGTCAAAACTATAAGTCTTTTTTGGGAACCTATCGTTGGTCCTTTCTGGACCAATGGGATTTTTCCCATTTGAGGGGACTAACAGTTTACAAGAGTATGGTGGCCCTTGTTTCAGTTCTGCTAAATCGACTTCTCCTTCTTCGACAGTTAAAGTATCATCGAAGGATTCTAGATCTTCGTCATCCATCTCAACGTACGCTATCCTCTCTCTCTTGTGAGTTTTCGTTGCCTTAGCTTTTTCAGCTTTGAGGCGTTCTACCTGTCGAACTCTATCGGCCAGTTGGGCCATGTCTCTTAGGTACTGGGTGTCTAGCTTCTTCCTAATGGAATAATCTAAACCGCCTGCGGCTATTTCGACTAACTCATGTTCTGGCACTTGTGTAAAACATCTCGCCTTGAGCAACCTAAACCTATTTAGATATTCGTCTATAGGTTCAGTGAAACGTCTCTTCACACTGGCCAGTTCTTTCAGGCTTATCTTGGTTTGCCCCATGTAGAATTGTTCATGGAACAATCTTTCCAACTGGGTCCAATGATGGATCGAATTGGGGGGGAGAGTTGTAAACCAAGTAAAAGCGTTCTTTTTTAAAGAACTTGGGAAGTACTTGATCCTTAGGTTTTCGTTATTCGAAATGTCACCCGCTTCGATCAAATATCTCGCCACATGCTCGACAGTAGATTCTGTCGTGTCCCCAGAGAACTTAGTAAATTTGGGGACCTTGCATCTAGGAGGTAAGTCCGTTTGTAACACGTATTCTGACAATGGAGATGTAAAGTTGGGCCTTCGAAAGCCCATGTTCATCCCATTTTGAGTCATGATCCTTTCAATCATGGTTGCCAGATTGTTTTCCAAACCCATGTTTTGGTATTGGATATGCTGAACCACTTCGTCAGCATTTTGGTTTCTGTTAACTAACCTTACCTCTGGGGTTATTACCCTAGGTTCCTCGACAGGTTGTTCCAATCGTGCCCTAAGGTTTTCTTCGACAGGCTGTTGAGCCTGGTTAATGGTGGTTTCTTCCTCTAAAAATATCCCCTGGTTTCCCCTTATTTGCGCCCTTTGGGGCTGTCGAATCGGTTGGGGTACTCCAAAGAAATCAGCCAAGCGCGCCATTTGCGCTGTCATTTGCTGATTCGATTGAGTAGTGTTTTGTATTAGAGGGTTTAGCACTGTACTCAAAGTTTGTGCCAACATTTGCACCATATCATGGTTGCTTTCGTCCATTTGTTGCCTCAAGACTGCTGTCGAGGCATTTGTAAGGCCATGGGCTACTTGGGACGCTCCTCCTAAGAGTTGGGTCCTATTTCTATTCGCCATGCCTACTCCAGAGCCTTGGAGTGGCGAAGAGGCACTCACTAAAGGGTCTGAAAAAGTGGACGCAGCATTCGTCAGGCTTGCCACTTCAGAAGTTGGCATACCATAGAATGGAATAAATCCTGGGGGAACCAAAGGCCTTGTGCCTAAATTTCCCCTTGGTGGGGGAGTTCCCAAAGGCATCCTGGGGCCTGTTAACGAAGGTATTGGCCCCGTGGTTGTGACCGATACTGCGGGTGTCGAACCAACATTTGTCGCTTCACTTACGGTCGTACTAACCGTTGCTCCCACATTCGTTTGTGGGATTTCGTTATTGTTTGGCGGATTCGCCATCTCTTCCCTTCTTCTGGCAGTATTGTTATCGTTAGTGTATATTCTACCACTTCTCAATAACATACAACTCGAAAAGATGAGATTATTTTTAACAATCAACACACGGTCCCACCGGGTGTGCCAATTTGTTTACCTTGGGATTTGGTAAACAACCGTTGATCCTCCAAATGGTTACTTATTTGGTTACTCGCAGGATCGATCAGATTGATCCTAGGACATAGGTTGATTTTGAAGTTTTGATTAAATTGGATAAGGCTTTAAATAAAGAGGCTTTAAATGAAATAAAGAGGTTTCAAGTAAATTGCATGAAGAAAGGACTTGGTAAAATAAACAAGGCTTAAAGTAAAAGGCTTCGACAGGAATGTAAAGAGGAAAGCAAGTAAATTTCTGGAAAAGTAAATGACTTTGATTAATAAAATTGGTGTTTCACACATACATTTCTCAACAATTCTTTCTCACACGCTGGGTACTTGAATCTATATGAGTGACTTTGTATAGAATTGTGAACACACGCGAGAACTTACATGACTACTACTATTTATACTAAAACATCCCAAGTAACCGTCGGGCAGTTACACTGCTTCGAGATGATTCCACTTGGCACGTTCTCAACGCTTCGACGCTCCAGATCTTTGCACGCTACACGTGGTAACTGCTGGAAACCGTTTTCCCTCCAAAAGCTTGAATTTCAAACTGCTCCACTCTGAACCATCGAACACTTTCGTCGAGAGACATCTTCGACGAGAAACTCCTTCGACGTCGAAGGCAACCAACTTCTCCCTTGGAAGAAATCTTCTAAGTACTTTGCCATTTTTCGACGGACATTTCGACAGACTTAGCCAGTCGAAACATCCTTCAGCTTTAATGGCTGACATCAACAAAACAAAGGTGTCGAATTTAGGAGCCAACAATGAGTTATCTTGATTTTTTTCTGATTAATGTATGAATTTTTACCCTACTTTATCTTTAATATAATTTCATTTTACTTTGATTTTATGTTAATATAAGTTGCCCTCACAAAAATCGAATGTTTGGACAATGGTGTTGTTCTGATGTGAATCAGGAAGGATTATAGAGATACATCTTCGAAATAATTGACCTTTGTATTTATCACGCTTTCAAAAACTTTCAGGAGACATTTCGAAGATACATCTCTAGGTACATCTAAATATCATTCGGAGATGCATCTCCAAACCATATTTGTTCAAAATGAGTTAAATCTTAGAATAAAATACTTTAGTTATATTTTAGGTGCGTCCGAAAATACATCTTCGAACGCATGAAAAACAATTTTAAATTTTCAAGAATGTGATATACTTATATAAGATGCTAATGAGAAATTCTCTACATCATTATTAAGTAAAATCTTAATGAAGTCCAAAACATCATCAATAAAGACATCTATATCACTTATTAATTCAACATTAGCGAGTGTGCTCACATACTTATTAACTTCTCTAAACGAATGCTTTTACCTCATCATGTTTGTCAATTAGTTTTCGGATTTGCTTAACCAACGCCAAACCATCTATATGAGGTGAATAACCATTTTCTAAGATGTTAATAATAATCCTAGCGTCCACATTTGCTTTTATCCTTTTCAATTCTAACATGCTAGTAAGCTTTAACCCTCCATACACATCCCATAGTTCTGCTTTAAGCGCTATGCACATTCCATGATATTTGACGAAGCCTCCTTTGCATTGCCGTTGATGATCCCTGATTATTCCTTCACATCCCGCCATATTGTTACCCTTACACGCTTCATCTATATTTAGTTTAAACCAATTCTCATGCGGGGAATTCATCTTTATCATTTGAATTGATGAAATCCCTCCGTTAAATAACTCAATCTAATAACTCAATCTAAACAAATTCTTAATCTCATTTATCTTTTAACTTATTAGTCTATCTAAACATAAATTAAATCATTTATTTAAATAGGTTCAAATAAATAAGTTTTTAAATAGACTATCGTGTGTCAACAAGACTCAAAAATAACAAACGTAAATTTGCCAAAACATATTTCTACTCAGCCCATTCTCACTCCTCATTATGGTATTCTTTAAAAAAAACAAGACAAATTAGAGTCAACTCTGAACTCAAATTTATTTTCTTCTATTTTTGTCAAACTGACTTCAAGATTGGTATTTCAATTGATTTCCATGTTTTGTTCACTCATAATTGTTTTTCTTGAAAATAAATTTTAATCTTTTCAAACCATTCATTTTAACAAGTAACCCTAAGATACAAAAGAAATCTTATCATATAATTATTATTACTTTTAACATAAAATGGGCTAGATTTGCAAATGTAATTTACAGTGAATTCCACTGTTTCCTTCCAAAAACAGCATTATAAGACCCTAGCAAACATTTTTGTAACCGGCTACGCCCCTTCTACTTTCTACAAGTCCCTTCTCTATTCGACATGATTGTTTCTTCTTGGTCAATTTGTTATTCTCAGCTAATGTCAGTCTATGGAAATATGAGACATAAATACAGGGATTTAGAACTTGTTATTCTCAGCTAACTTCTATGGAAATAGAAGAAATATAAACACAGGGATTTGGAACTGCATGGAATATTGATAATTACAGCAGGCAGCAAAGGAACAACTGCAGGCGCTGAAGCATCACAAACTCAATCTGATCGCAACGCCATCATTTTGTTCGTAGGCCATATTACTCTCATGACACCAAACTTTGTATGAGCCTCTGCAAATGTTGAGCCAATGGCTTCTGACGTGAAGGGTAGCTGCAACCCTTTATCAACCCTGAGCTCACAAACATCCACAACACAGACTCCAAATCCATCTAAGGCGTTCCCATCTAAGGCTTTCCCATACCACTCACCCTGCACCTGAAATACATTTCCTTTGCCAATCTCCTCTCCTTGCTGGCCGACAAGCATAACATATTGACCTGCATAACAACGACCAAATTATGCCCGTGTTGATCTAGTTTCACACGACTAAGATATTTTCTTCCATATTACCTGGAGCAATAGGTGAGTCATGGCACCCAAGTGCTGCCCCTTTCTGCTTGTCTGAGACTGGATTGTCAACATCAGCTGTTACTGGTCGAACATCCTTAGCTGTGCGAGCTAGCCTGGCTTTTCGATTATTCAACCTGATATGGCAGAAATGACATTTTATTACAAACATTGCTTAATATTCAAGTACAAATAACATTTCAGAGACCAAAAAAAATGTAATTGTATAATAGTATTTCAGAGACCATGCTTCGTATATTGACACCTTAATTGATAATAGTTCAGCTTCAGATAAGAGATTAAACAAAGATTCAGTAGAGTTTTGGTAAAGAAACTTCGATATATAAATTGATACTAGATATTTCATTATCTGATTCTATATAGCAAATAGGTCATGTATCAGGTCATGAACTCCTACAAAGAAGCATGTAGAGCAATGAGAACAATAACTTAAACAAGCTAGTATATGACAAGCTAATAAGGCATACCAATTTTTAAGCTGCGACGATGTAACCTCGGAGCCCTGAAAAACATGCAAGAAAGTGTCAACAAAACATGTCAATGAAATTCTACTGAATAGCTGAGTTGCATAACATACATTCGAACTTAATTTATCAGCCCATGATTGAAGTAAAGCTGCATTTCGCTGCATATCAGGTTCATCCACGAGTGCCCTTTCTATCGTTAACACCTGTTCTTCATTCATTATAGTTCGCTTTCGTTTTTTCCTTTGTGCGAGCTCAAACTTTTCATCTTCTGGATTTTCAACTGCAACTTTTTTAAGACGCTCATTTGATTTTGAAAGCTCGCCCTTATCCATATGAACAGAAACATTCTTTCCTTTTGCAGAACTGGCATCTGAACCACTTGTTTCAATTTTATGAGCATCCTTGTCAGTATCTCTTGTTCCTCCTGATGCTGTTTTACCAGATATGCCTTTATTTTCTACATGACTTTGTCGATTTAAGCCACTGCCTTGAATTTTGTCTTCAGCTTTGGTGTTATGTTGTTCCAAGTTTGGATATGAAGAATTCTCCGACATCCCTTCCTTGATTTTACCACCCTTCTTATCAAGATCAGCAGGTAGCTTACCAGTTAAAGGCAATGAGCGTCCCCCAGCACTTTGAGCCTCCTACAGGAAATCAAACTTCTCAGATCACTTTGTTGAAGAAAAGCTACATGGTAACCAATTAATCCAATTTGAAAATTGGATTATTTGTTTATTTAACAGTTTAAGGCATTTTATAGTCCTAAAGCGGGAATATATTTAATTAGATTTTAGAACATTCAGCTAGACAGTGTTTATCATTTAATGTGTTAAGCCGAAAATAAAAATCATTGCAAATACCTGATACCACTCATTGATGTTAAGTTTAGAAAACTTATCCCAAGACGACCTCTCAAATTTGCTATCTTGAGTTTTCTGGTAGAATGGTTGGGCACAATTATGCATCAATTAAGAAAGGCAGTGACCAGAGGAGAACATAAGATTGAACAGAAAAAGACAATATTGACAGTTTGAATTTAAGTAGGAGGATTTACTTGAGCACGATTTCTCCCAGATCCATTTGGAGTAAATCGTGATTGTAATTCGCCAAAAAACACCCTACAAACAATTCACAGGTAGAAGTAGTTTACTTACTGATGAAATTATAAATTATAATGCTGCAACTTCAGGAGTAAATGATTGGCAGAAAAATGTTTCATATGCTAACGGGGGAGTTGAAGTTTGGGAGGGAGATGACAAAGAACAAAGTCATCATTATCCTTGAAAATACTTATTTAAAATAGAACAATTAAGGAACTCTTCCCCAATAAGCTTAAAAAAACCTTTCAATTTTAATCAAGTGGTACAAGGACTTGACATATTGCTCATGCATGAAGTAATGTACTGTATATACGACTCATGCATGAATAATTATGCAAATAACATTTTAAAGTCAGCCATGCTAAAGTAAAAGTGCCAAGTGCTACTACGACATTATGAGAAGGACAAAGTAGTAACCTTAAAAGTTGTATATCCTCCACATTTAAGAAGTTTGGAATCAGAGATTCTGCGTGATTTAACAACGAGCCTACAAAAAAAGGTTAATTTGTAAGAAAGTATTAATATGTTGCTCATATTTCTGCAAGAATAATTATAGGAGAACAATCATTACGGAGGTTCCTGCTAGCAGTGGCAGCTCTAGGAGCATCAGAATCAAAAGAAAACTCCGGCAGCAAGTTAGATAGATCCATGTTTAAGCACTCGAGGACTTTGAGCACAAAAAGGTTCCTTTCTTGCTCTGTAGATTGAAATTACAAAAAAAAAGGTCCAATTATATGAGGAAATACATCTTTCTATAAAACAATAAAATTTGGCCAAAAATGTGTGGAACGTTGACAAGGAACCAACCTTCACAAACATTGGGAACAAAACAATGAAGATTTGCAAAGAACTTGATAAATAATGAAGTCCTATGATGTGCATAAGAAGCTTTAAGCATGCTGTTTGGGGTTAGGTTGAATTCCAAATCTGTGGCTTCCTTTACATCTGGTGAAGTATTATGCAAAACCCATCCAACTGCAGCAAATATATCATATTCAAGATTTGCATCCTCCTCAGTGTCGGAAAGGTTTGATGAGCACCAACAGGATAAAAAATCTCCATGGGGGAGTGAAATTATTGCTGTCAGAACTTCAGTCTGGAATCACATGCAAAGGAAACAGTCAAATTATAACCACAAAATGCACATCTGGCAAATCAAAGGAGATGGTTATATATTATACATTGTCTTGGATAGAATATTATAGCAGAACTCATCCATGTAACCAACCTCATTTAGTGGGATAAGGCTTTTGGTTATTGTAGTTTTACAAACAAAACATAATGATGTTTGCTAGTTGCTACTACTAAGTCAAAAATACTAAAACAGGTTAACTCTCTATTGTCTTTCAAGGATAGTAGACTTACAAAACAAAGTATCATGTAAGATCGAAAATTTGAATCATCAGAGAAAATGTCAGCTAGACGCATTGCATTGAGCTGTACAAATCCCATTGGGTGACTTCTGTCAGCAGTGAGTTTCCCGGGATTTTTTCCAAAATCTTTCTTCAACAAGTCAAAAACCTACATCATGAGAACCATATTAAAAAGTAAAAACCTGATAATAAAGAAATCAACGTGCTAAATGGCACAAACACATACAACAGACAACCGTAGAACAATGTTAATTTAAAGTTTTTCTGAAGAACTCGTACTTTCACTCAGAAATTCCATCCAAATTGATGAGCAACATGCCCACAGATAATAATGAAATGATGAGAGTGACAGAAAAATTCACTAAGGTAAATTATCTGGCTATAACTTTTGCAAATCATCTTCAACAGATTAAATTATTGCCATTTGCCAAAAACTAACCTCTAATGCAACAGACTTAGACAACTCTAAACTCTTTGTTGAGCTGGCTACTTCGTCAAGATAAGAAATGTTTTCTGCTTCACACAAACTCAGCAGCTGAGAAATGAAAGCAACGAAAGTATTGTTAATGATATGCATAAATTAATGAGTAGATTAAAGACAAAAGCAGGGATTTATAGCAAACTTTTCCATTTGACTCACAATAGAAAGTAGTTTAGCTTTAAGCCTAGAAATAGCTGCTGTGATTCTATTCGATGCATGTGGTTGAATGTGTAACTTCAAGATGGATTGGGCAAGCAAAAGAATGCCCCCTTTTTCACATAAGTCCTGTAATTAAATGAAAAACATGTATGAAGCACATAGGATTAAGCACCACATGTAAAATAGTTTACAAGAATGAGGACACATTACAAACTGATTTTGTGGGATTGGGTTAGGCTCAACCAACTAAAAAAACCAAAAATCAACTGAAACAAACAAAACCATAATATAAAAGAGCTCTCTAATTCCTCCAACAGACCTATATTACATTCCTAAAAGGTAAAGCACCACAATGAGTCAAAAAGGTATAAATTGACGGTGAGAGAAAAAGGTGGTCTTGAAGATGGTAAATGATATAAACATATGATGACTTCCTTTATTGAGACAACGTATATAACTACTTGAATTTTTACTAGAAAAGGAATTTAGTGGGATTTATTTATTGAGCTTTCCAATTTTAATAAACTGTATTGCAACTGAGAGAGACAAAGGATGCAAATGGGCTTCAAATTTCATACTGTTCTCATCTCCTAAAAAGCTTTAGACAGACTGCTCAAAACTTTTGTAGTAAGTTTAGTTTGGAAACCTTATTCTTAAGAAGGCGTTCTTTAAACATTTTTTGCTGACATAATGACTGAAGAAACTGTAAAGAAGCTTCACACTGCTGGCAGAGATAATAAACTCTTCTTTCTGCTGTCAGATTTGATTCCATGGAAATATCCTTGTTATAAGCTACAAGTGTCGTCTCAAGAGACCTAACAACCACACGAACTGATCCAAAAGCCGCATCTATAAATATGTCAACCTGTCATAGAATTCATGAGTATCCATAGAAAAAGTATCATAAGCTAATAAATAAATAATATTGACTTCCAGAAAATGTAGTAAGAAATATAATTTGTTAAGAGAAGTGAGTTTCAGAATGTATCAAATCATTCACATGCTTTCACCCAACAACTAAAGCTTTTAGGGAGAGTTGGTTCATAATACAATTGAAGTTCTCTATGCTTGCAACAAACAATTGAAAGAAATGTTACTTGGATTGGTATATATTTTCAGTTAAAAATTAATCTTAGGAATAAAAAGTTCCTTATTGTCAGTATTTGGAAAATATAAATTTGACAAAGTTATCAAACAAGATTTTGAGGTCTAAGAGCATGTCAAATGTTTGGAGACAAAGTATAAGTAAAGAACAAACATGATGCACGAAATCGCAGAAATTATAAGGGGATTAAACTCATAAGTGATATGGGAAACTTTGCGAGTATAAATAGTGGAGATTAAGACAAAGACACATCACAGAAAATCAATTTAGTTTTATGTCAATGAAAAAGAGACTTGCACATGGTTTTTATGATTTGATAAAATGAATAAGATTGGGAACATAGGTGTTCAAGGCTCTAGAAGAAAAGTTTGGACTGATGAAAAAATATGTATGAAGGCGTAATAGTTAAGAAAAAAGGATTTGAAATAGTCACAATAATATAAAAAAGTTTTTTAAACCAATTACAACAAATGGGCACAAACAAAATACTATTTCTGCAACAAGCATCTAAGACACGGGGTGGAGGTGATTTTGTACCTTGGGGTGTGCAAGCAATACATGCACAATATCTCTCCACTGAGTTGAAATAAACCCGGTTATTAGATATAAATTGCAAGCTACGAGAGTTGAATGCATAATGTGCACATGACTAAAAGCACTGTCTTCCTGCAACATACATGCAAAGCTCAATATGGAATGACAACACAAAAGATCAACATTTAAAAAGCAGAATTGAAAAGACCTGTCTATAACCAGCAAGAACAGTTAGCATGAAGAAAGCCACTTCAATTAGCTGTCCCGCCACTTTTACATCATCTAGAAAAATCTGTAATCATATTCTAAAACAGTCAACAAAAATAGGAACCACGGATTTAATACTCAAATTATGAAAATGAATATCCATAGGACACCGGTAAAGGTTATATTCTGCAAGCAAACAAAATGTATAGGATTGCGAGTGAATACAACTTTAGTCTTTCTTTGCCGAAATATGACTAAAAATTGGTGAGAACAGCAATGAAACTTGAGTGTTCTGCATAGTAAAATCAAGTCATCCTCTCTCTCTCTCTCTAGTCACACTGTCAATTTAGTACACTAAACAGAGTCCAGCGCTGGCCAGCAAAGCATTATTTAGTACACTAAATGCTGTTCAAACTTTGGAAGTTTTTTGTTAAATATCATTCTTCAACATTCTGATAACATGTATTTTCCTTACAATGAAAAGTAATACACAACCACAAGAGAGGCAGAATACAATAAATGTGAGTTAAAAATACGAACCTGCTCAAATTTAGAGTTACGGGAAGATAAATCACACAAGGAATGCAGTAGCCGTACACCACATAACAAATATCTGAACAAGCTCTCATCTCTTTTGGATGATATTAGCTCCGAAGCAAGGTGCGCTGGAAGCAATCCCGCAAGCTTTTCCAAGTCAAGCTATACACACCACAAGCAGAAATAAGAGTCTGATAAAACACAAGATGTAAAATCACATTATAGTACTGAGTATGAAACAACCTTCAGCAACAATCCTGTTGAAGTGCGGTAGTTGATAGTTAAATTTTCGGAATCCTTCAATAAATTGTTAAAATCCTGAGAGGTAACACCATGTAATTGCTTCACCGACGGTGTCAATCTTAACACCTGTTCATGCAAATAAATTTATATATAATTCACGCTTCAGCCATTGAGAAAGGTAAAGGGGGACAAAAGAGCATTGTGGATCCAAGTTATATTTAAGTGGTGAACACTTACCTGTACATCATTGCTTGATGCCTCTTCCTCTGCAGTCTTCATTCTTGAAAATTAATCGGAAACTGAGGAATCATATGTTAGCACAACACAAAAATATAGCACAAGTGATTAGTATGCATGGGCATGACTTCTAGGCGTTAAAACATTGCTAATGTAATGTTTCATTTTGGAAGAAAAGTAGACAGTTCACGCCAACCATAAGAGTAAAAACATACTACTCCCTCTGTCTCAAAATAAATGTCTTTCTAATCATAAAAAGTTGTCTCAAAATAATAGTCTTTCTACTTTCCCAATGCAACATTAACTAATTTTTACCTACTTTACCCCTTATTTACACTCTTTTCAAGGTATGACAATGTAACAACCAATAGTAATTAAGGGTGGTTTTGTAAAAATGTTACCTTTATTGATTCAATATTACTTTTCTTAATCTGTGTGTAATAACCTTAAACGACTTTTATTTTGAGACGGAGGGAGAGGTTTTCTGAGTAAAGCTTAAGTGTTAGCTGAATGATGATACATATAAACCAAAATACAATTTAGCAGAAGCATGGAGAGGGGTCATAGGTTTTGGACATTGTTGTTAAATAGCAGTTCTATATCATAGCAGAATTTGAACAAATCACTCTTGTTCTATAATACGTTGTTTAATACAAAATATTGTCAAATAGAAGCTATAATGGCACTATAGCCTAGTTTTTTTCTTTACAGAGCCAAAGTTAGTCAGAATTGTTAGAAAGCTAGTGGGTGGGGATCAAACACAGCACCTTATACTTCCTAACCCCCAAGTCCCTCACCCATTACCACCAAGCCACCTTATGACTCCTGGAACTATAGCACTGTTACGTAGCGGAATTTGAACTAACTGCTATTTTCCGCAACACACAATTGACAACACTGGTTTTGGAGCGGAATTTTGAAGGGAGAGCAAAGGCTCCTGAACACCCTAAGGTAATGTAATCATACTTCCTTCCTTATCTTTGCTATTGTATATATCTTCAGTACAGTTCAAGAGATAAGTATTAGACAATAAAATCTTCCATTTCTTTCCTAGATTCTGATCCAGTTCCATCATAATTCAAACGCTATAATGTTAATGACCATTAATAGGCCACCCCATAAAGCAATTGGATAAAAGGAATTAGATTCAAATCTTTTAAATAAACTCAATCAATTTTATTATTTAATTAAATCTTTTTTTAGCAAACATATCCACCACCCATGAATCTAGGTTCTTGTTTGTACGATTGATGGTTTGCCCTAGGCATTAAAAAGGGAGAGCCTCACTCAAAATAATAAACCCAAAGTAAGTTAGAAATTGTCAATACCCAGCCCTAGTTTTACAGTTTCTCTCTAAATTTTCTTCTTCATTCAAGGGAGAGGGGTGGTTTGGGTCATTTTATGGTCTCGAATCACCCCTCTGCCTCATTTTCCCATCATTTCATCTAAATAAGTGGTTTCCACATAGATCTACGTTTTTAGATTCATGATCTATCATCTAAGTGCAGCATTGTTTTGATACAACCCTGTTTAATTCACCATGTTGCAGTGTTTCGTTTCAGATTAAAACAGATCAAGGTCGATTCATTAAAATCATATTCAATCAACGATTTTCCCATCAACTCACAGATCCAGAGACACGAATGTCGTTTTATGTTATTAATTTGATGTTCTGAGTTTGTTCGCAAATCCATCATTTCTCACGATGTCAAATTTAAGTTGTTTTCGATTAATTCAACCAATTTGATTTGATAGAATGAATATAGTTTTGTTTTATAAAAATAAAATTAAAAAAAAAAAAACAAATCCAGTCCACAAAACACAACATATTTTCTTACATACAGTAAAAATAAAACACATTTTCTCGCATTTAAGCCTATTCCGATAATAAATTAAAGCCTGGTTAGATTGTAACATTAATAAGCCATGAAAATGATCCATTGTTAATTAACATTAAAGCAGCGGGAACAAACAACAATATTATGAAATGATTAAATGATTAAATGATAATAATGCATAACAAAAAAAAAGCATTTATCAAACAACAGAATCGTAATTAACGTGAAATGAAAAGTTGCAGAGAACGAAATTGAAGAAAACGAACCTGGAAGAGCAACAAATCAAGTAGATAGATGAACCTTTGGCTGGGTAATAATGCAAGCTACAACTACAAGAGGAAAAAAATCAGTGAAAACCGTTACAAAAAAAAAATTAAAAAAACTATGAACAAGAGAAAGAAAGTTGAAAAGAGAGAGAGAGAGAGAGAACCTGGAAGTAGAATTGCAGAAGAATGTGTTGGAGCGTGACGGAAGAGTGTGAGTGAGGAGAATATATATAATATAGAATAAATGATGAATTTGTTGAAAGGAAAGTAGAAAAGTGAAATATACAATCAACTGAAGCTGGTTTAAAGGGAAACGGACACCAAGATTAATTGTGTTTTTGCTTTTTTATTCACTCACGAATTAAAATGATTATATTTATATATATATTAATGGAAAATTGAATTGAATAATATATTTAATTATAAATATTGATTTTACCAATTACTTTTTTACTTTAAATAATACTTTATTCTTATTAAAATAATGATCTATTTGACCATTTTATATAAATTAAGAAATATAGAAATTAAATTGAGAGAATAGAATTTTTACAAAATTATCAAATATATTATTTTAAAAATTAAAAGTGAATTTTATTTTAAGACTAATTCTTTTATTTGTAATATAATAATTAATATTCCAATTCTTCTATTGAGACAAATAAAAAAAATCTTATGTAAAAAAATACTGATTTTTTTTCTTATAAATAACAAAAATATTGATCTCTCATGTTATTGCAATATTAAACTCTTCTTAATCTTTTTCATTTTTTTAAAGTCATGTCACATCACATAGACAATTATGGGAAGCCATGTGACAATTTATTTTATTTACATAAATAAATATCACATTTTTTTAATTAATTTTTAAAAAAATTCAAAAATCTAAAAAAAATATGGTGAAACATAATTTTCATTTTTTTTCTTCTACTTAATACATTATTTAAAGATGTACATTAATTCCAACTCATGCCTTCGCTCAAACCCATAAAAGAATTACATATTTATCAATATTCAACATTTTCAAATAATTAATTTACTCAAAACTTTTAAAAAAATTATATTTTCTATAATCCAAAATTTCAAAAAACAAATTCAAAATTCTATATTTCATAGAATGGAATTTTAAGAAAATCTCACTATTCCGAAAAGAGAGACGAGAATATACTAAAACTATCTCACACAGAAGTAAACTTAAAGAAAGACAAATCAAGAATATTCTTTATAAAATCTGCCCAAAAACAAAGGAAGAGAGGAAAAAATGAGAAGTATCGGTCAAGGATAAACTTAAGTTAGCAAGGGCGTCTGCAGAACTATTTTCTTCCCTAAATATATGAGAAATCACAAAATTCTATTGAGAAACTAAATGAATACCGTTAATTCATCTATTTTTAATCAATCAATGAACATTAAACGAAGGTTTAAAAGCACTGACCCTCCGCCTTCGAATCCAATTCCAACCACACATTACTCTAATTTCTCTCATGAGCGAACTCAATTGCTTGCATAGCACCTGAGAGTTCGACAATGACAAAATTAGAGACTCCTAAAAAAGAAGCAAAAGCTCCTAAAAAACAATCACCAGTATCTTTAGCTAAACGTTCACAAACAGAAAACCTGGTATTAAAGATTAAAGCTTCATAACAATTCAACTTAATCCAATCCCCAGGGGGGGGGGGGGCTGCCATAAAACCTCCCGAATATTGGGGGCCCTCGGAGGCCGAATGACCACCTTAAATCTCTTAAGGATAACAAAATCAGGCATACTCAAATTGGAACCAACAATCACAACATTGCCAGCAGTGGAAACTATAGAAGAAGTAGAAGAATAAATGGTGATTAAAGAATCATTAAATCTAACCGCGTTTCGAGTCTTCCAAAATCGAATTAAAGAGGAAAATGAAAGCGTCTTTGAAAATAATCTTACATTGGTCAACACCATCTTTGCCAAGAATTCTCCAAATATCCGGCCAACCAAGGATATCAGACGAAATATTGAGCATATTTTTCAACCAACTCCAAAGATTCAAGGCGTAACTGCACTAAAAAAACAAGTGAGTTTCTGTTTCCTCTGCCAACCCACAAAGCACACACTTGGAGGGAAAAAAGAAACTTCTTTTTTTCCATTGATCATCTGTAGGCAACTTGTGATGAAGAAGCCTCCAAATCATAAATGATTTGGACAGAGGAATGGACATATTTCAAATCAAAGTCTACCAATCCTTACGGTTACATCTATTATGTTTAAACTCATAAGCAATCGTCTTAAAACAATAAATATGTTTGATGATTTTATACAAATATATAAATAAACTAGATATAATGTGTTTTAAAGAAATTATCAATTATAATTATTTTAAAATTATGTGAAGATTTTTTAACACTAATTATTTTATTTGTAATGTAATAATCAATATTCAATTTGTCTTTGCTTATCATCTCTTTCATTTAGGACAAACCTAAAAAATTTATTCGCCTATTTTATTTGAGACATCATTTTTTTTTTGAAAAACTAAAATATATTAACCACAAGACAACTCTTTAAACACAAGATGTACTAGAAGAACTTTTCAATAAAAGATATTAAAACATAGTCTCAACAATTTGACCAAAAACCAAAACTAGCCATCAGTGTCTATAAAGCACTGTAACAGATTAACCTTCCAAACCTGATACTCAAACCTACCAACTAACACGTGAGCCTTAAGCCACCAGAAAGAGTGGATTTTAACCTTCTCACAAATAGACATAAAACTAAAACTCATATTCTGAAAACCCCACTTGTTCCACGTTTTCCAAATTAACTAAACCGCTGCTACCCAAACAATGTAAAAAACATGTTTACACTCTTTTGACCAACCACCTAAATACACGAATTGCTCACAATGATCCCTATAATTCCCCTGAAAAACTGACTTAATCCTTAACCACCCAGACAATAACAACCCGATTTTACTATAAAGTCACAACGAACAAACAAGTGATCTCGATTCTCATTTATACCACACAATGCTGAGCAACTTTGATCTTCGTTCCCGATAATGTGTCTCCTAACTAAATTGTCTTTCGTCGGAAGTCTATTACAAAATAACCGCAAAAGGAAAATATTAACAATCAACGACACGACTTTCATCCACCAAACTTGAGAGTCTCGAACATGATGTTCCTCCATACTCTTTGTCAAAAATGATATGCACTACTCACGTTATAACAATTTGACGCATGAAGTCTCCACCCCCAAGAATCATCAACGTTAACCTGTAAAACAACATAACTCAAAAGAAAACTACAATCCTCCACCATCTCTTCCTCCCATGCAAACAACCTCCTACGCTAGCTTCACGCCTCATCATTCACCCTCATCTAAAGGAGAACATCTCTGATACTGAAGCCTTCTTATACACAGATAACTAAAAAATTCTACTAAACTTATTCATCAACAATCCTTCTTCCAACCAAGGATCCCTCCAGAAAAGCGATTTTACCCCATTACCAACAACTCACTCAATGTTATTGAGAATCCACCCACTTTCGGCCATTCCAACCCCTTGTCTAATCCTATTCACATTCTGCCACCATATAGACCACCTTCACCCTCCACCCTCAATCGCCCTCCGGCCTCCCCGGAACACTGAGCGAATACCCTATACCCCAAACTTCCCCCTCCTCCAACATCCTCTAACACCATTTCCCCAATAAAGATACATTAAACTCCCTCAACCGTCTTACACCCAACCGTCTATGCTCCTTATCAAGAAAATAGAATCCCAACCAATCCACGTCATTTTTCTCCTATCCTTCCTACCTCCCCAAAAGAAAGCATTAAACAAAGACTCAAGAGAAGAAATGACACCTACGGGAGCCTTAAAAAAAGAAAGAAAGTAAACCATAATAGAGGACAAAATATAATTTTCTAAAATAAATTGACCACCTAATAAAAGGTTATGAATTTTCCACCCATATAACCTCTTCTTAATTATTTCCACCACCGGATTCCAAAAGCTAAGTTTCAGGGAGTCTACCCCAATGGGCAGCCCCAAATATACAAACGGAAGAATTCCCATCTTACAATTTAACACCAAAGATGCCTCTTTCAACCAAGAATTATAAATATTAACTCCTACCAACATACTTTTGTTAAAATTCACTTTTAAACCCAAAATGGATTCAAACAACAACAAGACCGCTTTTAAAGCTCTAACATTAGCCCAACTCTTGGACCCTATCAACAATGTGTCATCCTATTATACGTCAATTTTTGCCCCTAAGATTCATCATCACTTCATATTATCACAATGCATCAAGATCACACATTAGGGTTGGTTCTCATTTCTACTCTCTCATATCTTTGAGTTTGCTCTTGAGAGATCACCAAGCACCTTGAGTTGTGTATCTTGTATGTATATTTTATGTTAACCTTTAACCAAAATCCAAAAAATGTATGTTTCCTATCTATTCCTTACACATTGTAGGTATTGAGCCAAGTACATCTCTCTCACCTCCTATTTTTTTGACAAGAAAAGTTCAAGAGGTACAAAGTTGATTCAAGAGGTTTGACCTAATTTTGAAAAGTACTCGATTTCAATATCCGAAGGGCATAACTCCTTCAATCTTTGTCATCTCGAGTTGATTCTTTTTGTTATAGACTCTTCTCATCATCAACAATAACTTCTCTTTACATGATAAGATCCAATCGTGCAAGGAAAATCACCAAAAGTTAAAGAATGTTACAAGTCACTTTTGCATTTTTTTAGTAAGGGTTTGTCAACTTCCCAAGACCATATCTTGCTCAATTTTTGAGATTTTAAAGTGATTCCAAATCCATGATTCTCTTCAAAGAGTCCTTAACAACTCCTCTTCAAGGACATAAGGCCAATTTTGAGTGAAAGATCATTTAAGTTGGAAGAAGATTACATGTCCTTTGAAAAAACCATTAAAATCTTGAATTTGACTTCAAAAGATCATAACTTAGTCAATTTTTGTCTCATTGAGCTCATTATTTTTCAAAATAAACTTGAGGATGTCTACTATAACTTTGATTCAAGGGTCAAGGTCAAAAAGAATGGATAAAGTTATGTAATTGATGGAAACATTATAGGTGATTTGTGGATTTCTCAAGAAAGTTTCACCAGCTTCCAAAGACCATAACTCTCAATTTTTATGATTTTTGAGTGATCTCAATTTAAAAATTATATTTAAGAGGTCTACTTTATTTCATCTTCAAGGATCATAATTTAATTTTGAGTGGAAAGGCTTGTAAGTTTGCGAAGCATTATAGGTCATTATGAAGCTCTATACTTAGAAATATTTCTAAGTATAAAAATCAGTGTGTTTGTCACAAATTCAAATGGACACAACTCTTATATCAAGCATCCAAATGGAAACTTCCAAGGCACATTGTCAAACTTGATCATTCAGCTTTCTAAAGAATCCAAAATTTCATCATAAAGGTTCATGAGTAGAGAGATATGCATGATTGGAATTAGCTCTATGGATTGAGATTTTGCTCGATGATCAGATTTTGGTACTTGCTAATTCATAAATTAAGCAAGCTTTGCACATAATTCTTTCACTAATCACTTCTAATGAGATTCCAGAAAAGCTTAGTGCCTAAAACACAAGGTTTGAGTGTGTTTTGACCATGTGAGGATCACGCTTACACACACATCCCTGAAGCTCTTGCTTCTTTTACTTTTGATTTTCATGGAGAATTGAGCTTGTAATATGGATTTGAAATTTCATGATCTATCTTTTTCTTCAAGTTTCTTACTCATCCTTGAGTGTTAATTCAAGTGAGATACATGGTTGAAGTGGTGATGAGAAGACGAGTTGATTGATACTCGTTTGAGCCTCTAATGTTACTATGGAAATTGCACGAATTCTGCAAGTCTAGAGGTTGAAGATGATGCGTTGGCATCATCCTAGAAATGAGAGTGAGCCACAAGTGCGTCTGTGATCGGTGGAAATAGAACTGACTGTTTTGGAATGCTAGTTCGCGTTTGCGTTTCGCAAAATGTCACGGTAAGCAAGAGTCGCCACCGTCTTTTATTTTCTCCAACAAGGAAAGGACAAAAGCACAACAAAATTACTTTTCGAGATGTTTCTCGGGTTCGGGAGGTAGATTATAGAAAGGGAAGGTGTTAGCACCCTTTCTATCAGTGGTTATCCACGGGCTCTTAGGTACTTGCTCACTATGTTTTCAAAATGTTTTGCTTTTCTTGTGTTTGTGGGTTTTGAAAAGAGTTTCATTTGAAAACTTCGATTTAACTCTTGTGTCTGTCCTCAAGAGTATATGAAGTGTTTGTTTGAAAACTTTTGTTAGAAAAGTGTAGGTGCGAAAAGTATTTTTGTTTTGAAAGAGCAAGTACCTGAGAACCTCTACCTACTCAAAAGAAATTAAGCTGTGTAAATGTCCTTTAGACAGTACTATCCCACTATTGAGAAGTAGGTAGCACCGTCATTGGAGTTTTCGGGTCAATTCGATTATAGGAACATGTGGTCACTAAAGCAATGGTAGGACGCCTTAGCGGTAACCCTAATGTCTTAGATCGTTTTATCCGAGGCAACCGTTTCGAGGCAACTTTGATCTTTAGACAGGAGGGCGACCTCTAAAACACCTTATACTCAATGACCACGTCGAGGCAACCAAGTGAGGCGTACCCTAAGAGTGGCATGTGCGTGTGTGTCAGGTTTCATGTTAAGTTATCTTTGTACATGTTATGGTGAGCTATGATTGATTTTAATTTTAGAGAAGATCTTGACATGCATAGCCTAGTTAGCATACATCTAGCAGTTAATAGTTGCGGAAAATAAAGCTAAGCTATTACAAGGCGTCGGGTATTTACATCGCCAAAAACAAACCCTTGGAAAAAGTAAATTGCGGGAAATTAAAAAAAGCGATAAAAAGTCCTAATTAAAGCTATTACATCCTCGGAACAATTACATAATATATGGATCAAAAAATTACGAATAAAATAATCACGCGCGAGAGAAAATTGAATCGGAATGTTTTAGGGTTTTGACCCTTTTTTTGAGAAAGAAGGAAGTTTTTATTATTTATGAATTAAATTAAACCTAAAACTAATTAATTAATAAAAAGAAATGTTTTTGGTTTTTTAATGTCTCAAGGAAATAAATAAAAAAAAGTCACAAGTTAGTAAAAACCCTAATTCTATATTGATTTTAAATTATTAAAAAAAAAGGTTAGAATTATCCTAATTAAACTAAATTAGTTAATTATATTTATTTACAAAATAACTAATTAAAATTAATAAAAATATCATATTTTTGTGTTTTTTTTCTGAATTTATTATAAAAAATTAACTTGGTTAATTTAAGTAATAATAATAATAGTTAATAATAAAAACAATTAAATAAATAAATATAAAGGAAGAAAAAAGAATGAACCCAGGGGGTGTTGGCCCAATTAGGAGGTGTGCTTTGGAATTTTGTGGCCCATCAATGTTCCAGTCCGTTTGACTTTCCAGGATTACCTGCATGCTCATTGACTGGGGATTATGGTGCTCTCCCACTCATATCCACTGGATCTACGCCTGAAGCCACATGGCGCTTTGATATTTGAGATGCATGGTGGACTACTTTTGGAAACCTGCATGTGATTATGTAAAGAAAAATGAAATAAACGTTTTGGGGGACCTAGGATTCGAACCCAGGTCCCAAGGCTTCCAGATCAACGCACTCACCACTCAGCCAAGTTGTTTTATTTGTTATTATGATAAGTGGTTATTATTATATTAGTAAACAAACAAATATGTTGTACAACAAAACAACGCGCACCCTTTTTTAAACCGGCCAACCAGGTACTAACACATCATCATCTTCTTCATTGTTCCTGCAAAAATATAAACAGATAGCGGGGGTTTTTAACCCCCACTAACCACTACAGGGAAAAATAACGATTAGCACCACAGGGTATATAAATATTTCGCGAAGGGTGGTTCTTGTTCGTCTGGGTCTAACGGTTTCAACCATGCGTCTTAGGAGTCATAATTTTTCCTGGTTCATAAAGCCCCAATTTCAAAGCTCAAGAACCCTAGAAATCGTTCATGGCATCTTGTGATTCAGTGCATTATAATTCAATTGAATGATACCATTAGCAACACAAATCAATCAAGAAAACACGTTAAATATGCATGATTTAAGAGTTACGATTCTGGAAAAAAATGGCAAACCGTGGTTCTATAGGTATCGATTCCTTGGGCCTTAATGCTTGATTTTGATTGCAGTTCACTCCTGGGACCTCCTGCAAGGTGTTTGAATCAACAAAACCTTTTGAATCGCCCTAGAATGCCAAATTCAGTTTTCAATTTTCTTGGAATTTTTCAATATGCTATGGCTTTTTTTCTGTAGCTTTTTCACGTCCTCTAGGTCAGGATTTGCTTGCTTGCATATAAGGGAAACCAATTAGGTCAAAAAATTGGATCCAACCCATGTACATTGATGATTGAATCTTTGATTAAAAATCAAATATTTTTTATTTTTCATGATTGGAAAATGTTGCCAAATTTGGAGATTTTTGTATCTTTGACTTGTGCACGAATTTGCCAGCATATCTTGACCATATTTGCTTCACAAATTGATTGAAAAATCAAATCTTGCATTTTCCTACAATTTAAATTAATTAAATGAATTAATATTAATTAAAAATCCAATTAATCAATAAAAATAAGAAAATAAATTCAATTAATCTTGATGGGTCGTGCATAGGCCATGGATGAAGTTTCAAGAAGAGATTTGAGGCCCATTATCAAAAATAAGGTGTTTTGAGCAAAGTTGACTTTTGCAAATTCATGAAAATTTCCCAACTTCTCCAATGCACAACTTGCTCAATTTTGATCATATGACCATGTTCTTGGACATTTTGGAAAGATCTTGAAATCCTCTAACGAATTCCTTTGGTCCCATGTCATTTGGATTTACCAATATCAAGTGATGGCCTTTGACTCAAAGTGTACTTTTGTTGACTTTTGAATTTGACCTATAATGTAAAAATTGGTAACTTCTTGTGAGTGAATTTATTGAACTTGGAGTGTGAAGATGGATTGTAGGAAATTGCATCCCCTTAAAAATGAGCATTGGATGGAATTTTTCTAACAAACCATGAAAAAGTTATACCCTGGTCAAGATACAGTTGACTTTTCTGCTGTCCCAAAATAGTAACTTTTGCACCTTGATGATTTTTGAGCTATTCTTGTGGAATCATGATCAAGACTTGATCAAATTATGATTGTGGACTCAAAATAAGATGTTGACCAAAAATTCTGACTTTTGACTGCAAAATAACCATTTTGCCCTTGCAGTTGATTGTGGATCAAATGGAGCTTTTGACTGTGCAAACTGGCATTGTGAGTCTTGAAACTTGGCATGTAGGTGCTTGAGAATACATGGAGGCCTATGAGACTTGATTGAACCATTGAGAACCCCAAATTCCTTGAAAGAACCAAAACCCTAATTTCAGCTGTCCTAGGAGGTGTTTTGACTGTACAACCCTTGAGCAATCTTGAACCATTTGGAGATGATTCTTGACATATCTTGAGGAATATGGGAGGGCAAATTTTGGGGTACAACAGCGTCTATCGTGCATTTGAATTTTCACTGCTCATGCATTTTTTGACTCGTCCTCACCATGCTTGCGCGTTTCTGGATCGCTTGATCAGACACGTCAATTAATGAGGCTTGATCAAGTGAATCTCGTGTTTTCTGATCTTTTCTTTTTATTTTTATTTTATAATAGGATCGGATGCATTAAATCCAAAAAAGACTATGGTGCACTGTTATGTTGACCATTAGATCTTCTTACTTCTCATAAGCTGACTCCATCCAACACACCACATTAATTAGGTTTTATTTTATTTTCTGAAATTTTGTTTTTAATTGTTTTAAATATTTAAAAATCATAAAAAATTCATTTCAAACTCAAAGATTATGAAAAAAACATGAAAAATATTTTTAAATATTCTCTTTCTAATTATGATTTTTTCATAATTTTATTTTATGATTTGGTTTTTTAATGATTTTTCTCTTTATTTGATTTGTTTTAATTGTTTAAAAATATTTTTAGATCTTTTTAAATTCTGAAAAATTTATATAATGATTCAATGACATTTTGACATTTATTGGTGACCTCATTTGTTTTTTATTTTCTATTTTTCTATTTTTTGCTATTTTTGGTTTATTTCACATAATTTTACAATTTAAAAAAATAGTTTTTGGCTTTTAAAAAAAATTGTGAGAATACTTTAAGATATTCCTAATTTTTCCATGCCTCTATATTCCATTTATTTTAAGTTTTGATTGAAGTGTGATATTTTCCCTTTTATTTTCAATTTAAAAATTTTTAAAATCATTTTCTTATTATTTTTGTTTTAAATTGCAATTTTATTTTTGTTTATATTCTGGCTGATCTTGGATCATATGGATTTTAGTCAGGATCTTCATTAACATCATTGGATCTTGGGTGTTGATCTGAACTCCACCAAAATGGATGAATGATTTTAATGATAGCTTGATTAATCCTTTTATTCAAATGTGGGATTTAACTCTTGTACATTTTTACTTCATTCCCCTTCCTCTTCATCTTATCATTTTCTTGATTCCTTAAAAGGATCATTAGCAGCCTAAGCTTTATGCTTGAAATTGTCTAAGTATGATTGATTATTGAACCATGGTTCAAGACCTTTGGAGTTTGTTGTTAAGAAGCTTTGGTCTTACTAATCCTTTAACAAGTCTTCATTAACTTTGACCTAAATTCAATCTTCAATCATCATTGATCATTTATCATGGATTCATATATTTCCTTTTCCTCTTTAAGTGATCATTAGTGGCCCAAATTTTATGTTAGAAAGCCCAAGTATGACTGATTATTGAACTATAATTCAACACCTATGAAACTTGTTGTTAGGAGGCTTTGATTTTTTCAATTCTCTAATAAATCTTAATCAACTTTAACCTAAGTTCAATCTTCAATCATCATTGATCATTTATTGTGGAATTCATCTTTACCTCATATCCTTATTTTTTTTTATATCTTTTATCATGACTTAGGTTTTGATCTTTGGTTTTTACTTGTGATACATGTTTTAGGAGCTTGGTTTCTACCATGTCTCTAACATGTATGGTACATATATTTCTTTTGAACTGCCTCAAAATAGGTGTAACTTCTACATAAGTCCACTTACGATTGCTTAACATAGCGCTAAATTTATTCCAATTCGGAAAATGATCATCCGTGGTCTAAACATTATGTTTGTAAGTTCAAGTATGGTTGATTGGTCATCTTTAGTTCAATACCTATGAAACTTGTTGTTAGAAGGCTTTTATTTTATCAATCCTCTAAAGAGTTTTCATTATCCTTAATCTAAGATCATCATTCAGTCATCAATGATCATACTTTGTGACTATTAACAATTAACTTACTAACCATTAACAATTAAATTTACTTTACGCATTTATTTTACGCATTTTATTTTATGCCTTTTCTTTTATGTACTTTTATCTTTAGCATTACATCTCATGCTATTTTCCTTTTGCTCACATGAATATTTATTTTTATGTCATTTTATCTTTGCTCACTTGAGCTTTTATTTTCTTTTGAAGATAATTAATAACTAATTTGAACATTAAAAGACTTAAGTCTCTTTCTTGGACTATTGGTTACTATCCTTGGCATTTTGGAGTTGTGGACCTCTAAGACTTAGGACTAGAAGTCTTACCTTGATACTTGGAGACCTTGAGACCTTTGAACTCTGTTTACTTATTATTATTCCATTTGTGTATTGGGAAATCTTCTGTGTGCGGGTGTTATTCAGCTGGCCTTAAGTGATCTATATGGCACATGGCTCAATATTGAAGACCTTGCTTTGGGTTTTAAAATCTTGGGGTTCTTTGATAATTTTTTGTTGGTGATTTATTTTCACATGGATGATCGTTATGCTCTTGGTCTATTTGGTACTTGTGGCTTTTAATCCAAAGGATGAGAATTCTACATTGACTTTATAATGTCAAGTGTTGGCTTCTTATTTGGTTAGACATTTCCTTACCTTAGCTTTTAATTTATGTACATAGAATAGTCTCTTCATCTCCTTCCATTCTTCTTTAGTTTTCAAAATCTTATCCATTTTTTAAAGGATTCTTGTTTTCTAACTTGAACCGCTTTCATAAAAAACTTGGACTTAGGTCCATGCATTTTTCAAAAACTTTTTTCTTAATCAAATTTTAATAAATCTAATCATACTTTTATATCTTTTTGAGAGACTAAAAGTCATTAACCTCATTCAAATTTTTGCCACTTTGGCTTTTCTCTTTAAAACCATTTTCTTAAAATTAACCAACACACCAACTTTTCAAAATTTTCGAGGTGAACTAAGAGTACCCTGATCCTGTATTGCACGAAGGGGGTATGTAGGCCCAAAAGGTTCGCAACCGCGGCGGGTGTAAAAATTGTAAATAATACTTCTTTTCTCATCTCCATAATCTCATTTTGTAAATATTTTCTTATAGCCAAAATACATAGATTTTCAAAGAGGTTCATGCGGAGTGCCGTGGATGTTTAGGATGCTAATACCTTCCCTTTGCATAACCAACCCCCTTACCTTGATCTTTATTTTAATTTGGGTTTATTCTCTCTTTTCCAATTTTTTTGGATAAAATAAAAGTGCGGTGGCGACATTCACTGATTTTGCAAGTTAAGTCAATCCAATGGCTTAGTGTCAATATTTCTACCGCTAAGAAAATTGGTGACTTCACTGGGGACAAATATCTAAGTGGGTTGAGCTTATCTTTATTTATCTGCGTATGTGATATTACTTGATTGTATATTTGTATATATGTATGATACGGTGGGAGAACTGACTTGAGGTTTTGCGTTTCGTCGCAAATGTCACGGTTAGCAAGAGCCGCCACCGACTTTTATTTTATCCAAAAGGAAAGGTAAAAAAGCACAGGAAAGACCTTTGAGATGTTTTCTTGAGTTCGGGGGGTAGATTATGAAAAGGGAAGGTGCTAGCACCCTTTTAATCCATGGTTTTCCATGGGCTCTTAGTTACTTGCTTAGATCACTTGCTTTGCTTTGAAATTGTTTGAAATGGTGCTTGGTGTTTGGTGTGGTTTTGAAAGTATTTTGAAAAGAGGCCATTCGTTTAGGCAATCTTTGTAATGATTCTCGTTCGTAAGAATGTATACAAAGATGTTTGTCTTTTGAAAAATGTTTCTATGTTTTGAAAGGTGTGTGTGTGTGTGTGTGTTTGTTTTTTTGAAAATAGCAAGGATTGTTTTAAAATGGAGCAAGTAACTTAGAAGCTATCTACCTACTCAAATGTCTTTCTTGTGTATTTTTATTCCTTTGACATTGTTGACTTACCATTGATTTGGTAAGCAACCCTATCTTTGGATGTAAACGGGACGGGCGTGGGTCATCGTATGACCATGATAGCAATGTTGCCAAGTGTCTTAGTATGTTTTAGGGACCAAGATCATTTTGTTTTGGGCAACCTTTTGATAGCGTCATCGAGGGACTATGATCTTATTTTGTTTTGTTTTGCCAAGATACTTCGCATGCGTAACATGGTCATTTAAATTTAGGCAACCAAGTGGGTGAAACCCTAAGGGTGCTTGTGTGCAAAGTGTGTCATTTTACATGCTTTTGATTTGTCTTGGATTAGGTCTTTTCTATTTGTTTTGTTTTTGGTCTTGTCATGCAAACCCTAGTTTACTAAACATGGTATAAAAGCGATAAATTGCATAAATGTAAACTAAGCTATTACAACAATTATTATGGGAGGGGGGATACAAGTCTTTGAATGAGGATATTGCACAAATATAAACCTAAAAGAAAATACTATTACAACCCAATCGAATATTGTGCGTGTGATCGGTGGATCTGGAACTGACTGTTTAACGCTGGTTCGCGAAATGTCGCGGAAGCAAGAGTCGCCACCGTCTTTTATTTTCTCCAAAGGGAAAGGACAAAAGCACAGAAAAATTCCTTAAAGAGATTGCTCTCGGTTCGGGAGGTAGATTATAGAAAGGGAAGGTGTTAGCACCCTTTCTATCCATGGTTATCCATGGGCTCTTAGATACTTACTCATTGTGTTTTCAAAATAGTTTGCTTTTCAATGTGGGTTTAAAAAGTTTCTTTGAAAGTTTCAGATCGACTCTTGTGTCAGAGTGTTTGAAAAATTGTTTTGAAAGCTTTTGGAAAGTGTCGGTGTGAAAAGATTTTTGTTTGTTTTTTGAAGAGAGCAAGTATCCATGAGTCGTCTACCTACCCTAAGGAATTCGTCTGTGTAAATGTCCTTTAAAGTAGTGCCATCCTACCATTGAGAGGTAGGTAGCACCACCGTTGGAGGTATTCGGGTCAATTCGAGTTTTAGGGACATGGTGATCACCAGAGCAATGGGAAGACACCTTAGAAGCTACCCTCATGCCAGGTTCCCGGATCATGAGGACTTACTAAGACATCCTCTACTCGACGATCACCTTTCGAGGCAAGGCAACAGTGAGGCGTACCCTAGGGGTGGTGTGTGCGATTTGTGTGTCGTTTTCATTTGCATTTATCTTGTCACGTCATGGGTGTTCTACGCTTGTTTTTATTATGTCCATTCATTCTTGCATGCTTATTTAACAGTTAAAAGTTGCGAGGAAAAAGTAAATCTAAAGCTATTACAAATGGCGCGGGTCCACATCGCCAAAATTAAACCGGACCCGATTTGACGGAAAATAAATAAAGCAAATAAAAGTGCGAAAAGTAAATGTTACAAAGCTTTGGGAGAGGTACATAATTATTTGAGCGAAATAAAAATAAATACGCGAAATTAAACAATTAAAAATATGGGCGTTGGGCCCTTTTGCAAAATATTAAATTACATGAATTAATTAATTTAAGAAAAGAACTTGTTTTTGATTTTTTTTTTGATATTTTTATGTTTTTTAGATTTAATAGAAAAAGAATTAATTAAAATTAAAATTGAATGCAAACCCTAATCCTAATTATTTTTTAAGTTATTAAGAAAAATATTGAATTTTAACCTAATTTAAACCTAAGTTAATTTACATGCCAATTTGATTATAAAAATAAAATAAATAAATATTATTATGAGAAAGAAAAATTAAAAGAAAAAATTAACTAAACCTAATTCTATTTTTTTGTATTTTTATTATTAAAAGAATTAATGTTGCAACCTAAATTAAAACTAAATTTATTTACATACAATTTGTTTATGAAAATAATTAAATTATTTATTATATTTTTCTTGTCTTTTCTGATTTTTTAGGCCTTTTTTATATTTTGTAAAAAATAATTAATTAAATTAACAAAAAAGCAAATAAAATAATAATTAAAATAAAACATAAAAAAAAAATAGAATGTGCAAACCAGGGGGGGTGGAAGTCCCAATTTAGGAGGTATAGGCCTTAGCAATCTGGCCCAACAAGCTTCAGATCCATTGACTTTTGCCATTAGCGTGTTGTCACTTTGACCAGGGTTTATGGTACACTTTCAATCCACGCCCTTGATCTGATCTCAGCGTGCACGTGGATGACTGGATGATGAGGGGACATAATGCGCTGCAGCCTTGAAGCATAGGTGAATGTGAATTGGAAAATAACATGGAAAATGTCAAGACCTGGGACTCGAACCCAGGTCATATGCCTTGCCAATGCTTTCTCTGACCAGCTGTGCCAACTAAACGCGTTTATATATATTAAACAAACAAACATAATAAAGAAAACAAACGTTAGTGGGAACTTTTACGCGCGAATTTCAAAAGAACCAATCCAACAATGCCACGAGGTCGTCTTCTTCACGTGTTTTGTTTTCCTGAAATAAGGACATTTTAAGCAACGGTTTATGATGCGTTTCCTTAGGCCGGTTTACAGAAAATAGCGATTAAGCCATCTCTAAACATAAATTAGGCGCGAGGGTCCTGTCTTCTTCGTCCAGGCGTGCTGAGTCTAATTATGGTCCTGAGAACGTCCAATTTTACCATACCTGGAAACCCCTAATTCAAAAGCTGCAAAACCCTAATGCTCAATAATGGTGAAATCGTATTGAGTGCACAAAAACGCAATTAAATGGTACAGTTAGCATCAGAATCCATCAATGAGTAATAATCCATAAGAAGAATGCAATGATTATGCTTGAAAATCAAAATACGATTAAGCTTATTTCATGAAAAATTTAGAGTTCTGTATACCAATCCTGGATGTTTTGATGGTTGTTTCTGATTGGAACGTGATCAGTGATCTCCAAGGAAACTATTGAAACAAGAATGGAGGCTTGAATCGACCTAGAACCTGCTTTTCAGTTTTGAGCTTTTTAGAGAAAATTCCATTAGGGTGTATCCCCATTAGGGTTATGATCCTGGCATATATATGAATCAATTAGGTTAACAAATTGGATCCAAATCTCTTGTAATCATTGATTGAATATTTGATTTTTTTCCATTATGTTTTCAATCTTTTTCACATGGTTTTTGTATCAATTATGCTCAAATCAGACCAAATCTTTCCCTATTGACCTATGCACGAAATATTGAAGGCAAAATATGCATGAAAAGATTTATTAGGTCAAGTTATATATTTTTCACATATTTAAATGATTTAAATGAATTAATATAAATAATAATTCAAATAAATAAATAAAAAATGAGAAAATACTTCCCTTTGGGCCAAGTGGTCGTGCACATGCTTAGAATGATGAATCATGGAAGAAAAATGGGCCCATTAGCAATTTTAGGTCATTTGGATCAAAGTTGACTTTTCAAAATATCTAAAAATTTCCCAACTTCCACAAGGCATAACTTGCTCAATTTTTAAGCTTTTGTCATGTTCTTGGACATTTTGGAAAGGTCTTTGAGTTCTCTAACCAACGCCTTTGGTCCCATGTCATTTTGATTTACCAATCTCAAGTTATGGCCTTTGACTTAAAGTCCCTTTTTGTTGACTTTTGAAAATGACCTATAATGTTGAAATTGATAACTTTTTGTGAGAGCATTTCTTGGACTTGAAGTATGAAGATGAGTTGCAGGAAATGTCTTTCTCTTCAAAATGAGCTTTGGATGGGATTTTTCTGATAATCCATGTGAAAGTTATGCCCTGGTCAATTTCAGTTGACTTTTTTCAACTGTCCAAATAAGGAAACTTTTGCATCTTTGATGATTTCTGAGCCAAATTTTGAGAATCATGATCAAGCATTGATCAAATGATGTTTGTGGCTTCAAAATGACATGTTGACCAAAAATTTAGACTTTTGACTGTCAAATGACCATTTTGCCCCTACAGTTGACTGTAGTGCAATTAGGTTTTTTGACTGTGCAATTTTGAGCTGAATGCCTTAAAACTTGATATGAGGATACTTGACCATATTTGTAGGCATATGAGACTTGATTGGACCTTTGAAAACTTCATTTTCTTGGTCAGCACACAAACCCTAGTTTTGACTGTATAGGAGACCTTTGCATTGTGCAACCCTTGGGGAATTTTGTGACTTGGCTTGGCAATTTCTTGAAGAATATGGGAGGGCAAATTTTGGGGTACAACAGTTGCCCCTGTTCAATCTTCTTAGACCTGAGGATGCAGATTGGCTGACGTGCCTTTTGTAATCCGAGGGTAGAAGATGATTGGACACTAGAGTGCCCAGAAATTTGCGCTCACATGTTAGCAATGTGATGGGAGAATGGGCTTATAGATGCCATTTGGAGATTGCTGGATAGGATGATGGGCTTATAGATTCCATCTGGATGTTGATTGCGTAGGAGATTCCTTGGCGAGAACCTGTATACCTGCAAAACAGAAAATGAGTACCTGACACGTTGCAGGAGCTGGTCTTCAGATGCTTGGTGTAGATATGTCCTGACTGGTTACAGGAGCTGAGTCTGGAGCTTCAAACGATGATGAATGAACCAGGGATGGTTACTGTCTTAGCATGAATGGTAAGAGAATCTTGGGCGACTTTAATCTCAACAACGCTCGTTGAGAAAAATCTTGGGTGTCTTCTACTGGGATAAGAATCAGGGAGATCTTAGGGTCGATCTGACTGAACCAGAGGAGGCCTTTGACTGGATAAGCATCAGGAAAATCTTGGGATCGATTTAACTGAACCGGACAAGGTCTTGGAATGTCTTCAACTGGATAAGCATCAGGGAGATCTTAGGGTCGATCTGACTGAACCAGAGAAGGCCTTTGACTGGATAAGCATCAGGAAAATCTTAGGGTCGATTTAACTGAACCGGTCTAGGTCTTGAAACGTGATTGAGAATTTAAGCTGCATCTTTCCTGAAAGGTAAAAGTCAGTCATATGCAATGCATGATATGGATCAAGCAATGATGTTCTCAACATAAATGAGATTTGTGAGATATGATGCGTCTATGCATGCTATAATGATGTATGTGATGTTTTATGTATGTTTTTGTCTAGGAAAGTAAATCCTTGACGGATGCCGGGAAGTCATATCCTGGGCTGATGTTGAAGAATAAATTTTGCTTCCGCTGGGGATGATAACTGCAAGAATACCGGTAGGAGAAGATGACTCCGTTGCGGAATAAACTTGGCAAATGGAAGATTCTGCGGGGAGAAAAGATACTCTAATGACCATGCTGGGAAGCAATACTCTGTGGGGATAGGGATGCCTTGCTGAATGTTGATAGTAACTTGCTGAGGATGTCTTGTTGTTGGAAGTGCTGATAGACTTCGCTGGGGATAAGAAGGCTTCGTTGATGACGCTCTTTCCGTGGCTTTTGGCTGAGGATAACCCAGTTATATCCTGTTAAGGAAATAACTCTTTAAATCAAGCCGGACGACGCGTTCGTGCTCTGCGAGGGGATAAGCTTCCAGAATTTACTGGGGATAAGCTTACTGCTTGGGGAGCTGTGAATTCCATCTTTCCTGGGGAAACTGGATTGGACTCTTCTGGGGAAATTTTGTACTACGGGGAGGTGATTCCTTTGGATGTTGGTATGCCGCCGGGGAACAATCTTAGATCAAGACTGCCGGGGATGCTTGTTACGAATATATATGCTGCTGGGGAAGTATTGAGATCTGCTGGAGGATACTCAATTTCCTTGAGATTTGATGATTCTGCTTGGCGAGAGTGTACTGACTTGCTGACTCTCTGGGGAATTAAGAGGTACTGGTCATGTTCTTTAGCTGAACCTACCTTGGTACCTTGGAGGATAGAGCAATTGGATTGTTTAGACAACTCTTTTATTGCCCCTGTTTCTAGTGTCACCTGCAATAAATTCTTTTGTTTCGTATGCAAATATTTATGAGTTAGCAAATTATTGTCAATGCATATATCACAAATTGAACCTTGGACGTTCTTTGCAAAATAAAACAGAAAAAGAAAAACATTGGCACGTTTAACTGAAAATATATTTGTATTGATTTTTGAAAGGCCTGAAAATAGGCGTTTTGTGTACAAGAAGCTGACGTCCTAGTAAGAGGTACGCCGCTGAACAAGAGAGTTTATACAAGTTTTATACAAAAGAAAATAAAACAGCTGTGTGAAATATGAATGATCCCACTGGGTTTCAACTCTGCTATTGCCTGTATAACTCCGAGCGTCTCATCACTTGATGACCTTGGTTGAAGGTGAAGCTGACTGATAGATGCCGTCTGATCTTGATGTAGATACCGGATTCTGGATGCAAAGTGATCAATGAGACATAGTATTACGCTTTTATCCCTAATTTTTGCCTGGACCGCCCTTTCGGGTTTTCAGTCCACCGGGATACCCATTTTTGCCCAAGCCGCCTTTTCAGGTTTTCGACTTGCCGGGTGTACAAATTTTTTTCATTTTCATCCCTACATTTTGCCCGAACCCTTTTGGTTCGACGGGAAGCCCTAATTTTTGCCTAGGCATGTCAGCCTAGCGGGTCTTTTTTTATGCGTAGTATCTTTTTACTATGTCTGCATTGGCGGGGTGAGGAAGGTCGTCACCATCCATGTTGGTCAATATCATTGCTCCTCCTGAGAACACATGCTTAACCACAAATGGCCCTTCGTACGTAGGGGTCCATTTGCCCCTTGGATCACTCTGAGGAAGGATGATTCTCTTGATTACCAGATCCCCAACTTGATATTCCTGTGGTTTGACCTTTTTGTTAAATGCCCTGATCATCCGTTTCTGATACGTCTGACCGTGGCAGATAGCAGCAAGTCTCTTTTCATCAATGAGGTTGAGTTGATCAAGTCGTGTCTGGATCCAATCATCTTCGTTCAGATTTGCATCCTTCATTATCCGGAGAGAGGGAATTTGCACTTCGATCGGCAAGACTGCCTCCATGCCATAAACCAGAGAGAAAGGAGTTGCCCCGGTTGACGTCCTAGCTGAGGTACGGTACCCATGCAGAGCGAACGGTAACATCTCGTGCCAATCTTTATAGGTCAATGTCATCTTCTACACGATTTTCTTGATGTTCTTGTTAGCTGCTTCTACAGCTCCATTCATCTTCGGTCTGTAAGGAGAAGAATTGTGGTGCTGTATCTTGAACTGTTCGCAGAGCTCAGCGATCATCTTATTATTCAGATTGGTACCGTTGTCTGTAATAATCCGTTCAGGGACGCCGTACCGACAGATCAGGTTATGCCGAATGAACCGTGCCACAACAGTCTTGGTTACCGTAGCATAGGATGCTGCCTCAACCCACTTCGTAAAATAATCAATCGCCACTAGGATGAAGCGATGCCCATTAGATGCCGTAGGTTTTATCTCGCCGATCATATCTATGCCCCACATTGCAAACGACCAAGGCGCAGTCAGAACATTCAGGGGAACTGGAGGAACATGCACCTTGTCTGCATAAATCTGGCACTTGTGGCATGTCCTGGAATGTTGGTAACAATCAGCTTCCATTGTGGACCAGTAATATCCTGCCCGTAGGATCTTTTTAGCCATAGTGTGCCCACTGGAATGCGTACCAAAGGTCCCTTCATGTAGCTCTTCCATGATTCTTTCTGCTTCAATCTTGTCCACACAACGCAGTAAGGTTGAATCATGGTTTCGTTTGTACAAGATGCCGTTGCTAAGGAAGAATTTGGCTGCGAACCTCCTCAGGAATTTCTTATCATTGACAGAGGCACCTTCTGGGTATTCCTGAGTTTCCAGATATCTCTTCACTTCGTGGTACCAAGGCTTCTCAGTAACCAATTCAGCTTCGAGATCACAACAGTATGCCGGTTCGTCCAGTTTCCAGATGATGATCCGGGGAGCCTCATTATCCCATTTGACCTTGAACATTGAAGACATTGTAGCCAACGCGTCCGCTAACTGATTCTCTTCTCTTGGAAAGTGTTCAAAGGTTATCTCTGTGAAATGGGGGATCAGGGTCAACACACATTCTCTGTAAGGAATCAAGTTTGGATGTTTCGTATCCCACTCTCCTTTGATCTGATTGATCACAAGAGCGGAATCTCCGAAGACACTTAGAAATTTGATCCTTAGGTCGATCGCAGCTTGAAGACCCATGATACACGCCTCATACTCCGCCATGTTGTTGGTACAGTTGAAACATAGCCGGGCAGTGAGTGGAGTATGAGTACCTTGAGGGGATATGATGATGGCGCCGATACCATTTCCCAAAGCATTGGAGGCTCCGTCAAAGTGCATAGACCATCGAGATCCTGGTTCAGGTCCTTCATCCGGTCCAGGTACTTCACAGTCAGTTACAATCATAATGCTTTCATCCGGAAACTCGAAGTTCATGGACTGATAGTCATCTACAGCTTGATGTGCCAGGTGGTCTGCCAATACACTTCCCTTAATGGCTTTCTGGGTTGTATACTGAATGTCGTATTCTGTCAAGATCATTTGCCACCTTGCAATTCTCCCAGACAGAGCAGGCTTTTCGAATATGTATTTTATAGGATCCATCTTTGAGATCAACAAGGTAGTGTGAGTCAGCATATACTGTCTCAGCCGGCGAGCAGCCCATACCAAAGCGCAGCAAGTTTTCTCAAGCAGTGAGTATCGGGTCTCACAGTCGGTAAACTTTTTGCTGAGGTAATAAATGGCATGCTCTTTTCGGCCAGACTCGTCATGCTGCCCCAGCACACACCCCATTGAGTTGTCAAGCACTGTCAGATATAGTATCAGAGGTCTCCCTTCAACCGGTGGCATAAGGATAAGTGGTTCTTGGAGATACTCTTTGATTCTGTCGAAGGAAGCCTGACATTCATCGTTCCAACATACTACCTGATCTTTCTTCAGCAGCTTGAAGATTGGCTCACAGGTAGCAGTCAGATGTGAGATGAATCGAGCGATGTAATTCAGGCGTCCTAAAAAGCCTCTGACTTCCTTCTCTGTCTTAGGAACTGGCATCTCTTGAATAGCTTTGACCTTAGCAGGGTCCACTTGAATACCTTTATTACTGACCACGAAGCCTAGCAGTTTTCCCGATCTTACCCCGAAGGTGCACTTGTTCGGGTTCAATCTCAGTTTGTACAGTTTCAACCGGTCAAACAACTTCTGCAGATGATCTAGGTGCTCTTCCTCAGTCTGGGACCTTGCGATCATGTCGTCCACATACACTTCGATCTCATGATGGATCATGTCATGAAATAAGGCAACCATGGCACGTTGGTAGGTTGCCCCAGCATTCTTCAACCCGAATGGCATGACCTTGTAACAGAAGGTACCCCATTGAGTAACAAATGTAGTCTTTTCCATGTCTTCAGGTGCCATCTTAATCTGATTGTAACCTGAAAAGCCATCCATGAAAGAGAATACTTTGTGTTGAGCTGTATTATCCACAAGGACATCAATGTGAGGCAAGGGGAAGTCATCCTTGGGGCTGGCCCTGTTCAGATCCCTGTAATCGACACACATTCTGACCTTACCGTCCTTTTTAGGTACCGGCACCACATTAGCAACCCACTGAGGGTAAGAAGTCACTGCAAGAAACCCAGCATCAAACTGTTTCATGACCTCGGCTTTAATCTTCTCAGACATCTCTAGACGCATCCGACGGACTTTTTGCTTAACTGGAGGACAGTCTTCCTTAGTTGGCAAATGATGTACCACAATGTCGATATCCAACCCGGGCATGTCTTCGTAGGACCAGGCAAAGATCTCCACATAGTCATGTAACATCTTGGTTAACCGTTGCTTCACGCTGAGCTCTAGGTTGGCACCAATCTTTACCTCTTTTTTGTCTGCCTCAGTACCCAAGTTTATGGTTTCCACTGGCTCTTCATGGGGTTGAATTGCCCTCTCTTCCTGAAGCAACAGTCTTGCAAGCTCGCCAGGCACTTCGCAATCATCTTCACCTTCGTCTTCGGCTAAGTTGATCGGATTTTCGAAGTCATAACTGGCAGTAGCAGGGTTGTTATCAGTGAGATCCAGAGTGGATTGAAACCTGTATGAGTGAGTGTGTGTGTAAATACAGCTGTTTTTGAAAATTATGTAAAGGAAAGAAAGACAGAAAAGGAGCACAATATTTGCAATGCGAAAATACGTCCAAGATTTTCATTCATGATATATGAAATGACAGTTTGTATGCCCTCACAAATAGAACCACGGTGTCTCGGGTAAGACACCGGGCCATAGAGTTTATCATTGTTTATTACAAAATAACAAAACAAAGAAATTTATTACTGCGTCACAAAGGTAACAGGAGTATGATCCTTAGCAATCCAGTTGTTCAATCCGCCTTCGGTTGTCGGATAGATCCAGCTATTAAATTCCGCTTCATCCACTTCGTGGTCTTCCCCAACAGCATTCACTCCTGAACTTTTAATAAATACCGGAGGCCTTCCGATCTTCGCTTTCCTCATAGCCTTCTGACCTTCTGTGGTAAAACCCAGCCCAAGTTTATCAGTCTTCTGAGTAAAGTCTGGAAGTCTGCCCCAGTCGGCACATTCACCCTTCTGAACCACAGCCCGGGCATCCTTTAGGGAGGCCATCTTCAAAGGAACACCTTCTTCTGTTACTGTTGCTGCAATTGGAAACACCTCCTCGAAATGCTGAAAGGGGGTTTCAATAAACTCCCCATCCATCTCAATGTACCTGAAAGAGTTCAGGTGGCTCACCATATATTCCTCCTCTCCTTGCACAGTGACAATCTTCCCTCTGACGGGGTACTTCAGCTTCTGATGCAAGGTAGAGGTCACTGCCCCAACCTTATGTATCCAGGGTCGACCCAGCAGACAAGAGTAAGATGGACGGATGTCCATCACATAAAAAGTGGAGTCGAACACCTGAGAGCCCACCCGAATCGGAATGTCAACTTCTCCATGGACCATCCTCTTTGAACCGTCAAAGTCCATGACGATGATGTTGCTGGGTTTTAATTCCAGTCCTTCACAATCTAGACGGTCCAAAGCCTTCTTGGGTAGCACATTCAAAGATGACCCAGTATCCACCAACACATGTGCCAAGGTAGTGCCCCTGCATTCAATAGAGACATGCAGAGCATCATTATGGTCTCTCCCCTTTGCGGTCAAGTCAGCATCTGAGAAACCCAAGCCATTGTCTGCCGTCAGATTTGCTACGCAATCAGTGAACTGGACTGCAGAGGTTTCATGTGGCACATGGGCCGTCTTAAGGAACGAGATTAGGGCCTTGGCATGGGCCTCGGAGCACAGCAATAAAGAGAGCATGGAGATTTTAGAGGGCGTATGCCCCAGCTATTCCACAACATCGAAGTCACTCTTCTTTATAATTTTTAGAATCTCCTCCATCTCTTGTTGGGAGGCCTCAGCGGTTATGGGTACAGGTGCCTCCATCTGGGCAGGCTCAACTTCAACTCCTTTGCCCCGAGCATTGGATGACTCGGCAGCAGGAGAAACAATTGGATCAGCAGCAGGAACAGGTACATTTGCAGGGGTTATGAGAAGTGGTCTTCGGGCAGCAGGCGGTGCAATGTCAGGCGAGAAGAGCCTGCCACTGCGGGTAACTTTGGCTGGGCCAGTGATGTCACAAATGCTGGCGCCAGTGTTGAATTCTTGCTTAATCCCGTTTACATATATATCTGCCCCATAATGCCAGGGGACAGCTTTGTCAGATACATAGGGCAGGGGCCCTGGAACAGTGATAATAACAGGCGCAACGGTCATGATTTGGACGGGCTTCTTCGGGAGAGCCGGGATCGGATTATTGAAGATAGTCACCACAGAAACTTCTTCCACTGGAACCAACCGAACAGCAGACTTCTTGAATAGAATCTCCTTGCTATCCATTAAGCTTTGGATGCCTAATTTTAGCAAGGGACAACCAGATGGGGACACAGCACAGAACAGGCAACCCTCACTGCAACCCGGAAATAAACCGGCCTGCAGTAGGTTCTTCTTGACAATCTTTAGAGGAGTGGCTAGATCATCCACAGAAACGGCATAAACGTCTTCATCAACAGCATTTACCCCATGTTGAGGCATAGGGGCAGTAACTACATTCGGTTTTGCAGGCGCTTCGAACTGTATCTCCTTTGCATCGATAAGGTCTTGCACCTTGTTCTTTAACGCCCAACAGTCATCAGTAGAGTGCCCCGGGCTATCTGAATGGTAGGCACAACGAGCATTCGGGTTGTACTTGGGAGATGCGGTATTTGGAAACTTCGGTGCCTCCCTGACAGTCACCAAATTGGTTGAGAGCAATTGTGGCAGGATCTGCGACAAAGTCATGTTTAACCGGGTGAATTCTCTGCGGGGTCTTTCAACCTTTTGAGGATTGTTTGGCCGGGGAGCGGCAGCAGGCTTAGCAATCATTACCGCACTGACAGATTGGCGGTGCTCATGTGTCTCTGATTTCCTGGAACCATATACGGCACTAGACTCCTTCTTGAAGGGTTTCTTCTCAGAACTGGATGATGCACCCTTCGGAATTTTTCCGGACTTTAACCCAGCTTCAATCCTTTCTCCAGTCAAGATCAAATCAGTGAACCCAGCAGAAGAATTCCCAATGAGATGGTTGAAAAATGGCCCAGATAGGGTCCCCAAGAACATGTCTACCAACTCCCGATCAGTCAACGGTGGCTGCACCCTGCCAGCCAGGTCTCTCCACTTCTGAGCGTACTCCTTAAAACCTTCGCTTGCACCTAACGACATACCCTGGAGTTGGGTACGTGTGGGGGCAAGGTCGGCATTATATTGATACTGCTTATAGAAAGCAGTAGCCAACTCCTCCCAGTTACGAACCTTGGTCCCATCCAGCTGATAGAACCATTCGAGATGAGTCCCTGAAAGACTCTCCTGGAAGAAGTGGATCCATAAATTCTTATCCGCAGAGTACGGCTGAATTTTCCGAACATAGGACCTTAGATGCAGCTTGGGACAAGACGCCCCGTCATATTTGGAGAAGGATGGTGCTTTGAACTTGTGGGGGATGATCATACCAGTTGACAAACCCAGATCTCCGAAATCCAGTCCAGGTACCTGCTGAACCTCCATAGCCTTCAACCTGTCCTCCAGTTGCTTATATCTGTCGTCTGCAGGAGGGTACTGCTCTTCATCAAAATCAGTCTCGTTGTCGGAGACCACCGGACTAGGGACCTTTACTTTTGCCTGAGAAGGACTCTTGCCAACAGAAGAACCAGCCTCTTCATGCTGCAAAGTATTGCCAAACCTTCGGCCCGAGTTGAACAGAACAATTCTTCTCTTCTTCTTCTTCTCCTTCTTCAGGAGCATAGCCTTTAGTTCTTCTTGGCCTTTAGCCAGACCCTTGATTAATTCTTGAAACTGCGCATTCTGCGCCTGAAGCGCCTTGATTGATATCTCAGTTGATGTAGAGTCGATATTCATAGTGCTGAAATAAACAGCGAAGAACTGTAAGCAACCTGAAAAGAGGAAAAACCTGCTATGCACATGATGTATGAAATGCGTATGCAATGCATTCAAGGGTTCGAAAGTTCAAATTTGTTGTAGACAAAAAGGAACACACGTTATCATTATGGAAATTATTGTTTAATACATCAAGGCCTCATGGGCAAAAGTACAAAAATCAAATCAATCCCAAAATACACTGCGCATCCTCTTTGGAGCTATGTAGGTGTTGAGATTCCTCTCCTCATGCAACAGGCGGGTGAGCTCAAAGACCTTCTTTTCACTGGCATGCAGACTAGTCTCAAGAGAATTCTGCTCTTCCTTAAGCTGGATCCAGCTCTTCTGCATCTCTTCCCAGGATGTGGGCATATCAGGGTGCTGAATAATGTGGGACACTTCCCCTTCCAAGACTGGCTCTTTGATCACTGGGAGCATATGAGGATAGGGCATCACTAGCTTCTGGGAGCGAGCTCGCACCCACTTGAGATAAGGTTCCAACGGGATGGAATTCTTGTGCCCCAGTATCTTGCTGTCTATCCTACTGGGCATCCTCCAAGCTCTGATAAATCTCTGGCGAAGTCCTTGAGTATCGTTGTCGAAGTCAAAAACTATGTCAGGAATTAACATGTCACGAGGACCATCCCTCCGAGCATAACCAAACTGTCTCCAAGCCAGGCATGGGCTATAAGTAATACCTCCTCTGATTCCAAGTAAAGGAACATTAGGGTACTCCCCGCAACGATCAATGATAGTGACATCTTCTCTGGACCTAGGGCACTAATGTATATCTGCATGTGTAAGAGTCATCAACCGTTGTGACCATCTCAAACCCCGCTCATTCTTCAAGACTGATTGTGGAAGGTGCGAAATAAACCACCTTCCCAGGAGAGGAGTGCAACACATAAGGACACCTCTTTTTCTCATGGTTCGAGTGTAACATGAGTGAAGGATGTCCCCCAGCAACGTAGGTATAGGATTTCTGGACATAAAGATCTGAACAGCACTGATATCAATAAGTTGATCTGGGTTAGGGAACAACACCAAACCATAGACAAGGAGGGCCACAACCTCTTCAAAAGCTTGCAAGTCAAGGGAGTTCCAACATTCATGGGCCTTTTCAAACAGAAACCTGGCTAAGAACCCTTTGATACCGCTTCTAACTTCCCAATGTCCCTTGAGATCAGATGACTGTAGGTGCAAGGCTTTAGCAATCTCTTCAAGCTTAGGTTCCTTTTCTGTTCCGTTGAAGGGTAGCTGATCAAGGATAGGGATCTTCAGGAGCCGGGAGAACTCCTCCAATGTAGGTACCAACTGATAATCCAAGAAGGTAAAACAGTGATGCAGAGGATCAAAGAACTGGAACAGGACCTTTATCATATCTTCCTCAATGTTGGTGTTGACCAAGCTGATGAGGCTTCCATGTCTTTCACTGAATGAAGAGTTCTCGGGAATCCTGGATATAAGCTCCTTAAGATGAGGAGGTATCCTTACAAGATTGATTTGAATTGTCTTTCTACGAACAGTTTCCATGTCCTACAAAACAAGAACAAAGATGAAAATTCGAACCCCTGAAATGGTTAGTCAATGCATATGATGCTGGATGATGTCATGATGCTATGATTAAACACACCACAGATATTTACAAAGACAAACATGTAAGGCACACAAGGCACACAAGACAAGCCCTTAAGGTTTAAGGCCAGCATGGGGTCTGGGTATTACCCTCTTGAAGTTGGTGGGTTCAACCTGTCCTAATCAAAGTAACCGGGTTCTAAGGTTCCCAATATCACGGGATTGCTTTCATTGTTCATCGTTTCGATTTAGCCACTGAACTGGCAACCGAAATATTCCAGGAAAGCAACCCTCAATTGAGTGTAGTATCGAGTATCAACCAACCTCGGACTGCACCAAAGTCAGTTATCTCACTACCCTAAAGAGGCCAAGATAGTTCAATTAAGGTTCCTAAGGTCTGTTGATGCTTCACGACACCACGCGGAGGCCCCGTACTCTCCTTGACTGAACTCAAGGGTTACCGGTACACACCAAAGTGCCACATCAACGTAGCAGACTGTTTCAACCATGTCGGTATACCCCGCACAGTTCCCTCACAGCCTTGTTGCTACTTTCTAAGAAAGGTATCCCCCAGACCCGGGTTAGGATCTATAGAACTCCCAAGCAACCCACAATAATAAAGCAAGCAAAGAAGACAATTGAAAACACAGTGATCTTAGTCCTAAGGTACACCCCACTTTAAGTATTGTCCCCAGCAGAGTCGCCAGTTCTGTGATCGGTGGATCTGGAACTGACTGTTTAACGCTGGTTCGCGAAATGTCGCGGAAGCAAGAGTCGCCACCGTCTTTTATTTTCTCCAAAGGGAAAGGACAAAAGCACAGAAAAATTCCTTAAAGAGATTGCTCTCGGTTCGGGAGGTAGATTATAGAAAGGGAAGGTGTTAGCACCCTTTCTATCCATGGTTATCCATGGGCTCTTAGATACTTGCTCATTGTGTTTTCAAAATAGTTTGCTTTTCAATGTGGGTTTAAAAAGTTTCTTTGAAAGTTTCAGATCGACTCTTGTGTCAGAGTGTTTGAAAAATTGTTTTGAAAGCTTTTGGAAAGTGTCGGTGTGAAAAGATTTTTGTTTGTTTTTTGAAGAGAGCAAGTATCCATGAGTCGTCTACCTACCCTAAGGAATTCGTCTGTGTAAATGTCCTTTAAAGTAGTGCCATCCTACCATTGAGAGGTAGGTAGCACCACCGTTGGAGGTATTCGGGTCAATTCGAGTTTTAGGGACATGGTGATCACCAGAGCAATGGGAAGGCACCTTAGAAGCTACCCTCATGCCAGGTTCCCGGATCATGAGGACTTACTAAGACATCCTCTACTCGACGATCACCTTTCGAGGCAAGGCAACAGTGAGGCGTACCCTAGGGGTGGTGTGTGCGATTTGTGTGTCGTTTTCATTTGCATTTATCTTGTCACGTCATGGGTGTTCTACGCTTGTTTTTATTATGTCCATTCATTCTTGCATGCTTATTTAACAGTTAAAAGTTGCGAGGAAAAAGTAAATCTAAAGCTATTACAAATGGCGCGGGTCCACATCGCCAAAATTAAACCGGACCCGATTTGACGGAAAATAAATAAAGCAAATAAAAGTGCGAAAAGTAAATGTTACAAAGCTTTGGGAGAGGTACATAATTATTTGAACGAAATAAAAATAAATACGCGAAATTAAACAATTAAAAATATGGGCGTTGGGCCCTTTTGCAAAATATTAAATTACATGAATTAATTAATTTAAGAAAAGAACTTGTTTTTGATTTTTTTTTGATATTTTTATGTTTTTTAGATTTAATAGAAAAATAATTAATTAAAATTAAAATTGAATGCAAACCCTAATCCTAATTATTTTTTAAGTTATTAAGAAAAATATTGAATTTTAACCTAATTTAAACCTAAGTTAATTTACATGCCAATTTGATTATAAAAATAAAATAAATAAATATTATTATGAGAAAGAAAAATTAAAAGAAAAAATTAACTAAACCTAATTCTATTTTTTTGTATTTTTATTATTAAAAGAATTAATGTTGCAACCTAAATTAAAACTAAATTTATTTACATACAATTTGTTTATGAAAATAATTAAATTATTTATTATATTTTTCTTGTCTTTTCTGATTTTTTAGGCCTTTTTTATATTTTGTAAAAAATAATTAATTAAATTAACAAAAAAGCAAATAAAATAATAATTAAAATAAAACATAAAAAAAAAATAGAATGTGCAAACCAGGGGGGGTGGAAGTCCCAATTTAGGAGGTATAGGCCTTAGCAATCTGGCCCAACAAGCTTCAGATCCATTGACTTTTGCCATTAGCGTGTTGTCACTTTGACCAGGGTTTATGGTACACTTTCAATCCACGCCCTTGATCTGATCTCAGCGTGCACGTGGATGACTGGATGATGAGGGGACATAATGCGCCTGCAGCCTTGAAGCATAGGTGAATGTGAATTGGAAAATAACATGGAAAATGTCAAGACCTGGGACTCGAACCCAGGTCATATGCCTTGCCAATGCTTTCTCTGACCAGCTATGCCAACTAAACGCGTTTATATATATTAAACAAACAAACATAATAAAGAAAACAAACGTTAGTGGGAGCTTTTATGCGCGAATTTCAAAAGAACCAATCCAACAATGCCACGAGGTCGTCTTCTTCACGTGTTTTGTTTTCCTGAAATAAGGACATTTTAAGCAACGGTTTATGATGCGTTTCCTTAGGCCGGTTTACAGAAAATAGCGATTAAGCCATCTCTAAACATAAATTAGGCGCGAGGGTCCTGTCTTCTTCGTCCAGGCGTGCTGAGTCTAATTATGGTCCTGAGAACGTCCAATTTTACCATACCTGGAAACCCCTAATTCAAAAGCTGCAAAACCCTAATGCTCAATAATGGTGAAATCGTATTGAGTGCACAAAAACGCAATTAAATGGTACAGTTAGCATCAGAATCCATCAATGAGTAATAATCCATAAGAAGAATGCAATGATTATGCTTGAAAATCAAAATACGATTAAGCTTATTTCATGAAAAATTTAGAGTTCTGTATACCAATCCTGGATGTTTTGATGGTTGTTTCTGATTGGAACGTGATCAGTGATCTCCAAGGAAACTATTGAAACAAGAATGGAGGCTTGAATCGACCTAGAACCTGCTTTTCAGTTTTGAGCTTTTTAGAGAAAATTCCAAGTTTGCAATGTGTTCTTTAGCGCAGCTTAGTGTGTATCCCCATTAGGGTTATGATCCTGACATATATATGAATCAATTAGGTTAACAAATTGGATCCAAATCTCTTGTAATCATTGATTGAATATTTGATTTTTTTCCATTATGTTTTCAATCTTTTTCACATGGTTTTTGTATCAATTATGCTCAAATCAGACCAAATCTTTCCCTATTGACCTATGCACGAAATATTGAAGGCAAAATATGCATGAAAAGATTTATTAGGTCAAGTTATATATTTTTCACATATTTAAATGATTTAAATGAATTAATATAAATAATAATTCAAATAAATAAATAAAAAATGAGAAAATACTTCCCTTTGGGCCAAGTGGTCGTGCACATGCTTAGAATGATGAATCATGGAAGAAAAATGGGCCCATTAGCAATTTTAGGTCATTTGGATCAAAGTTGACTTTTCAAAATATCCAAATATTTCCCAACTTCCACAAGGCATAACTTGCTCAATTTTTAAGCTTTTCTCATGTTCTTGGACATTTTGGAAAGGTCTTTGAGTCCTCTAACCAACGCCTTTGGTCCCATGTCATTTTGATTTACCAATCTCAAGTTATGGCCTTTGACTTAAAGTCCCTTTTTGTTGACTTTTGAAAATGACCTATAATGTTGAAATTGATAACTTTTTGTGAGAGCATTTCTTGGACTTGAAGTATGAAGATGAGTTGTAGGAAATGTCTTTCTCTTCAAAATGAGCTTTGGATGGGATTTTTCTGATAATCCATGTGAAAGTTATGCCCTGGTCAATTTCAGTTGACTTTTTTCAGCTGTCCAAATAAGGAAACTTTTGCATCTTTGATGATTTCTGAGCCAAATTTTGAGAATCATGATCAAGCATTGATCAAATGATGTTTGTGGCTTCAAAATTACATGTTGACCAAAAATTTGGACTTTTGACTGTCAAATGACCATTTTGCCCCTACAGTTGACTGTAGTGCAATTAGGTTTTTTGACTGTGCAATTTTGAGCTGAATGCCTTAAAACTTGATATGAGGATACTTGACCATATTTGTAGGCATATGAGACTTGATTGGACCTTTGAAAACTTCATTTTCTTGGTCAGCACACAAACCCTAGTTTTGACTGTATAGGAGACCTTTGCATTGTGCAACCCTTGGGGAATTTTGTGACTTGGCTTGGCAATTTCTTGAAGAATATGGGAGGGCAAATTTTGGGGTACAACAGTGCGAAATTAAATAAATGTATAAATATTAAAATGCAATGCAAATGTATTTATATTAAAAATGTTTTATATTTATTTTTTGTGTGAGAAAATAATTTATTTAAACCCTAGACATAAGAGAAAAAATATTATTATTTTTGAAAGGATGAAACCCTAGTTTTCAATTAAAATAAAATATATGTTCTATATTATTATTTTGTCCATTTTTGTATAAGAAAATAATAAATAATATAATATATAAATATTAAAAATTAAGTATTTGTAGAAAATAATATTTTACGTGTATAAATAATATAATAAAAAATGTTAAGTATTTTTTAAATGTATTTACAAATTTAAGAAGATAAGTTCTATAAACTATTTTTTTATGCAAAAAAATAATAAATAAAATAAAATAAAAATGTAAAAAGTAAAGAAATTATTTTTCATGATTTTGATGATTCAAAAAAAAAAAAAGTAATAAATATAAAAATATAAAAAGAAATATGAAAAATAAAACATATATGCCAGAGGGTGCAAATAGTGGTCAGAGGGGTGTGAAAATCAAAAACAGAAGGCCCAAGGCGCCAAAGGCCCATAACCATCGTCCCTGTCCTCCAGCCATGTCCTGCGCGCGCGTTTGCCTTCAAACCTGTAACTCTCAGATGCTTACACAAAAACAAAAAACTTATAACATGAAACTTGTGACATTTGAGCTCACGATTCCAACCATATAAAATTTGTAACCTAACTCTCAAAGATCATGGAGAATTTTAATGGCCCTAATTCGTGACCTAGAAATTTTATGAACTTCAAGCTTCAAATTCTCACAACATAGTTAATATAAATGAGAAGTATGCATATGTACAGCTTCACCATGTTATAGACTACATCTTTTATTCACAAATCGTGGCTTGAGGATGCCTAAATAGAGAGATAGAGTTTTGAAAAATACCTCATTCAGTTGGATTTGGACAAAGCAATGTAGGGACTTTGATGGAGGCCTGAGGATCGTGTGAGCTTCCTTGAACTTCCTTCAAGCTATTCCAATGCCTAGCTTGCTCTGTGGATGGCCAGAAGTCTCTACACAAGTCAAGTTGCAAGCTCCAAGTTTGAAAATGGCAATGGCTGGAACAGGGCTTACAGATGCAGGACAAGGGCTTGGATAGCTTTGATATGATGTGTATGAAGTATTTCAAGTGTCAAGCCACAAAATGCACGAGCAAAAAAATGAATTGGCAAGGATTTTGCAGAAGTTCTGAGTTTGGGCAGAAATTTGGTGTTTTTGTGTTTGAGAGAGTTTCAAATGTCAAGCAAGCCTCCTTAGCATTGTAATGAGTTGGTATATTTGTATAGAAATGACACAAAGGTCAACCCTTACTAGCTGTACAAGTTTTTAGCATCTTTTGCAACTTTTCTTGCAATTTAAGCAAAGTGAAATGACAAATGCAACATGCTTATACTGGCTACCTCAAGGGCTGATAAGAGTTGTTATACATTGCTTGAGACCTTTGGAAATTGTTTGCATCAAAGGGACAGGTCCAAGGCTCAAGATGGACAAAATTGCAAAAGCTCACCTTTATGAAAATGGCAATGTGAACTTTATGCCTAAAATGGAATTACAACTTGTGTAAAGTTCCAAAAGCAAAGATAAAGCCTCTAACCTCTGAGTTTGCATTTAATTATGAAGTTTATAGTGAGTTTAGGACCTGCAAAGCAAGATACAACCATCATGAATCTGATTTACAACTTGATACTTTGTGAAAATGGCATGAACAAAAGTGATAAAATGCCAACTTCTCCTCTTCGATTCTCCTAACCAAAAATGATCTTGGAGAGTTCTTGGACATTTTGGAAATCTTGCAATGTGCTTTGTAATCCATCTTTGAAATGAATTTTGAGATACCTCTTGGAACTAGGTGAAAAATGACCATGAAGTTGGGTCCAAAACCTGCCTAAATTAGGGCAAAATTTCACTAAGTTATTTAGTTCATGGACCTATATTCACAAATTCATAACTTGAGATCCAAGCATATTTTGGGAAAAGTTTGTGAAGCAAAGTTTTAGATTTCATGGAGGACTACAACTTTCATGTTGGAAGTTTTCTTTTAATCAAATTGCATCATGGTTAAAAAGTGGTGGAAAGTTGGGAAAAAATAAGAAAATTTTCATACTTAGAAAAATTCTAAGTTATGAAAATTTTCAAATTCAAAACCCTAATTTTCAAAATTGATTTTCTTGGTGAACAAGTTTCATATTTTGACATATCTTGATTAATTATGACCCTTGGCATTTGATTTTGACCAAAAAGTCAAAGTTTGACTTTTCAGTGTACAGTTGACTTTTGATCAGTTGACTGGAAAATTCATCTGTCAATCCAATGAACTTGAGATCTTTTGAACTATGTGATTAGGTAAAGATGATGTAATTGAACCCTTGAAATCATGCTTGAACTCAATTGGTCATTGTCTAGGTTAAAAATCAGAAATTGCCCTTTCTCAGTCAAAACCCTAATTTTGACCATTTTGCCCTTTTGATGATTTGATCAAATTTCTTGAGGAATTGTGATCCAAACTTGATCAAATGGTACATATGAGTCTAAAATGTTGTTGTGGATCAAAAATTATGAAGTTTGACTGTAAATTGGCCATGGTTGACTTTTCCCCTAATACAGTTGATTTTTAGGTCAACTGTCCAATTGATTGATCAAAAATGTGGTTCAAGGCTTGAACTTAACATGAGCAATCTTAGGGGTCCAAGATGGTGTATGAAAGTCACATGAAGCATTGATGGTCCAAAAATCCTTGTGCGACCTCAAACCCTAATTTCAGGTTATCAGTGCAAGATGAGATGTCTTGAGCTGACCAAACCCTAATCTTGTCTTGAGTCCAAGAAGTCTTGTGAGAAAAATCTTAATAAATGAGAGAGCAAATTTTGGGGTACAACAATATGTTTATCTGGATTTTTCTGGTTTTCAGGGTTTTTGGTGATCCTTTATAAGTCTTATACCCGGACTTGGGAAAACTTAAGATTGGATGGGTGATATAATAACTTCAACTTATATGGAGAAAGTCCTTAGTGAGTTGTTTTGAAAAACTCTCGCTCAGTGGAGGCCCTTTTGGGGTAGTATTTGTTGAACAAGCAAGTTGTGAAAACATTACTACTTTCAACCTAGGAGCCTGTGAAGCTGAGAGATGTATAACCCTTAACCCATATTGGCCTTGTTTAGTGAGGATATTATCCAGGAGTTAATTCTGGTATAGTTGTTACGTGATACTGCACTCAGACGAGTTTTTCCTGTGAATATTACTAATTACCGAGTAAGTTATGACATTGGTAATATTTAAAGGAAGATTGAGGACTCTGATATTTCCTTAGAACCTTATTCTACAATTGATTAAACCATTAGTCCTTACCTTGGGGGTAGTACCTTTGGCTTCATGCTTGTGACGTCGAACCTATAAACCCCATGTTTGTGATCTTGTGTGTGATTTTTGCTGTTGTACCCCAAAATTTGCCCTATCATTTTCATCAACATTTCTTATCACAAGGCTCTTGGAACTCAAGTTCAAGCTAGGGTTTGCTCTGCTCAAGACACCTCCTTGCACTGTTGACCTAAATTAGGGTTTGAGTTTGCACAGGGATTTTTGGACCTTCAATGCCCAAATTGACTTTCATACTTCATGTTGGACTCATAAGTTTGTCCATACCAAGTTTCAAGCCTTGAATCAAATTTTTGCCCAGTCAATTGGACAATTGACCTAGAAATCAACTGTATTGGGGAAAAAGTCAATTGTGACCAATTTACAGTCAAACCTCATGAATTTTGACCCACATCAACATTATGAACTCATATGAAACATTTGATCAAATTTGGACCACAAATCCACAAGAAATTTGATCAGATCACCAAAAGGGCAAAATGGTTATTTTTAGGGTTTTGACTGTACAAAGGCAATTTTTGAATGTTTGACCTAGCCAATGGCAAATTAAGCTCACCATTGACTCAAGGACTCAATGACATTATCTTGACCTATTCAACAAGTTCAAAAGATCTCAAATGCATGGGATTCACAGATGAATTTTTCAGTCAACTGATCAAATTTTGCCTGTATACTGAAAAGTCAAACTTTGACTTTTTGGTCAAAATCAAGTGCCAAGGGCCATTTTTCATCAAGATGTGTCAAATTATTAAACTTGTTCATCAAGAAACCCAAAATTGCAAATTAGGGTTTGAAATTGAAAAAATTTCATAACTTAGAATTTTTCTAAGTTATAAAATTTTCTTAATTTTTCCTAATTTTGTCCCACATTTTCACCATGATGCAAGTGGATTCAAACAAAACTTACAACATGAAAGTTGTAGTCCTCCACAAAGTCTACAACTTTGATTCAAAAGGTTTTCTCAAAAGAATCTTGGATCTCAAGTTATGGTTTTTGGAACAAGGGTCCCTAAAACTTTTAACTTAGAGAAATTTTGCCTTAGTTTAGGCAGAATTTTGACCCATCTTCTTGGCCATTTTTCACATAGTTCCTCTTGGAGTCTCAAGTTGCACTTCAAAGATGGATTATAATAAATGTTGCAAGATTTCTAAGTTGTCCAAGAACTCCTCAAACACATTTGTGGTTAGGGAGAATCGAATGCTTGAAGTTGGCAAAAACTCACTTTGATCCATGGCCAATACATGTTCATACAAGTTGCAAAATCTGTCCAAACTAGCTTTGTACTTAATTACAGGTCTCTAAACCCTTCAACACTCAAAAATTAAATGCAAACTCATTGGACATTGGTGTTATTCTGATCATTAGAGCTTGGCACAAGGAATAAATCCATTTTGGGCATAAAGGTAGCACTTCCATTTTCATAAAGGCAACTTTATGTCAACATTACTTCTCTTGAGCCTTGGACCTCTTTCTTTACAGCAAACAAGTTCCACAAACTCAGGCAAAGGTACAAGAAACTTATGCATGCTTGGAGATATCCTGTACATGCCTACCTCATATCACTTCACACTTTTCTTTCAAAACAAGTCAACTTGCCAAAAGGACACAACTTGCATATCTGATATATTCAACTCTTGCCAACATTTCAAACAAGTTTTGTGCATTGCCTTGAGCCAGAAACACGATTTTTTGAACCCTCAAGCCTTCCAAAACACCAAATCACTTTCTTCTTGCAAAACAGGGCACTCCCTGCAGATTCACATCCATCACACTAACCACCCGTGCGTTTGGCCTCAAACTTGGTCCAATACCTTCCATTCAACTCACTCAAGCTATCCCAAACCTCCATTGCCAACTGTAACTCCATTTACAGTGTTCACCATTTCTGTTTTGAAGCTTTGTAGATTGAGTTCTATAGAGAGATTCAGACCATTTCAAAACAAACTAAGCATTGAGAAAGGTCCAGGGAACATCAAGCGAGCTCAAAAGAACCTCAGGCCTCACTGAAAGTTACTGCATTGCCATACTCGAGCTTGACTGAAACATGTATTTCTTAAACTTCTATATCTCTATTTAGGAACATTTAGCCTTAGGTTTGTGAATGAAAGATGTAGTACTCATTACCATGAAGCCATACATATGCTCAGTTTTCATTTATATTAAGTGTGCTAAGGGAATTTCATCCATGAACATGCTGAAAAAGTTAGGTCAGATTTTAGGGCCAGAGAAATTCTCTCTGGTCTTTGAGAGTTAAGATTAATGCTTTATATGGTTAAAATCGTGGTTTAATGCTCTACAAGTTTGATGTTGTGAGTTTTGGCAAAAGATCACGTTTCCAGGATGTTCAAGTTGGAACCAGGCGCACGCGTTTGATAGTTCTGGAGGAAGAAGATGAAGTAGCTGGGCTGGGTCTGGCTATTTCTCACTTTTGAGACCCCCCCCCCCTTTTCAGTTTCACACCCCCTGGTCCAATTTCTTTATATTTTGTTATGGCAAAATACCCTTTTTAGTCCTTTAAGTTTACCCCAAGGTCCATTTTGGTCCTTTATCTAAAAAAAGTGTCAAACTGGTCCTATAATTCTTTCAAAAGGACCATAGGAGTCCTTTCCGTCCATTTTGGTCCTTTTTGGTTCAGCCCATCCTTCTTTATTTCAATTTGTAACTCCATTATCTTATGTTTCAGCCCATCCTTCCTTTCCTTTAGATGATGTATCTCCATCTTTGCTCCATCAAGCTCATTTTGCAGCTTCTCCAATGAACCAAAAAGGACCAAAATGGACGGAAAGGACTCCTATGGTCCTTTTGAAAGAATTATAGGACCAGTTTGACACTTTTTTTAGATAAAGGATCAAAATGGACCTTGGGGTAAACTTAAAGGACTAAAAAGGGTATTTTGCCTTTTGTTATTTTTGAATTTTTATTTCATTTATGATTTTATCATTTTATCCCGAAATATAAAAAATGCTTAAAAATATTTTCACATTTTTTTTACATTTATTTAGCATATTATTCCATTTTTTCTAACATTAAAACATTTTAATACTTTTCATTATTTGTTTAATCTTAAAAATAATGTAAATAATACTTTTATTTTTATTTCTTATTTTATTCACACTGAAAATATTTTCTTGAATATATTTTATACATAATTAATATATATATATATATATATATATATATATATATATATATATATATATATATATATATATATATATATATATATATATATATATATATATATATATATATATACTTTTATTTTTATTAAATAATTAGAATAAAAATATAAAAATATTACCTTTTTATTTTTTATTATTATACCTTTTCTTCAATATATTTCATTTTTGTACATATTAATATATTTTTGTATATGAATAATATATAATATTATTTTCTTAAGGAAAATTAGGATTTCCCCCTTAATTAAATAAAATCAACCTTTATTTTATTTTATTTCTTTACACCTTTTTCACATTAAAAAAATACTTTACATACATAAACATAAACAAAATAAAAACTTCTTTTTTGCATGATACATTTTATTTAACATTTATTTATTTTGTTTATTTAAATAATTGTACATTTAAATATTGTTGCATTGAGATTCAATTTGGATGTAATAGTAATCTAGGGTTTACATTTCTTGTCAAATACCCCTTATTCAAAAATTGTACCCCCATCCCCATAATCATGTTGTAATAGCTTAGAATTTAAATTCTCGCATTTAACGCTTTCAATTATGCCATGATTAGAGAATTAGGGTTTGTATGCCAAAATCAAATTAACAAATAGTTTGACCTAATCAAAGACAAAAATGCATGAAAAAACAAATACAATGCACACTTGCACCCCTAGGGTTACAATCCACTTGTTGCCTTCAAAAATGGGCCATGGTATGCATGTTAAGTACTTTGGCAAAATAAAAACAAACAAAAGATCATAGTCCCTCGATGACGCTATTTTGGTTGCCTAAACAAAAATGATCAAGTCCCTCAAGAAAATTGCCAAAGATACTTGACACAATTACTATCATGGTCTATACTATGACCTGCGCCTGTCTCGTTTAACATCCTAACACAAGGTTGTTCACCAAATGCAATGGTGAAACAACACTGTTAAAAGGGTTAAAAACATACGAAAGATCTTTGAGTAAAATAGGGTAGATAGCTCTTAGTTACTTGATCGAAAGCTTGCAAAACATCCTTGCTATTTTCAAACACACTTCACAACACAATTTCAAAATCCAACTTTCAAACATTGAAAACTTTTTCAAAAGACAAAAACACCTTTGTATACATTCCAACAAGAATCATTACAAAGGTTGCCACAACGATGACATCTTTTCAAAACATCTTTCAAAACCACACACAAAGCATCATTTCAAACAATTGAAAAGCACCATTTCAAACAATTGAAAAGCAATGCAAGTGATCTAAACAAGTAACTAAGATCCCATGGATAACCATGGATGAAAAGGGTGCTTGCACCTTCCCTTTTCATAATCTACTCCCCGAACCCAAGAAAACATCTCAAAGGTCTTTCCTGTGCTTTTTGACCTTTCCTTAGGATAAAATAAAAAGCCGGTGGCGACTCTTGCTAAACCGAAACATTTGCGAACACAAACGCAAAATCCCAAGTCAGTTCTCCCACCGTATCATAGAACTGGCGACTCTGCTGGGGATAACTTTAAAAGTGGAGTAACCTTAGGGTTTAGATCACCTTTTGCATGCTCATCTTGATTGCTTTGATTGCTTTACATTTGGTTCTCTTGTTTGGGTTTGAATCCTCCACCCGGATTTTGGGAAACATTCATAGGTAAATAGCAATACGTTGTGGAAACTGTGCGGGGTATACCGACATGGTTGAAGCAATAGCTATATTAGTGCGACATATTTGTGAGTATCGGTAGCCTTTGAGTCAATCAAAGAGAATACGGGGCCGCTGAGTAATGTCATGAAGCACTAATGAACTCTTAGAACCTTACTTGACCATCTTGGCCTTTTTTAGGGGTAGTGAGATGACCGCTTTGGTACAGTCCGAAGTTGGTAGATACTCGATGCTACACTCATTGAGGGTTATTTTCTTGGAATATTTTGGTCGCCAGTTAAGTGGCTAAACCAAAACAATGAACACAGAAAATAATCCAGTGATATTGAGCTCTTTAGAACCCGGTTACTATTTGTAGGACAGGTTGAGCCAACTAACTTCAAGAGGGTACTTACCTATGAAACCTCATGCAAGCCTGAAACTAGGATCTTGTGTGACTTGCTTGTACATATGTTTGTGCATGAATCATGAACATCATAAAGCATCATATACATCCACTAACCATTTCAAGGGTTTGGATCTTCATCTTTGTTCTTGTTTTGTAGGTTATAGAATCTCTTCGCAGGAAAACAATTCAAGTCAACCTTGTGAGAATCCCTCCTCAGCTCAAGGAGCTTACTTCCAAGATTCCAGAGAATTCTCTTTTCAGTGAAAGGCATGGTAGACTTCTCAACTTGGTCAACTCCAACATTGAAGAAGACATGGTGAAAGTTCTCTTCTAGTTCTTTGACCCCTTACACCAGTGTTTCACATTCCCTGATTACCAACTAGTACCTATTTTGGAGGAATTTTCTCAACTCCTGAGGATTCCTATTATTCATCAACTACCCTACAACGGTACGGAAAAAGAACCAAAGCCTGAAGATGTTGCTCAAGCTTTACACTTGCAACCATCTGATATCAAAGGTCATTGGGAAACCAGAAGTGGTGTCAAAGGTTTCTTGGCAAAGTTTATGTTTGAGAAGGCACAAGACTGCTGGAACTCTCTAGATCTACAAGCTTTTGAGGAGATTGTAGCACTTCTCATCTATGGGTTGTTCTTGTTCCCAAACCCTGATCAACTTATAGATGTGAATACTGTCAAGATTTTCATATCTCAGAATCCTGTGCCTACATTGCTTGGGGATATCCTACACTCATTTTACACACGAACAATGAGGAAAAAAAGGTGTTCTCATGTGTTGTACTCCTCTCCTAACAAGGTGGTTTATTTCTCACCTTCCACAATTAGTTTTGAAGAATGAGCAGGGTTTAAGGTGGTCACAACAGTTTATGACCCTCACATATTCTGATGTTCATTGGTGTTCTCGGTCCAAAGAAAATGTCATCATCATTGATCGTTGTGGGGAATTCCCTAATGTCCCACTACTTGGCATTAAGGGAAGCATTACCTACAACCCATGTTTAGCTCTAAGACAGTTTGGATATGCTAGAAGGGATGGCCCTCATGATATGCTGATTCCTGACTTGGTTTTTGACTTCGACAACGATGCGCAAGGACTTCGACAAAGGTTCATCAGAGCTTGGAGGATGCCCAACAAAGTGGATAGTAAGACACTAGGACACAAGAATTCCATCCCCCTTGAGCCTTATCTCAAGTGGGTACGAACCCGTGCCCAAAATCTTATGATGCCATACCCTCACATTCTCACCGTGATCAAAGAGCCTGTTATGGAAGGAGAGGTTCCATACACCCTCCTACATCCTGACATGCCGACATCATTGGAAGAATTACAAAAGAGTTAGATCTAACTCAAAGAAGAACAAAATACTTTTGAAGCCAGCTTCTATGCCAGTGAGAAGAAGGTTTTGGAACTTATCTGCCGACTTCATGAGGAGGAAACTCTCAATGCTTACATCTCACCAAATAGGATGCGCAATGTCTTTTTACATTAAGAATTTTGTAATATTTTTCCCATGGGGCACTTATGTACTAACAAATTTCTTCTTAATATGACGTGTGTTCTTTTTGTTTGCAACAAATTTGAATTTCTGAATCCTTGAATGCATTACATGAATAACATATCATTCATCATATGCATAAACAGGTCTTCATACCAGGTTTCCTTATCTTCCTGCTGTTTATTTCAGCAAGATGGATTTGGAGCAGACGGTTAAGGATCTGCAAGCGTAGAACTCTCAATTCCAGCAACTCCTCATGACATTAGCAAAGGGTCAAGAGGACCTTAAAGCACTGTTGGAGAAAGATAAAGAGAAAAATAAGAAAAGACCTGGTGTGGTCATTATGGGAAGGAGGTTTGAAAACCATGCTAGAAAAGTGCTCGAGTTCCCCTCAATGTCTGATGAAGGGGCTGGTAAAGGAAAAGGAACAACGATTCCTTCTGAATCTGAGGTTGAAGAGGAGGAAGAGGAAGAAGACAAATATTACTCCGAACAGCAATATCCCCCGGCGGATGATAAATTTAAAAATCTTGAGGATAGGTTGGCAGCCATGGAGTTGCAAAGGGTACCTGGTTTAGATTTCGAAGAACTAGGGTTGGTCGCTGGGATCGTCATTCCTCCCAAGTTCAAAGTTCCTACATTTGCTAAGTATGACGGTTTGTCCTGTCCAAAAATGTATCTAAGATCCTACATCAGAAAGATCCAACCCCACTCTTCTGATAAGGATCTTTGGGTCCATTTTTTCCAAGACAGTTTGTCAGGCACACAATTGGACTGGTTCTATCAACTCGAGAGATCGGAGGTTCATAACTGGGAAGACTTAGCTGCTGCTTTCTACCGACAATACCAATACAATGCTGATTTAGCGCCTACTCGTACTCAACTACAAAGTATGTGTATGGCTTCCAAAGAGGGATTTAAAGAGTATGCCCAGAAGTGGCGTGATCTGGCTGGAAGGGTACAACCACCATTATCGGATAGAGAGCTGGTTTACATGTTTTTAGGGACCCTGTCTGGCCATTTCTTCAATCATTTAATCGGGAGTTCCTCCGCGGGATTCACCGAATTAATTCTGACCGGTGAAAGGGTCGAGGTCGGCATTAAAAGTGGTAAGATTCAGAAAGATGTCTTCGCGTCCACTGCTATTAAGAAGACCTTCCCAGCTAAGAAGTAAGCTTTTGCTGTTTATTCTCATAAAAGCCAAGGAAGAATCGAGCACCGACCAACTGTGGGGGCTGTGATGATCCAAAACTCTTCAAATGATCAACCTCGTAGCAATCAACCAAGATCTAATCAGCAAAGGGTAGAAAGGCCACAACAGCAATTCACCCGAATCAACATGACACTGGCTCAAGTACTCCCTCATTTGCTAAAGTTGAATCTTACCAATTTGAAGGAAGCGCCAAAGAACCCTAATACCTCTTCTCCATATTACCACTCCAACGCAAAATGTGCTTACCACTCTGACAGTGTAGGGCATGATACCAACAACTGTTGGGCTCTTAAGAACAAAATCCAAGACTTAATTGACGCCCAAGAAGTAGAATTCGATGCGCCCGAAAATCCGAATGTGATTTCTGCCCCAATGCCCAAGCACAGTCATAATGTTCATGCTGTTATGGAAGACCTTCATGTTACCAATGTTGCTGACCTTTTGACTCTGTTACCAGTGATTAAAGTGAATTTGATGAGAGCCGGGATATTCCTAAGCTGTGGAAAAGACTGTTACTTTTGTTTAAACTTGCGAGCTGACTGCCCAATGTTGAAATCAGGCACCCAATGCCTGATGGATACCCAAGAGATACTCTTTCAAAAGACTCTTGTTGATACCTTCACTCCTGTTACTCCTGCTACCTTTGTTACTCCTACCAATGACATTGCAATAATAACCATCTCCGATAATCTTCCCAAGGCCTACAAAAGGCCTGTCAAGATTACGTCTGATCCTAAGTTTGTGCCGTTAAAAATCACCATGCCGGGACCTGTCTCGTATCAATCTAACAAGACGATACCATGGAACTACGGAGGAGAAATCTTCTACCATGGTGTCAAACAGATTGAATCAGTCCAAGAGAATTCTGATGGTGAAACCCCCGATATAGGGAATATTGCAGGAATAAGCAAGATAACTTGCAGCAGAAGGATATTTTCTCCGGAGATTGCTCCTTCACGAGCAGTCTTCGGACCCTCGAGAGTTTCTGTTCCTATCAAGCCATTTGTGCAAAGCCCGATAATTGAAGAAGTTGATGTACCCAAAGCTGGACCCTCTGATGTTACTTCCGAAAAAGGTAAGGGGATACTAGAAGCGCCTGTCAGGACGAAGGCTCATACTGTGGTTATCCCTGAGACCACCCAGAAAGAGATGGAAGAAATCTTAAAGATAATCAAGAAGAGTGACTACGATGTCGTGGAACAGCTAGGGCAGACCCCTTCCAAAATCTCCATGTTGGCTCTCCTACTCTGCTCTGAGGCTCATGCTAAGGCCTTAATCAAATTTTTAAAGAAGGCACACGTGCCTCAAGAAACTTCGGCTGACCAGTTTCAAGAGTGCATGGCTAGCCTTACTACTGATAATGGTCTTGGTTTTTCCGATGCTGATTTGACCCCTAAGGGAAGGAAACACAATGACGCGCTGCATGTCTCAGTAGAATGCAGGGGAACCACACTTTCCCATGTCCTGGTGGATACCAGTTCATCTTTGAATGTACTACCGAAGAAAGCGTTGGATAGACTGGACTGCGAAGGTTTGACCCTGAAACCCAGTAACATCGTTGTTAGAGCCTTCGACGGTTCTAAGAGAATGGTTCATGGGGAAGTAGACATTCCTATCAAGGTGGGCACAAAAATTTTCAACTCTACCTTTTATGTGATGGACATCCGTCCTTCATATTCTTATTTGTTGGGAAGGCCGTGGATCCAGAATGCTGGGGCAGTCACTTCCTCTCTACACCAAATGCTAAAATATCCAGTTCAGGGACAGATTATAACGGTTCATAGGGAGTAAGAGTACATGATAAGTCACCTCAACTCCTTCCGCTACGTGGAGTTGGATGGCGAGTTCATAGAAACGCCTTTCCAACATTTCAAAGAGGTTCCTCTTGAAGTCACATTTGCGAAGACAATGATTGATGCGCCTATTATTTCCAAGCCTGTGTCTAGGATGGCATGCCTCAAAGATGCAGAGGCTGTAATCAAAGAAGGAAGGAGTACAATGTGGGGGAAACTGCCTGAGTTTTCTCACAAGACAGACAAGTTCGGACTAGGTTTTACTGCTGTTGGCCAAAAAGCTGTGCGTCGCTCCAGGGCCGGAGGACCACCCGTAAAGATCACTCACCATGGAATTAATGCCTTAGAAGATGATGATGAAGAGGACAACTTTGAAGATTGGATCTTTCCAACCGTAGAAGGAGGATTAAGCAACTGGGAAGCGAAGGACTTTATTCCCATCACTTTCATCAACCAGTAATTTATCTTTGAACAATTTCCTATTTTGGTCTGTAATAACTAAACAATTCGTACACTATTTTCACCTTATGCCTTACCCGGGGCATATAGGTCCGTTTGTAAGGGCTTTATTTTTTTCATTATCATATGCCATGTTTAATGAATCATTGGACGTTTTCATCTATAAACTGTTGTGTTCATTTTCTTTCCTTTTACATTTTGTTTTGCTTAAGGATGGCTATCCCTTACACACACCCACACTCACAAAATGCAGGTACCCATCCACTCCGGATTCCATGGGTAACTATTCTGCTTTAGCCTTCGGTGACTCTGAAGATTTGGTCAATCATATTGAGTACGAAGTTGACGAAGACTGTGAAGTGCCGGGAGAGTTAGCCATACTTTTGCAACAAGAAGAGAGGTTTATTCTTCCCCATGAAGAGTTGCTAGAAACCATCAACTTGGGAACAGAGGAAGACAAGAAAGAGGTTAAGGTAGGTACTAACCTGGAACCAAATGTCAAAGAGCGTTTAGTTCAGATGCTAAATGAATATGTTGACATCTTCGCCTGGTCCTACGAAGACATGTCGGGGTTAGATACAGATATCGTGGTTCACTGTCTCCCTACAAGAGAAGATTGTCCATCGGTCAAACAAAAATTCCGCCAAATGAGGCCCGACATGTCTGAGAAGATCAAAGCTGAGGTAATGAAGCAATTCAATGCTGGCTTTCTGGCTGTTACCTCCTATCCACAATGGGTTGCTAACATTGTGCCCGTGCCTAAGAAGGACAGCAAAGTCAGAATGTGTGTGGACTATAGGGACCTAAACAGGGCTAGCCCTAAAGATGATTTTCCCTACCACACATCGACATATTGGTTGACAACACAGCTCAACACAAGGTATTTTCCTTCATGGATGGGTTCTCGGGATACAACCAGATCAAAATGGCCCCCGAAGACATGGAGAAAACTACTTTTGTCACGCAGTGGGGTACCTTCTGCTACAAAGTGATGCCATTCGGACTGAAGAATGTTGGGGCAACCTATCAACGTGCTATGGTAGCTTTGTTTCATGACATGATACATCATGAGATTGAAGTCTACGTAGACGACATGATAGCCCGTTCACAGACAGAAGAAGAACACCTTGACCATTTGCAAAAGCTGTTTGTCAGATTGAAGAAGTATAAGCTCAGACTGAACCTAAGCAAGTGCGCTTTTGGAGTTAGGTCTGGTAAACTTTTGGGATTTATCGTCAGCAACAAGGGCATTGAGGTTGATCCTGCTAAAGTCAAAGCTATATAAGAAATGCCTGCCCCCCGCACTGAAAAGGAGGTTAGAGGTTTCTTGGGACGCTTAAACTATATTGCGAGGTTCATTTCTCACCTAACATCTACCTGTGAGCCAATCTTCAAGTTGTTGAAGAAAGATCAGGTGGTTGAATGGAACAACGATTCTCAAGTTGCTTTTGATAAAATCAAGAAGTATTTGCTGGAACCTCCTATTTTGATGCCACCCATCGAAGGAAGGCCGTTAATCATGTATCTAACTGTTTTGGATAACTCAATGGGGTGCGTACTGGGCCAACATGATGAGTCTGGCCGAAAAGAGCATTCCATTTATTACCTTAGCAAAAAGTTTACCGACTATGATACTCGCTACTCACTGCTCGAGAAAACTTGTTGCGCTTTGGTATGGGCTGCTCGCCGACTAAGGCAGTATATGTTGACTCATACCACTCTGATGATTTCCAAGATGGATCCGATTAAGTATATCTTCGAGAAGCCTGCTTTATCTGGAAGAATCGCTAGATGGAAAATGATTCTGACTGAGTATGATATCCAGTATACCACCCAAAAAGCTATAAAGGGGAGTGTACTAGCTGACCATCTAGCTCATCAAGCCGTCAAAGATTACCAATCTATGAGATTCGACTTCCCTGATGAGGACATCATGACATTGGACGACATTGAAGGTAACAGACCGTATGACGGACCTGAACAAGGATCCCGATGGACCCTGTACTTTGATGGTACTTCAAATGCACTTGGCAACGGTATTGGCACGATGCTTATTTCTCCAGAAGGTTACCATACACCTTTCACTGCCCGACTTTGTTTCAGCTGTACCAACAACATGGCTGAATATGAAGCTTGCATCTTTGGTCTCAAGGCTGCAATTGACCTAGGAATCAAACATTTGGTCGTATTTGGGGACTCGGCTTTGGTTATCAGTCAAATCAAAGGAGAGTGGGACACTAGACATCCTAATCTTATCCCATACAAAGAACATGTCCTGACATTATTGCCTCATTTCGAGCAGATTACCTTTGAGCACTTCCTGCGAGAAGAAAATCAGCTAGCAGATGCTCTGGCTACAATGTCTTCCATGTTTAAACTCAGCTGCGATAATGAGGCTCCCTAAATCACCATCGAGCGAATGGATGAACCTGCGCACTGTCATGAGATTAATACCGAAGAAGTAATGGAACAACCCTGGTTTCATGAAATCAAAAGGTATCTCCAGACTCGAGAATACCCTGAAGGAGCTTCCGTCAATGACAAAAAGTTCTTAAGGAGATTTGCTGCCAAGTTCTTCCTAAGCAACAATATCCTTTATAAGTGCAACCATGATTGTGTTCTACTTCGTTGTGTGGACAAGGTTGAAGCAGAGTTGATCATGACTGAAATACATAGTGGCACATTCGGCACCCACTTAAGCGGACATACGATGGCTAAGAAGATTCTAAGGGCAGGCTACTACTGGTCAACCATGGAAGCTGATTGTCATCAACATTCCCGTACTTGCCACAAATGTCAAGTCTACGCTGACAAAGTTCATATTCCTCCTGTTCCTCTCAACGTTCTAACAGCTCCTTGGCCATTCATAATGTGGGGCATCGACATGATTGGAGAGATCAAGCCCACGGCATCCAACAGACATCGCTTCATCCTGGTGGCTATTGATTACTTCACTAAATGGGTCGAAGCCGCCTCCTACGCCTCAGTTACAAAGAATGTGGTTGCCCGCTTCATCAAGCAGAATCTCATATGCCTGTACGGTATCCCCGACAGGATTATCACAGACAATGGTACAAGTTTGAACAACACTATGATCACCGCTCTGTGCGAGCAGTTCAAGATTTATCATCACAATTCATCTCCCTATCGGCCAAAGATGAACGGTGTTGTTGAAGCCGCAAACAAAAATATCAAGAAGATCATTCAAAAGATGACAGTCACCTACAAGGACTGGCATGAGATGTTACCATTTGCTCTGCACGGATATCGTACCACAGTGCGTACTTCAACAGGGGAAACCCCCTTTTCTTTGGTATATGGCATGGAAGCTGTTTTACTTATGGAAGTTCAGATTCCTTCTTTAAGGATTATGAAGGATGCCGGTTTGAGTGAAGACGATTGGATTCAGACCCAGCTTGATCAACTTAATTTGATCGACGAGAAACGACTTACTGCTGTTTGTCATGGTCATACGTATCAAAAACGGATGATCAAGGCTTTCAACAAGAAAGTCAGACATCAGGTATATCAAGTCGGAGATCTTGTAATCAAGCAGATCATCTTGCCGCAAAGTGATCCCAGGGGCAAATGGACTCCTACCTATGAAGGACCATTTATGATCAAGAACATCTTTTCTGGTGGGGCAATGATTCTGACCACCATGGACGGTGATGACTTGCCGCACCCTGCGAACGCAAACATAGTCAAAAGATACTACGCATAAAATGACCCGACAAGTCGAAAACCCGAAAGGGCGATTTGGGCAAAAATAGGCATCCCGGTGAATCGAAAACCCGAAAGGGCGGTTCAGGAAAAAATTAGGGTTAAACAAAAAATCTGTAAACCCGACAAGTTGAAAACCCGAAAGGGCGACTTGGGCAAAAAAGGGTTTCCCGGTGGACTGAAAACCCGAAAGGGTGGTCCAGGCAAAAATTAGGGAATTAAAGCGTATGACTATGTCTCGTCGGATCACTTTAAGGACAATCTCTTCACCAAACAAGCTCCAAGCTTCTGATCAATCTAATCATCGACAGACGAAGTAGGGAATGGACAAGATACTCAGAGTTGTGAAGACCATAGCAGAATGGGAACCCCATGGAATTATTACACATAGCCATCTTTCGTTTGTATAAATTTTTTCTCAATATTACGACAACATTCTCTTACTAGGATGTCTGTCTCCTTTGTACAAAGATACTCACAAACGTTAATACAAAAATACTTCAAAGTGCAAAAATTTGCTTGCCTTTCCTTTCTTTATACACATATGTTTTATTTGGAAACGTCCAATGTTTTATTAAATAGGCATATGCATTTGAATATAATCGCTGCTTACAAATAAAACGAAATTGAGAAAGGATAATTACTGATAGGTTAAAGGTGTAGGAAGATATCCTTGTGCTATTCCAGAAGAAATCCCTTGCAGTATGTCATTCAGATCCTCAATAAAGCTAAAACCTTGGAGTATATATCCCCAGCGGAGTTAAATTTCAAGATCCCCAGTGGAGCCAGTGTATTTTAAACTTTATTCCTCAGCGGAGTTAAGTTTCAAAGTTCCCATCAGAATTAAGTCCCCAAACTCCCGATCCCCGGTGGAGCCCGAAAACCCTGAAATACCTATCCCCCAGCGGAGCTAGAATATCCTAAACCTTCTTCCCCAATGAAGTCAATTTTCTAAACTATCAATCCCCATTAGGAACCATTCAATTTTCCCCAACTTCCCCAATAGATTGGCGTACAACCCAAGCTCTTGATTTCCCCGACCGAGTAAACACTCTCCCCACAGAGTTACTTCCCAACAGACTGAGGATTCTAGTTCCTGTTTCTCCATTCAAAGCCTCCCAGGTTTTAACTCCCCAGTAGAGTTCGTCAGAGTTTTCCTTATTTCCCAGGAAAGTCATGAAGGATTCTCATTCCCCGCAAAAGTTGTCGAAGCCCTTGTTAAATCCCCACAAGTCACCAAGGATTTTCAATCCCCAGCGGTGGTCCCAGGATTTCTCATTCTCAACAATCAAAGATCTTTAATCCCCAAGCAGTCAGCAAGGATTTCTCATCTGCAACAATCAAAGACTTTTGAGTCCTCAGCATCAGTCAAGATTTACTTTCCCCGGCAGCAGTCAAGGATTTCATTCTCTCCAGTTATCAAGGATTTATTTTCCTCAGCAAGACAGCTAATCATCTTACATGCACATCCATTACATTCACATATTATAAACGTTGATGAAACACAGTTCACTGCATCATACATATCATGCAACATCACTTCATTTTTTATTTACATTTTACCCTTTTCAGGATAAGATTAAAAGGCTATCGTTAACATTTATTCAAATACAGTATGGATACACCCCAAACACGACGGTCATTATACTACTCATCCAGACTTCAGCAATCAGATACAGTATGGATACGCTCCAGACACAGAAGCCATTCTATTTCTCATTCAGATTCGACTATCAGCTTCAAGTTCAGATACGCTCCAAACACGGAAGCCATTCTGGCCCTCATACCAGAAGTTTGATTCTCCCCAGTGCAGTTGCCACGGAAGTCATTTTGTCACTTATTCAGATCCCAGTTACAGTTTCAGATACACTCCAGAAACGAAAGTCATCCTGCTACTCATACAAATCTTAATTTCAGATACAGTCCAGATACGCCCCCAGACACGGTTGCCATTCTATCACTCATTCGGAATTTATCCCAGCACACAGTTGCTCCGTACACAGATGTTTCTCTATTACCCATTCACAATACAGATACACTCCAGACACGGCAGTCATTCTGATATTCATTCAAAGATCAAATACAGTTACAGCTCGGATATGCTCTAGACACATACGCCATTCCCTTGCTCATACAAATCCAATCTCCAGATACAACTCAGATACGTTCCAAATACGGATACTATTCCGATGTTCATTCTACTAATTTTCAACAAATAAGTCTTGGATGGAATCTTTAAGCCCATCTCCAGCAAGATTCTACCATCTCCAAATGGCATCTTTAAGCCCATTCCCTCAATGATATTTTGACGAGTGCAAATTTACGGGCACTCTAGTGTCCAATCCTCTTTTACCTTCGAGTCACGAAAGGCAAACTTGCCAATCCAACTCTTCAGGTTCAAGAAGATTGAACAGGGGAAACTGTTGTACCCTAAAATTTGCCCTCTCATTTTCATCAACATTTCTTATCACAAGGCTTTTGGAACTCAAGATCAAGCTAGGGTTTGCTCTGCTCAAGACACCTCCTTGCACTGTTGACCTAAATTAGGGTTTGAGTTTGCACAGGGATTTTTGGACCTTCAATGCCAAAATTGACTTTCATACTTCATGTTGGACTCATAAGTTTGTCCATACCAAGTTTCAAGCCTTGAATCAAATTTTTGCCCAGTCAATTGGACAGTTGACCTAGAAATCAACTGTATTGAGGAAAAAGTCAGCTGTGACCAATTTACCGTCAAACCTCATAAATTTTGACCCACATCAACATTATTAACTCATATGAACCATTTGATCAAATTTGGACCACAAATCCACAAGAAATTTGATCAGATCACCAAAAGGGCAAAATGGTCATTTATGGGGTTTTGACTGTACAAAGGCAATTTTTGACTGTTTGACCTAGACAATGGCAAATTAAGCTCAACCATGGACTCAAGGACTCAATGACATTATCTTTACCTATTCAACAAGTTCAAAAGATCTCAAATGCATGGGATTGACAGATGAATTTTTCAGTCAACTGATCAAATTTTGACTGTATACTGAAAAGTCAAACTTTGACTTTTTGGTCAAAATCAAGTGCCAAGGGTCATTTTTCATCAAGATGTGTAAAATTATGAAACTTGTCCATCAAGAAACCCAAAATTGCAAATTAGGGTTTGAAATTGAAAAAATTTCATAACTTAGAATTTTTCTAAGTTATAAAATTTTCTTAATTTTTCCTAATTTTGTCCCACATTTTCACCATGGTGCAAGTGGATTCAAACAAAACTTACAACATGAAAGTTGTAGTCCTACACAACATCTACAACTTTGATTCACAAAGTTTTCTAAAAAGAAGCTTGGATCTCAAGTTATGATTTTTGGAACAAGGGTCCCTAAAACTTTTAACTTAGAGAAATTTTGCCTTAGTTTAGGCAGGATTTTGACCCATCTTCTTGGCCATTTTTCACATAGTTCCTCTTGGAGTCTCAAGTTTCACTTCAAATATGGATTATAGTACATGTATCAAGCTTTCCAAGTTGTCCAAGAACTCCTCAAACACATTTGTGGTTAGGGAGAATCGAATGCTTGAAGTTGGCAAAAACTCACTTTGATCCATGACCAATACATGTTCATACAAGTTGCAAAATCTGTCCAAACTAGCTTTGTACTTAATTACAGGTCTCTAAACCCTTCAACACTCAAAAATTAAATGCAAACTCATTGGACATTGGTGTTATTCTGATCATTAGAGCTTGGCACAGGGAATAAATCCATTTTGGGCATAAAGGTAGCACTTCCATTTTCATAAAGGCAACTTTATGTCAACATTGCTTCTCTTGAGCCTTGGACCTCCTTCTTTACAGAAAACAAGTTCCACAAACTCAGTCAAAGGTACAAGAAACTTGTGCATGCTTGGAGATAGCCTGTACAAGCCTACCTCATATCACTTCACACTTTTCTTTCAAAACAAGTTAACTTGCCAAAAGGACACAACTTGCATATCTGATATATTCAACTCTTGCCAACATTTCAAACAGGTTTTATGCATTGCCTTGAGCCAGAAACACGATTTTTTGAACCCTCAAGCCTTCCAAAACACCAAATCACTTTCTTCTTGCAAAATAGGGCACTCCTTGTAGATTCACATCCATCACACTAACTACTCGTGCGTTTGGCCTCAAACTTGTTCCAATACCTTCTGTTCAACTCCCTCAAGCTATACCAAACCTCCATTGCCAACTGTAACTCCATTTACAGTGTTCACCATTTCTGTTTTGAAGCTTTGCAGGTTGAGTTCTATAGAGAGATTCATACCATTTCAAAACAAAGTAAGCATTGGGAAAGGTCCAGGGAACATCAAGCATGCTCAAAAGAACCTCAGGCCTCACTGAAAGTTGTTGCATTGCCATACTCGAGCTTGACTGAAACAGGTATTTCTTAAACTTCTATCTCTCTATTTAGGAACATTTAGCCTTAGGTTTGTGAATGAAAGATGTAGTACTTATTGCCTTGAAGCCATACATATGCTCAGTTTTCATTTATATTAAGTGTGCTAAGAGAATTTCATCCATGAACATGCTGAAAAAGTTAGGTCAGATTTTAGGGCCAGAGAAATTCTCTCTGGTCTTTGAGAGTTAAGATTAATGCTTTATATGGTTAGAATCGTGGTTTAATGCTCTACAAGTTTGATGTTGTGAGTTTTGGCAAAAGATCATGTTTCTAGGATGTTCAAGTTGGAACCAGGCGCACGCGTTTGACAGTTCTGGAGGAAGAAGATGAAGTAGCTGGGCTGGGCCTCTCTATTTCTCACTTTTGACACCCCATTTTCAGTTTCACACCCCCCTGGCCCAATTTCTTTATATTTTGTTATTTTTGCATTTTTATTTCATTTCTAATTTTATTATTTTATCCCCAAATATGAAAAATGCTTAAAAATATTTTCACATTTTTTTACATTTATTTAGCATATTATTCCATTTTTTCTAACATTAAAACATTTTAATACTTTTAATTATTTGTTTAATCTTAAAAATAATGTAAATAATACTTTTATTTTTATTTCTTATTTTATTCACACTGAAAATATTTTCTTGAATATATTTTATTTTTGTAAATATTTTATTTTTATTTTATACATACTTAATATATTTAATATATATATATATATATATATATATATATATATATATATATACATATATACTTTTATTTTATTAAATAATTAGAATAAAAATATAAAAATATTACCTTTTTATTTTTTATTATTATACCTTTTCTTCAATATATTTTATTTTTGTACATATTAATATATTTTTGTATATAAATAATATATAATATTATTTTCTTAAGGAAAATTAGGGTTTCCCCCTTAATTAAATAAAATCAACCTTTTTTTAATTTTATTTCTTTACACCTTTTTCACATTAAAAAATGCTTTACATACATAAACATAAACAAAATAAAAACTTCTTTTTTGCATGATACATTTTATTTAACATTTATTTATTTTGTTTATTTAAATAATTGTACATTTAAATATTGTTGCATTGAGATTCAATTTAGATGTAATAGTAATCTAGGGTTTATATTTCTTGTCAAATACCCCCTATTCAAAAATTATACCCCCATCCCCATAATCATGTTGTAATAGCTTAGAATTTAAATTCTCGCATTTAACACTTTCAATTATGCCATGATTAGAGAATTAGGGTTTGTATGCCAAAATCAAATTAACAAATAGTTTGACCTAATCAAAGACAAAAATGCATGAAAAAACAAACACAATTCACACTTGCACCCCTAGGGTTACAATCCACTTGTTGCCTTCAAAAATGGGCCATGGTATGCATGTTAAGTACTTTGGCAAAACAAAAACAAACAAAAGATCATAGTCCCTCGATGACGCTATCTTGGTTGCCTAAACAAAAATGATCAAGTCCCTCAAGAAAATTGCCAAAGATACTTGACACAATTACTATCATGGTCTATACTATGACCTGCGCCTGTCTCGTTTAACATCCTAACACAAGGTTGTTCACCAAATGCAATGGTGAAACAACACTGTTAAAAGGGTTAAAAACATAAGAAAGACCTTTGAGTAAAATAGGGTAGATAGCTCTTAGTTACTTGATCGAAAGCTTGCAAAACATCCTTGCTATTTTCAAACACACTTCACAACATAATTTCAAAATCCAACTTTCAAACATTGAAAACTTTTTCAAAAGACAAAAACACCTTTGTATACATTCCAACAAGAATCATTATAAAGGTTGCCACAATGATGGCCTCTTTTCAAAACATCTTTCAAAACCACACACAAAGCACCATTTCAAACAATTGAAAAGCACCATTTCAAACAATTGAAAAGCAAAGCAGGTGATCTAAACAAGTAACTAAGAGCCCATGGATAACCATGGATGAAAAGGGTGCTTGCACCTTCCCTTTTCATAATCTACTCCCCGAACCCAAGAAAACATCTCAAAGGTCTTTCCTGTGCTTTTTGACCTTTCCTTAGGATAAAATAAAAAGTCGGTGGCGACTCTTGCTAAACCGAAACATTTGCGAACACAAACACAAAATCCCAAGTCAGTTCTCCCACCGTATCACAGTTGCATCATGCATTCATGCACCCATGAGCATTCTTTTGACCAGATATTCAAGGAACTTAAAAGAATCTCTTTTCAAACATCACAGGTATTTGATCATGGACGTTGGAAGGAGAAGCATCCAAAAGTATAGTTTCAGAAAACCTGAAGTAGAAGAGTTAAAGAAGCTAGCATTATTGGTGGTTAGTCATGAGAAGTTCAAAGACCGTTATGGAATACTTTTGGGTATCTTGGATGCTAAAGTAGAACATGGGGTTTTCAACACATTGGTTCAGTTCTACGATCCTTTGTAGCATTGCTTCACTTTTCCAGATTACCAGCTTATGAAGAGTATTCTTACTTTATTGGATTGCATGTGACTGATAAGGTTCCTTTTCTGGTTTAGAGGAAGATCTTGAACCTTCTGTTATTGTTAAAATGTTCCATTTGAAGTATGATAAGATCAAGGCTCACCTTACTTCCAAGAGGGGTATTCAATGGTTCCCTGTTAATTTTCTCATGGAAAGGGCTCGTGCATTTGCTAAAGAAAAAGATATGGATGCTTTCGAGACTATTCTGGCTCTGATTATCTATAGATTGGTCTTATTTCCCAATGTTCCCAATTTTGTTGACATGAATTCCATGAAGATATACTTAATTGGGAATCTAGTCCCAACTTTGCTTGGAGAGACTTACTACTCTATTCATCACAGGAATTCCAAGAGTAGGGGAATAATTGTCTGTTGTGCAGCTTTACTCTACAAGTGGTTTATTTCACACTTTCCGCAGTCTGCTTCCTTTCGGGATACTAAATATGGGTTAAGGTGGTGGCAGAAGATTATGTCTATTAGTCATTCTGATGCTTGTTGGATCAGTTCTACTTATGATTGGGAAACCATTATTGATGGCCGTGGAGAGTTTCCAAATGCACCTCTTCTTGGTATAAAGGGAGGTATCAGTTATAATCTGATTCTAGCTCATCGTTAGTTTGGTTTCCTATGTTTGATAAGCCAAACAACTCACTTCTAGCAGCTTTCTTTCTCAAAAAAAGGGGAAGATAATAGGGCATTCATAGAGAAGATCAACAAAGCATGGCTTACTATTCGCATAAAGGAAAGAAGAGAGTTAGGAAAGAAAGGAAATGCTACTTTTGAACCTTATAATCAATGGGTACAAACAAGGGAGATTAAGATAAAGATGCCTTATCCTCACCATGAGCCATTGGTCTTTCCTGAACCTGATTCTATTTTGTTAATTGATGTGGAAGAGCTCCAGCTTGTGTTGTCCAAGTTGCAGAAAGAAAAGGATGCTTGGAAGAACAAATATCTGACTTTAGATATGGGATATTCAGCACTCCAGGAGCAGCTAAAGGAGAAATATGATTTGATTGAGATTCTTGAGCGAAATGTTGTAGAGATGATGGAGAAGTAAGAGGATTTATTTTCAAGAATTATTAATGAAATGAGATTATTCAGTGTTTTAAAATGTGTTATTCTTTTAAAGTTTGCAATTGTTACAATTCTTTAAAGTTCCTTGAAAACTAAATAAACAAAATAAATCATGTGCATTATATATCGTGCATCATTTTTCACATATGTTTTGCATTCCGGTTTTTCCTCAGGTGTCTTATATGTTTCTTTTTCTTCATTCAGTCGGCAAGTTGTTGCACTCTTACTGCACTCGAGCTAAATACAAAAAGAAGATGAAAAACTTAGAATAAGAGAATCGGGAACTCAAGGAAGAACTTACTGACTTAAGAACTAGAATGGCTAATCTGACTTCTTTGGTAGAGTCGTTGGTGGCTGCTCATAATCAACCACCACCTCTTCCACCTCCTTCTCCTCATGCTACTCAATCGTAATAGACAACTATCATTTCTGAGATACTATCGGTGCCTGTTTCTGCTACTCCGATTGTTTCTGCTCCTCAATTCTCGATGCCTCATAGTTATCCTTGGGGAATGCCTTCTATTTTTGTTCCTGAAGGTTATGCTTCTACTGTTGAAGTTTCTCATCCTACTCATCATGTTACCATTACAACACCACATATTGTGCATACTATTCCCGTCATAAATGATGAAATCTGCCATGCTGTTGCACAAAGTGAAAGGTTGGGTTTCTATGACATAATGGATGAGTTCTAGGATCAGTTTAACGAGATTCAAAAGGAGATGAAAGCTCTCTGTTGTACCCCAAAATTTGCCCTCCCATTTCCTCAACATTTTCTCATCACAAGACCCTTGAAGATCAAGATCCAGTTAGGGTTTCCTCTGCTCAAGACTTCTCCTTGCATTGTGGACTCAAATTAGGGTTTGTGTTTGCCCAAGGATGTTTTGACCTAAAATTCCTAAGATGACTTTCATGCTTCATATTGGACTCCCAAGTTTACCCATGCCAAGTTTCAAGTCTTGATTCCAAGTTTTGCCCAGTCAATTGGACAGTTGACCTAGAAATCAGCTGTATTGGGGAAAAAGTCAACTGTGGCCAATTGACAGTCAAATCTCATGAAATTTGATCCACATCAACATTATGAACTCATATGGACCATTTGATCAAGTTTGGATCACAATTCCACAAGAAATTTGATCAGATCACCAAAAGGGCAAAATGGTCATTTTTAGGGTTTTGACTACACAAAGGCAATTTTTGACTGTTTGACCTAGCCAATGGCAAATCAAGCCCACATATAGACTCAAGGACTCAATAAAATGGTCTTGACACATTCATCAAGCTCAAAAGATCCCAAGTACACAAGGTTGACAGTTGAATTTCCCAGTCAATTGATCAATTTTGACTGTATACTGAAAAGTCAAACTTTGACTTTTTGGTCAAAATCAAGAGTCAAGATTCATTTTTCATCAAAACTTGCCAAATCATGAAACTTGTTCACCAAGAAATCACAAAATGCAAATTAGGGTTAGAAAATGGAATTTTTCATAACTTAGAATTTTTCTAAGTTATGAAAAACCCTAATTTTTTCCCAACTTTGCCCCATCTTTTCACCAAGATCCATTTAGATTCAAACAAAAGTCAAAACATGAAAGTTGTAGCTTGTTGCATAATCTACAACTTTGATTCACAAAGTTTTTTCATTTGAAGCTTGTATCTCAAGTTACAATTTTTTGAATAAGGGCACTAAACCATTTTTTAACTTAGTGAAATTTGACCTATTTTGACAAGGTTTTCTACCCCACTTCAAGGCCACTTTTCATACCCTTCCACTTGGAATTTTAATTTGCATTTCAAAGATGGATTGTAGTACACATTCCAAGCTTTCCAAAATGTCCAAGAACTCATCAAACAACCTCATAACTTGAGAGATTCGAATTTCACAAGTTGGCAAAAATTCACTTTTGTTCTTCATCAAAACATGTTCATAAACTTGCAAATCTGAACTTAGCTTGCTTTATGCTTGATTACAGGTCCTTGAACCATTCCATACTCAATAATTTAATGCATATTCAATGTGTTAAAGTGTTGTTCTTTGAGTGCAAGCATTGTATGCAAGATTAATCCTAAACTAGATAAAGTGAACTTTCCATTTTTGAAAAGATTAACTTTATGTCCAATTGCAAATCAAGAAAGTACATGGAAAATCTGCTTGACACAAGATTATGTGCATAATACACTGATCAAGAGAGGATTATGCAGCACATTAGGGGGTCCTCTACTGACCTAGAAAGCCAACTTGCTTTTGTTTGCTTCAAGTTCAAAAAAAGTGCATAACTTATCACAACTCTCTCTTCAGCATAGAAACACAAGAAAGAAGTTATCAAACACATTCAAAAGAACATATCCAAGCTTTGGCACGAGTCCCTGACCTCTCAAACACTCTCCATCTCAGAAACACCATAAAACTGCTCAAACAGAGCAACCCCTGCAGATTGAGTGTTATCTCTCAATCCCTTCGAGCATTTTGGTCCAAACCTGTTCCTCTACCTTCCTCACAACATATGCAAGCTAACCATGGCCTAAAACCTGACCTGTAATCACCCTAACAGTTTCCACCATTTTCATTTTTTCCTTTTGCAGTTGAAGTTCCATAGCTTGATTCAGGAGCTCTCAAAACCAAGTAAGCATTGAAACAGCATCCCTGGACCTCAAGGAAGCTTTTCCAATCATCACATTGCACTGAAAGTTCCTCATTCTCCAGATAGAAGTTCAACTGCACAGGTAAAACTTTGAACTCGTATCTCTCTTATCATGCATCTTTAGTCTTAAGTTTGTGAAGAAACAAGGTTCTACTCATAGCCCTGAACATGTACATATCTTTACATTTCATTTCTTTTGCCTGAGTAGAGAGAATTTGTAGTTTGAAAATGGCAGAAAAATTAGGTTAGGATTTGGGGGAGGAGAAATTCTCCCTCATCTTAGAGAGTTAGGTCAAGTTCCATACATGGTTAGAACCGTCTCTTCATGCTGAACATTTGTTGTGTTATGAGTTTTTGCTAAAAAGCCAGGAATCAAGAGTTAGAAGAAGCTGAACATGGCACGCGTTTTTTCAAACATTTGTGCTGGAGGTTGAAGACAGTGGCATTGGGCTGGGCTTGTGTGTTTTTTCTTATTCACACCACATACTTGCTATTACACCCACTGAGCCCATTTGCTTTATTTTTATTCTTTTTTGACTTTTTCTTTTTTGATTGACTTTGTTTATTTTTTCTCATGACATTAAAAAAATAAAAATATTTTTTCCATCATTTTTTGAATATATGGCATATTTATTTGATTTATTTCTTTTGTTTGTATATAAATATTATATATATACTATTATTAGAATAAATAGAAAATAGTGTAAATACATTTTTTTTATTTATTTTTTATTTACCTTCTGAAAATATTCCACATAAAAATACCTTTTTTATTTATCTTGTTAAAATATTAAATATATATTATTTTGTGTATAATATATATTTAAGACTTAAATATATATATATATGTTTATTAATATGTTTAAGTAAAAAATATAAAAATACTTGAATTTTTTCATTTTTATTAATATTTGATACAAAAATACTTTTTTTCATAATATACTTCATTTTATTTTATTTTTATAAATAATAAATAAATATTTGTATTAAATTAGATAATAATACATTTTCTTTAAAATTAGGGTTTTTGCCCTAAATTCAAAATACTCCAAAAAATAATATAATTTTTATTTTCTTTTCTCTTTTACATAAATAATATTTTTTTCATACATATACAAAATATTTCTTTTGCATCTTGCATTCTTATTTAATTTTTGTACATTGATTAAATTGCAAATATTCAAAATGATGTAATAATTTAGATTTAAATTCTTGTCAATATCCCCATTTGAACATTTGTACCCCCCTTCCCATATTTGGTTTTGTAATAGCTTAGTAAATTTAATTTTGCACTTTATTGCTTTCTAATGATAACATGTTAGAATTAGGGTTTGTATGCGAAAAAACGATAAAAAATAGTTATGACCTAATCTCAAGATAAACAAGCATGAAAATGGACACACAAATCACACTTGCACCCCCTAGGGTATTCCACTTGTTGCCTTTCAAGATTGGGCCATATTGTATGTTGAACTTCTTTGGGTAAAGCAAACAATTTGAATGATCATAGTCCCTCGATAAAATTTTTCAAAACAAACAAAAACAAATGATCAAGTCCCTTAAAGAAAATTGCCCAAAGACATTTAACGCCGTTGCAATTATGGTCTAAACGATGACCCGCGCCTGTCCCTTTCACATCCTAACATAAGGTTGTCCACCAAATTCAATGGTGGAATAAACTTGTTAAAAGAGTTAAAACATAGCAATAATCTTTTGAGAAATTTAGGAGTAGATTACCTCTTAGTTACTTGAATCAAACTTGCAAAACAAAACACTTGCCTAATTTCAAAACCACACATCACTACATTTTCAAAATGACTTTCAAAAACAAATGAAAACCTTTTCAAAAGATGTACATCTTTGTATACATCCCCACATGGATCATTACAAAGGTTGCCACCACATTGGCCTCTTTTCAAAACATTTTCAAACCCACACACTCAAGCACCATTTAAAACAATTGAAAACAAAAGGCAAGTTGATCTAAGCAAGTAACTAAGAGCCCATGGATAACCATGGATAGAAAGGGTGCTAATACCTTCCCTTTCTATAATCTACTCCCCGAACCCAAGAAAACATCTCAAAAGGTTTTTACTGTGCTTTTTAACCTTTCCTTAGGATAAAATAAAAAGTCGGTGGCGACTCTTGCTCAACCGAAACATTTGCGAATACAAACGCAAAACCTCAAGTCAGTTCTCCCACCGTATCACACTCTCCAATGAAAATAATTATTTGAGCAAAATGTTAGTGATCTTTGTTTGGTTCCCAATGTGAAGGTGCCCGCTAAGTTTAAAGTGTTAGAGTTTAAAAAGTACAAGGGAAACTCTTGTCCTTGTGCTTATCTTGTAATGTACATAAGGAGGATGTCCACTCACACTGACGACCAACGCCTGCTTATCCATTTTTCCAAGATAGTCTGACCGGTGCTGCGTTGAAGTGGTACACGGGTTTGGATAGTAGAAACATCCACACATTCAATGATCTGGGTGAAGCTTTTATCCGAGAATATAAGTATAACCTATTTATGGAACTTGATCATGATCAACTAAGAGCAATGGCCCAGAAAGACAAGGAATCATTCAAGGATTACGTGTAACGTTGGCGTAAGTTTGCAGCTCAAGTTGTTCCCCCAATGGAGGAACAGGAGATAACTAAGGTATTTTTGTAAACTCTTGGTTACTTCTACTATGAAAGGATGGTGGCCAGTGCACCCAGTGACTTCACTGAGATGGTTGGTGTGGGCGTCTGAATGGAAGAGGTAGTTAGAGAAGGAAGTTTGTCAAGGGATGACGACTCCAGTGGTACTAAGAAGCAGGCATATGGTTTCTCCAGGAAGAAGGAAGGAGATACAAATGCTATTATTCAATAAAGAAGAAGTAGGCCTCCAATAAGGCATCACCAGCACCAACAACATGTTGTCTCAGCAACCTAAGTTGTTAACGCAGTTCCAACCATTGTTGTTTATCAGAAAGCTCCTCAGCAAGGGAAACATCCAAAAAGAGAAGCTTTTGATCCTATCCCAATGAGATATACTGAGTTATTTCCCGCATTAATCCATAAGAATCTAATTCAAACTAGGTCTCCTCCTGTCATACCTGAAAAACTTCCTTGGTACTACAAGGCCGATTTGACTCGTTCTTTTCATCAGGGAGCTTCGAGGCATAGTTGAAACAACTGGCGAAAATCATCAAAGATAAAATTCAATGAAGTCTCCATCGAATGTCTTTTATCCCACAGGATGGGAAATGTAAACATCGAGAAAACCTGAAGGGGTGAAATCACAGTCTTGCAACCATAGAGATCGGGTAAGGAAGTCGGTTACGTGAGGGGAAGGTATTAGCACCCCAAATGTTTGTAGTACTCTAGAGGATCTACTTATGTTTGTTCTGATCTAAGGGTGTGAATTCTATGTCTAAAACTTAAGAGCTAAAAAGATATAAGAGGGGGAATGTATGCAAAATAAAAGAGAAAATAATGTAGGGAAATTAAAAGTTGTGCTCGTTCGGGCCCTACCCCAATGCCTACGTATCCCTTTTAAGTAATCAGAGCAGTCGTAGTTCGACTTCAAAAGTTTTGTTTGTTTTGTGTTTTTTTTATGAACAATATTAATATCGCCTTCTGCCGTGAAATTCTAGTATCAGATATGTGATGTCGAAAGAGATGTCACGACAAAAATATCTTTTTGCAAGTAAGGTGCAGTAAAATCAAAAGCAGTAAAAACACAAGATATTGTTCACCCATTTCACTGTACAACAACACCTACTCTAGGGGCTACCAAGCTAGGGACAAGTTCACTAAATAGTATCAATTCATAGACCCTCAGTAAACAACCAGTTTACAATCTAATCACTTAATAACTGACCAAGCTAAACTTCTACCTAAGACTCACCTAAGTATGAGGCCATCCTCAAGTCCCTTAAATCACTTACAAAATTAATAAGTTTGAAACACTTCAATCATTCAATGCTTAAAAGCTTATGAATGATACACAATTAACAACCCAGATAACAACTAAAGTACTTAAACTAATACTTAGAGTGTATTACAAATAACAAACCTAAACCTCTAATCAGAAAGAAAGTATTATTTTGTAAAAATTTCTTGACTTTGGATAAGGTAATGAGTCCTTTTATATGCGCAACTTTGGGCTTGGGCTTGAAAACAAATATTCAAATCTTTTGAATATTTCCATAAAATTAGGTTAAGATGCTATTTGAAAAATATTCCTCCATATTTTTCGCAACCTGTAGTTCACAAATCCTGAGTTATAGAGTGCTAGAAATCAGGAAACAAAAGACTTAACTGATTTTGGGCTGAGATCAATTCAGTAGGCAGATGTCAAGACATATGCTTTGACATCATTCAAAACAGTTTTGCTCCAAATGTTAAGACATTTAGCAAAACATTAACAAGTCTTGTTTTACCAAAATTGCTGCCAATAATCACTTACAAACTCCCCCTTTGGAAAATTTTGGCTAAAACATTGTTAGAGTATTTTATTAGAGAAGCGACACAATTATCAGAGCATTATCAGGGCAGCAGAAAGCAAGGCATTCAAAACAAACATTCAGTTAGCAGTTAGTTGTTAGCACAAGGAGATGTCTAAACATCTTCTGGGACATGAGGCTCCCCCTCAAGTATTAAGCTCCCCCTCAATCAATGGTCAGTGGTTAGTGGTTAGTGGTTAGTCAGTCACTCATTCACTTTCTCTCCCCCTTTTTAGTCATAATATGCTAAGGAAAATATGTAATCAAAGGAATATCAGTGTTAGGGTACATGCCATAAAATTCAAATGTCAAGCACATGTAAGTGCCCAAAAAAAATAAATTGTTCATAGAAACATCAAATAGTCTATCTGTCATTCTGACCAATTGACTTGGTTGAACCAAACTTCTTTCCTCACTGGAATCTTCACCTTCAGAGCTCACTGCATCATCAAGGTTGCTATCCTTTTGTAGGTCCTTGATCATCTTTTCAAAGACTAGCTTCCTAGCTGAGCTCACTCGGATCACATCATCTAATTCCTTCCAAGCTTCCTTTAGTTCATTGATCATATCATCCTTAGTGGAGGTCTTATTAGCAGGAGCAGATGTTAAAACAATGTCTGGGACATGTTTTCTTGAAAAGAGCTTAAAGTGGAGGGTCAAGGTATACTCCCTTTTGCACACAACATCATTTCCAGTTAGGATTCCAGAATGCTGATTTAGGATAATTCCACAGAGGAGGGAAGGAAAAGCAATTGGCATCTTGATGGCACAAGTTCCTGCATGTTTGATGGTCTGATCAAAGATATAAGTCCCATAATCAAAAAGTTTTTGTTTTCCAATAGCACAAAATTAACTTTCCTAAACCAACAGAGATGGTTGAGGTGTGATTAGTAGGGATCCAGTTTACAGCTCCAATCCTATGTAAAATGGCATATTTTACACTCAGTTTGCAAGTCCTTATAAAGGTACAACAGCTTCTTTATGGGCTTGGGTTGAAAAACAAAAATTTCCATATATTGAATCCCTTGAATATCTCCATGAAAGAAGGCCAATATATAATCCACAAAAGTTAAGATAGATCGAAAAATATTCTTCCATATTTTTTGCAAGTTATAAACCACACAACCTGAATAAGGCGCGCTTAAAAACAGGAAACAGAAAATCTGAAAACACGTTCAGATCAGAAGGCAGATGTTAAGACATCTACTTTGACATCACTCAAAGCCAGTTGAGATGATTTACTTCAAATGTTAAGACATTAAGAAAAACATTATCAAAGCAGTGTTTTACCAAAATTGCTACCAACAAACACTTACACGGTATGTAGAAATAGAGGGTGAGGTGCATGAGACACATTTTCAGAGCTTCAAAATTGTTCAAATGATCGAGACTCCTCGTTCCGAGGAGAGGAAGAATCTAGAAACATCCATGTTGTTTTTGAAAGATGCTCAAGCTATGATTGAAGCAGGTATCCCCGAAGGTTGGGGCAGCTTAGTGGAGGTTAACCAAAAGTTTAACAAGTTTGGCTTGGGATTCAAACCCGGTAATCAAGGTGTGGCTCCATGAGCTCCAAGTTTATCGACTCCCATAAGTTTTGCCAGTGTTGGCATCGTTAAGAATGGGCAGATCAGTGTTGTTGAAGATATCGACACTGATTGAGATTTTGATAATTAGATTCGACCAAGTGTGCCAAGGGTCGAGCTCAACAATTGGACTTCCGAGGTTGCTATTCCGATTACATTTGTCAAAGAGTAATTTTCTTTTATTTTCTTATCATGCAATAATTCATGCATTATGCCCAAGGCATTAGTGAATCATATGTAGGGCCCCCATATTTTCATTTACAATCTTTATCATAAAATAAATGACGTCTTTTTGCATTCAAATATTTTGCTCTTTGTCTTTCCTTTCATAATGTAAATAAAATGGAAATGCTTTTGTTTTTATTTTATCATCCCATGTCTAAAATAAACATAAAATCGATCATGCAGATTTAATCCCACTGTCATAACGGATCACTTTGATAACAATTTTGCTATCACTCATTCTGATTTTGATAATTTGATCAACCAAGTCAAAGAAGAAGACGAGGAAGATTGTGAACTCCCCGAAGAGTTAGTCAGATTGTTAAAGCAAGAGGAAAAGGTCATTCAGTCGCATGAAGATCCGATTGAGGTAGTGAACTTGGGAAATGAAGATGCCAAGAGAGAAGTCAAGATAGGGGTTGTGTTAGAAGACAAAATAAAGCAAAGACTGATTGGTATGCTCTGAGAGTATTCAGACATCTTTGCATGGTCTTATAAAGATATGCCCGGGTTAGATACCGATATTGTGGTGCATAAGTTTCCTTTGAAAGAAGAATGTCCTCCGGTGATAGAGACGCTTCGAAGAACTCATCCTGAGATGTCTAAGAAGATTAAGGAGGAAGTGTAGAAACACCTTGATGAAGGGTTTCTGAGTGCGATCTCCTATTCGCCGTGGATTGCAAATATTGTGCTGGTGCCTAAGAAGGATGGAAAGGTCAGAATGTGCATTGATATCGGGATTTTAACAGAGCAATTTCGAAAGATGATTTCCCACTTCTAAATATTGATGTTCTAGTCCATAATATAGCTCATGTCAAAGTCTTTTCGTTCATGGATGATTTCTCTGGTTACAATCAGATTAAGATGGCACCAAAGGACATGGCAAAGACTATGTTCAGTACCCCGTGGGGGACTTTCTGTTATAAGGTGATGCCCTTTGGTTTGAAGAACGCATGGGAAACTTATCATTGAAATCTCAAATAGAGGAAGAGCGTCTTGTTCACCTACAAAAATTGTTTGAAAGACTGAGGAAATTCAGGTTGAGGTTGAATCCCAACAAGTGCACCTTCGAGTGAGGTCTGGAAAATTGCTAGGCTTTATTGTAAGTGAAACAGGTATTAATATTGATCCTGCCAAAGTAAAAGCAATACAAGAAATGCCTGAACCAAGAACTGAAAAAGAAGTTTGTGGCTTTCTCGGGAGATTGAACTATATTTCTAGATTTATCTCTCATCTTACAGCCACGTGTGACCCTATTTTCAAGTTATTGAGGAAAGATAAAATGGTCAGGTGGAATGACAATTTCCAGGTGGCATTTGATAAAATAAATAAATATCTGCAGGAACCTCCGATCCTCATACCTCCAGTGGAGGGGAAGCCATTGATCATGTATCTAATAGTGCTCGAAAGTTCCATGGGTTGCATTCTAGGTCATCATGATGAGACTGGAAACAAAGAACAAGCAATTTGTTACCTGAGCAAGAAGTTCACTGAATGTGAGTCAAGGTAAACGTTGCTCGAGAAAACTTGTTGTGCATTGGCTTGGGCTGCTAAGCACTTAAGGAAATATATGTTGACACGTACCACCTACTTGATATCCAAAATGGATCCTATCAAGTATGTTTTTGAAAAGCCATCTCTTACATGCGGAATGGCTAGGTGGCAGATGATTTTGACTGAATACTATATCCAGTACACTACTCAGCGTTGGCTGATTATCTTGCTCATCAACCCAGGGATGATTATCAACCAATGAGATTTGAATTTCTAGACAAGGACATCATGTATACCAGGCATTGTAACATTCCTAGCCCAGAAGAAGGACCCAAACCAGGTTTGTAATGGATGCTTGTGTTTGATGGTGCCTCCAATGCATTGGGAAATGGTGTCGGAGCCGTTATTACTTCTCCTACAGGTTTTCATATCCCGTTCACTGCCAAAATTTGTTTCAATTGTACCAACAACATGGAAGAATACGAAGCCTGCATATACGGTATTAAAGCTATAATTGATTTGCGAATCAAGCGCTTGAAATTTTTCGGGGATTCTAATCTTGTTATCAGTCAGGTTAACGGAGATTGGGAAACTCGTCACCAAAATCTGATCCTGTATCGAGAACATATCATAAAGTTGATTCCTTACTTCGAGGATATTACATTCGAGCACATCTCTAGAGAAGAGAACAATCAGGTCGATGCTTTAGCCACTTTGGCATCCATGTTCAAAGTCAAGTGGGTTAACGACGCACCTTCGATCACAATTATGCGGTTGGGTGAACCAGAATTTTGTTATGAAGCCGAGGTGGATCTGGATGGCAATCCATGGTTCCACGATATCAAGAGGTATCTTGAAACTGAGGAGTATCCGGAAGAGGCATCAGTTACGGATAAGAAGTTCTTGAGAAAGTATTCTGCCAATTTCTTCCTCAGCAATGGTGTCTTATATATAAGAAACCATGATGGTTTGTTGTTGAGATGTGTTAATAAGAACGAAGCGGTGAAAATCATTGAAGAAATGCACGAATGTTCCTTCAGGACGCATTCCAGTGGACACACTATGGCCAAGAAGATCTTGCAAGCTAGCTATTATTGGTCCACCATGGAAATGATTGTTACAACCACGCCAGAATCTGCTATAAATGTTAGGTGTATGCTGACAAAGTGCATGCACCGCCGGTACCGTTGAATGTCTTGACTTCTCCCTTGCCGTTTGCAATGTGGGGCATCGATATGATTAGAAAGATCGAGCCGACTTCATCCAATGGTCATCGTTTTATTCTGGTTGCTATTGATTACTTCACCAAGTGGGCAGAAGTTGTGTCATGTGCAAATGTTACCAAGCAAGTGGTGACTCAGTTTATCAAGCACAATATCATATGTCATTAAGGAGTGCCTGAAAAGATCATTACCGATATTGATCTAATCTCAATAACAAAATGATGAAGGAGCTTTGTGAGTCCTTCAAAATTAAGCATCATAATCCTTCTTTGTATCGACCGAAGATGAACGACGCTATTGAAGCGGCTAATAAAATATTAAGAAGATTGTGCAGAAGATGATAGTGACTTATAAGGATTGGCATAAGATTCTTCCTTTTTCTTTTCATGGTTATCGCACCACAGCTCGTACTTTGACCGGGGCAACCCCATTTTCACTTGTTTATGGCATGGAAGCAGTTTTACCTGTGGAAGTAGAGATTCCTTTGTTAAGGATTATGAGAGAGGCAGAACTTGATGAGGATGAGTGGATTCAGAATCAGCTAGATCAGTTGAACCTCATTAACGGGAAAAGGCTTACGGCTATTTGTCATGGTCAGGTGTACCAGAAAAGGATGAAGAAATCGTATGATAGAAGGGTTCGGCCTTAGTACTATAAGGCCGGTGACCTCGTGTTGAAAAGGATAATTCTTCCTCAAGGTGATCCCAAGGGCAAGTGGACTCCCAATTATGAAGGGCCATTCATCGTAAAGAAGGTTTTCTCTGGTGGTGCCATGATGTTTACGATGATGGATGGTGAAGACTTTCCACTCCCTATGAACGCGAACTGTCATACCCCAAATTTTCCCGCCTTAGTGTTACCGTCGAATTTATTTTCGAACTTGGATTTTACAGAGTATAAAATTCCTTTGATTTAATTATATTAACATTCTGAGGTTTTCTAATAAATATTCGCTTCCAAACCTATTTAAAAATATATTGATCTATATCAGATCATTTGTATTTTCAAATAGATGAATATTTGCTCGTCTCCATGTACTTTCAATTGCCTTTTATTTCGAATAAGTAACATAGCGCAGTTGGTAAGGAATGAAGCTTACAAATATAAGGTCGCGGGTTCGAATCTCTCATGGTGCACTTTCAACATTTTTTCTATTTTTCTTGTTACTAATTTTATTTATAAAAAAATCATAAAAAGGCCATTTTTTATTATTTAAATATTATTTTCGTATTTTTAATTATGACATTTTTAAAAATAATTATTTATTTGATTTTATGCACTTTTTACTAAAATTGAATGCAAAAATCATAATAAATACCAAAAATATTTCATTTTCGAGATAATTGTTTTTTATTGGTTGATCTGCGTTAATTTGTGTCATCTTCAACTTTTGATTAGTCAATTTATTGACCAAGGAAGATTTGATTTATTTTATTCTCTTTTCGCCCTTTAACCTGATTTGGACAGTCTATAAATAGGACCCTATTTTCATAGTTTTAGGGGGAGAAACAGCCGGAAATATTCACAACTCACCCACAAATCAACAATCATTCACATATCAATAACTTCTACGGTTTTTCACTACACTTCATTCACTTTTGCAATTTTTTCAAAACTATTTTCTTTCAAAACTATTTTGACTAATGATTTTCCTATACGAGGCCTTCCATTTATTTTCAGTTATATCTTTTTAAATTTTAACTTATTTGTTGCTTAAGTCATATGATGATTTTATTATAATGGTTATTATTTTTTAAATTATATTTTTGGATTCATAAAATTCACAAGATCAAAAATTAACCAATAGAATTAGAAAAAATTCTACTCTTTTTTTGATCACCCGATGAAATATTGCTTCCGTAAGTTGGTTTTTTTTATCGTTGCATTTATGGCTTACGAGAAAATAATTGTCACTGTATGAAATACTCGATGTTTTGGTTAATGCCTGATATTGAGAATGAATTTAGAATTATTTTGTGAATGACTATTTTTTTTCCAGGTAGTTTGTACTTTAGTTTCCTTTTATTCAAATTATTGGTGTCTCTCTTAAGTTGCAATTCAATTCTATAAGTAGTGTTTTTTATCCTAAGTTTCATTATCAAAAAAAAATGAAAGGAAGACATACACCTGATCACATTTTGTTGCAGACGATCAAACCACCTTTTTATTATTTGTCTTTTCAGGAAAAATACCCTTCGCCTAGATCCACGATTCGGCCGCTGCGTACATACATCAACGAAACCCTCCTCGTTCACCATTGACGCTGCACTGTCAATGTTGGTCACCTCCGTTCCGAGAAACAATGAAAGTGATAGAGAAAGGGGACAAAGATGAGAAAGAGAGATGGAGGATAACGTGTTTTACTATTTTAGAAAATACTGGTACTAGTAGTATATAAGTATATTTATGTTTTGTTTTATTTTATTGAGTGCCAAGTGTCATAATTGGATTTGTGAATTGTAAAAATAAAAAGAAAAAATAGTAACATGAAGGGGTGGGATCCGAAGTCAGTAGCTTTTTTTATTTTATTTTATTTTCTTAGTTATTTTTATTAAGATTAAGATTGCGTATAGTAATGGGCTTTAGACTCAATGTTATTGTTTTACCAATTAAAACACTCTTAGGCTATTTGTACCCTCCCAAAAATTTTATTTATATCTTTTAGTTGTTGTTTTATTTAGTTCTGATTATTTAACTTATATGATTAGATTAAAATAATTATTTTTAGTTCATTTAATTAATTAGTTTTTTTACTTATTGATAAAGCACATCAAAATAATAAAATTACAAACTTTAATATTTCTCACAATAATTAATTTAACATTTTTGCGAATAATAGGATGTTCATCTATGGGCATTTAAATCGGTCGATACATTGTTTATCGGTTTATTATAATAAATCAAACAATTAAAAAATCACACAATTCACCAATGTGTGACACGTGGCCAATATCTGGCCACGTGGCAAGGAAGACTATATCAAATTTCCTCCGCATCCTTCATGACAAGCAACACGTGATCAATATCTGGCCACATGATGAGAACACGTGAGGAGGAGACTATATCAGACTCCCCTGATCCACGTATTAATTGAATCAAATTCCAAAACAGCTAACCAATTACAAACGTTTTCCTACTAACATAACGAAAACTCAAGATATTTTCGAAAAGGATTAAGGAGAGTTTCTTTCGAAATTAATTGCGAACCACGTCTACGATCACTCAATTTACAACCCATACAAAGTTCAAGGATTAATTCGAAAGAGATTTTGCATAATCTATAAAAAACACCAACTCACTATGAACTATGAATTGGGACTCTGATTCCTCATAAGAGGATATGTAGGCATACGATGAAAAATCATGGCGAGTTCCCCTATTAAAATTTAAAACCCTATTTAACCCGAATTTAAACCTAAAACCTAGTATCCTTATGAACAAGGTAGATGAAAGGTGCCTAACACCTTCCTTTCGTCTAATAAAGTCTGAAACCTAGAATCGCTGTCTGTGAATTAGGGTTTCCTATTAGATGCCTTTCCCTGGGATAAAAATTGATAGTTGCGACTCTTGATTTAAAAACAAGTCGCAACATGGACGTAGTCAAAAATACTTCACATAAAAAGACCCGCTGAGTTGATTGGCTCAGGAAAAAATGGGTGATCCCGACGAACTAGAAACAAAAATAAAAGGTTCGAGCAAAAATTAGGCAAAAATTAGGCAAAAAGGGGTATCCCGGTGGATTAAAAACCCGAAAGGACGATCCAGGCAAAAGATGGATTAAAGCGAGTGACTATGTCCAGTGTCAGATCTTTGATTTCCGTGCTACAATTGGTAATTCTGAAGGGTTGGAATTGGTCCAATCATCTTCAACGGGAAACAAGGTGATGAAATAGTTGAGGTTATAAGGGTGATAGCAGGATTGGAACCCGGAGGGAATCCGTTGTTGCATTGCCATGTGTGTGTGGCTCTTTAAATTCAATTTTTTGTTTTGCAATTACCTCTTTCTAGGAATTGTATCTTAATGTACTTGACTATTTACAAGCCTATTTTTAATCAATAAAAGTGTCTTTCGTTCAAAAGCTTCTTTTTATATTTTACTGTTTTGCTTGCATTAAAGACGTCTAATTTTTGATAAATATTACATCTAAAAATTGGGGGCCTTACACATGGTAGGATATATTTGAAAGTTGCTTCGAAAACTTGTGTACCCGGTTGGCAAACAAAGTCGTCATGCTATACCTGAGGCATTTTGTGTTTCTCCGTCTTGCAGGTTTAGTTATACATATCCTGAAGCAGATGTATTCCCAGTGAGGTTTATATTTTCGGCCAACTAGAATAGATTTGTGATCCCCAGCAAGGCATGTCGCAAGTTGATTATCTTTGATGAAGTTTCCTGTATCCCCAAGTGAAGATTTTCTCCCGCAAGGTTAGCGTTTGTAAAATCTTTTCGGGATCCGCCGTACTTTCCCAATGAATCCCCCTGCTCCTTAGTGATGTTTTCTTCTTTGGAGATGTTCAGTTTTGAAAAGCCTGGCAGAGGTCTGTGATTCCCTTGTGAAGCTCGCGGGTTGTTCCTCGACAATGTCCGACTTCTCCAGTGAAGGATTTCCTATGATAGGGAAATCTCTTTGGTTCCCCATTTTGGCCGAAGTCAAAGTCTGTTTTATCTTTGGTATGGTCTCATTGGTGGGAACAACATTCTCGTTTGTGGATTGCTATATCCAGAAAGCCAGGAGTTCAGATCCATGTTAAAGTTGTTGCTTTTTCCTAGAAACATTGAAAGGTATCCTCCTTGTAAATCTGGCGGTTACCGGTACCTCAGCAGTGTTAATCCCAATGGAGCTCTGGTGTAGAGTCAGTGATTTGGCTTTTCTCCCCAGTGGCAGTTTGCAATTTATTCTTGCAAGGATGGTGACCTGTGGTTGTTATCTTTTCATTTTTCACTCTCCAGTGGAACATTTAAACATGCATCATCGCATTGTATCTTCAAATTTGTAGTGTTTCAATTTTCTTTTGGGGACATTACTCCATAAGGAAAAGAAATTCAAACATGCATTGAAGTATAAGCTAATTTATTATCTTGCTCCCCGGTGGTATCAAGTTTAAACGCTAGCTTTTCCCTATGTTTTTGTTTTAGGGTTTGGATGTTCCCCAATGTTTCCTTTGGTTCAGCAGATACCCCCTGATTGTCCCTTTTCTTCGTGTAAGTCAGTCCCCTTCTTGCCTCTCGTCTAAGGGAATTCCCTATCTCCGTGAAGTTTCTCGTGGGTCATTCATTTTTTATTGATGTACCTCCGTTTTTGGTCTAGGCATTTCTATTCCTTATTCAATGTCGTCCTTTTTCGAGTCGTTACTCATTGGACTTGTTACGATCCAGTTTTGTCCTGGCATAGCGTTTCTTTTTGTCTGGTCTTTATCAGCACTTTTGATGTCGAGTTGTTACTCGTATATCTTGTCAGAATACAGTATTCTGGTATTTTGAGGAGTCTAGTTGTTAGTAGTCTTCCCCTATCGAGTCGTTACTCGTTTTCCTTGTTGTTGTTACCTTCGCCCTAGCACAATGTTATGGATTGGTAGATACCATTCCTACCAAGGTCAAGTTCGCGACTTGTCACCTGATTTTGAGGGTAGCGTTCTGGCATTCATTTCATATTGGTTGAGTCTAGTCATTACTAAGTTCTACCGAGACAGATTAATATTTGTCTCGTTTCATCTCTGCAATTCCTTGGGTAGGGTTAGTCATTATTGCTTTATCCGAGTTCGAGATCATCAGGTGTTTACCTTGTTTTGTGGATCCACTTGTTATTGGTATCCTGAGGAGTACTCATCAAGGTCTAGTTATTACTAGTTCCTTTTAAAGCAGGAGTCATTACTCTTGGTTTTGGTTTGTGATCCAGTATGGCACATTCTTTGGAGTATTCCTAAGGTTGAGTCATTACTCGTACCTTCACTCGGTCCCCCAGCATTGTGATTAGTGTGCCAATGGTTTTTGATTCAGAAAGGCACTGTTCAATCTTGATTGAGACCAATTGTTACTGATATTTTGAGAAGTTTGGTTATTACTAGTCTTCCCTGGTAAGGTCGTAATTCTTTCTCAGAATGCAGCGTTCTGGCATTCTGTGAAGTCTAGTTGTTACTAGCATCTTTTGGTCCTTACCCTTTTTCAGAATGCAGCATTCTGGCATTTTGTAAAGTCTAGTTATTACTAGCATCTTTCGGTCTTTACCATCTTTCTCAGAATGCAGCGTTCTGGCATTCTGTGAAGTCTAGTTGTTACTAGCACCTTTTGACCATTACTTTTCTTCCTCAGAATGCAGTGTTCTGGCATTCTGTGGAGTCGAGTTGTTCCTCGCGTACTTTGTCTCAGAATGCAGTTGTTGTACCCCAAAATTTACCCTCTCATTTCTCAAGAATTTCCTCCCAATATCTCATATGACTCAAGTTTGAAGCATTGATACATGAATTTGGGTTTGAATTGGCACAAGGGCAAAATGGTCAAAATGCATACTGAAAAGTCAAACTTTGACTTTTGGATCAAAATTAAGTTTCAAGAATCCCATTTCATCAAGATATGTTAGAATATGAAGTTGGTTCATTAAGAAAATCAAAAGTCAAAATTACTTTGGAAAAGTCAAAATTCTAAACACTTAGAATTTTTTCTAAGTGTTAAGAAATATGATAAGTTAAGAATTTTTGGCCAGATTTTCATCTTGATGCAAGTTGATTCAGGAAGAATTTCTGACACAAGAATTGTATATCTCAATGAGATCTAGAACATTGCAGAATAGAACATCTCCTAGAAACGCTGGGATTTCAAGTTATAAATCCTTGAAGGCACGTCCACGAAACTAAAACACTTAGTAAATTCTGAGAATTTCCAAGTCAGAATTTGCTTAGAACTTCTGGGCTAGTTTTCACATAGGTACAATCAGAATTTGCAAGGATGATTCAAAGAGGGATTACAAAGTATGTTACAAGCTTTCTGAAAAGTCTGAGAACTCCTTCAGATCATGATGGAGCAGGGAGAATCAAAGATCAGAAGTTGGACATTTGTTCTTAATCTAAGTTACGTGTATGTTGAACTTCTGATCCAGTTTCAAGCTATGATGCATAATCTCATGTTGCAGGTTTTCATGCTTGTTAAATCACATCATCATTTGATGCTTACACCAACTTTTGAATCCTTATCCCTGGGATCCTCCCACGTGTGACATGAAAGTACCATTGCTGTCCTTGAAAAGCAAACTTTTGTACATAGTTTATTTTGAGCCCATACTTTACTTTGTTTCTGAGTGTACTTCCCTACAAATCATGCCTACAAACTCAGGTTAGGCGTGATTAAAGCTACTAACCCCCTACCTTGCCTTGAAACATGCTTGTCTAAACTTGCTTCAAAAAATAAGTCAACGAGCCACAACACATGATGGATGTACTCTTGACTTCCCCAAGCTTCTAAATCATTTGCCTATAAATTAAACTTCATTTGCAAGCTAAAAACGGATTGGAGATCAAGAGAAAAAGCCCTGAAACTTTGCTGAAAATTCCCAAGAACCTGAAACTACCGTCCAAACACAAAACCTGCTAGTTTTTTAGTTTTTTGCATCCAAACTCTAATTTTCCTTATGCATTTCTTGGCCAAATCATCCACACCGTTTCTGATATACACGTAGAAGCTTTCCCAACTTCTGTTTCCAAACTGTAATACAACCTTTACCACTCTCCATTTCAAAAATCAGAACTTCATGTCTTGACTGCTCCGGAGCATTCCATTCAGCCATAACTCGGGTTAAGGGTTGCTTCATATTTTTGAGAATGTGAGGAAGCTGACCAGAATATCACAGTAGTCTGAACCAAGCTCTAGCTCACAGAACAATCTCCAGCAGCAAGGTAAGTTTCTTCTGTTTTTCATCTCATTACTAAGGCATTATTAGGCTTGCATTTTAAAAAAATACAATGTAGATATCATGGCTCTGAATCTATACATATCCATAGATTTCATTTATATGGCCTAAGTAGAGAGAATTTCAGATCAGAACTACTTGAGGAAATTAGGGTTCAGAATTAGGATTAGAAAAATTCATGCTTGTTTCTGGTTTACAGTTTTGATGCTTTGTATTTCTGAAACCATGATGAAATTTGCCATAACTTCTATATTTGCATTTTCTGTTTTTGTTGAGAAATGACTAAGTTGCAGTTACTCTGGCTGGAACGAAGAAGGAGATGAAGTTCATCATCAGAACTTACTTTGTAATACATGTTTATGTTTTAGTTTCTAATACCGGATGTATAGCCACCCCAGTGGTAGAGAGCGCGCGCATAAGGCATTGGTGTTAAGGGTCTTGGGTTCTATCCCCAGAAACACATTTTTATGTTTATTTCTTGACATTTTTACCCAATTAATTAAACAATATTCCTGGACCAGAAATTCTAGATAAACCCCCTCCAGTTGTTTGTCTAAACAATACTCTCGAACCAGAACTTCTAGATATTCTTATCCAATAGCATCGTCACCTCACTTATCCATTAATAGAACTTCTAGCCTTCCAGTAACACTAGAACTTTTAGGTGCCCAGCTGCATCATAACTTCTACGCTCTCTCAGCAGTCAGAACTTCTAGGCTTTCCTTTGTTCCCAGTAATCCAAGAACTTTAGTGCGTCTGAATCCATAACTTATGACCTTCCCCATTTCTTCTAACATTTCCCTTCTGATTTGCGGCATGCCAGATTCAGAACTTTTGCTCTCTCTTATTTCAATTCTTTCAGCAACACGCTGACTCTCACTCTTTTTCTCTTATTATTTTTTATCATCACTTTTATTTTCATTAATAAAAAAAACCAAAAAAAAACTACTTTATATTCATATACTTTACTTTATTTCTTTTAAAACAAAAAGACTAAAAACATTTCCTCAAGCAAATTTATTTCTTCTCTTAACAAAAAACAAAACAAATCTATTTTACATTTCAATTCTTGTATATTATTTCAATATGGTTGTAATAGATAATTAGGACTTTAATTTCTTGCAACCCCCATTGGTAAATTAGTATACCCCATCCCCAATTGATTGTAATAGCGTAGGATATTTACTTTCCGCAATTTATCACTTTCATATAAATGCTAGTAAAGTAGGATTTGTATGGGAAGATAAAAACAACAAGTAGACAACCCCTAATCAAAGACTAAATGCATGTAAATCAAATACACTATTCACACATGCACCCCCTAGGGTAATTACAATTGTTTCCTTATGAAAAATGGTCATGATATGCATGTGAGGCGTCTTAGCAAAAACAATCAAAAAATACAAGATCATAGTCCCTCGATGACGCTTTCGAATGTTGCCTTTCAAATGGTCATAGTCCCTGAAGAGAAATGCTAAGATATATCACAATATTGCTATCATGAATATACGATGACCCACACCTGTCCCTTTACATCCAAAGATAAAGCTACTTACCAATCAATGGTAAGATAGCAACATCTAAAGGAATAGTAAAAGAACAAAGACTTTTGAGTAGGTAGAAACGTTCTTAGTTGCTTGCTCATCTTCAAACACAAACACCTTTTCAAATGCACCAACACTTTTCATGAAATATTTTCAAAAGTCCAACACTTTGTATACATTCTTATAGAGACGAGAATCATTACAAAGTTTTCCTAAACAAAGTCTCTTTTCAAAAATACTTTCAAAACCCACCACAAAGCACACTTTCAAACAAAAGAAATGATCTAGCAAGCAACTAAGAGCCCGTAGATAACTACGGATGGAAAGGGTGCTAATACCTTCCCTTTTCATAATCTACCCCTCGAACTCAAGAAAATAATCTCAAAGGTATTTCCTATTCTTTTCACCCTTTCCTTATTGGATAAAAGAAAAGTCGGTGGCGACTCTTGCCATCCGCAACAATTGCGATCAAACGCAAAATATTCCAAGTCATTTCTCCCACTGTGTTACAGAACTGGCGACTCTACTGGGGAAAATATTAAAAGTGGGGCTACCTTAGGGCTAGATCACCTTTACTTGATTTTCTTTATTTGACTTGTTTGCTTTATATTTTGGTTCCTTATTTGGGCTTGTTTTGATCCTCTACCCATAACTGGGACACCTTTTTAGGTAAGTAGCAATAAGTTGTGGAAACTGTATGGGGTATACCGACATGGTCTAAGAAATAGCTACATTAGTGTGACACATTTGTTGGTATCGGTAGCCCTTGAGTAGTCAAGGAGAATACGAAGCCGCTGTGTGGTGTCATGAAGCACTAACTAACTTTAGAACCTTTACTGAACAACTTGGCCTTTAGGAAGTAGTGAGGTAGCCGGCTTTGGTGCAGTACGAAGTTGGTTGATACTCGATACTACTCTCATTGAGATCAGACTTTCGGGATATTTAGGTCGCCATTAAAGAGGCTTGTGCTGAAACAATGCCCGGTGAAGAAAGACCAGTTATATTTAGATCCCCTAGAACCCGATTACTTTCTAGGACAAGTTGAACCAACTAAACTCCAAGAGGGTAGTTACCTACGAACCTCATAGAAGCCTGAACCTAAGGACTTGTTTGCTTTGTGTGTATATGTTTACTTGTACATAACATCATAACATCATACCATTTCATTTTTCACTAACCATTTCAAGGACTTTTTGGGATTTATCTTTATTCTATTTTGTAGGACATGGATTCCACCCGCATGGATACTATCCAAGTCAATCTCGTAATAATTCCTTCTCAACTCAAAGAGTTAGCATCGAGGGTTCCTGTGAGTTCTTTATTCACCGAAAGACATGGTCGACTCCTAAACTTGGTTACCTCGAGCATTGATGAAGACGTGATGAAAGTGCTTTTTCAGTTCTTCGACCCTTTGCACCATTGATTTACCTTTCCTGATTACCAGCTTGTACCTACTATGGAAGAATTCTCTTAACTCTTGAGGATTCCTATTCTCAATCAACTACCTTTCAATGATAATGAAAGAGACCCAAGCCCCGAAGAGATTTCTCGAGTGCTACACTTGCAACAATTCGACGTCATGGCTAATTGGGAAACAAGAAGTGGTGTCAAAGGGTTCCTATCCAAGTTCCTGTTGGAGAAAGCTCAAGATTGTTGGAACACTCTGAATTTACAAGCCTTTGAAGAAAGCTTGGCCCTTCTCATCTATGGGATGGTACTATTTCCAAATCCTGACCAACTTATAGATGTAAATGCTGTCAAAATCTTCATGTCTCGTAATCCAGTGCCTACTTTGTTGGGAGACATCCTGCATTCTCTCCACTCTCGCACCATGAGAAAAAGATGAACCCTCATGTGTTGCACTCCTCTATTGGCTAGATGGTTTGTTTCCCACCTCCCCCGATCTGTTGTGAAGAACGAGCAAGGTTTGAGATGGTCCAATAGGTTGATGTTGCTCAGACATTCGGATATTCACTGGTGTTCTCGATCCTTGGAGAACATTACTGTCATCGACTGTTGTGGGGAATTCCCTAATGTCCCTTTGCTTCGAATTAGGGGAGGTATCACTTATAACCCTTTCTTAGCTTTGTGACATTTTGGGTATGCCCGAAGAGATGGTCCTTATGATATGCTCATCCAAGGAGTGGTGTTCGACTACGAGAGCGACGATCAAGGCTACCGTCAGAGGTTTGTGCAAGCTTGGAGGATGGTAAACAAAGTGGATAGTAAGACACTGGGACACAATAATTCTATTCCCCTTGAGCCTTACCTTAGGTGGATACGAGCTCGTGCTTAGAAGCTCGTAATCCCTTACCCCTACATCCTACCTATTATCGTGGAACCTATTGCTGAAGGAGATGTCCCGTATATTATCCTCTATCCCAACATGCCTACCTCTCTTGAAGACTTACAAAAGGGATGGATTCAGCTAAAGAAAGAGCGAGACACCTTCAAACATCAGTTCTACGCGAGGGAGAAAAGGGTTTTGGAGCTTACAAGGTAACTTCATGAAGAACAAAGCTTGAACGCCTACCTTGCACCAAAGAGGATGTGTTCGACCTTTTTATCTTAGGAATTTATCTTGGAAGCCCAAGAGGCGCATTGTAACCATTTTTAATTGATTAATGTAATTTGACGTTTGTTCATTCTTTTCCTAGACAAATTTAAATCTCATAAATCCTTGAAATCATTTGCATACACATTTTTCATGCATCATAACATAATAGGTTTTCCACGACAGGTTTCCTTATCTTTCTACTGTTTATTTCAGTAAGATGGATATCGAGAAAACAATGAAAGACCTGCAAGAACAAAATTCCCAGTTTCAAGAAACTCTGCTGACCCTGGCCAAGGGGAAACAAGAGTTGATGACGTTGTTGGCATCCAAAAAGGAAAGCCCTAGTCAACATGGGTAAAAGATTCAGAGAGCCGATCCTACAGATACAAATAGTTGAAGATTCGTTTGAGGAAGACGAAAATCAAGTTGGAGAAGCAAGGAGTACCCAGGCTAGGTGTGTCAATGATTGAGTGTCCGATGATGAAGATTATTTTAATGAGAAATATCCTCTTGTCGATGATAAGTACAAGCATCTAGAGGATAGACTAAAGGCCGTTGAGATTCAAGCCATCTCTGATTTGGATTTTGATGATTTGGGTTTAATATTTGGGGTTTTAATTCCCCATAAATTCAAGATACCAGTCTTTATTAAATATGATGGAGTTTCCTGCCCAAAGCTTCATCTGAAGTCATACGTGCACAAAATACAACCACACACCACCGACAAGAAACTATGGGTCCATTTATTTCAAGAAAGCTTGGTTGGGACTCAACTAGAGTGGTTTTACCAATTGAAGGGTTCCCGTATCCATACTTGGGAAGACTTGGCCACTGCTTTCTATAACCAATACCAATACAATGTTGACCTGGCACCGACTAGAGTTCAACTGCAAGACATGACGATGGGAAAGAACGAGGGGTTCAAAGAGTACGCCTAAAAGTGGATGGATCTTGCCAGTAGGGTTCAACCACTGTTAACTGATAGGGAACATATTGACATGTTTATGGGTACGCTATCTGGTCCATTTTTCAACTTATTGGTTGGGTGCTCTTCGTCCGGTTTCACTGAACTGATCCTAACCGGTGAAAGGGCCGAAAGTGGTATCAAGAGTGGGAAAATCCCCATAGCGTCTGCTTCCACCTCCAACCCCGTAAAGAAACCCTTCACTGGGAAGAAAGAAACTAATGTTATGTATGGGGAAAGGGACCGTACCAAGAAGGATAATCGTCTGTCCGTTAATGTTGTTCTGATTTCTAACCCTACTCGTGCTCATAGACAATCTTCCAATCATCAACGGTTTGAGTCTCCATGAAAACAGATCACAAAGATAGGCATGTCGCTATCCCAAGCCCTACAACACATGTTAAAGGCCAACTTGGTGACACTTCCTGATCCTCCGTCCAATCCGAACACTTCCTCACCTAAATACAATTTGAATACCAAGTGTGCATATCATTCAAATAGCCTCGGGCATGAGATCGATCAATGTTGGGCACTGAAGAGTGAATTTCAAGACCTAATAGACAACAAGACAATCAAATTTGATCCGCCTACAATTCCCAATGTGATAAAGGAACCAATTTGAAACCATGGCAAAGGTGTTAATGCAATTGAAGACACTATTTTTCTTTCCTCTGTCGAAGACTTAACCACTTTGTTAACCATTGTCAAAAAGAACTTGCTGAGAGCCGGGGTTTTCCCTGGCTGTTTGAAAGATTGTGATTGTTGTGACACACAAATTAATGGATGTGAATGGCTGAAAGAAGGTGTTCAACGCCTGATGAATAGTCATGAGATCCTATTTGAGAAAACTCTGTCCACCAAAAATTTGATCGATAAGATTGAAGACCTCTCCATCATAACAATTTCAAACAAGCCTCTTAGGATCTCCTCAAAGAGTCCTATCAGGATTTCGAATGAACCGACTGTTGCTCCTCTAATAATTACTACCCCTGGGCCAATTTCGTACTCTTCCAATAAATTAGTGTCGTGGAACTATGGTGCCAGAGTGTTTTACCATGGAATAAAGCAAGATGCTTGGATTAAAGAAAGCAAGGTTGATGAAGTTGGTAATATTACTGGTTCTAGTAAGGTGACCCGAACTAGGAGAATCGTTTCGCCCAACATTTCACCCCCCAACTACTACAACGACACTTGTTTGCATCACCTCTGCCAAGCCTAGTGCTGACACAAGGGGAAAAGAGAAAGTAGTTGAGCCTACTGAGACAGAGGCGCCTACAAAAGACATTGCTGTTAAGGAACCTTCCACTCAAGAAATGGATGAAATCTTGAAAATTATAAAGATGAGTTATTTCAAGATAGTGGAACAGCTAAGGCAAACCCCTTCCAAGATCTCCATGTTATCATTGCTACTTTGTTTCGATGCTCATGCCCGAACATTGATCAAATTCTTAAAGAAGGTTCATGTCCCTCATGAGACCACAACTGACCAGTTCGAAAATTGTGTGGCAAGCTTGACGGCCGGCAACAGATTGGGATTCTCTGATGTTGATCTAACACCACTTGGAAGGAAGCATAACAAAGCTTTGCATGTTTCCGTTGAATGTAAAGGGACTACCCTAGCACATGTTCTGGTTGACACTGGCTCTTCTTTAAACGTTCTACCCAAGGGGCTTTGGATCGGTTAGACTGTGAAGGACTGGTGTTAAAGCCGAGTGATATTATTGTGAGGGCTTTCGATGGGTCCAAGAGGACAGTTCATTGAGAGGTTGATCTCCCGATCAAAGTGGGCTCATATATTTTCAACTCTACTTTCTACATCATGGACATCGGTCTGGCTTACTCTTGTTTACTGGTTCGCCCTTGGATTCATGAAGCAGGGGCAGTAACATCTACCCTTCACCAAAAGTTAAAATACCCAGTCAAGGGGAGGATCGTCACTGTTTGTGGTGAGGAGGAATTCATGGTAAGCCATCTCAATTCTTTCAAATATGTGGAGATGGATGGAAAATTTATAGAAACCCCGTGCCAAACTTTTGAAGTTGTTCCACCTATGGTTGCTACTGCCAAAATTTCCTTCGACATGCCCAAAGTTGATAAGGTCGTGCCAAGGATGCTTTCATTTAAGGATGCTCATGCCGCAGTCGAAGATGGAAGCTGTGATACATGGGGGAAACTCCCTGAGATCCCATTCAAAGCAGACAAATGTGTTTTGGGTTTCACTATCAAGGCTCAGAAAGAAGTTAGGCGCGCTCATGCAGGAAAGCCCCCTCTCCGTATTGGAAATCATGAAGTAAATGCGGTGGAGGATTCTGATGATGAATGTGCCCTCGAAGAGTGGATATATCCTACTACGACAGAGCTTAACAATTTGCGCGCAAAGGACTTTGTTCCCATCTCCTTCATTGAGGAGTAATTACTTGTTTATTTCTTTCTATCAATTCAAGAGCCTTTTATATGTAATATTAAACAATGACTTTTAAGCCATATGCCTGGCCCGGGGCACCTTGGTCCATTTGTTAAGGGTTTTATTTATGTTCATTTTATCATATGATCATTCAATATAAACCATTGGAATTTTGCATTCAAATTTTTTGTGCTCGTTGTATTTCTTTCTTCTTCAATGCATTTTTCAAAATAGCCATGTATCTTACATGCACACACACACACACACTCACACACACACACACACACACACACACACACACACACACACACACACACACACACTTGCAGGTCCTCGTCCACTCCGGATATCATTGCTAATAACTCTAATATTTCCATTTATGATTTCTAACATCCAATTAACCAAGCCGAAGACGAAGGTGAGGAAGATTGTGAAATACCGGGAGAAATAGCCAAACTTCTATGCAAGAGGAAAAAGCTATTCAGTCGCATGAAGAGTCAGTTGAAGTCATCAACCTAGGTACCGAGACAGACAAGAAAGAGGTCAAGATCGGAGCCAACCTAGGAAGCAGTGTCAAAAGCATATTGGTTCAGATGCTACATGATTATGTGAAAGTGTTTGCTTGGTCGTGTGAAGATATGCCAGGGTTGGATACCGATATTATAGTTCATCGTCTGCCAACAAAGGAAGATTGTCATCCTGTCAAGCAAAACGTTCGTCACATGCGGCCTGACATGTCTGAAAAGATAAAATCCAAAGTGATGAAACAATCTGATGCAGGATTCCTAGTTGTGACATCTTATCCCCAATGGGTTGCGAACGTAGTTTCGGTGCCAAAGAAGGACGGAAAAGTTCGTATGTGTGTAGATTATAGGGATCTGAATAGGGCAAGCCCCAAGGATGACTTCTCTCTACCACATATTGATGTCTAGGTCAATAACACCACTCAACATAAAGTATTCTCTTTCATGGATGGTTTCTCCGGCTATAATAAAATTAAGATGGCTCCCGAAGACATGGAGAAGACCACCTTTGTTATGCAATGGGGAACCTTTTGTTACAAGGTCATGCCATTCAGATTGAAGAATGCAGGGGAAACATATCAAAGGGCTATGGTGGCTTTGTTTCATGATATGATCCATCATGAAATAGAGGTATATGTGGATGATATGATTGCAAGGTCATAAACTGGAGAGGGGCATCTCAATCACCTATACAAGCTATTCGAGAGGCTAAAAAAGTACAAGATGAGGTTGAATCCTAATAAGTGCACATTCAGAGTAAGATCTGGAAAACTTTTGGGTTTTGTAGTCAGTGGTAAAGGCATCGAAGTTGATCCTGCAAAGGTAAAAGCCATTTGACAAATTCCAATTCCCCATTCTGAAAAGGATGTTAGAGGATTCTTGGGTCGTCTTAACTATATCCCTCGCTTCATATCTCACTTAACTGCTACTTGTGATGCCAATCTTCAAACTCTTGAAGAAAGATCAAGTAGTCAGATGGAATGATGAATGCCAAGTTGTCTTCGATAAAATCAAGGAATATCTGCAAGAACCTCCTATCCTCATGCCTCCAGTTGAAGGATACCATTTATCATGTACTTGACTGTGCTAGAGAATTCTATGGGGTGTGTGTTGGGCCAACATGATGAGTCTGGCCGAAAAGAGCATGCACTATACTACCTGAGCAAAAAGATTACCGAATGTGAAACCCAATATTCACTCCTCGAGAAAACTTGTTGTGCTCTGGCATGGGTTGCTCGTCGGCTAAGACTCATACCACTCTATTGATTTCTAAGATGGACCCTATCAAGTACATCTTCGAGAAACCCGCTCTTTCCGTAGGATAGCTAGATGGTAAATGATCTTGACTGAGTACTATATTTAATATACAACACAAATGGCCATCAAAGGAAGTGTATTGGCAGATCATTTGGCCCATCAAGATGTTGATGATTATCAGTATATGAACTTTGACTTCTCGGATGAGAATATCATGTTAGTGATCGACTGTAAAAAACCTGGACTGTATAACGGACCTGAACAAGGATCCTGATGGACTATGGTTTTCGATGGGGCTTCCAACGCTTTGGGTAAAGGAATTGGTGATGTGGTAGTTTCTCCTGAGGGTTGCCACACCCCTTTCACTGCTAGACTATGTTTCGGTTGTACAAATAACATGGCTGAATATGAGGCATGCATTTTGGGTCTGAAGGCTGCCACTCATTTAAGGATCAAGCACTTGAATGTATTCAGAGACTCCGCTCGAGTGATTATCCAAGTCAAGGGAGAATGGGATACTAAGCATCCTAATCTTATTCCTTACAAGGAGCTTGTGTTATCTCTGATTCCATACTTCAAAGAAATCACCTTTGAACACTTCCCTAGAGAGCAAAATCAGTTAGCCGATGCTTTGGCCACCATGTCTTCTATGTTCAAAGTCAAATGGGACAACGAAGCTCCTATGATTACAATTGAGAAATTTGACGAACCTACACACTGCTATGAGCTTAACACTATCTCCAAGAAGCCATGGTACCATGAGGTGAAGAGATACCTCAAAGTTCAAGAATATCCTGAAGGAGCTTCCATCAATGACAGGAAATTCTTACGAAGATTCTCAGCCAAATTCTTCCTAAGCAATGGAATCCTGTACAAACTCAACCATGATTCTACTCTACTCCGATGTGTGGACAAGAAGGAGGCAGGGAGAATTATGGAAGACATGCATGATGGTCTCTTTGGGACTCACTCTAGTGGACATACCATGGAAAATAAAATCCCGAGAGCTGGTTACTATTGGTCAACGATGCAAACTGATTGCCATCACCACTCAAGGACTTGCCATAAGTTCCAAATCTATGCTGACAAGGTCCATGTGCCTCCTGTTCCTCTAAATGTCATGACTGCTCAGTGTCTGTTTGCAATGTGGGGCATTAACATGATTGGAGAGATTAAACCTACTTCTTCCAATGGACATTGCTTCATTCTTGTCGCTATCAATTATTTCACCAAATGGGTCGAAGCTGCCTCATTTCCTCAATCACAAAGAATGTTGTATCCAGATTCATCAAACATAACCTCATCTGCCGCTATGGTATCCCCAAAAGGATCACCACTGACAATGGAACCAATCTCAATAATGCTATGATTACAGAACTTTGCACTCAGTTCAAAATCAAGCATCACAATTCTTCTCCTTATAAACCTAAAATGAACGGTGCAGTGGAAGCAGCCAACAAAAACATTAATAAGAGTGTACAAAAGATGGTGGTAACCTACAAAGACTGGCATGAGATGTTACTGTTTGCTCTTCATGGCTACCGTACTTCAGCTCGGACATCAATTAGAGAAACTCCCTTTTCTTTGGTCTATGGCATGTAAGCCGTCCTTCCAGTGGAAGTTCAGATTCCTTCACTAAGGATTATGATTGAAGCAGGCTTAGGCGAAGACGAATAGATTCAGACAAGATTGGATCAGTTGAACTTGATCGATGAAAATCGACTGGATGTTGTTTGTCATGGTCAGATGTACCAGAAATGTATGATCAAGGATTTCAACAAAAAGATCAGACCTCGAGTATATCAAGTTGGTGACTTGGTAATAAAGCGCATCATTCTCCCATAAGGCGACCCCAGGGGAAAATGGACTCCCACTTACGAAGGGCTATTTGTTGTCAAGAAAGTTTTCTCTGGTGGTGCCATGATGCTGACTACTATGGACGGTGAAGATTTCCCACATCCTATGAACGTGGACATAGTTAAAAAATACTACGCATAAGAGACCCGCTAGTTTGACACTCCTACGCAAGATAAGGGCATCCCGGCAAACCAAAGGTTTGGGCAAAAATTAGGGATATATGCAAAAGATTATACACCCGGCAAGTCGAAAACCCGAAAGGGAGACTTGGGCAAAAATGGGTATCCTGGTGGGCTAAAAACCCGAAAGGGCGGTCCAGGAAAAAGTTAAGGATTGAAAGCGTATGACTATGTCCCGTGGAATCACTGTAGTCGACTTTATTACCAAGGCCCGAGTTCAAATGGTACAAGATCGATCCAATCAACTTCTGTCAATGGCAAGGGACGTTCGAAGACATTAAGGGAAATAGTAGAGTTGGAACACAATGAGATCATTTCCACATGGTTTTATTTTTGTTTTCAATTTTGTTATCCTTTTGACGATTTCCTCTTACTAGGATCTTCGTCTCTTTGTACAAAAACACCTATTCATGGGCAAAACATCAATACAAATATACTTTGAAGTGCAAACTTTTTGTTTTCGTTTTGATTGCAATGACGTATAATGACTAAAATTGAATGAACATATGCATATGAACATGTTTAAACTATTTAGTACATGTGTCCTACCAAGCAACAACGAGTATCTCTTTAATGCAGTTGAGATATCCCCACAGAGCTATCTCATTAGCATTATCCCCACAGATCCTGCTACAATAAACCTTTTCCCCAATGGAGTTGCCCACGAAAGCTGGATTTATGCAACCCTCGGTCAGAATTTTCAATCACTCGACACCCTCTTCACAGCTGAGTTGGTCTTAAAAGAAGAAGTCTTGCGGATTTTTCCTAAAAAATTCACCTTTCCAGCATGTCATCAAATATTCTCTTCAACATGTTTATTCCCCAACCAAACGATACACTCCTCAACGGAGTCGTTTCCTATTCAAACAACTTCTCAAGATACTATGAAGCCTGGATCCGACCAGATAATAGTTTAACTTCTCAAGATACTATGAAGCCTGGACCCGACCAGATAATAGTTTAACTTCTCAAGATACTATGAAGCCTGGACCCGACCAGATAATAGTTTGATTTCTCAAGATACTATGAAGCCTGGACCCGACCAGACAATAGTTTAACTTCTCAAAATACAATGAAGCCTAAACCCGGCCAAATAATAGTTTAACTTCTCAAGATATTGTAAAACTTGGACCCGACCAGACAAGGGTTTAACTTCTTTTCACCAGCAGAGTTTACCTCAACACCCAGCAAGTTACTGTAAAGCCTGGGACCCGACCAGATAATAGTCTAACTTCTTAAGATATTGTAAAACCTGGACCCGACCAGACAAGGATTTAACTTCTTTTCCCCAACAGAGTTTACCTCTACCCCCAGCAAGTTACTGTAAAGCCCGGGACCCGACCAGATATCAGTTCAACTTCATCCTTTCAAGCAAGTTACTGCAAAGCCTAGACCCGACCAGATATCAGTTCAACTTCATTCCTTCAAGCAAGTTATTGTGAAGCCTGGGACTCGACCAAATATCAGTTCAACTTCATCCTTTCAAGTAAGTTATTACGAAGCCTGGAGTTTGACCAGATAACAATAAACTTCATCCACCTCAAAAATCTGCTTTGAAACCTGGAATGCGACCAGATAGCAATTTTAAAGTTGGTAAGTTGTTGCGAAGCCTGGAATCTAACCAGATAACAGTTTAACTTCACTCTCCCAAGTAATTTTCTGCGAAGCCTGGAATTCGAACAGATAATAGTTAATCCAATCTTCCCTAGTAAGTCACTGCAAAGACTGGAATACGACCAGATAACAGTCAACTTCATTATCCCCAACGAATTGCTTCCAAGCCTGGATTTCGACCAGATAACAGCTAACTTCTAACGCTCTCGAGTTAGGAATAATTCCCCAGTAGAGCAATGGACAATCAAAGTTCCTGAACTTTATTCCTCCAAGTAGAAATCAACACTCCCCACAGAGTTTCCTCATGCAAAGAGCCAAAGTCAATATTCCCCAGCGGATTTCCCCTCAAACGATAAAACAGGAATTCCCAATGGAAACATTCTAAACAAAGTCTAATTCAGCCTCTAAAGGCTCCCCAGCATGCTATCAAGGATTTATTTTCCTAGACAAAGACACACTGCAATAAACGTATCACATTCATAAACCATAACACATACATGACAAATGCATACAGCATAATCTCCTTTATTTTGATAACATCATTATGCCATGCATACATCTGCATGCAACTAATCCTCTTCCTTTCAGGAAAATCAACAGGAAAAAGACATCTATTATTTCAGTATAAATCAACCAAAAGATTTATCCTGATACCTTCCCCAGTCACTCTGGATAGCATCTATAAGCCCCTCTCTGACAACTCTCTATCATCTCCCCAAATGGCATCTTTAAGCCCATTCCCAACACAATCAACCACCACATCAAGTGCAAATTTCTGGGCACTTTAGTGTTCAATCATCTTCCACCTTCAAGTCACGAATGGCGGGCTCGCCAATCTAACTCTTCAGGTTTAAGATTGAACATGGGTAGTTGTTGTACCCCAAAATTTGCCCTCTCATTTCTCAAGAATTTCCTCCCAAGATCTCCCATGACTCAAGTTTGAAGCATTGGTACATCAATTTGGATTTGAATTGGCACAAGGGCAAAATGGTCAAAATGCATACTGAAAAGTCAAACTTTGACTTTTGAATCAAAATCAAGCTTCAATAATCACATTTTATCAAGATATGTTAGAATATGAAGTTGGTTAATTAAGAAAATCAAAAGAAAAAATTACTTTGGAAAAGTCAAAGTTCTAAACACTTAGAAATTTTTCTAAGTGTTAAGAAATATGATAAGTTTAGAACTTCTGGCCAGATTTTCATCATGATGCAAGTTGATTCAGGAAGAATTTCTGACACAAGAATTGTAGATCTCAATGATATCTAGAACATTGCAGAACAGAACTTCTCCTAGAAACGTTGGGATTTCAAGTTGTAAATCCTTAAAGGCACGTCCACGAAACTAAAACACTTAGTAAATTCTGAGCATTTCCAAGTCAGAATTTGTTTAGAACTTTTGGGCTAGTTTTCACGTGGGTACAATCATATTTTGCAAGGATGAGTCCAAAGAGGGATTACAAAGCATGTTACAAGCTTTCTGAAAAGTCTGAGAACTCCTTCAGATCATGCTGGAGCAGGGAGAATCAAATATCAGAAGTTGGACATTTATTATTAATCTAAGTTACGTGTATGCTGAACTTCTGATCCAGTTTCAAGCTATGACGCATAATCTCATGTTGCAGGCTTTCTTTCTTGTTAAATCCCATCATCATTTAATGCTTACACCAACTTTTGAGTCCTTATCCTGGGGATCCTCCCACGTGTGGCATGAAAGTACCACTGTTGTCCTTGAAAAGCAAACTTTTGTACAAAGTTTATTTTGAGCCCATACTTTACTTTGCTTTTGAGTGTACTTCCCCACAAATCATACCTACAAACTCATATTAGGCGTGATTAAAGCTGCTAACCCCTACCTTACCTTGAAACATGCTTGTCTAAACTTGCTTCAAAAAACAAGTCAACGAGCCACAACACATGATGGATGTACTCCTGACTTCCCCAAGCTTCTAAATCATTTGCCTATAAATTAAAATTCATTTGCAAGCTAAAAAAGGATTGGAGACCAAGAGAAAAATCCCTGAAACTTTATTGAAAATTCCCAAGAACCTGAAACTGCAGTCCAAACACAAAACCTGCTAGTTTTTTAGTTTTTTGCATCCAAACTCTAATTTTCCTTGTGTGTTTCTTGGCCAAATCATCCACACAGTTTCTGATATACACGTAGAAGCTTTCCCAACTTCTGTTTCCAAACTGTAATACAACCTTCACCACTCTTCATTTCAAAAATCAGAACTTCATATCTTGACTGCTCCAGAGCATTCCAGTCAGCCATAACTCAGGTTAAGGGCTGCTTCCGCTTTCTAAGAACGTGAGGAAGTTGACCAGATCATCACAGCAGTCTGAACCAAGCTCTAGCTCACAGAACAATCTCCAGCAGCAAGGTAAGTTTCTTCTGTTTTTCATATCATTACTTAGGCATTATTAGGCTTGCATTTTTAAAAAATACAATGTAGATATCATGGCTCTGAATCTGTACATATTCATAGATTTCATTTATATAGCCTAAGTAGAGAGAATTTCAGATCAGAACTTCTTGAGGAAATTAGGGTTCAGAATTAGGATTAGCAAAATTCATACTTGTTTATGGTTTATAGTTTTGATGCTTTGTATTTCTGAAACCATGATGAAATTTTCCATAACTTATATGTTTGCATTTTCCATTTTTGTTGAGAAATGACTAAGTTGCAGATACTCTGGCTGGCATGAAGAAGGATATGAAGTTCATCATCAGAACATACTTTGTAATACATATTTATGTTTTTGTTTCTAATACTGGATGTATAGCCACCCCAATGGTAGAGAGCGCGCGCATAAGGCATTGGTGTTAAGGGTCCTAGGTTCTAGCCCCAGAAACATCTTTTTATGTTTATTTCTGGACATTTTTACCCCATTATTTAAACAATATTCCTGGACCATAACTTCTAGAGAAACCCCCTCCAGTTGTTTGTCTAAACAGTACTCTCAGACCAGAACTTCTAGATATTCTTATCCAACAGCATTGTCACCTCACTTATCCATTAACAGAACTTCTAGCCTTCCAGTAACACTAGAAATTCTAGGTGCCCAACTGCATCAGAACTTCTAGGCTCTCTTAGCAGTCACAACTTCTAGGCTTTCCTTTGTTCCCAATGATCCCAGAACTTTAGTGCGTCTGAATCCAGAACTTCTAACCTTCCCCATTTCTGCTAACATTTCCCTTCTGATTTGCAGCACACCAGAGTCAAAACTTATGCTCTCTCTTATTTCAATTCTTTCAGCAACACGCTGACTCTCACTCTTTTTCTCTTATTATTTTTTATCATCACTTTTATTTTCATTAATCAAAAATACCAAAAAAAAACTACTTTATATTCATATACTTTACTTTATTTCTTTTAAAACAAAAAGACTAAAAACATTTCCTCAAGAAAATTTATTTATTCTCTTAACAAAAACAAAACAAATCTATTTTACATTTTAATTCTTGTATATTATTTCAATATGGTTGTAATAGATAATTAGGACTTTAATTTCTTGTAACCCCCATTTGTAAATTTTTATACTCCATCCCCAAGTGATTGTAATAGCGTAGGATATTTACTTTCTGAAATTTATCGCTTTCATATAAATGCTAGTAAAGTAGGATTTGTATGGGAAGATAAAAACAACAAGTAGACAACCCCTAATCAAAGACTAAATGCATGTAAATCAAATACACTATTCACACATGCACCCCATATGGTAATTCCACTTGTTGCCTTATGAAAAATGGTCGTGATATGCATGTGAGGTGTCTTAGCAAAAAAATCAAAAAATACAAGATCATAGTCCCTCGATGACGCTTTCGAATGTTGCCTTTCCAATGTTCTTAGTCCCTCAAGAGAAATGCTAAGATATCTCACAACATTGCTATCATTATTATACGATGACCCACGAGTGTCCCTTTACATCCAAAGATAAAGCTTCTTACCAATCAATGGTAAGATAGAAACATCTAAAGGAGGAGTAAAAGAACAAAGACTTTTGAGTAGGTAGAAACGTTCTTAGTTGCTTGCTCATCTTCAAACACAAACACCTTTTCAAATGCACCAACACTTTCCATGAAATATTTTCAAAAGTCCAACACTTTGTATACATTCTTATAGAGACGAGAATCATTACAAAGTTTTCCTAAACAAATGCGCTTTTCAAAAATACTTTCAAAACCCACCACAAAGCACACTTTCAAGCAAAAGCAATGATCTAGCAAGCAACTAAGAGCCCGTAGATAACTACGGATGGAAAGGGTGCTAATACCTTCCCTTTTCATAATCTACCCCCCAAACTCAAGAAAATAATCTCAAAGGTCTCTCCTGTTCTTTTCACCCTTTCCTTATTGGATAAAAGAAAAGGAGGCGGCGACTCTTGCTATCCGCAATAATTGCGATCAAACGCAAAACATCCCAAGTCAGTTCTCCCACCGTGTTACAGCAGCGTTCTGGAATTCTGTGAAGTCTAGTCATTACTAGCATTTGTGAATCAAGTTCCACGGTCTTTGATTTTCATGTCCCATCTACGAACTTGTTTCTTTATTCCAGTTCCAAGAGGCCATCAAGACTATAGCCCGTGTTAATATGTGTCGTCGTCTCAATTCAGAGTGCAAATTGTTTAGTTCATTTTTTGTATTCAATCTCCTTCCACATTATAGCTCAAAAGGCTGTTGTTGCCAAACTCGCTTTAGGTTTAAGAAGTTTGAATAGGGGCAGCTGTTGTACCCCAAAATTTACCCTCTTCATTTTGACTTTATTTTGGCTTATATTGCATTATCATACACATATATGCATATCATTAGCCACATTATTGTGGGATCAGGGCATTTCTTTTCGACTGTTTACCAGAGGCGCTCAGAGCTTTATGCGAGTCACCCAGGTGGTGAATGAATATTCCTTATCATGAATAATTCTTTTAATTCTATCATGTCTCGAGTGGTAGATATGAGCCAGTGTTTTCATCTGATTTGAGACAGTTCAGGTTGAAAGTCCATTTCGGCGCGACAAGCTTCATAATTTTCTAACTCCAAGATAGAGTATTATTTTGAGTTGATATTTTATCACCGGGTCTGTGTGAATATTACCTTCATTTTTCATGTTCGGGCCGGGAGCCAATTATGCATTTAAGATGGTCAAATAATTTTGTTACTGGGTTCTCGGGTTACCGATCAACGGTATTTTTGGTATTCAGAAATTTATAACTCCGATTTGGTCTACCGCCTCGAGGTGATTATTTCTCCATTAAGTCTGCCTTGATATTCGCCCCAACTTCCATGTTCAGGCCGAAGGCTTATTCTCGGGGGATAGTCTCCGAACATGCAAACCTGTCAGAGTTTAAATAGTGCAAAATACTGGTAAAAGTTGGTTGAACCGCTGTTTTAGGCACATTAAAAAATTCATAACTCTCAATTGGAGTACCATATGAGCGTGATTCCGGTGCCCAAAATTTTGTTTCGATGTTATATTGATGTCGTCTGTTAGGACCAAGAGCTGATTCTACATGAAAAGCAGTGGGAATTTCGAGTTCCTGAAAAATAATTGAGTAGAATCTGGAATCTATCAGGTTGACTTCCAATATTCAAAAATTCATAAATCACTTTATTTTTATCGTATCATTCCGGTTCTCGAAGAGTTGTCTCAAAAATTTTGTCTACTTCAAATTTGATTCAGATCTTAAAATGAAACGGTAGCCCGAGGACCTCCGTTATTGGTTTATTCTGCAAAATTGAGTTTTCGTACCGGTAAAAAAGACTGAACGTTGCTCCACTTGGAAGTATATAATAAATTTGTCGTTTATCAGACGTTTCTCATTTTTTGACACGATGTCAGGGATGCGGAGATCTATATTTATTCTAGAAAAGTTGAGACGAGATTCCAATTTTTCGGGCACAAGATTGTGGCTTGTTCGAGTAACACAGGTCAAATAAGCTGATATTTTGACTTAATTAATTTTTTACAGTGACGTTTTACCACTTAAATGTATCAAACTCACTCAATTTTTATTATAAAACATCTGTTATTTTTAGGTGACATCTGTGACTCAGAGGCGGACAATTTCTCAGGAGGTCAGTGTTCGTACAAATTCGCGGATCATAGTGTAATTTTCACTTAAGCGGCGAATAAGTTGAAAATTCGGGGTTTTGTCAATTACTATATATTCATTTTCACTCCCAAATTGGAGGGGAAGCTCTCATATTTTCAAAATCACACTTTCCCTCTCTATTCTCTCTCACTCTAAAGAGGCTCAACCACCAACACAACTCCCTCACCCTCGTCCGGCCACCGCCGGTCCTCCCAGCTCCAGCCAGCTCCAGCCTCCGTACCGATCACGCTCCGGTCACTTCTCCCTCTTTCTCTGATCGTGCACGCGATCTATCTCCGCCTCTCTCCTAGTAGCGATCACGTCCATTCTTCTTCTCTTCCACCGTGCGCTTATCCCTCCCTTGCAAGCTCCGGCAACTCTCCTCCTAGAACCGGTCATCAACACCATCACCCCCTCTTCATCTTCCTCAAGCATACTCCAAGAGGTAAACACATAAGCCTCCATTGATTTTGTTTCTTGAGCTTGAATTTTTTGAAATTGTTGTAAAATTAGGTGTTAATTGAACATAATTATGATTAGATAATATAGTTTATATAATTTTAGAATTAAATTAGAGATTAGATAGTTGATTCACATAGTTTAGGATAATTCAAGAATTGAATTAGGATTATACTAATACTTAGGTTATAGTTTAGTTCTAATTCTTGAATTAGTGTAGATTAACATTTAAGATTTAATTTTAATTCTTGATTTAGGTAGAATTCGATGTAGAGTTTAGTTAAAACTAACATTTAAGTTAGTTTAGGTACTAATTTTTTGGTTTAGGCTTTGAACATAAACTAACATTTAGAGTAGTTTAACTCTAATTGTTTGTTTATTTTTGTTGCTTTTTATGCATTTGAAATGCATTTTGTGTATGATTTTAGGTTACTAATTCTTGACATAAACTAATTTTTTTACCAATTGTTGGTTGATTACTTGTTCTTTTTCATTTCCATGAGTTGAGATAAATTCCAATAGGCTCAAATATCATTATAAAACACATTTGAAACAAGTTTGATTGAGTTTGGTGGAAATTCCCTCAACACTTGAAAAAATGACAAAGTTTTACATAATTGTTGTTTTTTCTCTAACTTTTGATCAGTGATGAGTTTTTCCGACTTTCATTAATGAAATCCAAGTTTCTTGAGCCATCCGAAACTTTTTGCGCGAGTACTTTTTTGATTCGGACAATTTTCGTTCCATTTTTCTGCTATTGTCGCAGTTTCAAAAAACATGCTTCAGAATGAAATTTGGCCGAACCGAGTTAATTTTCGAAACCGTTGGCATGTTTCTATGTCATCTTAATTTTTGCAATTGATTCCGGATGTTTTTCGATTAATTTTCTAACTTTCTAATTCAAGTTTTTGTACATTATCTTGTGTTTTATTTATGACTTGTGATACATTTTTGTGTGTCGGTTCATACTTTTATGTCAAGTAATATTAATTGGTTTCAATTAGTTGTTTTAGAATTTTGTGAATTTAGTGTATCGGAATACATTTTTATTCATAACCTTTGAGTTTCACAAGTTGTGAGTCGGAGTAAATTTGCAATTTATTGATTAAATTCTGATACATTAAATTCATGTGGTTTTAGGACTTTAATTATTGATTTTTAAATCAATCTTGAGGTTACATGTTCATGTGCAAGTTTCAGATAACCATCTCATGTTAATATTCAAGATTAATGCACTAAAACTTTGATTTCCAAATCAATTCATGATGAATATTAAAATGCGCATTATGCTTTCTAGAACTTGTATTTTACATGTGCATTGAGTTTTGGCTTATGAATAACACATTGGTTTACTTATTTGAGCATTTTTTCGATATCGGTAGCAAGTTTGGATGTTTCTAAACCGGTTTTTACATCCATTTTCATGAGTGTAACATGGTGGGAGAACTGACTTAGTTTGTTTTGCGTTTGATCTCAACTGGTGAGGATAGCAAGAGTCGTCACCGACTTTTATTTTATCCAATAAAGGAAAGGGTGAAAAGAACAGGAAAGACCTTTGAGATGTTTTCTTGAGTTCGGGGGGTAGGTTATGAAAAGGGATGGTGTTAGCACCCTTTTCACCCATAGTTAACTACAGGCTCTTAGTTTCTTGATAAATTACTTGCTTTGTTTGAAAATGTGCTTTGTGGTATAAGTTTGAAAATATTTTGCAAAATTCCTTTGTTGAGGCAAACTTTGTAATGATTCTCGTCTCTATAAGAATGCGTACAAAGTGTTGGTGTTGAAAATAGTTTAAAGAGATGTTTATTTTTTAAGATGTTTTGAAGGTGTAAGTGTGAAAAAATGGTTTTAGTTTGCGAGCAAGCAACTACGAGCATCCTACCTACTCAAAAGGTCTACGTTCTTTTCCTCCTCCTTTAGATGTTGCTATCTTACCATTGATTGATATGAAGCTTCATCGTTGGATGTGAAGGGATGGGCGTGGGTCAATTGTATAGTCATAGAAGGCAACGTATGAGATGTTTTACCAATTTCGTTAGGGACTAGATCATTTACCGAAGGCAACATCTAGGGACATCGAGGGACTACGATCTTTTTATCGAGGGTCTTTGCTAAAACACCCTTATTCGAGGGACATGACTATTTCCGAGGCAACAAGTGAGATTACCCTAGAGGTGCATGTGTGTGAATAGTGTGTTTGATTGCATGCATTCTTATCTTGAATTTAGGGTGATCTAAGTATTGGTTTTAATCTTTCCATACACACCCTAGTTACTAACATTTATGAAAGCAATAAAAATACAGAAAATAAATGTCCTACGCTATTACATGTTTTAGGGGATGGGGTATACAAGTTTACAAATGGGAGTTGAAAAGAAATAAAAGTCTTAATTATTACAACCATATTGAATAGCAAGAAAATGTAAATATATAGAAACTATAAAGACAAAAATAGTGTAAAAGAAAGAAAAGACATCATGGATCGAAGGATGTGTCTTTCGATTACCACACTTTTTCCTTCTTTCGATTGGGCCTGCAACCAGTGTTGCATCCTTCGATTCAGACTCCCTTTCCTTTCGTTTGGGCCTACAAATCAGTGTGTATTGAAGCACACCCTTCAATTCACACACCTTTTTCTGTTTTCTTTCATTTGGGACATGATAGCAGTATGGGTCGAAGCCATGCTAATATGGCCTGTACATGTTAGTCTCTTTCATATATTTAGACAAGAAAAGCAAACAAATGAAATGGTAGAAATGAAAAATAAGCAAAAGGTTATTTACATGCTTGAAGAGAAAGGGTTAAAGTCAGGGAGACTTGCCTTGAATCTGAAGTTGGTGCTTCTGGACCTTGAGTGATTTCCTTGGGTGCTCTTGGATTCGAAGGGAGAGAAACAAGTGTTGTGTTTCTTTGACTGGATTCAAAATCCAAGAAAAGTAGAATTGTGTTCCGTTGGTTCTAAATTCGAAGGAAAAGAAACAAGTGTTGTATTTCTTTAGTTCTGGATTCGAAAGAACAGAAACAAAGGTGTGGTCTTTTGATTCTGGGTTTGAGAATTTGTTAAGTGTTTTCTCCTTTCTTTGCATTGCTCACAAATCTCTCTCCAGCCACTCAAAAGCCTCCTCTAGATGTATTGTGAAACATCTTATTTATAGAAGAGTTTGGCTGATATTAGAGGGGGAAAACAAAAGAATTTGAACAAATTGGGTATGCTCTCTTCATAACCTTCGAGGTGCAGTTTTTGTATGCCAATTTGGTTCAAATATGGGAGCAGTATAGCAGGACTGCTTTGCAGCAGTTTTGGAGCGTTGTGGCCAGTACAACAGGCTTGGGCTTGGCAGCATATTAGACTTTGGTCAGCAAACATCTTGAATAAAACTTATCAAAAGACAAAACAAAACTTGTTTCCAACAATTGTGTCCTTCGAATGGACCATGTGTGTATTCTTCGAATGGACCACATGCACCATTTGTGTGTTCTTCGAATGCATCACTTACAATTCTTAGAATGGGCCAGCAATGTTTGTCTTTCAAATTGGACACCCATGTATGTCCTTCAAATCCACCAATGTATGTCCTTCGAATGGGCCACCAATTGTGTGTCATAGTGTAGAAACTATGTGTGTTGAAGGTTCTTAAAGGTGGAATCGAAGCAAGTTGTTTCAAAGGGAGCCACTGCCTAGTGAATTGAAACACGCATGGAAGAATCCACTCCCTTGTGTGTTCTAGTATGAAGGGAAGCCATTGCCTTGTGCATTGAAGGCAAGCACAAAGGAAGCCATTTCCTCGTGGGTCGAAAGCAAGCACAGAGGAGGCACTTGCCTTGTGGATCAAAGCAGACACGAAGGAAATGCTTGCCTTATGAATTGAAATAGGTTGCTTCGAAGGAAAAAATTGCCCCATCATAGCTTGTATGAAGATAGCCAATGTCCAAATGAATCATGTATGAAGATAGCTATTGTCCAAACGAATCTTGTATGAAGATAGCCATTGCTTTGTGAATCGAAACAAACATGTAGCAGGCCACTACTTTGTGAATCAAAGCAAGCAGACAGGAGGCTACTGCTTGTGAATCGAAGCAAACCTATAGGAGGCCATATGCCCAAATGGAGCTTGTGGACCAAAGCTTTCTCGAATGGGACCCAATGCCCAATCGAAGCTTGTAGACCAAAGCTTGATCAAAGGGGACCCAAATACCCAATCGAAGCTTGTGGACCAAAGCTTGATTGAAGGGGAGAAAATACCCAATCGAAGCTTATGAATCAAAGCAAACTTGTTATTCTTTGATTTGATGCTTGAAAATCTAATATGATCCATGGAAACTTGTGCATTCTTGACCCAGTAGAAATTTTGTGAGAAAAATCTTGAGAAATGCGAGGGTAAATTTTGGGATACAACAGCTGCCCATGTTCAATCTTCTTAAACCTGAAAAGCGAGCATGGCATGTTGTAGTTTATAGCTTGAAGGTAGAAGATGATTGAACACTAGTGCCTAGAAATTTGAACTCCACTATGTGTTGGTTGATTGTGTAGGGAATGGGTTTAAAGATTCCATTTGGAGAGATGGTGGAGAGTTGTCGGAGATGGGCTTACAGATTCCATCTTGAGTAAATGTTGGTAAGTAAATGAAGGAATCTTTGACGACTACTACCTCAACAGATAATGAAGGAATCCTTGACGACTACTACCTCAACAAATGATGAAGGAATCTTTGACGACTACTACCTCAACAGATAATGAAGGAATCTTTGACGACTACTACCTCTACAGATGATGAAGGAATCTTGGACGAATACTACCTCAATAGATAATGAAGGAATCTTTAACGACTACTATCTCAACAGATAATGAAGGAATCTTTGATGACTACTACCTCAACAGATGATGAAGGAATCTTTGACGACTACTACCTCAATAGACGATGAAGGAATCTTTAACGACTACTACCTCAATAGATAATGAAGGAATATTTAACGATTACTACCTCAACAGCTGATGAAGGAATCTTTGACGACTACTACCTCAACAGATAAAGAAGGAATCTTTGACGACAACTACCTCAACAGACAATGAAGTAATTTGACGACTACTACTTCGACAGGCAATCAAGGAATCTGACGACTACTACTTCAACAGGTAATGAAGGAATCTTCAATGACTACTACTTCAACAAGTGTCGGAAAGAAAAATCCAAGCTTGATTTTGTCTTGGAGAAGTTTACAGATAGTTGATGACGTTTATCTGTTGATTGATCTTTTCCTGAAAAGGTGAAGAATTAGTCGTATGCAATGTCATGATGTATGAAATTCATTATGTAATGGTGTTCTCAAAATGAATGAGATTTCGCTATATGTGTTTTGTATGCATATGCTATGACGTATGTAATGTGAAATGTTGTTGAAGTGTATCTTTGTTTGGGAAAATAAATCCTTGACAAATGCTGGTGAGCCTTGGGAAATTAAATCACGGACTGTTGTTGGGGATGAAGAGTATGCACCTCTTCAGACCTTGTTTTAGAATGTTTCCGCTGAGGATTCTTATTCTGTTGTTTGAGTATAACTCCTCTAGAGAATGTTGACTTCTGTTTGAGGGAAAACTCTGTGGAGAGCGTTGATTTTTTCTTGAGGGAAAAGAGTTCAAGAGTTTTAGTTGTTTGTTTCTCTACTGGGGAGTTATCTCTTGATTGGAGAGAATGGAAGTTAACAACTTGTTGGGGGTAATAAAGTTAACTGTTATCCCGTCGGATTCCAGGCTTTGCAGCAACTCACTAGGAAGAGGTTTTCCGGAGATTGAAACTCTGGATGGGGATTGGATGGATCCAACTTTATGTGGATATCCATGAATTTGGCCTTGAGGGGTTTGTACCCTTATCCGTAAAGATTATTTTGCGGGGATAACCTTACAGATATGACTCTGTGGGGACTTGACTAGGGATCACCCTATGAAAAAGGACTTTGTGGGAGATTTTTCATTGCCCCTAGTAGTAACTGTTGTAGCACTTCCAGAAAATGTTTGTTTGGTCGTACGTAAACCTTTGCTGGAATTCATGTTCAATGCCCCAAGTGATTCAGATACAGACATGCCCCTGGTTATTCAGCATTTTTTGAGAGATTTCTTGGAATCTCGACTTGACTACTACAGATGAGTTGGAAAGTAACATGTCATGCCTCCTTGCTTATGGGAGATTTGTCATTGGAAGTGTCTTCTCATTTGAAGTGATTCTGTTCATTGAGAATTTCCGTTCATTGCATATTCGCCGTGTGAATTTCTCCGCTGTCAAACAATTAGCCATATGCAAACACCGATATTCAAACAATGCAAAGTTTATGCCTGTCTTGAAGTTTTGAGAATGTAGTTTTAACAAATAAAGAGTTTTGTAAGAAAATGAATTGAAACTCAGGATTTACATTTAGCCTTATAGGAGTCAGAATACCTTTTGTAACAATGTGCTTTCGAACTAACCCATGCTTTAATTAGGACTTTTAAAGGGTTGTAGTGTAGCCTGGTTCACGGTTTAAGAAACAAAGGATAAGGCTCAAAGTGTATTTATACTCGCTCGTTCTTCGTGATGTTCTTCAGTTCTAAACTCAGTTAATTGTGCATTTTGAATTCCAATTGAGTCTGGAATGACGTTTTGATGGTTCAGAAACTTGGAAGTTTATTTGTGAAGGCAGTCACTTTTGCAACATTTTTCATGCTTGTCGGGGACTTGTAGCATCCTCTTTTTGATTTATTGTCCCTAATTTTGCCTGAATGTTCTTGTTCTGAGATTACAGCCAGCGGGATGCCCGTTTTTCTTAAGTCTCCTTCATAGGTTTTGACTTAGTGGGCTTTTCTTTTGAAAGATAATGACTGCCTATTTTACGGGGAACCATCACTGTCTTTTGATTCAGAAGGATGTTTTTGATGTCATTCCTTGTTTATGAAGTCAAAGCTTGCGACTGAACGCATATTTGAATTAACTGAGAAACTACCCTGCCCCAGGTATGATTAAAGGTTTTAATTTATGTGAAAAAGAAAACTCCTACTTCTTTGGCTCAAAGGGGTTGACTAGGGATTATCTTCCTTATAACTCCAGTGTTTAGGGATTGAAAGAACGTCTGTACATCGTCAACAAGGTCTGTCCAAAAGCATACTGTATGAGATTATGGCATTGTTTTTGTCATCCTCCGTCTAAGGCTTGCAACTTTTAACGAGAGTTGAATATCACAAAAAGGAGTAGAAAACACAGTTTAAATATAGTGACAATGAATGAATTAATTCAAGACAAACGTATTCAATGCATTAATGAAAATAGCCAAAGTCTAACATACAGATAAGTGTTTGAACAAGCAAAAGAAATTATAATTAAAAATTCAAAAATGAACTGGACGCTCTCAATGATTTGGCATGGGAGCAGTGATCACATTGGGAGTCTTTGGAGGGTCGAATTCAATCTCCTTGGCGTCAATCATATCTTTAATTTTGTTCTTCAGAGTCCAACAATCATTGGTATCGTGTCCCGGGCTATTTGAATGGTAAGCACAATTGGCATTGGGGTTGTATTGAGATGAAGATGTATTGGGATTTTGTGGAGGGTCTCTTAGCAAAATGAGCTCAGCTTTTAGTAAATATTATAGGGCTTGTGGTAAAGACATACCAATCTTGGTGTATTATCTTTCTTGAAATTTTATCCTACGCCTACCTTCTCGTCATGATTGAGTTGATGTTGGATTGGAAATTAAAACTGCCCCCACTGAGTGATGGCGGTCAGTCTTAGCACAGCTTCCTGATTCATGCACAATATTAGTCTCTTTCTACCCAATGTACGTCTTCTTTTCAGTACTTGAAGATGCAGCCATCTAGATTTTTCCGCTCTTGATGCCAGCCTCTACTCGCTCACCAGTCAATATCAGCTCGGTGAACCCAGCTGAAGAGCTTCGATCAGGTGGTTGAAAAATGGACCTGTCAAAGTTCCCATAAAGATATTAATCAGCTCCCTGTCAGTTAAGGGTGGCTGCACCCTGCCAGCCAGGTCTCTCCACTTTAGGGAGTATTCTTTGAAGCCCTCGTTGGAACCCATAGTCATATTCTGCAACTGCACACGAGTTGGTGCAAGATCAACGTTGTATTGGTACTTCTTGTTGTCATATCCCAAATTTGACCGCCTTAATGCTACCGTCAAACTTATTTTCGAATTTGGGTATTACAGATATAAAATTCCTTTGATTTAATTATATTAACATTTTAAGATCTTTTAATAGAAATTCGCTTTCAAGTCTGTTTGAAAATATAATAATTATTTGTAAAAGTAACGAATAAATGTTCGTTGTCATATATTTTCAATTGTCGTTTTATTTTTGAATAAGTAACATAGCACAGTTGGTAAAGAAGAAAGACTTACAAGCAGAAGGTCATGGGTTCGAATCTCACTTGGTGCACTTTGGATAATTTTGTTGTTTATTGTTAGTAACTTTATTTTCATTTTTTAATCACAAATATCATATTTTTTATTATTAAATTACTATTTTCGTATTTATTTATTTATTTATTATATTTTAAAAATATTATTTTTTATTAAAATCATTATTTTATTTAAAAAATAGTCAAAATATCTTATAAATAAATAAAATCTTTTCAAATCAATTTTGCTCTATATCAAATTTGACATCTAGACACAAATATGTCCAGATTCTTAATCTTGCTGGCTAAGATGAGAATTTAGGCTTTGGATATTAGATAATTTTTTTTTTTTTTGGGTTTTAACCTAATTTTTTTATTTATGAATAGGACTCCTCATTGTCCTAATAAAAAAAAAGAGAGAGAATCATTCACAAACACACAAAATTCTAGGGTTGCTGACTATAACGATTTTTTTCTATTGTCCGATGATTTAATATAAGACCTTCCATTTTTATTGCTTTTTACCACATGATGATTTTATGTTGATGGCTTTGTTTGAAAAATTATATTTTTGTAGAAATTTATACAGCAATTTTCTCGCAAATTTCTCACTTATATATTTTTCCACTTTATTTCTATCCCCTTTCTATTATATTCATATTCGTATAATATCTCTAATTTTCATTCACATGTATTAAATCTAAATCCCCACCCGTGAATAACACTATATGTATTATATTTTAATTTCCTCAAATTCTTTTTCCGATTCCATTACCGACCCAGTTATTTGTTTATACGCTTTAGAATTTTTTTTTTAATAATCAAATATTAAAATTTTTTTTCACAAATAACCGCGTTTCGGAAAAAATTACGCAAATAAACATGTTTCAGATGACTCCCCAAAGGAGGAGCCATCTCACTTGGCGCCTACACCTATTATTTAAGGGGAGGCGCCATCTCACTTGGCGCCTATGTGCTTAGGGCATGCCCTAAGCCAAGTGAGATGACGCCTAAGTGTAATTCTAGGGCAAATTTTGCTTCTTTTTTTTCCGGTCCGGTGCGTTGCGTATTGGATACAGGATCAACAAATTTGACTTTTTATTAAATTTTTATTAAAAAAATAATAATTACATCCAACTGTATTACATTAAAAAACAGATTAAAAAAAACAGAAAAAAACAGATAAATCAATGATCCCCCGAAACCCGGTAATGACCCCCGGTTTCGCATCCCCGTCCTCGCCTTTCCCGTGCTGGGTGTCGTCGCATTTCCTGCTGTGGCAGGGTCGATGGCCCAACAAAGTCAATGCGTTCTAGATCCATAAAATCAGTCAGATCTCCATATCTAGAATATCCGCTTTGGTACAGTCGGTTACCCATACCCTCAAAGTTTGGTCGTGTTGGCGGTGGGTGGGGTTCCATGGTGGGTCTGTAGCATTGATCGTCTGAGTATGGTGGGTAGATAGGAAATGGATCTTGGGGTGTTTGGTATTGAGGATGTTGGGTGGTTTGGTTATACTATAGTTGATGGTAGGCTGGGTCGGTTTGTTCGTAATCTTCCGACATTCCCAGATCAGGGCTAAGGCTGGATGTTGAGGGGCCCATATTGGGATATACAGAAGAATGAAATTGTGTGTGGGGTATGCGGGTGTGTTGGTATTGTGATTGGTATTGTGGTTGGGTGTGAGGCATATTGGGGTATTGGTACTGAGGTGGTGATTGTGGTTGGTTGTGGGGCATTTGAGTGTAATTGTGTTGTGGTGGGGACTGTGGTTGGGTGTTTGTGGTTCTTTTTCTTCTGGGGGGTTGGTGGAAGGTTGATGGGTTTTGGGTTTGTTGTTGGGGAAACGAGGGTTGTGCCCATTGTGTGCGTGGGTCAACCAAGTACCTTGGATGAGACACGTGCATTTCAGGGTTACTAACCGACCTGTACCACGATAAATATTGATCCGTGTGTCGCATACTACCATGATTAAGGAAAACTGGGAATTGCAAGACATATCGGTGACGCCTCTGCCACATCTTACACCATTCCGGAGCAAAGTCTTTCCAGTTGGTAAGACCCCACTGGGCGTCGGCCCTTTTGAGATGCCATAGGGACAAACAAGTTGGATCACTTGGTATCTCTTGATACATTCCGAACCGCATCTTCACATGGTCGCTGTGGTGCATCTCCACAACGTTGAACCGAATGATTGCAGTCTTCGCGGTCCAAATTGCTGCATCCTCCGAGTTTGGTTCATGGCCCAAACCCAAACATGGTCTCCAGACGAACTGCGAAAAAATTTAAATCAGGTTAACGAAAACATAATATATAAATAATTTAAATGAAGAAAAGTTTAAAGGTACGACGTACATCATCCGGGCCTAAGTGATCCAACAGATTGCGGTATAGTGCGACATTGAATCTTGGATTCTTGCCGTAATCCATACCCCTCACGCAATACCTAAAGGAAATGAAAAACATTTTATTTTTAGCATATATTTGGTGAAGAGATGAATAGTAATAAATGATATAACTTGATGACTTACTTTGTTGCATACAGGAAAACGAAAGTGTTGTTGTTGACGGGCTTTAAGGACTCCATCCTCCACCAACCCCAGGCTTGTAGTAAAAAAGCGCACCCATAAAATATACATTTTTCCTTGACTGCATTTTTGCACAAGGAACTGTATAGGTGGGCTAAAACTGCATAAACCCAACTAAACTTTCTTGTTTTTTCAAAATCTCTAAGTAAATGTAAATACATAAAATTTACACCATTTCCCGTACTTTCGGGAAATAAAAAGGTACCAAATAGTATCATAAGATAAGTTCTAGCTTTTACTACCCTGTCTTGCTCGGAGGAATTTTCGTTTAATTCCAAACTTGCATAATGACTTTTAAACTCAGTGAGTAGTATTCCCTGACCTCTTGCACCACCACCTTCAACCATATCCCTGCCCAACAATTCTTCACACTGAGAATTGGGTTGTTGAACCGACCCGTTCACGGCCTTACCGTCGGCAGGGAGACCTAGTAACATGTACACATCCTCTAGCGTGACGGTACATTCACCTATTGGTAGGTGAAATGTATGGGTCTCTGGTCTCCACCTTTCCAACATTGCAAGAATGAACTTCGAATCAATTGTGCAGTTGGAGATCTTTATAACATGTTTGAAACCTGCGTATTCCAAATATGGTACGATAAATGGGGCGGGAGCCAGATAGTTGTGAGACCGGATTCTGAATCTTTTGGCATCCTGAGTTAATAATGTAAAAGATGTAAGATTAAGTAAGATGAACATAGTATTACCTTAAGTATAAATAATGTATAACCAAATTAGAAACTTACAAATGCGGAAATGTTTTCCCTTGTGCCTCTGTGAGAATCGCCCATTGTTAGAAGAGTCATTGTTTAAAATGCTTGAGATTATGAAAGACTTAGAAAGTGTAAGAGATTATGAAAGACTTAGAAAATGTAAGATATTGTGAAAGACTTAGAAAGTGTAAGAGATTATGAAAGACTCCGTAGCAGAGAGTGAGACGAGTGTGGGTGTGAGAGAAGTATGATATGGTCTGTATTTATAGGCAAAAAAAATTCATAGAGTGAGTGAGGTGGTAGCTGGTGCATGCATGCATGAGAAGTGTCACTCTTGCAGGCTAGGTGGAAGCCTAAGGGGTTACATATCTGCATGCATGTAACACGATTGGACATAAAGGGAGGCGCCATTGAACTTGGCGAAAGAGTACAAAAATGAAAGGTGTCGTCATCCCAATTGGCGAATAAAAGGTGTCATTGGTTGCAGAGTAGGCTCAGGCTACGTGACAGCCTTTGGGATGCCATGCCTGAATGCATGTAACACTATTGGAGTTGATGGGATGAGACTTACAAGTTACAATGTAGGTGCAGAGTAGGCGCAGGCTAGGTGGCAGCCTAGGGGGTTACATATCTGCATGCATGTAACACGATTGGACATAAAGGGAGGCGCCATTGGACTTGGCGAAAGAGTACAAAAATTAAAGGTGTCGCCATCCCAATTGGCGAATAAGAGGTGTCATTGGTTGCAGAGTATGCTCAGGCTACGTGATAGCCTTTGGGATGCCATGCCTGAATGCATGTAACACTATTGGAGTTGATGGGAGGAGACTTACAAGTTACAGTGTAGGTGCAGAGTAGGCGCATGCTAGGTGGCAGCCTAGAGGGTTACATATCTGCATGCATGTAACACGATTGGACATTAAGGGAGACGCCATTGGACTTGGCTAAAGAGTGCAAAAATGAAAGGTGTCGCCATCCTAATTGGCGAATAAGAGGTGTCATTGGTTGCAGAGTAGGCTCAGGCTACGTGACAACCTTTGGGATTCCATGCATGTAACACTATTGACAACCTTGGGGGTTACATTCTTACTTAATTGAAATTCAGTATGAGATTTTTAGTCTTACGTTTATCATAACATTGATTCACTTAATCTGTCAAACCTTCCAACCTTCAAACGTTCATACAATCAAACCTTCAAACCTTCAAACAATCAAATATACAAACCTTCGAATAACTCATAAACTTCAAACATTCCAACCTTCAAACCTTACAACCTTAAAGCCTTCATACAATCAATAAACTTCAAACATACAAACCTTCGAATAACTCATAAACTTCAAACATTCCAACCTTCAAACCTTACCTACTTCAAACAGCCTACGCAATGGCCTCTGCACCACAATATGTCATCAAAGCACATTTCAATGGTGAGACATACATTTGTCCCACCGCTGGGTTTTTGTTTAGAGACACAGACAACATCCAATTTCTTTTAAATGGGAAAGCCAATTTCTCGTACTTCAAAAAACGATTGGAGGCCAAACTTGGACGAGGCCCGGTGACACAGATACTTTATCAGAATCCAGTTTTTTTTGGAAACAACCAAATAATTTTTTATAAGGTTGAAGTTCAAGATGACGAGGATCTCCAGAATATGTTTTCCAGCCATGTGTATTCTGGGTACGACTCTATTGAGTTGTACATTATGCTGCGAGAGCCTCAGGTGACACAAGTGGTTGATCCTTTGGAGAATGAACAAGCTGAGGTAGATGCAGTTGATGAAGAAGAAGAAGATGACGAGTTAGAGTTTGATGAAATGGTGAATGATGATTCCGACGATGATGGCATACCTAGTATTCCTGCAAACGAGATCTACACACCACCTCCGCACATGGAAAACTTCAACATGGGCGGAGATGAACCATCTACTGACTTATTTTTCAATCCGTATATGCAGTCGGATGAAAATTTAAAAGAGAAGGAAAAGTTTCGTAATAGAGAGGAATGCATCAGAGCCATAAAAAAATTCCACATGCTCAACTCGGTTGATTTTAAGGTGGACCGTATCAACCCAGAAAGGTACAAGATCAAGTGTGTCCACCCTGACTGTATGTTCAAGCTGATTGCATCATACAGATTAAGAGGTGATTGTTGGGTCATAGGTTCCATGACTACCCACACTTGTGTAAGTTCTACCCAATCACAGGACCACCGAAAACTTAATTACGATCTCATCTGTCAAGAAATCCTACCACTGATCAGCAACGACCCATCTTTGAAGGTGAAAATAATCATCTCCCACATCACCACAGTTTTTAACTATACTCCGTCTTACCGTAAGGCGTGGTTAACAAAGACTAAGGAGATTGAAAAGGTGTACGAAAACTGGGAGGAGTCATACCAAGAACTTCCTCGCTACCTGAATGCACTCAAGACGTATTCTACGGGTACTATTTACGTTCTGGAAACAGTGCCAGCATACGCCCAAGATGGTAGTCAACTAAACGACAACGGAATATTCAGCCGAGTGTTTTGGGCATTTCAACCTTGCATCACAGGGTTCGCATCATGCAAACCAATTATACAAATTGATGGGACTTGGTTGTATGGGAAGTACAAAGGCACGCTACTGATGGCAGTTGCACAAGATGGCAACAATAACATTTTCCCCATTGCCTTTGCCCTTGTCAAGGGGGAGACCGGTGGTGCTTGGAGCTTTTTTCTGAAAAATCTGCGGACACACGTGGCTCCTCAACCAGATCTCTGTTTGATCTCGAACAAACATGCCTCCATTGAAAGTGCCTACAATAATCCTGCAAACGGTTGGCATGACCCTCCTTTTACGCATGTCTATTGCGTTAGGCATATCGTCCAGAATTTCACGAGGGAGATCAAGGACAAAACACTAAGGAAAGCGGTTATGAATGCAGGATATGCATTGACACAATCCACATTCAAATATTACTGCAACGAGATCCGTTTGTCAAATCCGGAAGCCGGTAGGTGGATCGACAATATTCTGGTGGAAAAATGGACTAGGTCATACGACAATGGCCAAAGATGGGGGCACATGACAACGAATCTTATTGAATCGATTAATGGGGTATTCAAAGGCATACGAAACCTTCCGATCACTGCTTTGGTAAAATCTACGTATTTTAGGATGGTTGTGTTATTTGCCAAAAGAGGTGAAATGTGGAATGCAGTGTTGCAATCTGGACAACTATGGAGTGAAAGCTGCATGAAATACATTAAGGCAGAAAGTGCCAAAGCCAACACTCATATGGTTATACGGTTTGACCGACACAACCACAACTTCATTGTGAAAGAGACAATCGACCACAACGAAGGCCTGCCAAGACAAGAATATAGGGTCATGCCACCTTCTCGTTGGTGCGATTGTGGCAGGTTTCAAGCATTTTGTATGCCTTGCTCTCATGTCATTGCCGCTTGTGCTTATACCCATCAAGACGCGCTGCAACTTCTGTCACACATTTACAAATCTGAAACGTTGCTCAACGTTTACAACAACAACTTTCCTTTGGTAGCAAAACTAGATTATTGGCCTGCGTACGACGGCGAAATAGTGTGGCACAATGACCAAATGCGAAGGAACAAGAAGGGTCGTCCCAAAAGTAAGCGCATCACAACAGAAATGGACGATCTTGACAAGCTGGAAAGAAAGTGTGGTTTATGCCGTCAGGTCGAATACAATCGCAAAAATTGTCCGAATCGGGCGTCTGCCTCGACCACATAAAAATTTTAATACATAAAATCTTTCCTTAATTATGTTGTAAACATTAGGGTTTTCCGTTAACAGATTTTGCTACAATAAATATTGCGCGTACAAGATAAATACACGATATTCCGTCTACGAAATTACAACTGTTAACACAATTTCATCTGACCCATGCATCATCAACATTACATCGCTGTCTGTTTTGACTTCCTCCAACCATACATTAGGTCTTCCTGTCGCATGTGAGGTTGTTGTTCGTCTTCGTTGGATCCTTTGAATTTTTTCCCCCTCCGCAATGTCTCCATCTAGCCATCGCATCAACTCCCGCTTCAGACGCTCCATGGAGTGAATGTGCCAGAATTTCATTTTCATCACAGGTTTCGTGGCAGAGAAGATAACGTAACCATCTCTGCTAAAAATCATGGGCGATGTCATGACGCAAATGACAGAGTAAAAAATAACAACACAGTGCGAGAAAGTGTGAGAAACGACGAAGAAACAGACAAATTATTTATAAAACAACATTTTGTCCTAGTTTTGCCCTAGGAGCCAAGTGAGATGGCGCCTCCTCTCACTTTTAAAGTGCATGCGCCATCTCACTTGGCTAAAAGTGAGAGGAGGCGCCAAGTGAGATGGCGCCTAGGGCAAAACTAAGGGTGGACGCGCCAAGTGAGATGGCTCCTCCTTTGGGGAGTCATCTGAAACATGATTATTTGCGTAATTTTTTTCCGAAACGCAGTTATTTGCGAAATATTATTTTAATACTTGATTATTGTAAAAAAAAATTCACGCTTTAGCAATGTAATTACGCTTTCATACTTACACCACAACACATATTTAATTTATCGATAACACAATGGCCACTTTGTGCAAACTTTTTTCACAAACTCAAATCACCACTAACATAACCAATAACAAACTATGAACTTTCTTCAAATTTCCTTCAACTGTTTTTTTTTTGTTTTGTTTTTTCAAAACATAATCTGTGAATTTCAAACCAAACAAGTCACTAACACTAGCCATCAATTCAAGATCCAAACCTGTACAATTATCATTCATCAACAAATCAAGAATATATACCAAATTTCACCATCAATGACAAATAATCTGAAAATTATTTCTTTAACAAGATTTAAAACAACAACAAACCATGGTCAAAATATAAAAGACTAATGAGAGAAAAGTTGGGTCACTGTGCCATTCATTGTGTAGTTCTTTTTTTCATTCTTTTTTCAGTCCTATTTATAGGTTTCTACTGAAGATTAAAAACAAAGGAGAAAAAGAAGAACAAGTGGAAACAGAGCAGCCCCTTTATATTCCCGTTCCACCATGCACCTTTAGATCACATGCAACCAACAAGCATCGGCGAAGACTATTGGACTTCACCCCCTTCGCGTCTTCCCCTTTGATGAAGCCCACCGCCAACCAACGTGGTCTATTCCCTCCGATATGAAGCTCAGAACGCAGACCCGTGAAGCCGTAGCAGCAAGCCCACCATGATCTACTGTCTCCAACCATGACACCTCTGTGCAACACCACCCTTTCTGCCGACAACTCTTCCCACCACCGATCCTCCTCCGACCATCGCAGCTTCATCTTTCAGGAACATATCCGACGAGATCCCTTTCAATCAAACACCGATACTATCTCCTTTATTTATTATTTTTTTAGTTGTTAAAGAATAATCAACTAAGATTGATTTGCATTTGAGCTTTCTAGCCCATGATATGTTTTTTAGTTTCTAACTTCCCAACTTTAATTTATACCTCCATAAATTTTATTTTATTTATTGACTTATTCATTTTTTTTATTGTATTGATTATTCTGACATATAAAGGTATATAAAAAATATTCATTCTTAGTTAATTGAATTATTTAAATTAAATTATCAAAGATATAAAAAATTATGCTTCTAGTTTTTTAGAATAAATCAAACATTATTTTCAGAATAATTAATTAAAATATTAAAACAATAGGATGTCCACCTTCGAGTAATTAAGTTGGTCGATACATCGTCTACTGGTTTATTATTCAAAATCAAATAATTAAAATCCACGCAATTTCAAATATCCCACCCGCGAGAAACACGTGGTCAATATTTGACCCTGTGATGAGAACACATGGTAAGGGTTTCCTATTAGAGTCTGAAACCTAGAATCCCACCTTTCTTTCGTCTAATTGAGTCTGAAACCTAGAATCTTTATTTGCGAATTAGGGTTTCCTATTAGATGCCCTTCCCTAGAATAAAAAATAATAGTGGCAGCTCTGATTTTAAATCCAGTTGCTACACTTGTAGAAAGCAGCAGATAGATCCTCCCAGGTGTGGATGCGAGAACCTTCCAATTGATAGAACCATTCAAGTTGAGTCTCAGCTAGACTCTCTTGGAAGAAGTGGACCCAGAGCTTCTGATCAGTGGTGTGTGGCTGAATCTTGCGGACATAAGATCTCAGATGCATCTTAGGACAAGAGACCCCACCATACTTGGCAAAAGCAGGGATCTTGAATTTCGGTGGGATGACCTTTCGAGAAACCAAACCCAATTCTTCAAAATCCAGACCAGGTACCCTCTGAATTTCCATGGCGTTGAGATGATCCTCCAGCTGTTTGTATTTGTCGTCCGCAGCAGGATACTGTTCTTCAGCGTAATCAGCCTCTCCTTTGTTAGACCCCGGACTGTGGTCCCCTTCTTTTGTCTGATTGTCCCCCTCAGTTAACGGAGTTGCGAATTCTAGATCTCGCTTTGCTGGTCCTCTGAACCTCCTTCCTAAATTCAGGACACCCACTGATTTCTTTGTCTTTTTCTTCTTGTCTTTGATCATGAGAGCCTTCATGTCCTATTGTCCTTTAGCTAGAGCTAGGAGCATTTGTTGGAATTTAGCATTCTGTGCTTGAAGATCCTTCACTGTTTTTGCCATATCCATCTTACAAAAATAAATAGTAGAAAGATAAGGAAACCTGTGTGGAAAAACTTGTCATGATATGATGCATGGTATGTGGATGCATGTTTTCTAGGATCTCGCGGGGTAAACACAAGAAGATGTTAGAAGTTAAACTTTTATCACAACTTTGATTGGAGAACTTCATATCGGTGGATGTCCTTCCACGAAAATCAAGCTCAACATGTCAAGTGGGTCATAGCCCTTGACTCAAGTTATCATGCTTTGGTCTTTGACGGCGTTTGGTTAGAGGAGAATAAATCCTCTTGCCCCTTGATAGACGTCTGGTTCAACATGTCCCTGCATCATAGGCCCTTGACATCCTTGAAATGGTTATTGAAAAATGCTATGTGTTGTACCCCAAAATTTTCCCTTTCATTTCTCAATGATTTCTCATCACAAAGCCCTTGGAGCTCAAGATCCAGTTAGGGTTTCATCTGCTCAAAACTTCTCCTTGCACTGTTAACCCAAATTAGGGTTTGTGTTTGCACAAAGATGTTCTGACCTAAAATGCCTAAGATGACTTTCATGCTTCATATTGGACTCCCAAGTTTATCCACATCAAGTTTCAAGTCTTGATTCCAAGTTTTGCCCAGTCATTTGGACAATTGACCTGAAAATCAGCTGTATTGGGGAAAAAGTCAACTGTGGCCAATTGACAGTCAAACCTCATGAAAATTGACCCACATCAATATTATGAACTCATATGGACCATTTGATCAAGTTTGGATCACAATTCCACAAGAAATTTGATCAGATTACCAAAAGGGCAAAATGGTCATTTTTAGGGTTTTGACTGCACAAAGGCAATTTTTGACTGTTTGACCTAGCAAATGGCAAACCAAGCTCACCTATGTACTCAAGGACCCCATGGAAATGTCTTGACATGCTCAACAAATCCCAAATGCACAAGATTGACAGTTGAATTTCCCAGTCAATTGATCAATTTTGACTGTATACTGAAAAGTCAAACTTTGACTTTTTGGTCAAAATCAAGAGTCAAGATTCATTTTTCATCAAAACATGCCAAATCATGAAACTTGTTCACCAAGAAATCAAAAATTGCAAATTAGGGTTTGAAATGAGAATTTTTCATAACTTCGAATTTTTCTAAGTTATGAAAAACCCTAATTTTTCCCCAACTTTGCCTCACTTTCTCACCAAGATTCATTTGGATTCAAGCAAAAGTCAAAACATGAAAGTTGTAGCTTGTTGCATAATCTACAACTTTGATTCACAAAGTTTCCCCAAAAGAGGCTTGTATCTCAAGTTACAATTTTTGGAATAAGGGTACTAAACCATTCTTAACTTAGTGAAAATTTGACCTATTTTGACAAGGTTTTCTACCTAACTTCAAGACCATTTTCCATATACTTCCACTTGGAATTTCAATTTGCATTTCAAAGATGGATTGTAGTACACATTCCAAGCTTTCCAAAATGTCCAAGAACTCATCAAACAACCTCATGACTTGAGAGAATCGAATTTTGCAATATGGCAAAAACTCACTTTTGAATTGGCCAATTTCCATGTTCATAACTTGTGCAAATTTCTCAAACCAGCATGCCACTTAATTACAGGCTCTTAAACCATCCAACACTCAATAATTTAATGCATGTTCATTGTGCTAAGGCCTTGTTTCATGAGTTTAAGCATTACATGTTGGATTAGGCCATAAATAGAAAAAGTGAAATAGCCATTTTTGCAAAAGCAAGCTTTATGTCAAAGTTGCAAATCCACAAGTACAGATCAAATAACTTTGGCACAAGATTATGAACAAAACACACTGATCAAGGAGAGGTTTTGCAGCATGTTTAGGGGGCCTCTATCAGCCTAGAAACTCAAGTGGCCTTTGCTTGCTTAAGTGTTAAGAAACATACCATATCGCAACATAACTTGGATCTCAGCATTAGAAAGCCTAAGCAAATATTTTGTACACCTTCTAATCATCAAACCCAAGCTAGAACACGAGCAAATAAGGTCCCAAACACTCCCATTCCCAGAATCACTCTCAAACTACAAAAACAGGGCAGGGTCTGCAAATTGAATCCCATCTCTCATTCCTTTCATGATTTCTTGCCCAAAGCTCATCAAACACATTCCCTAGCATCATTTGAAGCTAACCAAAACACAAAACACGACCTGTAACTCCTCTAACCAGTTCCACCATTTTCACTTTCTTGTTTTGCAGTTGAAAGTCCATAGCTCGATTCAAGGTGTTTCAAAGCAAAGTAAGCATTGGAATAGCATCACCACACTTCAGGCAAGCTGTACAGATCATCATCTTGCCCTAAAAGCTCCCCCATTGCCAGATAGAACTTCAACTGAATAGGTATCTTTTTGAACTTCTAACTCTTAGTATAGGCATCATTAGCTCTAGGTTTGTGAATAAGAAGTGTTCTACTCATGCCCCTGAATCTATACATGCTTTTACTTTTCATTTATTTTGCCTGAGCTATGAGAATTTAAGGTTTGAATATGGAAGAAAAGTTAGGTCAGGATTTGGGAATGTCAAAATTCTCTCTCATTTCTGAGAGTTAGGATGAGTTCTTTACATATTTAGAATCGTGATTCAATGCTTAACATTTCTTATGTTGTGAGTTTGTGCAAAAGATCAAAGAATCCAGATGTTTGAACTTGAGTAACAGGCGCGCGTTTTGGAACATTTTTGGCTGAAGGTTGAAGAAAGGTCTTCATGGGCTGGGCTTTTTGTGTTATTTCTCTTCACACCATATATTTGCTTTCATACCCCCCAGGCCCATTTTGTGTATTTGCATGATTTTTTGACTTTTCTTTTTTTATCCTGATTTATTTATTTTTGCTAATCATATTAAAAAACATAAAAAATATTTTTACACCATTTTCATATTTTTTAGGCATTTATTTGTTTATATGGACATTTATACATAAATATATATATATATATATATATATATATATATATATATATATATATATATATATATATATATATATATATATATATATATATATATATATATATATATATATATATATATATATATATATATATATATATATATATATATATATATATATATATATATATATATATATATATATATATATATATATATATATATATATATATATATATATATATATATATATATATATATATATATATATATATATATATATATATATATACTATTGTTTAGGAAAACTAGAAAAATAATGCAAATATACTTTATTTCTGATTTTTATTTCATTTTTTCTTTTGAAAATATTTTATACAAAATATACTATTTTTTATAAATATTAAATATTATTATTTTTGTATATATAATACTTATTTAGTAAATAGTAACGATATTTATATATATTAATATATTTAGGGCAATAATACAAAAAATACATACATTTTTTATTTTATTAATATTTGACATGAAAAATACTTTTTATGAATATATTCCATTTCATTTCATTTTTGTATATAATTATTAAATATTATACATATTAAATAGTTAATATATTTATTTAATGAAATTAGGGTTTACCCTTAAAATACAAAAACTCCAAAAATATTACTTTTTTTATTTTATTCATTTTATTTATTGGACATAAAAAATATCCTTTTTCCATACATATAAAAACCCTTTTTTTTTTTGCATTTTTGCATCTTTATTTTATTTTCCATTTAATTTATGCAATTAATTATTTTGTAAATATTCCAAAATTGATGTAATAGCTAGGTTTAAATTCCTTGTCTAAATATCCCCTCATTTGAACATTTGTACCCCCCTTCCCATATTATTGTGTTGTAATAGTGTAGGAATTTTACTTTTCGCACTTTATTGCTTTCTAAATTTACCATGCTAGAATTAGGGTTTGTATGCAAATAAAAAGAACCAAATAGTTTGACCTAATTTCAAGATAATCAAGCATGAATATGGACAACACATACCACACTTGCACCCCTAGGGTATTCCACTTGTTGCCTTCAAATAAATGGGCCATATTGCATGTTAGGTTTCTTTGGGCAAGACAAATACAAATCAATTGATCATAGTCCCTCGATGACGCTTTCGAAAAGTTGCCTAAAATGATAAAGTCCCTTTCAAAGAAAAATTGCCCAAAGATACTTAGCACCATTGCAATCATGGTCTAAACGATGACCCTCGCCCGTCCCTTTCACCTCCTAACACAAGATTGTCCACCAAATACAATGGTGGAACAAAATTGTTAAAAGGATTAAAACATAACAAAAATCTTTGAGAACTTTAGGGTAGATAGCTCTTAAGTACTTGCCAATTTGCAAAAGAAAACACTTGCCTATTTTCAAACCACACTTCACAAACACTTTCAAAATAAACTTTCAAAAACCTTGAAACATCTTTTCAAAAAGACAAACACCTTTTGTAAAACATTCGAGTAAAGAATTGTTACAAGGGTAGCCTGTACAAGGCATCTTTTTTAAAACCTTTTCAAAGCCACACACAAAGCACTATTTTCAAACAATTGAAAACCAAGGCAAGTTGATCTAAGCAAGTACCTAAGAGCCCATGGATAACCATGGATAGAAAGGGTGCTAATACCTTCCCTTTCTATAATCTACTCCCCGAACCCAAGAAAAATCTCAAAGGTTTTTGCTGTGCTTTTTAAACCTTTCCTTAGGATAAAATAAAAAGTCGGTGGCGACTCTTGCTCAACCGAAACATTTGTGAAAACAAACGCAAAACCATAGTCAGTTCTCCCACCGTATCACAGAACTGGCGACTCTGCTGGGGATCATTTTAAAAGTGGAGTAACCTTAGGGCTTAGATCACCCTCTTGCATGAATAATTGTTTGATTTGTTTGCTTTATATCTTGGCTCTATTGTTGGGGTTTGCAATCCTACACCCGGATTTTGGGAAACATTCATAGATAGCAATACGTTGTGGAAACTGTGCGGGGTATACCGACACGGTCGAAGCAATAGCTATATTAGTGCGACATATTTGTGAGTACCGGTAACCCTTGAGTTCAATCAAGGAGAGTACGGGGCCGCTGAGTGATGTCACCAAGCACTAATGACCTAGAACCTTACTTGACCATCTTGGCCTTTTATTAGGGGTAGTGAGATGACCGACTTTGGTGCAGTCCGAAGTTGGTAGATACTCGATACTACACTCATTGAGGGTTGTTTTCTTGGAATATTTTGGTCGCTAGTTAAGTGGCTAAACCAAAACAATGAACAATGAAAACAATCCCGTGATATTGAGCTCCTTAGAACCCGGTTACTATTTATAGGACAGGTTTTTAAGCCAACTACACTCAAGAGGGTACTTACCTATGAAACCCCATGCAAGCCTGAAACTAGGGTTTAGTGTGATTTGCTTGTACATATGTTTTGTGCATACATCATAAACATCATAAAACATCATATGCATTCACTAACCATTTCAAGGGTTTGGATCTTCATCTTTGTTCTTGTTTTGTAGGTCATGGAAATTCCTCGCAGAAACACCATTCAAGTCAACCTTGTAAGAATCTCTCCTCAACTCAAGGAGCTCACCTCAAGAATTCCGGAAAACTCATCCTTCAGTGAAAGACATGGTAGACTGCTCAGTTTAGTCAACACCAACATTGAAGAAGACATGATGAAAGTGCTATTCCAGTTCTTTGACCCTCTTCACCACTGCTTCACTTTCCCTGATTACCAGTTGGTGCCCACTTTGGAGGAGTTTTCTCAACTCCTGAGAATTCCTATCCTTAATCAACTACCCTTCAACGGTACGGAAAAGGAACCAAAGCCGGAAGATGTTGCTCGAGCATTACATCTACAACCATCCGACATCAAGGGGCATTGGGAAACCAGAAGCGGCGTCAAGGGATTCTTAGCAAAATTCTTGTTTGAGAAGGCACAAGAATGTTGGAATTCATTGGACCTACAAGCCTTTGAAGAGATTGTGGCACTCCTTATCTATGGGTTGGTCTTGTTCCCAAATCCTGACCAATTGGTAGATATCAACGCCGTCAAAATCTTCTTATCCAGAAATCCAATACCAACATTGCTTGGGGACATTCTTCACTCATTTTACACACGAACAATGAGAAAAAGGGGTGTTCTCATGTGCTGTACTCCTCTCCTTGCAAGGTGGTTTATTTCGCACCTTCCACAATCTGTCTTGAAGAATGACCAAGGCTCAAGGTGGTCCCAACGGTTGATGACTCTTACTCACTCTGATGTACATTGGTGTTCTCGGTCCAGAGAAAATGTCATCATCGTCGATCGTTGTGGAGAGTTTCCTAATGTTCCTTTACTTGGAATCAGAGGAGGTATCACCTACAACCCTTTCCTAGCTTTGAGGCAATTTGGATATGCACGGAGGGATGGCCCTCATGACATGTTGATTCCTGACCTAGTTTTTGACTTCGACAACGATGCGCAAGGACTTCGCCAAAGATTCATCAGAGCTTGGGGAAGACCCAACAAGGTTGATAGCAAGACTCTGGGACACAAGAACTCCATCCCTCTTGATCCCTACCTCAAGTGGGTACGAGCCCGAGCCCAAAGTCTAATGATGCCTTATCCTCATGTACTCCCGATGATTAAAGAGCCCGTCAAGGAAGGAGAGGTTCCCTACACCATCCTACATCCAGACATGCCTACATCGTGGGAGGAAATGCAGAAAAGTTGGATTCAACTCAAGGAGGAACGAAACACTTTTGAAGCTAGCTTCTACGCCAGTGAGAAGAAGGTTCTAGAGCTTACCCGCCGACTCCATGAGCAAGAGGCTCTCAACACCTACATCGCACCAAAGAGGATGCGCAATGGCTTTTTGCCTTGAGAAGTTATTTTGTAATATTTGGCCCATGGGACATTTATGTACTAACAAATTTCTTCTTATTAATATGACGTGCGTTCTTCTTTGTCTGCAACAATTTTGAATGTTCTAAATCCTTGAATGCATTGCATACATAAGCATACCATTCATCATGTGCATAAGCAGGTCTCACTCCAGGTTTCCTTATCTGTCTGCTGTTTATTTCAGTAGGATGGATCTCGAGCAAACAGTCAAAGACCTACAAGCTCAGAATGCACAGTTTCAGCAGCTCTTGACCACCTTGGCTAAAGGTCAGGAGGATCTCAAGACCTTGCTGGGAAATAAAGACCCAGTGAAAAAGAAGAAGAAAAGACTCAGAGTGGCTACTTTGGGGAGAAGATTTGATGGAGAAGCTCGGAGAGTGCTTGAATTTCCTCCTACTTCTGATGAAGGAACCAGCAAAGGAGGTGGGCTGCGGTACCTTCTGAGTCCGATGTGGAGGAAGAAGAGGTCGAAGAGGATGAAGATTATTCTGATCAACAATACCCTCCAGCTGATGATAAATACAAAGGGCTAGAAGACAGGTTGGCCGCCATGGAGCTACAAAGAGTACCGGGTTTGGATTTTGAAGACTTGGGTTTGGTCGCCGGGATTGTGATTCCCCCAAAATTCAAAGTGCCAGTGTTTGTGAGGTATGATGGGCTGTCCTGTCCAAAAATGCATCTCAGGTCCTACGTGAGAAAGATTCAACCCTATACGGCAGATAAAAATCTTTGGATTCATTTCTTTCAAGACAGCCTTTCTGGAGCTCAATTGGAGTGGTTTTATCAGCTAGAGGGAATCAGCGTCCGAAATTGGGAAGATTTGGCCACCACTTTTTACAAACAATACCAGTATAATTCTGACCTTGCTCCTACTCGTACCCAACTTCAGGGTATGTCATTGGGAACAGGCGAGGGATTCAAAGAATATGCACAAAAATGGAGGGATTTGGCTGGCAGGGTGCAACCTCCTTTAATCGACCGCGAACTTGTTGATATGTTTCTAGGGACCCTATCTGGGCCATTTTTCAATCATCTAATTGGTAACTCTTCCGCGGGGTTTACCGATTTGATCTTAACGGGCGAAAGAATAGAAGCTGGCATCAAGTCAGGAAAGATTCAGAAGGGTGTTGCTGGAAGTGTTGAGAAGAAACCTTTTAAGAAGGAAACCGCTGTGGTATATTCTCAGAGAAGAGCAGGGAAGACGGAGCGTCGGCCAACTGTGGGGGCCGTAATGATTCAAAATCCTTCAAGTCAGCAACCTCGCTATAACCAGTCCAGACCAAATCAACAACGGGTAGAACGGCCACAATGGCAGTTCACCCGCATTAATATGACTCCAGCGCAAGTGCTTCCCCATCTGTTAAAGTTGAATCTCGCCACTATCAAGGAGGCACCAAAGAATGTGAATACGTCCTCTCTGCATTATCATCCTAATGCCAAATGCGCCTACCATTCTGACAGTGTCGGGCACGACACCAATGATTGTTGGGCACTCAAGCATAAGATCCAAGACCTGATAGAGGCGAAGGAGGTAGAGTTTGACGCTCCGGAGAAGCCTAATGTGATATCTGCTCCCATGCCGAAGCATGGCCGAAATGTCAATGCCATCGAAGAGGATTTGTATGTTGTTGACGTCAATGATCTGGTAACTCCATTGCTAACCATCAAGTTGAATTTGTTAAGGGCCGGGATCTTCCCGGGATGTAAAGAAGACTGCTATTGTTGTTACTCTCTGCCGTTTGATTGTCCGTTACTGAAGAAAGGCATCCAAGGCCTTATGGATAGTGGACAAATTTTGTTTGAAAAAGTTTCTGCTGTTCCAACCCATATCGAAGATGTCTCAATCATAACCATTCACGCCAATCTTTCCAAGGCCGTCAAAAAGCCTGTTAAGATTACACCAACTACGAAATCTGTTCCTTTAAAGATAACAATGCCAGGGCCTGTACCCTATGTTTCTGAGAAGTCGATACCATGGAACTATGGCGGTGACGTCTACTATCATGGTATTAAACAAATCGAAATAACTGAAGAAAGTTTGGATGATGAAGAAGCCAGCATTGGTAACATTGCAGGCACGAGTAAAATCACCAGGAGCGGGAGAATTTTTTCTCCAGAGATTGCCCCTCCAAGAGCAATCTTTGGACCCTCATCTGCCGACAAGGTCGTCCCTGCACCAATAAAACTCCCTGCTAGAACCCCTTTGATTGAGGATGTTGTTGTTCCTAGTACTGTCTCTCCTACCGCTGCTGATAAAGGTAAAGGAATCCAAGATGAGCTCGTCAGGACGAGGGCTCAGCCCTTGGTCATCCCGGAAACCTCCAAGAAGGAAATGGATGAGATTTTGAGGATAATCAAAAGGAGTGACTACGATGTGGTAGAACAGTTGGGGCAAACCCCCTCAAAGATCTCCATGCTGGCACTGCTACTTTGCTCAGAAGCGCACACTAAAGCTCTGATAAAATTCCTGAAGGCAGCCCATGTGCCCCAGGAAACCTCTGCAGATCAATTTCAAAATTGCGTGGCTAGCCTGACTGCGGACAATGGATTAGGTTTCTCTGATGCCGACCTAACTCCTAAAGGTAGAAACCACAATGATGCTTTGCACATTTCAGTCGAGTGTCGAGGAAGCACTCTCGCACATGTCTTGGTCGACACTGGTTCGTCGCTGAATGTATTGCCTAAGAAGGCCTTGGACCGACTAGATTGTGAAGGGTTGGAGTTGAAGCCGAGTGATATTGTTGTCAGAGCTTTCGATGGTTCGAAGAGAATGGTCCATGGGGAGGTTGAAATTCCCGTCAAGATAGGCACTGAGGTGTTTAAATCTACCTTCTATGTGATGGACATCCGTCCGTCATACTCTTGCTTGCTGGGTAGGCCTTGGATACATCATGCTGGGGCAGTCACCTCCTCCTTACATCAGATGTTAAAGTATCCTGTCAAGGGAAAGATCATTACTGTCCATGGCGAAGAGGAGTACATGATTAGCCACTTGAATTCTTTCCGGTACGTGGAGGTAGAAGGAGAGTTCATTGAGACGCCTTTTCAGCATTTCGAAGAAGTCCTTCCTGAGATAACAATAGCAAAGTTGGCAGCTGAGACACTGAGACAGATGGCCAGGATGACATCTCTGGAGGACGCAAGGGCCGCAATAAAGGAAGGGAAGAATTCAGCATAGGGGCAGTTACCTGATATTCCACATAAGACTGATAAATTTGGATTAGGGTTCACTTCCGCAGGCCAGAAAGCTATGCGCCGTGCGAAGATTGAAAGAGCGCCAGTCAAAATTTCTCCCTATGGAATCAACGCTTTGGAGGACGAGGACAAAGAGAGCAACATCGACGAGTGGATTTATCCAACTGTCAAAGGAGGATTGAGCAACTGGGAGGCAAAAGACTTTGTCCCCATCACTTTTATTCATCAGTAATTTATCTGTTAAACATTTCCTATTTGGTCTGTAATATTTTACTTTCAAACAATCCGTACACTATCTTTTCACCCCATGCCTTGCCCGGGGCATGTAGGTCCATTTGTAAGGGTTTTGATTATTTTTCATATCCATATGCCATGTTTAATTATTCATTGGACGTTTTTCATTTGATAAACTGCTTGTGCTCATTTTCTTTCCTTTTGCATTTTTTTTGTTTAAGGATGGCTATCCCTTACACACACCTACACTCACCAATGCAGGTACCCATCCACTCCGGATTCCATGGGTGACGATTCTGCTATATCCTTCAATAACTCTGAAGATCTGGTCAATCAAGCCGAGTATGAAGATGACGAAGGTTGTGAAGTACCAGGGGAACTAGCCAGACTTCTACAACAAGAGGAAAGGGCCATCTTACCGCACGAAGAGTCATTGGAAACTGTCAACTTAGGAACCGAGGAAGACCGGAAGGAGGTGCAAGTGGGTGCCAATCTGGAACCAAGTGTCAAGGAACGCCTGATACAGTTGTTGAATGAGTATGTTGAAATCTTCGCTTGGTCTTATGAAGACATGCCAGGTTTAGACACAGACATCGTGGTTCACCGTCTCCCCACAAGAGAGGATTGTCCATCGATCAAGCAAAAAGTTCGCCGAATGAGGCCTGATATGTCTGAAAAGATCAAAGCAGAAGTGATGAAGCAATTCGACGCTGGCTTTCTGGCTGTTACGTCCTATCCTCAATGGGTCGCTAACATCGTGCCAGTACCTAAGAAAGATGGCAAAGTCAGGATGTGTGTGGACTACCGGGATTTGAATAGGGCCAGCCCCAAAGATGATTTTCCGCTACCTCATATTGACATTTTGATAGACAATACAGCTCAGCACAAAGTGTTTTCCTTCATGGATGGATTCTCGGGCTACAATCAAATCAAAATGGCCCCCGAGGATATGGAGAAAACAACTTTTGTCACACAATGGGGCACTTTCTGTTACAAGGTGATGCCGTTCGGGCTGAAGAACGTGGGGGCAACTTATCAACGCGCCATGGTAGCTTTGTTCCATGATATGATACATCATGAGATTGAAGTTTATGTAGACGATATGATAGCTCGGTCACAAACAGAGGAAGAGCACCTTGCGCATCTAGAAAAGCTATTTGCCAGATTGAAAGAATACAAACTCAGGCTGAATCCAAGCAAGTGCACTTTTGGAGTTAGGTCTGGTAAACTCCTGGGATTCATTGTAAGCAACAAAGGCATTGAGGTCGATCCAGCAAAGGTGAAAGCAATACAAGAAATGCCTGCTCCCCGTACTGAAAAGGAGGTTAGAGGGTTCTTGGGGCGCTTGAACTATATTGCCATATTCATCTCCCATCTGACTTCTACCTGTGAGCCAATTTTCAAACTCTTGAAGAAAGATCAGGTAGTCGAATGGAACGATGATTGCCAAGCTGCTTTTGATAAAATCAAGGAGTATTTGCTAGAACCTCCTATTCTGATGCCACCTGTCGAAGAAAGACCATTGATCATGTATTTGACCGTTTTGGATAACTCAATGGGGTGTGTTTTGGGTCAGCATGACGAGTCTGGTCGAAAAGAGCATGCTATTTATTACCTTAGCAAAAAGTTTACCGACTGTGAGACTCGCTACTCACTGCTCGAGAAAACTTGTTGCGCTTTGGTATGGGCTGCTCGCCGACTAAGACAGTATATGTTGACTCATACTACCTTGTTGATTTCCAAAATGGACCCTATCAAGTATATCTTCGAAAAGCCCGCTTTATCTGGAAGGATAGCTAGATGGCAAATGATCCTAACTGAGTATGACATCCAGTACACCACCCAAAAAGCTATAAAAGGGAGTGTACTAGCTGACCATCTGGCTCATCAAGCTATCGAAGATTATCAACCCATGAGATTTGACTTCCCAGATGAGGACATCATGAATTTGGACAACATTGAAGGTGACGGACCGTATGACGGACCCGAAAAGGGATCCCGATGGACCCTGTACTTTGATGGTGCTTCAAATGCACTTGGAAACGGTATCGGCGCATTACACATTTCTCCGGAAGGCTGTCACACACCTTTCACGGCCCGACTTTGCTTCAGTTGCACAAACAACATGGCTGAATACGAAGCTTGCATCTTTGGTCTCAAGGCTGCTATAGACTTGGGGATCAAATCTTTGATCGTATTTGGGGACTCGGCTTTGGTTATCAGTCAAATCAAAGGAGAGTGGGACACCAAGCATCCTAATCTTATCCCATACAAAGAACATGTCCTGACATTGTTGCCGCATTTCGAGCAAATTACCTTCGAGCATTTCCCGCGAGAAGAGAATCAGCTAGCAGATGCTCTAGCCACAATGTCCTCCATGTTTAAACTCAACTGGGATAACGAGGCTCCCCAAATAACCATCGAGCGAATGGATGAACCTGCGCATTGTCATGAGATTAATACCGAAGAAGTAGTGGAACAACCCTGGTTCCATGAAATCAAAAGGTATCTCGAGACTAGAGATTATCCCGAAGGAGCTTCCGTAAATGACAAGAAGTTCTTAAGGAAATTTGCCGCCAAATTCTTCCTGAGCAACGACATCCTTTACAAACGAAGCCATGATTGTGTATTACTATGATGTGTAGACAAAGCTGAAGCAGAGTTGATCATGACTGATATAAACAGCGGCACATTTGGCACTCACTTGAGCGGGCATACAATGGCTAAGAAGATCCTAAGGGCAGGCTATTACTGGTCTACCATGGAAGCTGACTGCCATCAACATTCCCGTACTTGCCACAAATGTCAAGTCTATGCTGACAAAGTTCATATCCCTCCGGTTCCTCTCAATGTTCTGACTGCTCCGTGGCCATTTGCAATGTGGGGCATTGACATGATTGGAGAGATCAAGCCCACGGCTTCCAACGGACATCGCTTCATCCTGGTGGCCATTGACTATTTCACCAAATGGGTCGAAGCAGCTTCCTTCGCCTCTGTTACTAAAAATGTGGTTGCCCGCTTTATCAAGCAAAATCTCATCTGCCGGTATGGTGTTCCAGACAGGATCATCACAGACAACAGTACAAATCTGAATAACACAATGATCACCGCATTGTGCGAACAGTTCAAGATTTATCATCACAATTCATCTCCCAATCGGCCGAAGATGAACGGTGCTGTTGAAGCTGCGAACAAAAACATTAAGAAGATCATTCAGAAAATGACAGTCACTTACAAAGACTGGCATGAGATGTTACCGTTTGCTCTGCATGGATACCGTACGACGGCACGTACTTCAACCGGGGAAACCCCATTTTTCGTTGGTATATGGCATGGAAGCTGTCCTGCCTATGGAAGTTCAGATTCCTTCTCTAAGGATTATGAAGGATGCAGGTTTGAATGAAGATGATTGGATGCAGACCCGACTTGACCAACTCAATCTGATCGACGAGAAGCGACTCACTGCTATATGCCATGGTCAGGCGTATCAAAAGCGGATGATCAAGGCCTTCAATAAGAAAGTCAGACGTCAAGTGTATCAAGTCGGAGATCTTGTAATCAAGCGGATTATCTTGCCGTAAAGTGATCCCAGGGGCAAATGGACTCCTACATATGAAGGACCATTTGTGATCAAGAGCATATTTTCCGGTGGTGCAATGATTCTAACCACCATGGACGGCGACGATTTGCCGCACCCTGCGAACGCAGACATATTCAAAAGATACTACGCATAAAATAACCCGACAAGTTGAAAACCCGAAAGGGCGGCTTGGGCAAAAATGGGCATCCCGGTGGACCGAAAACCCGAAAGGGCGGTTCAGGCAAAAGTTAGGGATAAAAATAAAAAAAATCTGTACACCCGGCAAGTCGAAAACCCGAAAGGGCGGCTTGGGCAAAAAGGGGTTTCCCGGTGGATCGAAAACCCGAAAGGGCGATTCAGGCAAAAGTTAGGGAATTAAAGCGTATGACTATGTCTCGTCGGATCACTTCAAAGACAATCTCTTCATCTACCAGTTCCAGGTTTCTGATCAATCCAGTCATCGGCAAACGAAGCATTGAATGGACAGATATTCATAGTTATGAAGGCTATAGCCGAATGGAATCCCATGGAATTATTTCACATAGCCATCTTTATTTTGTATAAATCTTTCAATATTTACGACAAGCTCTTCTTACTAGGATGATTGTCTCCTCTGTACAAATATACTCATAGAAAGTCAATACAAATACTTTTCCCAGAAATTTGTGTCGTTCCCTTTTCTTTTCTCTTGCACTATTTGTTTTATTTTGAGAAACGTCCAATGTTTTGTTAAATAGGCATATGCATTTGAACATAATCATTTCCTTATGAATCAAGAAAGAGGATTACTGATAAGTTGAAGATACAGTTGGATATCTTGATACCCTTTCAAGGGAAACCCCCCGGAAATTTGGAATCCATATCCCCAACAAGTTCTGAAGCTGATCCCCAGTAGATTCTGGAAGCCTGTCCCCTACAGAGTACGGACGTCTCTCCCGAGTTTTATTCAACGTTATTCCTCACAAGGGCTTATAACTGGGTTATCCTCAGCTTAGTGCCACGGAAGATCGCACTCGGCAAAATTCTCCCAATCCCCAGCCAGAGAATCCTCCGGAATTCAATTCCCCTCAGAGTTTAAGTTTCAGTATCCCCGGCCGAGCTAAGGTTTCAAATTATCGCTCCCCAGCGAAGCCAGACTAGTGAACCTTCTTTCCACAAGGTTTTGGGAGGGCAAATCTTGAGTTCCCCAGTAAAGTCGCCAGAGATACTTCCCGCCAAGCTGAAGATTCTCAATCTTACCTCCTCAGCATGAGTCTATTAGATTGGTACTCCCCAGTAGAAGTCATCAGGAATTCCCCAGAAGATTGGTATACAACCCAAGCTCCTTTTTCTCCAGCAACGACCAGGAATTATTCTTCCCGGCAGCAATCAAGATACTGTTATCTCCAGCCATCTCGGATTCATCTATCCTTTGCAAGACGGCTCTCCAGCTTACATGCGCATTCATTTATATTCATATCACATAACATACATTGTATCATGCATCATGACATTGCATATAACTAACTCTTTACCTTTTCAGGTAAGATCAGTCGAAAGACTAAAATCATCATCTTCCGAGATTTCTTTCCAGGAATAGTTCGGATGTGACCCAGACACGGCAACATTCTAATGCTTATTCCAGATTTATCCAGATGCAGTGTTACACGAGCTCATCATCAGGGAACCCTCCACCGGTTCTTCCTCCAAATTCAAGATTTCTGAAAACAGTTCACGGGTTCTCCAAGTAACGGATGTTAACCTATCGCTTGTTCAGATTATTCTCAAGACTTCTGAAAACAGTTTATGGATTCTTCCCAACAACGGATGTTAATCTATCAACTTGTTCAGATGCAACTTTTGAAAACAGTTTACGGACGCTTCCCAACAACGGATGCTGCTCTATTGCTTATTCAACTCTAAGATTTCTGAAAACAGTTCACGGGTTCTCCAAGTAACGGATGTTAACCTATCGCTTGTTCAGATTCTTCTCAAGACTTCTGAAAACAGTTTATGGATTCTTCCCAACAACGGACGTTAATCTATCGCTTGTTCAGACTCTTCGCAACTTTTGAAAACAGTTTACGGACGCTTCCCAACAACGGATGCTGCTCTATTGCTTATTCAACTCCAAGATTTCTGAAAACAGTTCACGGGTTCTCCAAGTAACGGACGTTAATCTATCGCTTGTTCAGACTCTTCGCAACTTTTGAAAACAGTTTACGGATTCCTCCCAACAACGGATGTCAATCTATTGCTTATTCAGACCCCTAGTTCAGAGATGGTCCCAAGCATGGACACCTCTCTGATATTCATTCCAGATGGCATCTTTAAGCCCATCCCCGACAAGTTTCTGTCACTCTTCCAGATGGCATCGTTAAGCCCATCTCCAAATGGCATCTCTAAGCCCATTCCCACATCCCTTGCTTTGACGAGTGCAAATTTAAGGGCACTCTAGTGTCCAATCTCCTTTTACCCTCGAGTCACGAAAGGCAAACTTGCCAATCTAACTCTTCGGATTCAAGAAGATTGAACAGGGGCAACTGTTGTACCCCAAAATTTGCCCTCTCATTTCTCAATGATTTCTCATCACAAAGCCCTTGGAGCTCAAGATCCAGTTAGGGTTTCATCTGCTCAAAACTTCTCCTTGCACTGTTAACCCAAATTAGGGTTTGTGTTTGCACAAAGATGTTCTGACCTAAAATGCCTAAGATGACTTTCATGCTTCATATTGGACTCCCAAGTTTATCCACATCAAGTTTCAAGTCTTGATTCCAAGTTTTGCCCAGTCAATTGGACAGTTGACCTGCAAATCAGCTGTATTGGGGAAAAAGTCAACTGTGGCCAATTGACAGTCAAACCTCATGAAAATTGACCCACATCAATATTATGAACTCATATGGACCATTTGATCAAGTTTGGATCACAATTCCACAAGAAATTTGATCAGATCACCAAAAGGGCAAAATGGTCATTTTTAGGGTTTTGACTGCACAAAGGCAATTTTTGACTGTTTGACCTAGCCAATGGCAAACCAAGCTCACCTATGGACTCAAGGACCCCATGGAAATGTCTTGACATGCTCAACAAATCCCAAATGCACAAGATTGACAGTTGAATTTCCCAGTCAATTGATCAATTTTGACTGTATACTGAAAAGTCAAACTTTGACTTTTTGGTCAAAATCAAGAGTCAAGATTCATTTTTCAACATGCCAAATCATGAAACTTGTTCACCAAGAAATCAAAAATTGCAAATTAGGGTTTGAAATGAGAATTTTTCAAAACTTAGAATTTTTCTAAGTTATGAAAAACCCTAATTTTTTCCCAACTTTGCCTCACTTTCTCACCAAGATTCATTTGGATTCAAGCAAAAGTCAAAACATGAAAGTTGTAGCTTGTTGCATAATCTACAACTTTGATTCACAAAGTTTCCCCAAAAGAGGCTTGTATCTCAAGTTACAATTTTTGGAATAAGGGTACTAAACCATTCTTAACTTAGTGAAAATTTGACCTATTTTGACAAGGTTTTCTACCTAACTTCAAGACCATTTTCCATATACTTACACTTGGAATTTCAATTTTCATTTCAAATATGGATTGTAGTACACATTCCAAGCTTTCCAAAATGTCCAAGAACTCATCAAACAACCTCATGACTTGAGAGAATCGAATTTTGCAATATGGCAAAAACTCACTTTTGAATTGGCCAATTTCCATGTTCATAACTTGTGCAAATTTCTCAAACCAGCATGCCACTTGATTACAGGCCCTTAAACCATCCAACACTCAATAATTTAATGCATGTTCATTGTGCTAAGGCCTTGTTTCATGAGTTTAAGCATTACATGTTGGATTAGGCCATAAATGGAAAAAGTGAAATAGCCATTTTTGCAAAAGCAAGCTTTATGTCAAAGTTGCAAATCCACAAGTACAGATCAAATAACTTTGGCACAAGATTATGAACAAAACACACTGATCAAGGAGAGGTTTTGCAGCATGTTTAGGGGGCCTCTATCAGCCTAGAAACTCAAGTGGCCTTTGCTTGCTTAAGTGTTAAGAAACATACCATATCGCAACATAACTTGGATCTCAGCATTAGAAAGCTTAAGAAAATATTTTGTACACCTTCTAATCATCAAACCCAAGCTAGAACACGAGCAAACAAGGTCTCAAACACTCCCATTCCCAGAATCACTCTCAAACTGGAAAAACAGGGCAGGGTCTGCAGATTGAATCCCATCTCTCATTCCTTTCATGATTTCTTGCCCAAAGCTCATCAAACACATTCCCTAGCATCATTTGAAGCTAACCAAAACACAAAACACGACCTGTAACTCCTCTAACCAGTTCCACCATTTTCACTTTCTTATTTTGCAGTTGAAAGTCCATAGCTCGATTCAAGATGTTTCAAAGCAAAGTAAGCATTGGAATAACATCACCACACTTCAGGCAAGCTGTACAGATCATCATCTTGCCCTAAAAGCTCCCCCATTGCCAGATAGAACTTCAACTGAACATGTATCTTTTTGAACTTCTAACTCTTAGTATAGGCATCATTAGCTCTAGGTTTGTGAATAAGAAGTGTTCTACTCATGCCCCCGAATCTATACATGCTTTTACTTTTCATTTATTTTGCCTGAGCTATGCGAATTTAAGGTTTGAATATGGAAGAAAAGTTAGGTCAGGATTTGGGAATGTCAAAATTCTCTCTCATTTCTGAGAGTTAGGATGAGTTCTTTACATATTTAGAATCGTGATTCAATGCTTAACATTTCTTATGTTGTGAGTTTGTGCAAAAGATCAAAGAATCCAGATGTTTGAACTTGAGTAACAGGCGCGCGTTTTGGAACATTTTTGGCTGAAGGTTGAAGAAAGGTCTTCATGGGCTGGGCTTTTTGTGTTATTTCTCTTCACACCATATATTTGCTTTCATACCCCCCAGGCCCATTTTGTGTATTTGCATGATTTTTTGACTTTTCTTTTTTTATCCTGATTTATTTATTTTTGCTAATCATATTAAAAAACATAAAAAATATTTTTACACCATTTTCATATTTTTTAGGCATTTATTTGTTTATATGGACATTTATACATATATATATATATATATATATACTATTGTTTAGGAAAACTAGAAAAATAATACAAATATACTTTATTTCTGATTTTTATTTCATTTTTTCTTTTGAAAATATTTTATACAAAATATACTTTTTTTTATAAATATTAAATATTATTATTTTTGTATATATAATACTTATTTAGTAAATAGTAAAGATATTTATATATATTAATATATTTAGGGCAATAATACAAAAAATACATACATTTTTTATTTTCTTAATATTTGACATGAAAAATACTTTTTATGAATATATTCCATTTCATTTCATTTTTGTATATAATTATTAAATATTATACATATTAAATAGTTAATATATTTATTTAATGAAATTAGGGTTTACCCTTAAAATACAAAAACTCCAAAAATATTACTTTTTTTTTATTCATTTTATTTATTGGACATAAAAAATATCCTTTTTCCATACATATAAAACCTTGTTTTTTGCATTTTTGCATCTTTATTTTATTTTCCATTTAATTTATGCAATTAATTATTTTGTAAATATTCCAAAATTGATGTAATAGCTAGGTTTAAATTCCTTGTCTAAATATCCCCCCATTTGAACATTTGTACCCCCCTTCCCATATTATTGTGTTGTAATAGTGTAGGAATTTTACTTTTCGCACTTTATTGCTTTCTAAATTTACCATGCTAGAATTAGGGTTTGTATGCAAATAAAAAGAACCAAATAGTTTGACCTAATTTCAAGATAATCAAGCATGAATATGGACAACACATACCACACTTGCACCCCTAGGGTATTCCACTTGTTGCCTTCAAATAAATGGGCCATATTGCATGTTAGGTTTCTTTGGGCAAGACAAATACAAATCAATTGATCATAGTCCCTCGATGACGCTTTCGAAAAGTTGCCTAAAATGATCAAGTCCCTTTCAAAGAAAAATTGCCCAAAGATACTTAGCACCATTGCAATCATGGTCTAAACGATGACCCTCGCCCGTCCCTTTCACCTCCTAACACAAGATTGTCCACCAAATACAATGGTGGAACAAAATTGTTAAATGGATTAAAACATAACAAAAATCTTTGAGAACTTTAGGGTAGATAGCTCTTAAGTACTTGCCAATTTGCAAAAGAAAACACTTGCCTATTTTCAAACCACACTTCACAAACACTTTCAAAATAAACTTTCAAAAACCTTGAAACATCTTTTCAAAAAGACAAACACCTTTTGTAAAACATTCGAGTAAAGAATTGTTACAAGGGTAGCCTGTACAAGGCATCTTTTTCAAAACCTTTTCAAAGCCACACACAAAGCACTATTTTCAAACAATTGAAAACCAAGGCAAGTTGATCTAAGCAAGTACCTAAGAGCCCATGGATAACCATGGATAGAAAGGGTGCTAATACCTTCCCTTTCTATAATCTACTTCCCGAACCCAAGAAAAATCTCAAAGGTTTTTGCTGTGCTTTTTAAACCTTTCCTTAGGATAAAATAAAAAGTCGGTGGCGACTCTTGCTCAACCGAAACATTTGCAAAAACAAACGCAAAACCATAGTCAGTTCTCCCACCGTATCACACTATGGTATGATGTCATGATGTTTATGTATAAGTAATCATACACAAGCAAAAGCAAACAAGTTGTTATGTACAAACAAAACAAAAAAAACTCCTTAGGTTTAGGCTTGCATGGAGTTTGTAGGAAAGCACCCTCTTAAAGTTTAGTTGGTTCAACCTGTCCTAGAAAGTAATCGGGTTCTAGGGAATCTCAATATCACTGATCTTTCTTCATCGGACATTGTTTCAGCGCAAGCCTCTTTATTGGAGACCAAAATATCTCGAAAGTCCAATCTCAATGAGCGTAGTATCGAGTATCAACCAACTTCAGACTGCACCAAAGCCGGCTATCTCACTACTTTCTAATGGCCAAGTTGTTCAATTAAGGTTCTAAGGTCAGTCAGTGCTTCATGACACCACACAGCGGCCCCGTATTCTCCCTAACTACTCAAGGGGTACCGATACCAACAAATGTGTCACACTAATGTAGCTATCGCTTCAACCATGTTGGTATACCCTACACAATTTCCATAATCTATTGTTACTTACCTAAAAGGTGCCCCAGATCCGGGTAGAGGATCAAAACAAACCCAAATAAGGAACCATAGTGTAAATCAAGCAAGTCAAACAAGGAAAGAAAGTAAATGTGATCTAGCTCTAAGGTAACCCCACTTTTAAGTATATATCCCCAGTAGAGTCGCCAGTTCTGTAACACGGTGGGAGAACTGACTTAGTTTTTTTACATTTGATCGCAAATTTTGCAGATAGCAAAAGTCGCCACTGACTTTTCTTTTATCCAATAAAGGAAAGGGTGAAAAGAACAAGAAAGACCTTTGAGATGTTTTCTTGAGTTCGGGGGGTAGGTTATGAAAAAGGAAGGTGTTAGCACCCTTTTCATCCGTAGTTATCTATGGGCTCTTAGTTGCTTGCTAGATCACTTGCTTTGTTTGAAAATGTGCTTTGTGGTGTAAGTTTGAAAATATTTTATAAAATTCCTTTGTTGCGGAAAACTTTGTAATGATTCTCGTTTCTATAAGAATGCGTACAAAGTGTTGGTTTTGAAAATAGTTCAAAGAGATGTTTGTTTTTGAAGATGTTTTTAAGGTGTAAGTGTGGAAAAATGGTTTTACTTTGCGAGCAAGCAACTACGAGCGTCCTACCTACTCAAAAGGTCTATGTTATTTTCATCTTCCTTTAGATGTTGCTATCTTGCCATTGATTGATAAGAAGCCCCATCATTGGATGTGAAGGGACGGCATGGGTCAATTGTATAGTCATAGAAGGAAACCTATGAGACGTTTTAGCAATTTCGTTAGGGACTAGATCGTTTACCGAAGGCAACATCAAGGGACATCGAGGAACTACGATCTTTTTATCGAGGGTATTTCTTAAAATGCCCCTATTCAAGGGACATGACTATTTCCGAGGCAACAAGTGAGATTACCCTAGAGGTGCATGTGTGTGAATAGTGTGTTTGATTGCATGCATTCTTGTCTTGAATTTAGGATGATCTAAGTATTGGTTTTAATCTTGCCATACACACCCTAGTTACTAACATTTATGAAAGCAATAAAAATGTGGAAAATAAATGTGCTACTCTATTACATGTTTTAGGGGATGGGGTATACAAGTTTACAAATGGGGATTGAAAAGCAATAAAAGTCCTAATTATTAAAACCATATTGAATATTAAGAAAATGTAAATATATAGAAACTATAAAGACAAAAATACTGTAAAAGAGAGAAAGAAAAGACATCCTGGATCGAAGGATGTGTCTTTCAATTCCCACAATTTTCCTTCTTTCGATTAGGCCTGCAACCAGTGTTGCATCCTCCTATTTACATTCCCTTTCCTTTCGTTTGGGCCTGCAAATCAGTGTGTATTGAAGTACACCCTTTGATTCACACACCTTTTCTGTTTTCTTTCATTTGGGACATGATAGAAGTATGGATCGAAGCCATGCTAAGATGGCCTATATAGGTTAGTCTCTAACATATATTTGAACAAGAAAAGTAAACAAACCAAAGGGTAGAAATGAAAAATAAGCAAAAGGTTATTTACATGCTTGAAACAAAAGGGTTAAAGTCAGGGAGACTTACCTTGAATCTGGAGTTTGTGCTTCTGGACCTTAAGTGATTTCCCTGGATGCTCTTGGATTCGAAGGGAGAGAAACAAGTGTTATGTTTATTTAACTGGATTCAAAAGCCAAGAAAAGTAGAGTTGTGTTCCTTTGGTTCTAAATTCGAAGGAAAAGAAACAAGTGTTGTGTTTCTTTAGTTCTGGATTCGAAAGAACAGAAACAAAGGTGTGTTTGATACGGTGGCAGAACCGACTGATAATACTGATTTTGCGTTTGTGTTCGCAAATGTTGCGGTAAGAAAGAGTCACCACCGACTTTTCTTTTATCCAAATTAAGGAAAGGGTGAAAACAACAGAAAAATACCTTTTCGAGAAGTTTCCGAGTAAGGGGGATGGATTATGGAAAGGGAAGGTATTAGCACCCTTTCCATCCGTGGTTATCTACGGGCTCTTAGATGCTTAGCTCATGTTTTGAAAATTGCTTGTGCTTTGTGTGTTTTGAAAATATGTTTTGAAATGCCTTAGTGTGGCGATTCGCTTTGCGATAACTCTTGTATCAGTCCTCAAGAATGTTGACAAAGAAAATGTCTTTGAAAGTTGTTTTTGAAATGTGTAAGTGCGAAAAGTTTATTTTATTTGAGCAAGCATCTAACAGCTATCTACTTGTACTCAAAAAGGTTTGTTCTTTTCCTCATATCCTTTAGACAATTGTATCCTACTATTAGTGAGTAGGCATCCCTATCGTTGGATGTTTGATGGACATTCGAAGGGACGTTATGGTCACGAAGGCAACTTGGAAAGGAATTTTAGTAACTGTCCTAAAGTTCTAAGATCACTTTTAACCGAGGAAACATCGAGAGTGTCATCAAAGGACTTGTGATCTTTCAAACTAGAGGACAACCACTAAAACTTCTCACGTTTCGAGAATTGTGAGCGTTTTCCGAAGGAAACCGAAGTGGGGAACCCTAGAGGTGTATATGTGCATGGTGTGTTATGTTCAGTTATTTTAGTCTTGTGTTAAATCTGCTAGCGATTGATTTCAGTCTTTTCATACAAGCCTAATTACTAACAGTTAATATTGTGCAGAAATTTAAAGTGTGGGAATTTAAATCCTACGCTATTAAAATGTTTTGGGGAGGGGGCATTTACATGTTCAAATGGGGGAAAAATAAAAAATAAAATCGATAAAGTCCTATTTAATTATCTATTACATACTATAAACAGATACATAAAATATAAAAAAAGGATAATAGAAAAGAAATATTGAACGCGCGCGAGTTGAGAAAGATACGTCTAAAACCCTAAAAATTCTAAGTAAACAAGAAAATCTTTTTGGTTGTTTTTTTGTTTATTTTAAGAAAATGCTTAAATTAAATTAAATGAAAAAAAACTAAATATAACCCTAATTAATTAAATAAAACAAATATTATTATTAATTAAAATTAACTCTACTATTTTTTTGTGTTTTTATTAAGAAAATATTTGAATGAAATAAATCTAAGTCTAATTGATTTTAAACTAATGAAATGATGTCCAATTAATTAATTAAATTAATTTACAAAAAAAATTAGTTTAAGAAAACCTAAGTCTATTTAATATTTTTGATTTTTTTATGATTTGTTAAAAAAGTGATTTTTGAAACTAAAAAGCAAATAAATAAAATAAATGAGAAAATAAAAAAAAGGGCCTGGATATGCAAAAGCAAAATGGGGGGTGAGGGTTGAAAATTCGCTAGGCCCAATCCAGTGGGAGCCCAGAAGCTGACTTGATTCAGTGTTGTTGGTTCATGGGGGGGTCCATCATGAAGGATTACCCTAGGAGCGTTGGATCTACCTCCGTTGGTATCTGATGGTCCAGATGAAGGCCATATCATGCGCTGACTAACCTTTATATGTATTGGATCTGTAGGGAGATTGTTAGAAAAATAAAATGCAAACCTAGGATTCGAACCCAGGCCTTTCAGGATAACACACACGCTTCTTACCACTAGGCTGCCTTACAATTCGTGTATCAATATACAATCATAGTATTATATGTAAAAATGATTTAAAATATATTAAAAAATAACACGCGTGCGCTGATGGGCCCATTTGCATTTAAACGGGTCAATCAGGACACGCGATCTTGCCACGCCAGCCCCTGCCTGAGTCAACTGACCGGAGGGACGCCAGAGTCAAACTCTGGTCGTCTTCTCTGGTCTATCAAAATATGAAAACTGCAAATTCGTTAATTTTAAGACTGGAACAAGACCCTATTCCACCTAAAATTTTGCCCTGATCACAAATCTGGCCTTAGATTGGCCAGAAAAATCCTGCATCTTGAGTTATGAATCAAAAACCCTAACACGGTTTGATCATGGCATTTTATGATCCACACGTTATGAACTTCATGCTAGGCCCTTAACTTGTTCTAACAATGCCAAGCAACTCATACATATATGTTAGAGCACTCAAAAACACGCAAAAATAAGGATTTGAATTTTAGAAATTTACCAGAACGGTGATGATTGAAAGTGGTAGTTCTGGTGTGTGTTGGTTTGTGTGAGAGTTGGGGATGAATCATGGGATCTCCAGGAAGAGGATGGCACGCTTGGTTTGGATGGATGGTGGCTGGAAACACGTTTTCTGAATTTGACAACTTTGGATATTTTTTGCAATTTTGGAGCGTCTCTCCTAGGCAATGGTATCTGTCTATGAGGCTTGAAAATGCCACCCTTATATAGAGAAGATGGAGGGGACAAGGTAGGAGGGAAATAAGAATGCTCAATAATGTTCTTTAAGATCCATAAACAAATATTTGAAACTTTGCCAAAGGTGTGGAATTCTTGCCTGTTTTTGAATTTGAATGAATGTGAACACAAATGACTTTTGAATGCTCTCCTTCAAATGACTCTGATTGCCTCCTTCGAATGGCCTAGATTCTTGATTTGAAGTGTTCAAAAACCTCTCTATTAGAGCTTCTTCGATCAGTCAGCTTCTGCATTGATTGATTGATCTTGCTCTGATATGCTAATCGAAGGACACTTGTTAATCATGCCTTCGAAGTACCCCTTATCCTTGCTCTTCGATTGGGCCAGAAATGTCTCCTTCGAATTGCTCAAGTCTCATCATTGGGGCCTCTTCAATTGAGCTCCTATTCAGCTAGCCCCAACGAAAACTCTTCCCAGGCTAATCGAAGCTTCCTTCATTATGAATGCTTGTGCAGGAAACTTGAGTATGGCAATATGTGGGATTTTGGGCCAGCCAGCACCTTTGCATATTTTTCTTTCGTTTTGGCCAACTAGATCTAATATTTGACCAAACTCCTTTCTTTCAGACAACACTAAGTGTCCTTCAAATGGGCCTTTAACTTGCTTCTTCGAATGGATCATTTACGTGTCCTTCGAATGGATTTAGATTGGACCCATCTATTTGCTTTAGTTGTTTGATACAGATAACTTCAAGTGAGAACTTCATTCTCTCAATCGAAGCCTCCTTTGTCACTTCCTTCGAAAACCGTTGCACAGGAAGCATGAGCCTGGACACATGTAGGACCAAGACTCATCATAAGATAAACTTGCATTATGTGTCTCTTTCGAATGGCCAGCAATATGTGTATCCTTCGTTTTGAACCAATGTGTGTGTGTTCTTTTGAAGGGACCACATGCATCACTTGTGTGCATCACTTGCAATTCCTTCGAATGGGCCAACAAAGTAAATCCTTCGATTGGAACACCCATGTATTCCCCTTTAAATTCATTAATACATGTCCTCTGAATGGGGCAAATATATGTCCTTCGAATGGACCATGCGCCTGTTCTTCAAATTTTCCAGTTGTGTACCTTTTGAAAGAGGGAATCCATGTATGTCATAGTGCAGAAACTATGTATGTTGAAGGTTTTCAAGGGTGGAATCGAAGCTTGCATGCAGGAGGTTCCTGTCTTGTGAAGGGAAGGAAATCTTTCAAAAGACATTTGTCTTCTAAATCGAAGGGCGCCAGTAGGAAGCCAACACCTTCTGAATCGAAAGAAACCAGTAAGAAGCCAACGCCATCTGAATCGAAAGAAGCCAGTAGGAAGCCACTAACTTCTGAATTGAAGGACACCAACAGGAGGCCCTTCCCTTTTGAATCAAAGGAGGCTGTTTCAAAGGAAACAAATGCCTAGTAGAAACTTGTATAAAGCAAACAAGTAAAAGGCCAAGGCTTCAATCGAAGCTTGGAAATTTGAAGCAAGCTTGAAGGAGGTTAGGTGTTCAATCAAAGCAAATTTTGTGCAGCCTTGACTTAGTGGAAATTTTGTGAGAAAAATATTTGAGAGATGGGAGAGCAAATTTTGGGGTACAACAACTGCCCCTGTTTAAACTTCTTAAACCTGAAGATTTAGATTGGCTTATCTGCCTTTCGTGATCTGAAGGTGGAAGATGATTGAACACTAGAGTGCCCAGAAATTTTCACTCGCATGTAGTAACACTGATGGTTGATGATGTCGAGAATGGGCTTACAAATTTCATTTAGAGAAGATGACAGAGAGTCGTCAGAGATAAGCTTAAAGATTCCATCCAAAGTAGATGCTGATTTCACACATGGTTCCTTTATGGGGAATTCCTGTTCCTGCTGTCCGAGGAGAAGTCTGCTGGGGAATGTGGGTTTCTGTTGTTCTCCTGCTTGAGGAAAACTTTGTGGGGAATAGAGTCTAGGAGCTTCAGTTGTCCAAGGCTCTGTTGAAGAGTTATCTCTGGAGAGATGAAAGTTTGCTGTTTTCTGGTTGAAATCCAGGCTTCACAGTAACTTGCTAGGGATAATTGGATTAACCGTTATATGAAAATATATTATAAAGAACCTGTGTAGGGTTATTTCAGGATGAGTTTGTGTTAGTCTGCATCCGGAGATATATGAGAAAGAGCCTGTGTAAGATTGCTTCGTCTGGTCATGTAGATAGTTTTCATGTATGGTTTCAGGTGTTAATCTACAATCATCTGTTCGTAGATAGTTATCCTGTCTGGTTTCAGGTATTAATATGGAACTTGAATATTGTAGGTCATTGAGATAGTTGTCCTAGCTGGTTACAGGTATTAATCTCTGATCTCCTCATGCAGATAGCTTTTCTGGCTTGTTACAAGTATTGATCTATAGTCGGACATCCACAAATAGTTGTCCTATCTTTTTATAAGTATTAATATGGAACTTGTTTTTGTCGATCGTTGAGATAGTTGTCCTGGCTTATTACAGGTATTAATCTGGAACTTGTTTTTGTCGGTCATTGAGATAGTCGTCCTGGCTTGTTATAGGTATTAATCTCTGACCTGAGAAAGAAATATAGTTTTCCTGGATTGTTACAGGTGTCAATCTGGGACTTGTTTTATTAGTCACATAGATAGTTTCCCTGTCCAATTTCAGGCATTAATTTGTGGCCTGCTGTATTTGTTGGTAAACCTATCTTGCTTCGGGAGTTCATACCATTTGGTCGTGTAGATGGTTTTCCCTGTCTGGTTTCGGGCATTAATCTTTGACCTGTTGTATAAGTTGATAGTGTTTGTCTTTCTGCAAACTCAACCTGGAATGGTAAAGTCAGTTTCATGATATGTCATGATGTATGAATTGCATGATGCTCACAAAATAACTGAGAGTGTGATATATGCATTTGTGCTGCATATTCTATGATGTTTGTAGAAATGATGTATGAATGCAATGTATGAACGTGTCAGTTGTTCCATTGCTGTATTATCGAATTAGGGAAAATAAATCCCTGACTGTTGCTGGGGGGAGAATGTAGGACTTCAAATTTGTTGAAGTTGAAATGCTGGGAGATGACTTTCCATTTTTAGAGAAATAAACTTTGTTGGGGAAGGTAAACTCTGTGAACTGCTTGAAGATTTTGTTGAAATCCTATTGGGGAATCCTAAGAAGCTTGGCGACTTCACTGGGGGATGTTGGAGTAGTAATTTGGCGATTCTTATTCCGTCGAGGATATGAGAACACCTGACATCATTAGGTTGCATATTGAGAATATGGCAGAGACCTTACAGTAGGATGCCCCTGTCTCTGTACTTGCTGGAGAAGGTATATGCCGGGGAAAACATCTGCGGGGATTTTGTAGATGGCCCTTAGATATTGTCCCATTTCTTAAAGTCATTAGCAATTGTCTTTCTATTTTTAGGTGTGTATTTGTAAGCAGTAAACACATTCAAATGCATATGTTCAAAAATAACCACTGGACGTTTTCGCACACAAAACAGAAAAATAAAAAACAGAAGTTTTACACTTTCAAAGGAATAGTATTGTATTAACTTGAAACAAGCTTTTTTATATAAGGAGACAGACATTCTAGTAAGGGAACATCATCGTAAGAATGACAATTATACAAAAATATTATACAAAGAACGACATCTATGTAAAATAATCCCATTGGGTTCCCATTCTGCTATTGCCTTTATGTATTTGAGCGTCTCATCCCTTTCGCTGCTTGTCTGAAGCTGATTGGATTAATTAGTACCACTTGAGCTTGATAATTGATACTAAAGATTGGCAGTAAGGTGATCCAACGGGACATAGTTATACGCTTTAAATCCCTAACTTTTGCCTAGACCGCCCTTTCGGGTTTTCAGTCCACCAGGATACCCTTTTTTGCCCAAACCGCCTTTTCAGGTTTTCGACTTGCCGGGTGTTCAGATATATTTGTGTATATCCCTAATTTTTGCCCGAACCTTTTTGGTTCGCCAGGATGCCCTAATTTTTGCCTAGGCCAGTCGACCTAGCGGGTCTTTATTTATGCGTAATATCTTTTAACTATGTCCGTGTTTACCGAGTGTGGAAGGCCGTCACCGTCCATAGTGGTTAGGATCATGACTCCACCAGAAAATATATTCTTGATCACAAATGGACCTTCATATGTGGGAGTCCATTTCCCCCTGGGATCACCTTGTGGCAGTATGATGCGTTTGATTACCAAGTCACCAGCCTGATATACCTGACGTCTGACCTGCTTGTTAAAAGCTTTGATCGTACATTTTTGGTATATCTGATCATGGTAGACAGCCGCGAGCCTCTTTTCGTTAATCATGTTTAATTGGTCAAGTCTAGTCTAAACCCATTTGTCTTTGCCCAACCCTGCATCTTTCATGATCCTCAAGGAAGGGATCTGGACCTCAATGGGCAGGACATCTTCCATATCATATACCAAAGAGAAAGGAGTTTCCCATGTTGATGTGCGCATTATGGTGTGGTAACCATGAAGAGCAAATGGTAACATCTCATGCCAATCTTTATATGTCATTGTCATCTTCTGTATGATTCTCTTGATATTTTTGTTAGCAACTTCAACAACTCCATTCATCTTCGGCCGATAAGGAGAAGAGTTATGATGCTGAATCTTGAATTGTGTGCAGAGCTCGGTGATTATTGTATTATTGATATTGGCACCATTATCTGTAATTATTCTTTATGGAATACCATACCGACAGATAAGGTTATGTTTGATTAATCGAGCCACAACGTTCTTGGTAACATAAGTAAATGAAGCAGCTTCGACCCACTTCATGAAGTCATCAATGGAGACCAAGATGAAGCGGTACCCATTAGAAGTTGTAGGTCTGATTTCCCCAATCATATCGATGCCCCACATTGCGAACAACCAAGAAGCAGTCAAGACATTTAAAGGAACCAGAGGTACATGGACCTTATCAGCATAGATCCGACATTTATGGAAAGTTCGAGAATGTTGATAACAGTCTGCTTCCATAGTGGACCAGTAATATCCTGCCCGTAGGATCTTTTTAGCCATTGAGTGCCCACTAGAATGAGTGCCAAAGGTACCTTCGTGTAAATCAGCCATAATCTTTTCTGCCTCACTCTTGTCTACACACCGAAGAAAGGTAGAGTCGTGGTTGCGCTTGTAGAGGATCTCGTTACTGAGAAAGAATTTAGCAGAGAACCTTCTTAGGAACTTCTTATCATTGACCGAAACTCCCTCAAAATACTCTTGGAGTTCGAGATATTTTTTTGACTTCATGGAACCAAGGCTTGTCCACTACTTCTTCAGTACCAATCTTGTGAAAGTATGCTGGTTCTTTCATCCTCTCAATGGTGATCTGAGGAGTCTCATTATCCCACCTGACCTTGAACATGGATGACATCATAGCTAGCGCGTCCGCTAGTTGATTTTCCTCTCGTGGAAAATGCTCAAAGGTAACTTCTTCAAAGTATGGATTAGTGTCAACACATGCTCTTTGTACATGATGATATTAGGATGCTTCGTGTCCCATTCTCCTTTGATCTGGTTGATTACTAAAGACGAGTCTCAAAACACACTTAAGTACTAGATCCTTAAATCGATTATAGCTTTGAGACCCATGCTACATGCTTCATACTCAACAATATTATTGGTACAGTTGAAACATAGCCTGGCAGTGAAAGGAGTATGACAGCCTTCAGGAGATATGATCACAATGCCGATGGCATTGTCAAGAGCGTTGGAAGCTCCATCAAAAACCATAGTCCACCAGGATCCTTTTTCAGGTCCTTCATCCGGTCCAGGTTTTTCACAATCAGTTACTAACATGATGTTCTCGTCCGAGAACTCAAAATTCATGGATTGGTAGTCATCCACAGCTTGATGAGCCAAATGATCAGCTAATACACTTCCCTTAATTGCTTTTTGGGTTGTATATTGAATGTCGTATTCGGCCAGGATCATTTTCCATCTTGCTATTCTTCCGGAGAGAGCGGGCTTCTCAAAGATGTACTTGATAGGATCCATTTTAGATATCAACAAGGTAGTGTGAGTAAACATATATTGTCTTAGTCGGTGAGCAGCCCATGCCAAAGCATAACAAGTCTTCTCGAGCAGTGAGTATCTTGTTTCACAGTCGGTAAACTTTTTGCTAAGGTAGTATATTACATGCTCTTTTCGACCAGACTCGTCATGATGCCCCAGTACACACCCCATTGAGTTCTTTAATACTGTTAAGTACATGATCAAAGGTCTTCCTTTAACTGGTGGCATCAAAATTGGAGGCTTTTGGAGATATTCCTTGATTTTGTCAAAGGCATACTGGCAATCGTTATTCCACTTCATTGCTTGATCTTTCTTCAGTAATTTGAAGATTGGCTCACAAGTAGCGGTCAGATGTGAAATGAATCTGGCTATGTAGTTCAAACGTCCCAAGAATCCCCTAACTTCTTTCTCAATGTGAGGAGTCTGAATTTCTTATATAGCTTTGACCTTTGCAGAGTCTACTCTAATGCCTTTGCCGCTGACAACGAAACCTAAGAACTTACCGGATCTTACTCCGAAAGTGCACTTATTTGGGTTTAGCCTCAGTTTATATTTCTTCAGCATGTCAAATAGATTTTGTAGGTGATCAAGGTGCTCCTCTTCAGTCTGAGACCTGGATATTATATCATTAACATAGACCTCTATCTCGTGATGGATCATATCATGAAACAAAGCTACCATGGCCCGTTGATAGGTTGCCCCGACGTTCTTTAGTCCAAATGGCATAACCTTATAACAGAAAGTGCCTCACTGTGTGACAAAGGTCGTTTTCTCCATGTCCTCAGGTGCCATTTTGATCTGATTATATCCGGAGAAACCATCCATGAAGGAGAATAATTTATGTTGTGCGGTGTTGTCAACTAGAACATCAATATGGGGAAGCGGAAAGTGATCCTTGGGGCTTGCCCTGTTCAGGTCTCACACACATACGTACCTTACCCTCCTTTTTAGGTACCAGAACGACATTAGCAACCCATTATGGATAGGACGTGACAACTAAGAAACCGGCATTGAACTGTTTCATGACTTCAACCTTAATCTTTTCTGACATATTAGGCCGCATGCGACGAACCTTTTGTTTCACTGGAGGGCATACCTCTTTTGTAGGTAGGCGATGAACCACAATATCGGTGTCAAGTCCCGGAGTGTCTTCGTATGACCAGGCAAAAACCTCGACATAGTCATGTAGCATCTGTATTAACCGTTTTTTGACACTATACTCCATATCGGTACCTATCTTGACTTCTTTCTTGTCCTCTTCAGTACCCAAGCTCACTGTCTAAAATGGCTCCTCATGAGGCTGTATTGCCCTTTTCTCCTGTTGTAACAGTCTAGCAAGCTCTCCTGGTACCTCATAATCTTCCCCACCTTCGTCCTCAGCTTGGTTGATCGGATTTTCAAAGTCATAATGAGCAATAGCATAACTGTTATCAATCGGATCCAGAATGGATGTGGATCTGCAGTTTGATATGTGAGTGTGTGTAAGAGTGTAGCTGTATATTTTTTATAAAGTAAAGAGGCAGAAAAGAAAAACAAAGAGCGTAAAATTTGTATGTGAAACGTCCAATGTTTTATTGATGACTGTTGTACCCCAAAATTTTCCCTCGCATTTTTCCTCAAGAAATCACAGCTTCAGGCGTTTCCTGATTTTTCAAACTGGCCCAAGAATCGGTCAAACAAACTTTTTTTCGTCAGTCAAACAAAATTAGGGTTTTCATTGGTTTTCATGGCTCTAGAACAGTTCAAACAGTTTGTTTAGGGCTTGGTTGATTTTGGCTCAACTTTGATCAAGCAAACACTCCTTTGGCATTTGATCAGGAATTAGGGTTTTTGTGCGCGCATTCTCAGAAAGATTTAAATTCTACAGTGCTTTTCAAGTTATGCTGGGATGTGGATTGAAACATTTGGATTGAATTCGCATTGTTTGACTTAATCAGTAAAAGATACACTTGGATGGAATTCACATTGTGTGACTAAATCAGTGAAAGGATGCATTGGGTTTGAATTTGCAGTGTTTGATTAAAGTCAGTAAAAGGAAAATACGTCTGGACAGTTGTTGTGATTGACTGTGCTTTGCTTGGGATGTTGGAAGCACCAAGTTTATTAATTGATCAATGCTGAAACAATGTTTATTTAATTATTTATTATTCTAAGATTAAATAGTTGGAATTTATTTTCAATTATTTTAATTTAAAGAATTATAAATAATAAAGTAAACAATTGAAAAGAAGGAAATAATTAATTGGATAAAAAAAAGCTTTTATTTATCTGTATAATTGTTTTTGTTTACAAATTGTTTACAATAATGATTTTACAGTAATTAAGACTATCCTAATTTTTTCTAAATCTTGAATTCTTCATTCTTCATTTGGTGCTACCCCTCTCCATTTAATTTTTATCTGCAAAGAAAAGAAAAAGAAGTCAGAAGCAGATAAATATTTAAAAAGCAGACAATTAAAGTTTGGGTTCATCATTAAGGGCAACTGACTGGAATCAGTTAGCCCTCTCTGCAAATTACGGGATTTCTCCCGGTTCACAAAGGAGGCTGTTTCAAAGGAAACAAATGCCTAGTAGAAACTTGTATAAAGCAAACAAGTAAAAGGCCAAGGCTTCAATCGAAGCTTGGAAATTTGAAGCAAGCTTGAAGGAGGTTAGGTGTTCAATCAAAGCAAATTTTGTGCAGCCTTGACTTAGTGGAAATTTTGTGAGAAAAATATTTGAGAGATGGGAGAGCAAATTTTGGGGTACAACAACTGCCCCTGTTTAAACTTCTTAAACCTGAAGATTTAGATTGGCTTATCTGCCTTTCGTGATCTGAAGGTGGAAGATGATTGAACACTAGAGTGCCCAGAAATTTTCACTCGCATGTAGTAACACTGATGGTTGATGATGTCGAGAATGGGCTTACAAATTTCATTTAGAGAAGATGACAGAGAGTCGTCAGAGATAAGCTTAAAGATTCCATCCAAAGTAGATGCTGATTTCACACATGGTTCCTTTATGGGGAATTCCTGTTCCTGCTGTCCGAGGAGAAGTCTGCTGGGGAATGTGGGTTTCTGTTGTTCTCCTGCTTGAGGAAAACTTTGTGGGGAATAGAGTCTAGGAGCTTCAGTTGTCCAAGGCTCTGTTGAAGAGTTATCTCTGGAGAGATGAAAGTTTGCTGTTTTCTGGTTGAAATCCAGGCTTCACAGTAACTTGCTAGGGATAATTGGATTAACCGTTATATGAAAATATATTATAAAGAACCTGTGTAGGGTTATTTCAGGATGAGTTTGTGTTAGTCTGCATCCGGAGATATATGAGAAAGAGCCTGTGTAAGATTGCTTCGTCTGGTCATGTAGATAGTTTTCATGTATGGTTTCAGGTGTTAATCTACAATCATCTGTTCGTAGATAGTTATCCTGTCTGGTTTCAGGTATTAATATGGAACTTGAATATTGTAGGTCATTGAGATAGTTGTCCTAGCTGGTTACAGGTATTAATCTCTGATCTCCTCATGCAGATAGCTTTTCTGGCTTGTTACAAGTATTGATCTATAGTCGGACATCCACAAATAGTTGTCCTAGCTTTTTACAGGTATTAATATGGAACTTGTTTTTGTCGATCGTTGAGATAGTTGTCCTGGCTTATTACAGGTATTAATCTGGAACTTGTTTTTGTCGGTCATTGAGATAGTCGTCCTGGCTTGTTATATGTATTAATCTCTGACCTGAGAAAGAAAGATAGTTTTCCTGGATTGTTACAGGTGTCAATCTGGGACTTGTTTTATTAGTCACATAGATAGTTTCCCTGTCCAGTTTCAGGCATTAATTTGTGGCCTGCTGTATTTGTTGGTAAACCTATCTTGCTTCGGGAGTTCATACCATTTGGTCGTGTAGATGGTTTTCCCTGTCTGGTTTCGGGCATTAATCTTTGACCTGTTGTATAAGTTGATAGTGTTTGTCTTTCTGCAAACTCAACCTGGAATGGTAAAGTCAGTTTCATGATATGTCATGATGTATGAATTGCATGATGCTCACAAAATAACTGAGAGTGTGATATATGCATTTGTGCTGCATATGCTATGATGTTTGTAGAAATGATGTATGAATGCAATGTATGAACGTGTCAGTTGTTCCATTGCTGTATTATCGAATTAGGGAAAATAAATCCCTGACTGTTGCTGGGGGGAGAATGTAGGACTTCAAATTTGTTGAAGTTGAAATGCTGGGAGATGACTTTCCATTTTTAGAGAAATAAACTTTGTTGGGGAAGGTAAACTCTGTGAACTGCTTGAAGATTTTGTTGAAATCCTATTGGGGAATCCTAAGAAGCTTGGCGACTTCACTGGGGGATGTTGGAGTAGTAATTTGGCGATTCTTATTCCGTCGAGGATATGAGAACACCTGACATCATTAGGTTGCATATTGAGAATATGGCAGAGACCTTACAGTAGGACGCCCCTGTCTCTGTACTTGCTGGAGAAGGTATATGCCGGGGAAAACATCTGCGGGGATTTTGTAGATGGCCCTTAGATATTGTCCCATTTCTTAAAGTCATTAGCAATTGTCTTTCTATTTTTAGGTGTGTATTTGTAAGCAGTAAACACATTCAAATGCATATGTTCAAAAATAACCACTGGACGTTTTCGCACACAAAACAGAAAAATAAAAAACAGAAGTTTTACACTTTCAAAGGAATAGTATTGTATTAACTTGAAACAAGCTTTTTTATATAAGGAGACAGACATTCTAGTAAGGGAACATCATCGTAAGAATGACAATTATACAAAAATATTATACAAAGAACGACATCTATGTAAAATAATCCCATTGGGTTCCCATTCTGCTATTGCCTTTATGTATTTGAGCGTCTCATCCCTTTCGCTGCTTGTCTGAAGCTGATTGGATTAATTAGTACCACTTGAGCTTGATAATTGATACTAAAGATTGGCAGTAAGGTGATCCAACGAGACATAGTTATACGCTTTAAATCCCTAACTTTTGCCTAGACCGCCATTTCGGGTTTTCAGTCCACCAGGATACCCTTTTTTGCCCAAACCGCCTTTTCAGGTTTTCGACTTGCCGGGTGTTCAGATATATTTGTGTATATCCCTAATTTTTGCCCGAACCTTTTTGGTTCGCCAGGATGCCCTAATTTTTGCCTAGGCCAGTCGACCTAGCGGGTCTTTATTTATGCGTAATATCTTTTAACTATGTCCGTGTTTACCGAGTGTGGAAGGCCGTCACCGTCCATAGTGGTTAGGATCATGACTCCACCAGAAAATATATTCTTGATCACAAATGGACCTTCATATGTGGGAGTCCATTTCCCCCTGGGATCACCTTGTGGCAGTATGATGCGTTTGATTACCAAGTCACCAGCCTGATATACCTGACGTCTGACCTGCTTGTTAAAAGCTTTGATCGTACATTTTTGGTATATCTGATCATGGTAGACAGCCGCGAGCCTCTTTTCGTTAATCATGTTTAATTGGTCAAGTCTAGTCTAAACCCATTTGTCTTTGCCCAACCCTGCATCTTTCATGATCCTCAAGGAAGGGATCTGGACCTCAATGGGCAGGACATCTTCCATATCATATACCAAAGAGAAAGGAGTTTCCCATGTTGATGTGCGCATTATGGTGTGGTAACCATGAAGAGCAAATGGTAACATCTCATGCCAATCTTTATATGTCATTGTCATCTTCTGTATGATTCTCTTGATATTTTTGTTAGCAACTTCAACAACTCCATTCATCTTCGGCCGATAAGGAGAAGAGTTATGATGCTGAATCTTGAATTGTGTGCAGAGCTCGGTGATTATTGTATTATTGATATTGGCACCATTATCTGTAATTATTCTTTATGGAATACCATACCGACAGATAAGGTTATGTTTGATTAATCGAGCCACAACGTTCTTGGTAACATAAGTAAATGAAGCAGCTTCGACCCACTTCATGAAGTCATCAATGGAGACCAAGATGAAGCGGTACCCATTAGAAGTTGTAGGTCTGATTTCCCCAATCATATCGATGCCCCACATTGCGAACAACCAAGAAGCAGTCAAGACATTTAAAGGAACCAGAGGTACATGGACCTTATCAGCATAGATCCGACATTTATGGAAAGTTCGAGAATGTTGATAACAGTCTGCTTCCATAGTGGACCAGTAATATCCTGCCCGTAGGATCTTTTTAGCCATTGAGTGCCCACTAGAATGAGTGCCAAAGGTACCTTCGTGTAAATCAGCCATAATCTTTTCTGCCTCACTCTTGTCTACACACCGAAGAAAGGTAGAGTCGTGGTTGCGCTTGTAGAGGATCTCGTTACTGAGAAAGAATTTAGCAGAGAACCTTCTTAGGAACTTCTTATCATTGACCGAAACTCCCTCAAAATACTCTTGGAGTTCGAGATATTTTTTTGACTTCATGGAACCAAGGCTTGTCCACTACTTCTTCAGTACCAATCTTGTGAAAGTATGCTGGTTCTTTCATCCTCTCAATGGTGATCTGAGGAGTCTCATTATCCCACCTGACCTTGAACATGGATGACATCATAGCTAGCGCGTCCGCTAGTTGATTTTCCTCTCGTGGAAAATGCTCAAAGGTAACTTCTTCAAAGTATGGATTAGTGTCAACACATGCTCTTTGTACATGATGATATTAGGATGCTTCGTGTCCCATTCTCCTTTGATCTGGTTGATTACTAAAGACGAGTCTCAAAACACACTTAAGTACTAGATCCTTAAATCGATTATAGCTTTGAGACCCATGCTACATGCTTCATACTCAACAATATTATTGGTACAGTTGAAACATAGCCTGGCAGTGAAAGGAGTATGACAGCCTTCAGGAGATATGATCACAATGCCGATGGCATTGTCAAGAGCGTTGGAAGCTCCATCAAAAACCATAGTCCACCAGGATCCTTTTTCAGGTCCTTCATCCGGTCCAGGTTTTTCACAATCAGTTACTAACATGATGTTCTCGTCCGAGAACTCAAAATTCATGGATTGGTAGTCATCCACAGCTTGATGAGCCAAATGATCAGCTAATACACTTCCCTTAATTGCTTTTTGGGTTGTATATTGAATGTCGTATTCGGCCAGGATCATTTTCCATCTTGCTATTCTTCCGGAGAGAGCGGGCTTCTCAAAGATGTACTTGATAGGATCCATTTTAGATATCAACAAGGTAGTGTGAGTAAACATATATTGTCTTAGTCAGTGAGCAGCCCATGCCAAAGCATAACAAGTCTTCTCGAGCAGTGAGTATCTTGTTTCACAGTCGGTAAACTTTTTGCTAAGGTAGTATATTACATGCTCTTTTCGACCAGACTCGTCATGATGCCCCAGTACACACCCCATTGAGTTCTTTAATACTGTTAAGTACATGATCAAAGGTCTTCCTTTAACTGGTGGCATCAAAATTGGAGGCTTTTGGAGATATTCCTTGATTTTGTCAAAGGCATAATGGCAATCGTTATTCCACTTCATTGCTTGATCTTTCTTCAGTAATTTGAAGATTGGCTCACAAGTAGCGGTCAGATGTGAAATGAATCTGGCTATGTAGTTCAAACGTCCCAAGAATCCCCTAACTTCTTTCTCAATGTGAGGAGTCTGAATTTCTTATATAGCTTTGACCTTTGCAGAGTCTACTCTAATGCCTTTGCCGCTGACAACGAAACCTAAGAACTTACCGGATCTTACTCCGAAAGTGCACTTATTTGGGTTTAGCCTCAGTTTATATTTCTTCAGCATGTCAAATAGATTTTGTAGGTGATCAAGGTGCTCCTCTTCAGTCTGAGACCTGGATATTATATCATTAACATAGACCTCTATCTCGTGATGGATAATATCATGAAACAAAGCTACCATGGCCCGTTGATAGGTTGCCCCGACGTTCTTTAGTCCAAATGGCATAACCTTATAACAGAAAGTGCCTCACTGTGTGACAAAGGTCGTTTTCTCCATGTCCTCAGGTGCCATTTTGATCTGATTATATCCGGAGAAACCATCCATGAAGGAGAATAATTTATGTTGTGCGGTGTTGTCAACTAGAACATCAATATGGGGAAGCGGAAAGTGATCCTTGGGGCTTGCCCTGTTCAGGTCTTACACACATACGTACCTTACCCTCCTTTTTAGGTACCAGAACGACATTAGCAACCCATTATGGATAGGACGTGACAGCTAAGAAACCGGCATTGAACTGTTTCATGACTTCAACCTTAATCTTTTCTGACATATTAGGCCGCATGCAACGAACCTTTTGTTTCACTGGAGGGCATACCTCTTTTGTAGGTAGGCGATGAACCACAATATCGGTGTCAAGTCCCGGAGGGTCTTCGTATGACAAGGCAAAAACCTCGACATAGTCATGTAGCATCTGTATTAATCGTTTTTTGACACTATACTCCATATCGGTACCTATCTTGACTTCTTTCTTGTCCTCTTCAGTACCCAAGCTCACTGTCTCAAATGGCTCCTCATGAGGCTGTATTGCCCTTTTCTCCTGTTGTAACAGTCTAGCAAGCTCTCCTGGTACCTCATAATCTTCCCCACCTTCGTCCTCAGCTTGGTTGATCGGATTTTCAAAGTCATAATGAGCAATAGCATAACTGTTATCAATCGGATCCAGAATGGATGTGGATCTGCAGTTTGATATGTGAGTGTGTGTAAGAGTGTAGCTGTATATTTTTTATAAAGTAAAGAGGCAGAAAAGAAAAACAAAGAGCGTAAAATTTGTATGTGAAACGTCCAATGTTTTATTGATGACTGTTGTACCCCAAAATTTTCCCTCGCATTTTTCCTCAAGAAATTACAGCTTCAGGCGTTTCCTGATTTTTCAAACTGGCCCAAGAATCGGTCAAACAAACTTTTTTTCGTCAGTCAAACAAAATTAGGGGTTTCATTGGTTTTCATGGCTCTAGAACAGTTCAAACAGTTTGTTTAGGGCTTGGTTGATTTTGGCTCAACTTTGATCAAGCAAACACTCCTTTGGCATTTGATCAGGAATTAGGGTTTTTGTGCGCGCATTCTCAGAAAGATTTAAATTCTACAGTGCTTTTCAAGTTATGCTGGGATGTGGATTGAAACATTTGGATTGAATTCGCATTGTTTGACTTAATCAGTAAAAGATACACTTGGATGGAATTCACATTGTGTGACTAAATCAGTGAAAGGATGCATTGGGTTTGAATTTGCAGTGTTTGATTAAAGTCAGTAAAAGGAAAATACGTCTGGACAGTTGTTGTGATTGACTGTGCTTTGCTTGGGATGTTGGAAGCACCAAGTTTATTAATTGATCAATGCTGAAACAATGTTTATTTAATTATTTATTATTCTAAGATTAAATAGTTGGAATTTATTTTCAATTATTTTAATTTAAAGAATTATAAATAATAAAGTAAACAATTGAAAAGAAGGAAATAATTAATTGGATAAAAAAAAGCTTTTATTTATCTGTATAATTGTTTTTGTTTACAAATTGTTTACAATAATGATTTTACAGTAATTAAGACTATCCTAATTTTTTCTAAATCTTGAATTCTTCATTCTTCATTTGGTGCTACCCCTCTCCATTTAATTTTTATCTGCAAAGAAAAGAAAAAGAAGTCAGAAGCAGATAAATATTTAAAAAGCAGACAATTAAAGTTTGGGTTCATCATTAAGGGCAACTGACTGGAATCAGTTAGCCCTCTCTGCAAATTACGGGATTTCTCCCGGTTCACAAAGAGGGATGAATATTTGCTTGCTAAACTTGGAATGCACAGAATTAAAAAATGCACAAGTTCAAAGTTTGTCAAAAACTGCATAGTTCAAGGCAAGACATCACTACAAAGTTCAAATCCAAATTGAACCACAAAGTCCCAAACTGAGTTCATATTCAAACTAGGCCCAAAGCTGTCAAAATGTCCAAAAGTATGGAAAGATATCAGAATATCAAAGTATCAAAAGGTACAAGATGCATCACAAAGTATGGAAAAGAGAAAGAAAATATGCAGGCTAAAACTAGTTTTGCAAGCAAGCACAGTCAAAGCATCATTTTCCAGTGTTACCTTTTCAGTAAAAGTACAAGCATAAACATTTTAAAATGCTTAAAGCTGTACTGGAGAGAGAAGAAAGAGAGAAAAGAGAATAGGCTTACTGGATTTGGGCTGGAGGCATAAAGAAATATAAAAGCAAGCTGCTAACACAGTAAAAGGGGGCGGAGTTAAACATAAACAAAAATCACAAACCCAAGGATAACTCAGAGCAAGCAAACGGCCTTCAACTCTTAGTCTCAAACTTAACCTGTCAAACAATAACCACAATTTGTCTAAGCCTTTCAAACTTCAAAAACAGCTCATATAGCCACAAACTGTGAAGCCTAAACAATACCCTGTCAAACCTGCTGAAAGCCATATCCAAACAGCATCAAGCCTAACCAGAAAACCATCCAAGGCCACCAACCTGTCAAAAACTCCTAAGCCAACTGATAAAACACAAATTTATCCAACAAGATCCTCACCTGTTCTCAAACTCAAGCCTGAAGCTCACAGTAGGAGCCCTAAACTGACAGAAACTTGCACATTCAGGCAAACAACTCAAAGCCCTCAGAGTTTTCTCATCATTGGGCTATCAAACACACCAACCAACATATCCAGATATCAATGCATATAAGAGGTATGAAGCATTCATAAATCATACAGCATCAAGGCATCAAACATACTCAGCAAGCCAAAGAGGAAGAATAGAAAAAGAAGTTTACAAAAGCAATTTGTTTCAGAGGCATCAAGCATACGAAGCAACATAAGCATACGAAGCACGTAAGCAACATAGGCAAAGATATAAAAGGAAAAGAAGTGACAAAGAGGCTTTCAGCATGCATCATTAAGCATTAAAGAGGGCAAAGAAGTATAGAGTACCATTCTAAGCTAGCTTCATCAGCATCATCACCTCGCCGTCCAGCCTCCTACGCGCCTCCCGGATCCCTTCCTCCTCCATCTCCAGAAGATAAAGGTAGTATAATTTTCTGCCCTTCCCTTTCATACCTCAAGTATACAAATCAAAAACACGTAAATCAGAATACGAAATCAAAATGAGAAAAGAGAAATAACGAAAGCCCTAACGCGACGGAAACAGAGATCGAACCTTGTAAGCATCGCCTGAGCGGTCTACTGAGGGAGAAGGGGGAACTGTGGCGCCGATGGCCTTGGACGAAAGGAACTCAGAAGCTGGCATGAGAGTGAACAAAGAAGAAGAAGCGATGAAGTGAAATGAACAAACGGCGCGCCTCTGTCAAACCCTAACCATTCCCTAATGAAAACAAATGTTGAAACCCTTGCAAAACATTTTGTGTCCAAGGCCAATGGGCCTTGCCCTTTTCCGGTTTCACAAGCCCATTAAGCGCGCCTCACCCCCCATTTTCTTCTTTTACTTGTTTTCTTTTATTTGGGCCGGCATAACTTCTTTAGGCCCATTCTTGCTCTTTAAAAAAAAAAGGGAAAACTTAAAAAAACTTTATTTATTTATTTATTTATTTTATTTTCTCTTTTGTACATAAGAAAAAATGCTAACATAAAATACATAAGAATTAGAATTATTTAAAACACTTTTATTTTATTTTATTAAACTTATTTTGGTTTATACATAAATATTCTTTAATTTAATACATTTTTCTTTTTCTTAAAAATGATTTGTACATAAATACATAATTACATAATTTTTCTTTAAAATTAATACTTTTCTTTTCTTAAGATTAAAACTTTCATTTGTACATATTAACAAAATATAAAACAAAAATAGACAATACTTAACAATATATTTAAATACACATATTCCACAACTTGTAAATAAAATACATGTACACTTACACATTTACAATACACAAATACATTTACATTTCTCTTATACACATTTGCTTATCTTATACATTGCTATACGTACATATTACATTTGCGCAGTTCGATTGGGTTGTAAATTATTTGGACACTACATTCCTAAAGTCTCATCCCCATTTGTGAATTTGTACCCCCACTCCCGGATACTATTTGTAATAGCGTAGACTTTAAATTCTTGCAATTTACCGCTTTCAAATTATACCATGGTTAGACCTAGGGTTTGCATGTACATAAAATCAAACGCTAGATAACCTAATACAAAGACAAATACATGAAATCAATACACAATCACACTTGCACCCCCTAGGGTAATCCCACATGTTGCCTTCCAAAATGGGCCATGCTTGCACGTCGAGTTTCTTTGACAAAACAATCAAATGATCATAAGTCCCTCGATGACGCTTTCGAAAGTCGCCTATCAAAATGATCAAGTCCCTTCAAGCAAATTGCCAAAGACACTTGGCACCATTGCATTCATGGTCCATACGATGACCCGCGCCCGTCCCGTTAAACATCCTAAACGCAAGATTGTCCACCAAATTCAATGGTGGAACAAAATTGTTAAAAAGGGTTGAAGACATAGAGGAAACCTTTGAGTACAATAGGGGTAGACAAAACTCTTAGTTACTTGAGATCAACTTGCAAAAACACTTGCCTCCTTTTCAAAAAACCACACTTCATAAACACTTTCAAAACAAACTCTTCAAAAACATCTTGAAACATCTTTTCGAAAAGGTACACACCTTCGTATATACTCAAACACGAGTCATTACATTGGTTGCCTAAAACAAGGCATCTCTTTCAAAAAACATTTTCAAAACACACACATACACCACAATTTCAAACAATCAAGGCAAGTGATCTAAAAAACCAAGTAACTAAGAGCCCATGGATAACCATGGATGAAAAGGGTGCTAATACCTTCCCTTTTCATAATCTACCCCCCGAACCCACAAAATATCTCAAAAGGTTTTTGCTGTGCTTTTTAACCTTTCCTTTAGGATAAAATAAAAATTCGGTGGCGACTCTTGCTCAACCGAACAAGTGCGAATACAAACGCAAAACTCAAGTCAGTTCTCCCACCGTATCACAGAACTGGCGACTCTGCTGGGGAGTACTTAAAAGTGGGGTTACCTTAGGGTTTAGATCACCTTTGTTTTCAATTGATTGCTTTGTTTGCTTTTACATTTGTGGGCTTTGCATCGGAGTTTCATAGATCCTAACCCGGATTTGGGGAATACCCTTTTAGGTAGCATAATCTGTGAGGGACCTGTCCGGCGTATACCGACATGGGTGAAGCAGTGGCTACGTTGGTGTGGCGCCTTGGTCTGTACCGATATCCCTTGTGTTGAAACGAGGAGAATATGGGTCTTCTAAGGAGTCATTAAGCACCAACCGACCTTAGAACCCTAAATTGACCCAACTTGGCCATAGAACGGTAGCAGTATGCTACACTCATTGAGGCTAAACTCTCGCGATGGTTCCGGCCGCAAGAAAAGATAGCGATGCTGGAGTTATAACCGATTGAGGGTAGTCAGTGATATTGAGATCCTCTAGAACCCGGTTACTTTTGATAGGACAGGTCTTAACCAACAAAACTGAAAGAGGGTAGTACCTGAACCTCATGCAAGCCTAAACCTAAGGACTTGTTTGCTTTGTGTGAATATGTTTGTCTGTACATACACTCACTTGCTTTTTGCATACATGTACATCATAACATCATACCATAGCATTTTCAATAACCTTTTCAAGGATCTTGAGGGTCTGTTGATGCAGGGATACATTGAACCAGGAGTCTACCAAGGGGCAAGAGGTTTCTCCTCTAACCTATGCCAATCAAAGATCAAGTACAACAACTTGAATCAGTGGCTATGACCCACTTGACATGGTGAGCTTGATTCTCGTGGAAAGACATCCACCAGTGCACAGTTCTTCAGTCAAAGTTCAAGTGCAACAACTTGAATCAGGGGCTTAGACCCACTCGACATGGTGAGCTTGATTCTCGTGGAAAAACATCCACCAGTGCACAGTTCTCCGATCAAAGATCAAGTACAACAACTTGAATCAGTGGCTATGACCCAATTGACATGGTGAGCTTGATTCTCGTGGAAAGACATCCACCAGTGCACAGTTCTTCAGTCAAAGTTCAAGTGCAACAACTTGAATCAGGGGCTATGACCCACTCGACATGGTGAGCTTGATTCTCGTGGAAAAACATCCACCAGTGCACAGTTCTCCGATCAAAGATCAAGTACAACAACTTGAATCAGTGGCTATGACCCACTTGACATGGTGAGCTTGATTCTCGTGGAAAGACATCTAAAGGTGCACAGTTTTCCAATCAAAGATCGAAGTTCAACCTCTAACACTCTCTTGTGTTTACCCCAAGAGATCCTTGAAAGCATGCATCCACATATCATGCATTGCATCTTGACGATCTCTCCTTTTTCAGGTTTCCTTACTCTCTTGCTGTTTATTTCAGTAAGAGATGGCTCTAGAAAGGTCTGTCAAAGACATCCAAGACCAGACTGCTCAGCTGCAGGAAATGTTCCTGAACTTGTCTCTGGGGCAAGAAGAAATGAAAGCTCTCCTCACAAAAGGCTTGGAGAATTCAAACAATGCCAGGAGTGATCAGCTGGCGGAGCTGCAGTTTGATCTGGAAACATTGAGGATCCAAATGATGGGGCAGTTAGTGGGCCAGATGGCTCTCATCCAAGATCTGTCTCAAAGACAAGAGGAACTCAGAGTTCTCGTCCGCCAACTGCTTCAAAATAACCAATTGGGGCAAACATCTGAGGTTGAAGAGCAAGTCACCGCTCATCCTCCATCCACTCAAGAGGACAATGGGAAGGCTCCTTCGCTTGCTTCAGGGTCACAAGCCCATCAACAACCTCGCCAGAGTCAACGGGGTAATCGGCGTAAGCAAGAAACATCGGGAAGACAGTTCACGGAGACTGAGATACCATCATTCTTCATACCGAAGCGCCTGTTGGAGGTCAACCTGCTTACTTTAAGGGATCCTCCTCGGAAGCTCAATACCTCCTCTCCTAACTATCGTCCCAATGCATTTTGTGTTTACCACTCCTACAACCCGGGACACGACACCAACGACTGTTGGGCCTTGAAGAACAAGATTCAAGATCTGATCGACATTGGAGTGCTGGAGTTCATGCCAGACGGCGAGATGAAAATCTTCCGTTAAGGGGTTCTCCACCTGAAGTGACGAAGCTCAAACTGAGAGACTTTTGCTTCATTTGAATTTTCAAAGTTGTAATTTTCTTTTGTTATTCAAACAATTAACTGTTGATGTTAAACTCTGTTTCATTAATGCATTGCATATGTTTGTCTTGAATTCATCCATTCGTTTTCACTACTCTTATGCTTTCTTTATGATATTTGACTCTTGATAAAAGGCTACAAGCCTTTAGAGGGAGGATGACGAAACAATACCATAATCTCATACAATATGCTTTTGAACAGACCTTGCTGATGATGTACAGGCATTTCTTTCAAATCCCAAACACTGGAGTTATAAGGAAGATAATCCCTAGTCAACCCCTTCGAGCCAAAGAAGTAGGAGTTTTCTGTTTCTAAACAATCAAAACCTTTGATATAAACCTGGGGCAGGGTAGTATCTCAGTTAATTCAAGAGAAAACGCGCATTAAAGTCGCAAACTCTCAAATCGTAACACAACGAACGACGTCAAAGAAAAAGAAAAACATTCCCTTGGAATCAAAAGACAGGGTGGTTCCCTATCACATAGGCAGTCAATCTCTCAAAAGAGAAAAGCCCACCAAGCCAAAACCTATAAAGGAGGCTTAAGAAAGCTGGGGCATCCCGCTGACTGTAATCTCGAAAACGGGAAAAGTCAGGCAAAAGTTAGGGATAACAAATCAAAATCAAAATAGTGAGGTCATGACAAATCCTCAACAAACATGAAAAATGTTGAAAAAGAAAAAGGAGATGATGACTGTCTCCCCAAATTCAACTGGTGAACCATCGCCCAAAAGTCGTTCCAAACTCAAAACAGAGTGCGACGCACAATTAACTGAGCTTAGGGTTGGAGAACATCACGAAGAGCGGGTGGGTACAAATACACTTTGAGCCTTTATCCTGTGTTTCTTAAACCGTGAACCAAGCCACGTTACAACCCTTCAAAAGTCCTAATTGAAGCATGGGTTAGTTCGAAAGCATACTGTTACCAAAGGTATCCTGACTCTTGTAAGGCTTTGCTCTAAATCTTGTGTTGACTGGTCTTATAAAAAATTTTCTGCTAAAAAACGCATTTTGAGAAACTTCGAGACAAACATAAACTTTGCATTGCTTGAATATCACTGTTTGCATTTGGCTATTTGTTTGATAGCGAAGAAATTCATACAGCGAATGTTCGGAGGAACGAAAACTCTCTCAGTGAGCGAAATCACTTCAAAAGGATGACACTTCCAACGACAAATCTCCTATCAACAAGGGGCATGACATGTCACTATCCAACTAACCTGGGGGCAGTCCAGTCAAGGTTTCAACAGATCGTTCAAAGTTCAGTTAACCTGGGGCAGTCCAGTCAAGATTTCATTAAAATCTCAATTGCAGATTAACTTAGGGCAAGCCTCCCTCACCACCACTTGGGGCATTCGAAAGTCAAAAGTGTCCAATAATTCTTTCTCAAATCCAAGATGCAGTTTTACACGAACTCATCATGAAGAAACCCTACACCGGTTCCTTCTCAATTTCCAGACGAAGTCTTACACGGACTCACCCTCCACAAGTAACCCTACACCGGTCCCTTTTCTTTCAGAAGTCTTACACGGACTTACCTCAAGGTAACCCTACACAGGTTCCTTCTCAACCTCAGATGCAGTTTTACACGGACTCATCATGAAGCAACCCTACACAGGTTCCTTCTCAAACTCCCGATGCAGTTTTACACGGACTCATCATGAAGCAACCCTACACAGGTTCTTTCTCAACCTCAGATGCAGTTTTACACGGACTCATCATGAAGCAACCCTACACAGGTTCCTTCTCAACCTCAGATGCAGTTTTACACGGACTCATCATGAAGAAACCCTACACAGGTTCCTTCTCAACCTCAGACGCAGTTTTACACGGACTCATCATGAAGCAACCCTACACAGGTTCCTTCTCAAACTTCCGATGCAGTTTTACACGGACTCATCATGAAGCAACCCTACACAGGTTCCTTCTCAACCTCAGATGCAGTTTTACACGGACTCATCATGAAGCAACCCTACACAGGTTCCTTCTCAACCTCAGATGCAATTTTACACGGACTCATCATGAAGCAACCCTACACAGGTTCCTTCTCAACCTCAGATGCAGTTTTACACGGACTCATCATGAAGCAACCCTACACAGGTTCCTTCTCAACCTCAAATGCAGTTTTACACGGACTCATCATGAAGCAACCCTACACAGGTTCCTTCTCAACCTCAGATGCAGTTTTACACGGACTCATCATCAGGAAACCCTACACAGGTTCCTTCTTTCAACTTACAATTCAACACATCTCCAGTAATTATCCATCCTACCTCCAAATGGCATCTGTAAGCCCATTCCCGAGATCAAGTGCCTACGACAATCAGAAGATTCTTGCAATCCCCAGCCTGAGAACCTTCCGGAATCTAATTCCCCTCAGAATCAAGTTTCAAAATCCCCAGCGGAGCTAAACTTCCAACTATCAATCCCCAAGCAGAGTTGAAGACTCTCATTCTCAGTTCCCCACAGAATATTCGAATATTCTCCGGTGAAGATCTCCTCAAGACAGGAATTCCCCAATAGTTTGGCATACAACCCAAGCTTCTGATTTCCCCAACAGTGGTCCCAAGACTTCTCATTTTTAACAATCAAATATTCTTGCCCTCCACAGCAGCAGCCAAGGAATTGTTCTCCCCGGCAGCAGTCAAGATTATTTTATCTTCAGTCATCCAGTATTTATCTATCCTCAGCAAGACATCTCATTAGCTTACATACACATTCATCACATTCATGTCATAAACATTAATGTCGCATACATTGCATCACGCATCATGACATTGCATACAACTAACTCTTTACCTTTTCAGGAAAGATCAGTCAACAAACTAGGACTATCATCTTCCGAGATTCTTTTCTAGAAATAGTTCAGATGTGACCCGGACATGGCGAAATTCTGATACTTATTCCAGATTCACTCAGAGACAGTTCAGATGTGACCCAGACATGGCGACATTCTGATACTTGTTCCAGATTCATCCATATGCAGTTTTACACGGACTCATCATCAGGAAACCCTACACCGGTTCCTTCTCGACTTCAAGACTTCTGAAAATAGTTTACGGATTCTTCCCAACACCGGATGTTAATCTATCGCTTGTTCAGTTTCTTCTCAACTCTGAAAACACGTTTACGGACGCCTCCCAACAACGGATGCCGCTCTATTGCTTATTCAACTTCAACTCCTGAAAACAGTTTACGGATTCTCCAAACACGGACGTCAATCTATTGCTTATTCAGATCACCAGGTCAGCGATGTTCCAAAGCAGGGACACCTTTCTGATACCCGTCCACTCACCAGCGACATACAGTTCAACAATCATTTCCAAATGGCATCTATAAGCCCATCCTCCTACCAGCAGTCACCAAATGGCATCTTTAAGCCCATTCTCAGATGGCATCTCTAAGCCCATCCCCCGACAAGATTCTATCGCATCCCTAGATGGCATCGTTAAGCCCATCACCAAATGGCATCTGTAAGCCCATTCACCTCTACCATCACATCGCCGAGTGCAAATTTTCTGGGCACTTTAGTGTCCAATCTCCTTTTACCTTCGAGTCGCGAAAGGCAAACTTGCCAATCTAACTCTTCAGGTTCAAGAAGATTGAACAGGGGCAACTATTGTACCCCAAAATTTGCTCTCGCATTTTTCCTCAAGAAATCACAGCTTCAGGCGTTTCCTGATTTTTCAAACTGGCCCAAGAATCGGTCAAACACTTTTTTTCGTCAGTCAAACAAAATTAGGGTTTTCATTGGTTTTCATGGCTCTAGAACAGTTCAAACAGTTTGTTTAGGGTTTGGTTGATTTTGGCTCAACTTTGATCAGGCGAACGCTCCTTTGGCATTTGATCAGGAATTAGGGTTTTTGTGCGCGCATTCTCAGAAAGATTTAAATTCTACAGTGCTTTTCAAGTTATGCTGGGATGTGGATTGAAACATTTGGATTGAATTTGCATTGTTTGACTTAATCAGTAAAAGATACACTTGGATGGAATTCGCATTGTGTGACTAAATCAGTGAAAGGATGCATTGGGTTTGAATTTGCAGTGTTTGATTAAAGTTAGTAAAAGGAAAATACGTCTGGACAGTTGTTGTGATTGACTGTGCTTTGCTTGGGATGTTGGAAGCACCAAGTTTATTAATTGATCAATGCTGAAACAATGTTTATTTAATTATTTATTATTCTAAGATTAAATAGTTGGAATTTATTTTCAATTATTTTAATTTAAAGAATTATAAATAATAAAGTAAACAATTGAAAAGAAGGAAAGAATTAATTGGATAAAAAAAGCTTTTATTTATCTGTATAATTGTTTTTGTTTACAAATTGTTTACAATAATGATTTTACAGTAATTAAGACTATCCTAATTTTTTCTAAATCTTGAATTCTTCATTCTTCATTTGGTGCTACCCCTCTCCATTTAATTTTTATCTGCAAAGAAAAGAAAAAGAAGTCAGAAGCAGATAAATATTTAAAAAGCAGACAATTAAAGTTTGGGTTCATCATTAAGGGCAACTGACTGGAATCAGTTAGCCCTCTCTGCAAATCACGGGATTTCTCCCGGTTCACAAAGAGGGATGAATATTTGCTTGCTAAACTTGGAATGCACAGAATTAAAAAATGCACAAGTTCAAAGTTTGTCAAAAACTGCATAGTTCAAGGCAAGACAGCACTACAAAGTTCAAATCCAAATTGAACCCCAAAGTCCCAAACTGAGATCATATTCAAACTAGGCCCAAAGCTGTCAAAATGTCCAAAAGTATGGAAAGATATCAGAATATCAAAGTATCAAAAGGTACAAGATGCAGCACAAAGTATGGAAAAGAGAAAGAAAATATGCAGGCTAAAACTAGTTTTGCAAGCAAGCACAGTCAAAGCATCATTTTCCAGTGTTACCTTTTCAGTAAAAGTACAAGCATAAACATTTTAAAATGCTTAAAGCTGTACTGGAGAGAGGAGAAAGAGAGAAAAGAGAATAGGCTTACTGGCTTTGGGCTGGAGGCATAAAGAAATATAAAAGCAAGCTGCTAACACAGTAAAAGGGGGGCGGAGTTAAACATAAACAAAAATCACAAACCCAAGGATAACTCAGAGCAAGTAAACGGCCTCCAACTCTTAGTCTCAAACTTAACCTGTCAAACAATAACCACAATTTGTCTAAGCCTTTCAAACTTCAAAAACAGCTCATATAGCCACAAACTGTGAAGCCTAAACAATACCCTGTCAAACCTGCTGAAAGCCATATCCAAACAGCATCAAGCCTAACCAGAAAACCATCCAAGGCCACCAACCTGTCAAAAACTCCTAAGCCAATTGATAAAACACAAATTTATCCAACAAGAGCCTCACCTGTTCTCAAACTCAAGCCTGAAGCTCACAGTAGGAGCCCCAAACTGACAGAAACTTGCACATTCAGGCAAACAACTCAAAGCCCTCAGAGTTTTCTCATCATTGGGCTATCAAACACACTAACCAACATATCCAGATATCAATGCATATCAGAGGTATGAAGCGTTCATAAATCATACAGCATCAAGGCATCAAACATACTCAGCAAGCCAAAGAGGAAGAAGAGAAAAATAAGTTTACAAAAGCAATTTGTTTCAGAGGCATCAAGCATACGAAGCAACAGAAGCATACGAAGCACGTAAGCAACATAGGAAAAGATATAGAAGGAAAAGAAGTGACAAAGAGGCTTTCAGCATGCATCATTAAGCATTAAAGAGGGCAAAGAAGTATAGAGTACCATTCCAAGCTAGCTTCATCAGCATCATCACCTCGCCGTCTAGCCTCCTACGCGCCTCCCAGATCCCTTCCTCCTCCATCTCCAGAAGATAAAGGTAGTATAATTTTCTGCCCTTCCCTTTCATACCTCAAGTACACAAATCAAAAACACGTAAATCAGAATACGAAATCAAAACGAGAAAAGAGAAATAACGAAAGCCCTAACGCGACGGAAACAGAGATCGAACCTTGTAAGCATCGCCTGAGCGGTCTACTGAGGGAGAAGGGGGAACGGTGGCGCCGATGGCCTTGGACGAAAGGAACTCAGAAGCTGGCATGAGAGTGAACAAAGAAGAAGAAGCGATGAAGTGAAATGAACAAACGGCGCGCCTCTGTCAAACCCTAACCATTCCCTAATGAAAACAAATGTTGAAACCCTTGCAAAACATTTTGTGTCCAAGGCCAATGGGCCTTGCCCTTTTCCGGTTTCACAAGCCCATTAAGCGCGCCTCACCCCCCATTTTCTTCTTTTACTTGTTTTCTTTTATTTGGGCCGACATAACTTCTTTAGGCCCATTCTTGCTCTTTAAAAAAAAAAGGGAAAACTTAAAAAAACTTTATTTATTTATTTTATTTTCTCTTTTGTACATAAGAAAAAATGCTAACATAAAATACATAAGAATTAGAATTATTTAAAACACTTTTTTTTTATTTTATTAAACTTATTTTGGTTTATACATAAATATTCTTTAATTTAATACATTTTTCTTTTTCTTAAAAATGATTTGTACATAAATACATAATTACATAATTTTTCTTTAAAATTAATACTTTTCTTTTCTTAAGATTAAAACTTTCATTTATACATATTAACAAAATATAAAACAAAAATAGACAATACTTAACAATATATTTAAATACACATATTCCACAACTTGTAAATAAAATACATGTACACTTACACATTTACAATACACAAATACATTTACATTTCTCTTATACACATTTGCTTATCTTATACATTGCTATACTTACATATTACATTTGCGCAGTTCGATTGGGTTGTAAATTATTTGGACACTACATTCCTAAAGTCTCATCCCCATTTGTGAATTTGTACCCCCACTCCCGGATACTATTTGTAATAGCGTAGACTTTAAATTCTTGCAATTTACCGCTTTCAAATTATACCATGGTTAGACCTAGGGTTTGCGTGTACATAAAATCAAACGCTAGATAACCTAATACAAAGACAAATACATGAAATCAATACACAATCACACTTGCACCCCCTAGGGTAATCCCACATGTTGCCTTCCAAAATGGGCCATGCTTGCACGTCGAGTTTCTTTGGCAAAACAATCAAATGATCATAAGTCCCTCGATGACGCTTTCGAAAGTCGCCTATCAAAATGATCAAGTCCCTTCAAGAAAATTGCCAAAGACACTTGGCACCATTGCATTCATGGTCCATACGATGACCTGCGCCCGTCCCGTTAAACATCCTAAACGCAAGATTGTCCACCAAATTCAATGGTGGAACAAAATTGTTAAAAAGGGTTGAAGACATAGAGGAACCTTTGAGTACAATAGGGGTAGACAAAACTCTTAGTTACTTGAGATCAACTTGCAAAAACACTTGCCTCCTTTTCAAAAAACCACACTTCACAAACACTTTCAAAACAAACTCTTCAAAAACATCTTGAAACATCTTTTCGAAAAGATACACACCTTCGTATATACTCAAACACGAGTCATTACATTGGTTGCCTAAAACAAGGCATCTCTTTCAAAAAACATTTTCAAAACACACACATACACCACAATTTCAAACAATCAAGGCAAGTGATCTAAAAAACCAAGTAACTAAGAGCCCATGGATAACCATGGATGAAAAGGATGCTAATACCTTCCCTTTTCATAATCTACCCCCCGAACCCACGAAATATCTCAAAAGGTTTTTGCTGTGCTTTTTAACCTTTCCTTTAGGATAAAATAAAAAGTCGGTGGCGACTCTTGCTCAACCGAACAAGTGCGAATACAAACGCAAAACTCAAGTCAGTTCTCCCACCGTATCACAATGACATATGAAAATGAAGTAATCATCCTCACAAATAGACCATTGTGCCTCGGGTAAGACACAAGGCTTTAATGTTTCAATTGTTCAAATATTACATATCCTCAAAACAAAAAGACAAATTACTCTTGAATAAAAGAGATGGGAACAAAATCTTTGTCCTCCCAATTTCTGAGTCCACCGCTGATAGTTGGGAAGATCCACTTGTCCAGGTCATATCTACTGTCAGCATCTTCTGTGGAAGAGACAACATCAATAACATTGATTCTCGGGACATGCTTGGGCATAGGTGCAGTTATGACGTTAGGAGTCTCAGGGGGATCAAATTCAACCTCCTTTGCATCAATAAGGTCTTGCAACTTGTTCTTCAAAGCCCAACAATCGTTTGTATCATGCCCCAGAGTTTCAGAATGGTAGGCGCATCGAGCATTGGGATTATAGCGGGGAGATGCAGTATTGGGATTTTTGGGAGCCTCTCTCAGGGTAACTAGATTGGATTTCAGCAAATGTGGAAAAACTTGAGACAAGGTCATATTAATCCAGGTAAACTGTCTCCTGGGCTTATCTGTTATGGACTGATTGTTCTGTTGTTGAGTAGCTTTAGGTTTGGATATCATTACAGCTCCCATCGTTGGACGGCGTTCGGTTCTGCCCTGACTTCTCTGATTGTAAGCAGCACTGACCTCTTTCTTTCCCATGAGAGCCGTCTTTCCTGCACTTGAAGAGGCATCTCTTTGAATCTTACCACTTTTAATACCAGCTTCCACTCTTTCTCCTATCAAGATCAACTCAGTAAACCCAGATGAAGAGCTTCCAATCAGATGGTTGAAAAATGGACCAGATAAAGTATCCAAGAACATGTCTACCAGCTCCCGATCAGACAAAGGAGTCTGGACTCTTCCTGTAAGGCTCTCCATTTCTGGGCATAATCTTTAAAGCCCTCACTAGAACCCATAGACATGCTCTGAAGTTGCGTACGGGTTGGAGCGAGGTCAACATTATATTGGTACTTCTTGTAGAAAGCAGCAACCAGGTCTTCCCAGTTATGGATGTTGGTTCCCTCTAGCTGATAGAACCACTCTAATTGAGTCCCTGATAGACTGTCTTGAAAGAAATGCACCCATAAGTTCCTATCAGCAGTGTGCCGCTGGATCTTTCTGACCTAAGATCTGAGATGCAGCTTAGGACATGAGACCCCATCATATTTAGCAAATGCGGGCACTTTGAACTTTTGCGGGATAACCACTCCAGAAACAAACCCCAGCTCTTCGAAATCCAGGACAAGTACCCTCTGAACTTCCATGGCATTGAGACCGTCCTCCAGCTGTTTGTACTTATCATCATCCAGAGGGTATTGTTCCTTGGTGTAATCAGCTTCATCCTCTTCAGACTCCCTTGGATTGTGGTCTTCTTCTCTTGGCTCTCCTTCCTGATTGTCTCTCTCTTTTGATGGGGTTGTGAGCTCTAAAACTTGCCTCACTGGTCCTTTGAACCTTCTTCTCATATTCAGAACACCCACTGGCCTCTTTTTCTTCTTCTTGTCCTTGAGAATCGGAGCTTTCAAATCTTCTTGTCCCTTATCCAGATTCAGGAACATTTCTTGGAATTGAGCATTCTGTGCCTGAAGCTCCTTAACTGTTTGTTCAAGAGCCATTGCTGAAATAAACAACGAAGAAGATAAGAAGCCTGTCCTGAAACCTGTTTATGCAATGATATGTATGATATATGTATGCAATGTTTTCAAGGACTTCTGGAAATTTAAATTTGTGAACCAAAATGAAGCAAAGATTTTCTTAGTAGAACTCAAAATACAATTTCCTTTTAGGCTTACAATTGAAAAATTCTAAAATCCAAGAAATCAGGTTTCCCATGGGCGCTTCCTCTTCGTGCCGAGATAGAAATTAAGAATTTTTTCTTCATGAAGTTGCTTTGTAAGCTCCAACACTTTCTTCTCATTGACATAGAAATTATCTCTAAAGGTATCCCATTCTTCCTTCAACTGAATCCAGGATCTTTGCAGCTCTTCAAGATCAGTGGGCATGTCAGAATGGAGAACTGTATAAGGAATATCTCCTTCGGTGATGGGCTCCACAACCACTGGTAAGATGGCTATATACGGAATTATGAGGTTCTGAGTGCGAGCTCGTACCCATTTGAGATAAGGTTCCATAGGGATGGAAGTCTTAGGCCCCAAGGTCTTGGTATCAAATCTGTTTACCATGCCCCAAGCTCGTATAAACCTCTGACGATACCCTTGAACATCATCCTCGTAGTTAAACATAATTCCCTGGATAATCATATCGTGAGGACCATCCTTTCGAGCATAACCAAATTTTCGCAAAGCCAGAGAAGGGTTATAAGTTATGCCTCCCCTAATGCCAAGTAGTGGGACATTAGGGTATTCCCCGCAGCGGTCAATGACAGAAATATCTCCCATAGATCGGGAGTACCAGAGAATATCCGAGTGAGAAAGCGACATTATCCTTTGTGACCAACCCAAACCTTCTTCATTCTTCAATACTGATTTAGGGAGGTGTGAAATAAATGACCTTGACAGCAACGATACGCAACACATAAGAATCCCTTTTATCTTCATGGTGCGAGTATGGAGGGTATATAAGATGTCTCCGAGTATAGTAGGCACAGGGTTACAAGAGAGGAAAACCTTGATAAGATTCACATCTATGAGTAAGTCTGGATTAGGGAACAACACTAAACCATATATTAAAAGCGCCAGAACCTCCTAAAAAGCTTGGAAATCCAAATCATCCCAAAACAGCTGAGCCTTATCTAATAGGAATTTGACTAGAAAATCATTGACTCCGCTTCTTCTTTTCCAGTTGGACACAATATCATTCTGTTTCAGATGCAAAGTTGTTGCAATGACTTCTGGATTTGGAGCTTCTTCTAAACCGGTGAAAGGCATCTGATCAAGAATAGGTATACCCAATATTTGAGAGAATTCTTCCATGATGGGTACCAGCTGATAGTCTGGGAAAGTGAAGCAATGATGTTTAGGGTCAAAGAATTGAAAGAGTACACTCATCATCTTCTCATCAAAGCCCGAGGTAACTAGATTGAGAAGTCGACCATATTTCTTGGTGAACGAAGAAGTCTCAGGAATCCTTGATACCAACTCTTTAAGTTGAAGAGGTATTTTTACAAAGCTGATTCAGATAGTATTTCTATGAGCGGAAGCCATGATCTGTAAAATAGAACAAAGATAAATTCCCCTAATCCTTGAAATGGTCATGTAATGAAAAATTGATGTTATGATGCATGATGTCATGTTTAAGCAAATTAATCACACACAAATAAAACACACAAGACCTTAGGTTTAGGCTTGCATGGAGTTTGTAGGTAAATATCCTCTTGATGTTTAGTTGGTTCAACTTGTCTTAGAAAAGTAACCGGGTTCTAAGGAGTCTCAATATCACTGATCTTTCTTTATCAAGCATTATTTCAGCTTAGCAATCTTTTCTTGCGGCCGAAACATCTCGAAATTCCAATCTCAATGAGTGTAGCATCGAGTATCAACCAATCCCCAGCTTTACACTAAAGCCGGCTATCTCACTACTTTCTAATAGCCAAGTTTGTTCAACTAAGGTTCTAAGGTCTGTTAGTGCTTCACGACACCACATGGTGGCCCCGTATTCTCCTTGATTCAATACAAGGGATACCGGTACCAACTAAAGTGTCACACCAACACAGCTATCGCTTCAACCATATCGGTCTATGTCATATAGTCTCCACGATATATTGTTGTTTACTTAAAAAGATGCCCTCAGATCCAGGTGTAGGATCTATAGTAACAACCCAAACAACCCTCCAAGGATAAAGCATACAAAGAAAGAAATTAAGACAGTTTAAAATGAACTAACTCTTAAGGTAACCCCACATTTTATTCATATCCCCAACAGAGTCGCTAGTTCTGTGATACGGTGGCAAAACCGACTGTTAATACTGGTTTTGTGTTTGTGTTTCCAAATGTTGCGGTAAGCAAGAGTCTCCATCGACTTTTCTTTTATCCAAATTAAGGAAAGGGTGAAAAGAACAGAAAAAGACCTTTTCGAGAAGTTTCTGAGTAAGGGGGTAGATTATGTAAAGGGAAGGTGTTAGCACTATTTCCATTAGTAGTTATCTACGGGCTCTTAGATGCTTATCTCATGTTTTGAAAATTGCTTGTGCTTTGTGTGTTTTGAAAAAATGTTTTGAAATGCCTTAGTGTGGCGATTCGCTTTGTGATAACTCTTGTATCAGTTCTCAAAAGTGTTGGCAAAGATAATGTCTTTGAAAGTTGTTTTTTAAATGTGTAAGTGCGAAAAGTTTATTTTATTTGAGCAAGCATCTAACAGCTATCTACTTGTACTCGAAAAGGTTTGTTCTTTTCCTCCTATCCTTTAGACAGTGCTATCCTACTATTAGTGAATAGGTAGCCCTATCGTTGGATGTTTGAGGGACGTTACAGTCATGAAGGCAACTTGGCAAGGAATTTTAGTAACTTTCCTAATGTTCTAAGATCAATTTTAACCGAGGAAACATCGAGAGGGTCATCGAGGGACTTGTGATCTTTCAAACTAGAGGACAACCACTAAAACTCCTCATGTTTCGAGAATTGTGACCGTTTTCCGAAGGCAACCGGAGTGGGGAACCCTAGAGGTGTATATGTGCATGGTGTGTTATGTTCAGTTATTTTAGTCTTGTGTTAAATCTGCTAGCGTTTGATTTCAGTCTTTTCATACAAGCCTAATTACTAACAGTTAATATTTTGCAGAAATTTAAAGTGCGGGAATTTAAATCCTACGCTATTACAATATTTTAGGGAAGGGGTATTTACATGTTCAAATGGGAAAAAAAATAAAGAAAGCGATAAAGTCCTATTTAATTATCTATTACATACTATAAGAAGATACAGAAAATATGAAAAAAGAATAATAGAAAAGAAATATTGAACGCGCGCGAGTTGAGAAAGATACGTCTAAAGCCCTAAAAACTCTAAGTAAACAAGAAAATATTTTTGGTTGTTTTTTTGTTTATTTTAAGAAAATGCTTAAATTAAATTAAATGAGCAAAAACTAAATATATCCCTAATAAATTAAATATAAGAAAAATGATTATTAATTAAAATTAACTCTACTATTTTTTTTTGTTTTTATTAAGAAAATGTTTGAATGAAATAAATCTAACTCTAATTGATTTTAAACTAATGAAATAATGTCCAAATAATTAATTAAATTAATTTACAAAAAAAATTAATTTAAGGAAACCTAAGTCTATTTAATATTTTTGATTTTTTTATGATTTTCTAAAAAAGTGAGTTTTGAAACTAAAAAGCAAATAAATAAAATAAATGAGAAAATAAAAAAAATGGGCCTGGATTGCAAAAGCAAAATGGGGGGTGAGGGTTGAAAATTTGCTAGGCCCAATCCAGCGGGAGCCCAGAAGCTGACTTGATTCAGTGTTGTTAGTTCATGGGAGGTCCATCATGAAGGATTACCCTAGGAGTGTTGGATCTACCTCCGTTGGTATTTGATGGTCCAGATGAAGGTCATATCATGCACTGACTAACCTTTATATGTATTGGATCTGCAGGGAGATTGTTAGAAAATTAAAATGCAAATCTGGTATTTGAACCCAAGCCTTTCAGGATAACACACAAGCTTCTTACCACTGGGCTGCCTTACAATTCGTGTATCAATATACAATCATAGTATTATATGTAAAAATGATTCAAAATATATTAAAAAATAATATGCATGCTGGTGGGCCCATTTGCATTTGAATGGGCCTATCAGGACATGTGATCTTGCCAAGCCAGCCTCTGCCTGAGTCAACTAACCAGAGGGACGCCAGAGTCAAACTTCGGTCGTCTTCTCCGGTATATCAAAATATGAAACCTGCAAATTCATTAATTTTAAGATTGGAACAAGACCATATTCCATGTAAAATTTTGCCCTTATCACAAATCTGGCCTTAGATTGGCCAGAAAACTCCTGCATCTTGAGTTATGAATTAAAAACCCTAACACGGTTTAATCATGAAATTTTATGATCCACGGGTCATGAAATTCATGCTAGGCCCTTAACCTATTCTAATAATGCCTAGCAACTCATACATATATGCCAGAGCACTCAAAAACACGCAAAAATAAGGATTTGAATTTTAGAAATTTACCACAACGGTGATGATTGAAATTGGTAGTTCTGGCATGTGTTTGTTTGAGTGAGAGTTGGGGATGAATCCTGGGATCTTCAGGAAGAGGATAGAATGCTTGGTTTGGATGGATGGTGGATGGAAACATGTTTTCTGAATTTGACAACTTTGGATATTTTTTGCAATTTTGGAGCGTCTCTCCTAGGCAATGGTATCTGTTTATGAGGCTTGCAAATGCCACCCTTATATAGAGAAGATGGAGGGGACAAGGTAGGAGGGAAAGAGGCATGCTCAATAATGTTCTTTAAAAGCCATAAACAAATATTTGAAACTTTGCCAAAGGTGTGGTATTCTTGTCTCTTTTTGAATTTGAATGAATGTGGACACAAATGACTTTCGAATGCTCTCCTTCGAATGACTCTGATTGCCTCCTTCGAATAGCCTAGAGTCTTGATTCGAAGTGTTCAAAAACCTCTATATTATAGCTTCTTCGATCAGTCATCTTCTGCATTGATTGCTTGATCTTGCTCTGATATGCCAATCGAAGAACACTTGTTAATCATGCCTTCGAAGTACCCCTTATCCTTGCTCTTCGATTGGGCTAGAAATGTCTCCTTTGAATGGCTCAAGTCTCATCATTGGGGCTTCTTCGATTGAGCTCCTATTCAACTAGCCCCAATGAAAAATCTTCCCAGGCTAATCGAAGCTTCCTTCAGTATGAATGCTTGTGCTGGAAACTTGAGTATGGCAATATGTGGGATTTTGGGCAAGCCAGCATCTTTGCATATTTCTCTTTTGTTTTGGCCAACTAGATCTAGTCTTTGACCAAACTCCTTTCTTTCAGACAACACTAAGTGTCCTTCGAATGGGCCTTTAAATTGCTTCTTCGAATAGATCATTTACGTATACTTCAAATAGCTTTAGATTGGACCCATCTATTTGCTTTAGCTGTTTGATTCATATACCCTCAAGTGAGAACTTCATTCTGTCAATCGAAGCCTCCTTCGTTACTTCCTTCGAATACCATTGCACAGGAATCCTGGGTCTGGCCACATGTAGGACCAAGACTCATCATAAGATAAACTTGCATTATGTGTCTCTTTCGAATGGCCAGCAATATGTGTATCCTTCATTTTGAACCAATGTGTGTGCTATTTTGAAGGGACCACATGCATCACTTGTGGTTATCACTTGCAATTCCTTCGAATGGGCCAACAAAGTAAATCCTTCGAATGGAACACCCACATATGCCCCTTTAAATCCATAAATACATGTCCTCTAAATGGGGAAAATATATGTCCTTCGAATGGACCATGCGCCTGTCCTTCAAATGCACCTATTGTGTACCTTCTGAAAGGGGAATCCAGGTATGTCATAGTGCAGAAACTTTGTGTCTTAAATGTTTTCAACGGTGGAATCAAAGCTTGCATGCAGGAGGTCCCTGCCTTGTGAATGGAAGGAAATATTTCAAAAGGCACTTGTATTCTGAATCGAAGGGCGCCAGTAGGAAGCCAACACCTTCTGAATCGAAAGAAACTAGTAAGAAGCCAACACCCTCTGAATCGAAAGAAGCCAGTAGGAAGCCACTAACTTCTGAATCGAAGGACACCAACAAGAGGCCCTTCCCTTTTAAATCGAAGGAGGATTTTTCAAAGGAAACAAATGCCCAGTCGAAGTTTGCATAAAGCAAACAAGCAAAAGGCCAAGGCTTTAATCGAATCTTGGAAATTTGAAGCAAGCTTGAAGGAGGTTAAGTGTTCAATCGAAGCAAATTTTATGCAGCCTTGACTTGGTGGAAATTTTGTGAGAAAAATCTTTGAGAGATGGGAGGGAAAATTTTGGGGTACAACAATGTGGTCTTTTGATTCTGGGTTTGAGAATGTGTTAGGTATTTTCTCCTTTCTTTTCTTTGCTAACAAATCTCTCTCCAACCACTCAAAATCCCCCTCTAGATGTGTTGTGAAACATCTTATTTATAGAAGAGTTTGGCTGAGATTTGAGGGGGAAAACAAAAGAATTTCAACAAATTGGGTATGCTGTCTTCATAGCCTTCGAGGTGCAGTTTTTGTATGCCAATTTGGTGCAAATATGGGAGCAGCATAGCAGGACTGCTTTGCAGCAGTTTTGGAGCATTGTGGCCAGTACAACAGGCTTGGGCTTGGCAGCATATTGGACTTTGGTTAGCAAGCATCTTAAATAAAACTCATCAAAAGACAAAACAAAACTTGTTTCCAACAATTGTGTCCTTCGAATGGACCATATGTGTGTTCTTCGAATGGACCACATGCACCATTTACATGTTCTTTGAATGTATTACTTACAATTCTTCGAATGGGACACCAATGTTTGTCTTTCGAATGGGACACCCATGTATGTCCTTCAAATCCACCAATGCATGTCCTTCGAATGGGCCACCAATTGTGTGTCGTAGTGTAGAAACTATGTATGTTGAAGGTTCTTAAAGGGGGAATCAAAGTAATCTGTTTCAAAGGGATCCACTGCCTAGTGAATCGAAACATGCATGAAAGAAGCCACTCCCTTGTGGGTTCTAGCGTGAAGGGAAGCCATTTCCTTGTGCAGTGAAGGAAGGCGCAGAGGAAGACATTTCCTTATGGTTCAAAAGCAAGCACAGAGGAGGCACTTGCCTTGTGGATCAAAGCAGACACGAAGGAAGTGCTTGCCTTGTGAATCGAAATAGGTTGCTTCAAAGTAAAACATTGCCCCATCGAAGCTTGTATGAAGATATCCAATGTCCAAACGAAGCTTGTATGAAGATAGCTATTGTCCAAACGAAACTTGTATGAAGATAGCCATTGCTTTGTGAATCGAAACAAACATGCAAGAGGCCACTGCTTTGTGAATCAAAGACAGTAGGCAGGAGGCTACTTCTTGTGAATCGAAGCAAGCATGTAGGAGGCTACTGCTTGTGAATCAAAGCAAACCTATAGGATGCCATATGCCCAAATGGAGCTTGTGGACCAAAACTTGCTCGAAGGGGACCCAATGCCCAATCGAAGCTTGTGGATCAAAGCTTGATTGAAGGGGACCCAAATACCCAATTGAAGATTGTGGACCAAAGCTTGATTGAAGGGGACAAAATACCCAATCGAAGCTTATGAATCAAAGAAAACATTCTCTTCTTCAATTTGATGCTTGAAAATCCAATATGATCCATGGAAACTTGTGCAGTCTTGACCCAAGAAAATTTTTGTGAGAAAAATCTTGAGAAATGCGAGGGCAAATTTTGGGGTGCAACATTGAGTATAAGTTGCTGCCTAGGAATACTATGTTATGCTCCTTTGACTTGTTTCCTTTGTCTTGTACATATTCATGCTTCATTTTTGTGCATATTGCTAATTGCTATTATCGCATTTGATTTTGTTGTTATCTACTAATAAATATTGTGAGATGTGCAAACTTTGAGAAGCCAATGTGAATACCAATCGCTTTGGTGATGGATATGCTTTTCCTGCACCTGTTTTTCACGCTTTTGACATTGTTTATTGTTGATGCTAGCTTACGGAGCCCTCTGAGTTTCCTACACTCATTGAGTTTTCTTTACAGATTCTTATTATCCGTTTGGTATGGTTTCGGGAAATTTGTTGTAATACTACTGTTGTACCCCAAAATTTTCTCTCTCATTTATCAAGTAATCTTTCACAATATCTCTCTTGATTCAAGATTGCACAAGACTTGATTAGCTCAAGACACCTCCTCAAGCACTGATAACTGAAAATTAGGGTTTGAGTTTGCACAAGGACAAATGGAATTTTAATGCCCCATAAGACTTTTATGGATCATTTTGGACTCTCAAGTTTGCTCATGTCAAGTTTCAAGTCTTGGATCACATTTTTTCTCAGTCAATAGATCAGTTGACCTAAAATCAGCTGTATTGGGAAAAAAGTCAATTGTGGTCAATTTACAGTCAAACTTCATAATTTTTTATCCATATTAACAAATGAACTCATATATGTCATTTGATCAAGTTTGGATCACAACTCCTCAAGAAATTTGATCAGATCATCAAAAGGGCAAAATGGTTAAAATTAGGATTTTGATTGAGAAGGTGCAATTTTTTTATTTTTGACCTAGAAAATGGCTTATTAGTTTGAGACATGATCTTAAGGTTTCAAATACTACATTTTTAACTTAATGTCATGGTTTAAAACTTCTCTCAAGATCATTTGATTGATAGTTGAATTTCAGTCAACTGATGAAAAGTCAACTGTGTACTGAAAAGTCAAACTTTGACTTTTTGATCAAAATCAAGTAACAAAGATCACAATTCATCAATACATGTCAAAAAGTGAAACCTGTTCACCAAGAAATCAAAAAGTCAAGATTTCATTTTGAAAAGTCAAAATTTCTAAACTTAGAATTTTTTCCAAGTGTTGGAAATTCACATTTGTTTCACAACTTTGAGCCAAATGTACACCATGATGCAAGATGATTCAAAGGAAACTTCCAACATGAAAGTTGTAGATATCAATGAGATATAAAACATTGTAGAGCATAACTTTTTCTAGAAATGATTGAATTTCAAGTTATGATTTTGTGAAGACATGTTCATGAAACTTGAAAGCTTAGTGAAATTTTGCCCTAGTTTAGGCAAGATTTTGACCTAACTTCATGGAAAATTTTTCACATAGTTCCAAGATGAATCATCAAAAATTTCCAACATAGAGGTTGTAGAGGATGTTACAAGCTTTCCAAAATGTCTAAGAACTCATTGAGATCATACTTGATCTAGAAGAATCAAAGTCAAGAAGTTATGGTTTTAAACTTGAATTACAAGCCATTTCTTGATGAACACATAATCCAATCTCAATGTTAGGCTGCATAATCTTACTTTGCAGGCATTCTAACTTGTGTATCTATCCATCATTAATGGATTACATAAACGTTTGAGCTATAATCCAAGTGGTTTAAGCATTGTCCAATTTAAATTGCCATTTTGGGAAGAAAGTGAAGAATGCCATTCTTGAAAAGCAAGTTTTATGCACAAAGTCAATTCTTGAGCCTCTCACTTGTTCCCTCTAATCACACTCTATCTACAAAGTTAGAAGCACATTTATTTAAAGCATAACCACTCTACATTAGCAAGTACAAAGGCATTGAAACTTGATTTTTCAAGAAGATCACATGTTGAGCTTAAACATGTGATTTTGAATAATGATCAAATACAAGCCTCCAAACTTGTTGCTTATAAATAAAGGCCCTATTTGCAAGTTAACACACGAGCAAAAACACCCAGAAACTCTCCCAAACTCCCTCAATCCAGAAATTATCCAAAAACTCCATTGATGCACAAATTCTGACTTTGAACTTGAAACTCACAATTCCCTTGTGCGTTTTCCTTCTTAATCAATCACAAAGCTCCTATACATCAAGCATAGTCCATCCCTGGCCCTGTTTCATAACTATAACTCCATTTTCATCATCCTCCATAAACAAAAACAGAGCACTGCAAGTTGAATTCTCCAAGCCATTCCAGCCATCCATTGCTCAAGCTAATCATTGCATTAGCTTCCTGGGAACTTGAGGAAGCTAACCTAATCATTGCAGCACCTTGAGTCAAGCTCATTTGCATTTCATGATTTCTAGTTTTGAGGTATCATTTCTAAACTTCCATCTTCTCATTTAGGCATTGTTAGGCTTGCATTTGTGAAGATAAAATATGGACATCATTGCCCTGAAACTGTACATATCCATAGATTTCATTTATATTGATTGAGCTTAGATAATTTTAGGTTTGAATCTCTGAAAAAAGTTAGGTCAGAATTTGGTACTTTTAGAAATTCTCATTCATCTTTGATTTATAGCTTATGATATTTATATGGTTGGATTCGTATGGAAAAATGGAGCAACTTTCATGTTTGCATCTTTCATTTTTGTTGCGAAATGAGCAAGTTACAGGAGCCATGGCTGGAGGTTGAAGATGAAGTCATTTTCAGGACTTGACTTGTGTTATGTATTTGTTATTTTATTTATGTTACCGGATGTACAACCACCCCAGGGGCAAAGGTAGTGCGCGTGTATCCTGAGGGTCATGGGTTCAAGACCCAGCGCTACCTTTTGTTTTGTTTTTCCAGCATTTTCTTTCTTTTTTTGCCACAACCAGCGCATGGGCCTCCAACAGTGGGCTTTATTTTTTTGCTGACTTCTAACCCCCTGTCTGTTTTCACACCCCTGGCCCAACTCTTTTTACTATTTTCTTTTTCTTATTTTATTTTATTTCAGTTTTCTTTTATTATTTTTTATTACGATTATTATTATTATTATTATTAATAATAAAAAATCCAAAAATATTTTTATTTATTATTTATACATTTATATTTTATTTTCTTTATGAAACAAAAAGACAAAAAAAATATTTTCTTAACAAATTTCTTTTTCTTAAATAATTAATAATTAGATTTAGGTTTAATTATTTTTTTTCTTTTTTCATTTAAAATTAATTTAGAATTTAGGTTTAGTTATTTTCTCTTTTCTTGATTAATTTAGAACTTGAGTTTCTTTTAATTAATTAATTTTCATATTATTATTATTTAACCTAAAATATTTTCACAAAAAAACCCTAAAAAATGATTTTAACTTAATTTCTTTTCTTAATTAGTTTAGGTCTAATTTTATTTAATTTTAATTAATCATTTTTCTTAATTAGGTCAAACCTAAACCCCTTAATAAAAATCAAACAAAAATCATTTCTTTTTCCATTTATTTCCTTACATATTTATTCAATTCTTGTATATTATTCAATATGGTTGTAATAGATAATTAGGTTTAATTTTCTTACAATCCCCATTTATAAATTTGTATACCCCCTCCCCTAATGATGTAATAGTGCAGTAATTTTACTTTCCGCAATTTATCACTTTATTTAAATGTTAGTAATTAGGGTTTATATGGAAAGATAAAATCAACAATTAGTAAACCCTAATCCAAGATAAACAAGCATGTAAATCAAACACATTTGCACACGTACACCCTTAGGGTAATTCCAATTTGTTTCCTTACAAAAATGGTCATATTATACATGTGGGGTATCTTAGCAAAAACAATCCAAGAATATAAGATCATAGTCCCTCGATGACACTACAAATGTTTCCTTTCAAAATGATCTTAGTCCCTCAAAGAGAAATACTAAGATATCTCACAACATTGCTATCATGGCTATACGATGACCCACACCCGTCCTTTTACATCCAAAGATAAGGCTTCTTACCAAATCAATGGTAAGATAGCAATATCAAAGGAAAGGAAGAAATGAACAAAGACTTTTGAGTAGGTAGATTGTTCCTAGTTGCTTGCTCACTTTCAAATCAAACATCCTTGCTTATTTTCAAAACAAACACCAACACTTTCAAAACATAAAACATTTTCAAAAGTCCAACGCTTTGTATACATTCTTATGAATGAGAACTATTACAAAGTTTGCCTAAATGAAGGCGCCTTTTCAAAATAATTTCAAAAACCACACAAAGCACATTTTCAAACAAAAGCAAGTGATCTAGCAAGCAACTAAGAGCCCATAGATAACTATGGATGAAAAGGGTGCTAATACCTCCCCTTTTCATAATCTATCCTCCGAACTCAAGAAATAATCTCAAAGGTCTTTCCTATTCTTTTCAGCCTTTCCTTTTGGATAAAAGAAAAGTCGATGGCGACTCTTGCTAACCGCAACATTTGAAATCAAACGCAAAACATCCCAAGTCAGTTCTCCCACCGTATTACAGAACTGGCGACTCTACTGGGGAAGACTTAAAAGTGGGGTTACCTTAGGGCTAGATCACCTTTATTTGCTTTCATTTTTTGACTTGTTTGCTTTACATTTTGGTTCCATGTTTGGGCTTGTTTTAAATCCTCTACCTGAATTTGGGATACCTTATAGGTAAGTAGCAATACTTTGTGGAAACTGTGCGGGGTACACCGATATGGTCTAAGCAATAGCTACGTTAGTGTGACACATTTATGGGTACCGATAGCCCTTGAGTAGTAAAGGAGAATACGGGGCCGCTGTGTGGTGTCATGAAGCACTAACTGACTTTTAGAACCTTTACTTGACCAACTCGGCCATTTGGACGTAGTGAGATAACCGGCTTTGGTGCAGTCTGAAGTTGGTTGATACTCGATACTACACTCATTGAGATTTGACTTCTCGGGATATTTCGGTCTTCGTGAAAAAGGCTTGCGCTGAAACAATGCCCGATAAGACAGATCAATGATATTGAGATCCCTTAGAACCCGGTTACTATTTCTAGGACAGGTTTGAGCCAACTAAACTTCAAGAGGGTACTTACCTATAAGACTCCATGCAAGCCTAAACCTAAGGACTTGTTTGCCTTGTTTGTATATACTTACTTGTATATAACATCATAAACATAATAACATCATACTCATTCTCACTAAACATTTCAAGGATTATTGGAATTTATCTTTGTTCTGTTTTGTAGGATATGGCTTATATCCGCAAGAATACTATCCGAGTCAATCTCGTAAGAATTCCTCATCAACTCAAAGAGTTAGCATCAAGGGTCCCTAAGAATTATTCATTCACCCAAAGATATGGTCGCCTCCTAAACTTGGTTACCTCCAACACTGATGAAGATATGATGAAGGTGTTTTTCCAGTTCTTTGATCCTTTACACTATTGCTTCACTTTTCCCGATTATCAGCTTATACCAACTCTAGAATAATTCTCTCAACTCTTGAGGATTCCCATTCTTAATCAACTACCCTTCAACGGTACGAAAAGATACCCAAAACCTGAAGAGATTGCCCAAGCACTACACTTGCAACAATCTGATATTACAACTAATTGGGAAACAAGGAGTGGTGTCAAAGGTTTCTTAGCCAAGTTCTTGTTTGAGAAAGCTCAAGATTGTTGGAACTCTTTGGACTTACAAGATTTTGAAGAAATGTTGGCCCTTCTCATCTATGGGATGGTTTTGTTTCCAAAACCTGACCAACTCATAGATGTAAATGCTGTCAAAATCTTCATGTCTCGCAATCCAGTGCCTACTTTATTGGGAGATATCCTACATTATTTTCACTCTCGCACTATGAGGAAGAGAGGGATACTCATGTGTTGCACTCCTCTCTTGGAAAGATGGTTTATTTTGCATATTCCACGATCTGTGTTGAAGAACGAGCAAGGTTTGAGGTGGTCCCATAGGCTGATGAAGCTCAGACATTCAAATGTTCATTGGTGTTCTTGATCCTTGGAGAACGTTACAATCATCGACCGTTGTGGGGAATTCCCTAATGTCCCTTTGCTTGGCATTAAAGGAGGTATCACTTATAACTCTTGCTTATCCTTACGACAGTTTGGTTATGCCCGAAGGGATGGTCCTCATGATATGCTCATCCAAGGAGTAGTATTCGACTACGAGAGTGACGATCAAGGTTACCACCAGAGGTTTATACGAGCTTGGAGGATGGTAAACAAGGTGGATAGAAAGACGTTGGGACACAAGAATTCTATTACACTTGAGCCTTATCTTAGGTGGGTATGAGCTTGTGCTCAGAAGCTCGTGATGCCTTATCCCTCCATCTTACCAGTTATCATGGAACCTGTGGTTGAAAGAGACGTCACATACACTGTTCTCCATCCCGACATGCCTACTTCTCTTAAAGACTTGCAAAAGGGTTGGATTCAGCTAAAGGAAGAACGAGATACTTTCGAAGCCCAATTCTGCGCTAGTGAGAAGAGGGTCTTGGAGCTTACAAAGCATCTGCAAGAAGAGCAAAGTGTGAACGCCTACCTTGCGCCGAAGAGGACGCGTTCAGTATTTTTATCTTAGAGAGTTATTTTGTAAGCCCAAGAGGCATGTTGTTATCATTTTGAACTAATTTATGAAAATTGGCGTTTGTTCATTCTTTTTTCTATACAAATTTAAATTTCATAAATCCTTGAAATCATTTGCATATACATCTTCCATGCATCATAACATGATAGGTTTTCACACAACAGGTTTCCTTATCTTTCCGTTGTTTATTTCAGCAAGATGGATCTAGAGAAAACAGTGAAGGATCTTCAGGCACAAAACTATGAATTCTAAGAGACTCTACTGGCTCTAGCTAAGGGGAAACAAGATATGATGGCATTGCTGGCAGCCAAGAAGAAACCCAAGAGAAAAGCCCTGGTTAACATGGGTAGAAGGTTCAAAGAGTCGGTTCGTCAGATCCCGGTAGTGGAAGACTCATCTGAGGAAGATGAGAATCAGATTGGAGAAGCTAGAAGTACCCAGGCTAGGTGAATCAACGATCAAGCGTATGATGAGGATGATTATTTTGACGAGCAGTATCCCCCCACCGATGTCAACTATAAGCAGTTAGAAGACAGATTAAAGGCCGTCGAGATCCAAGCTGTCCCCGGTTTAGATTTTGATGATTTGGGTTTGATCTCGGGGGTTGTTATTCCCCACAAATTCAAAATACCAGTCTTTGCAAAGTACGATGGGGTTTCTTGTCCAAAACTCCACCTGAAATCTTATATGCGTAAGATACAGCCGCACACCGCTGATAAGAAACTATGGGTTCACTTTTTTCAAGAAAGCTTGGTCGGAACACAACTAGAGTGGTTCTATCAGTTAGATGGTTCCCGTATCAATACATGGGAAGATTTAGCCACCGTATTCTACCACCAATACCATTATAACACCGACTTGGCACCAACAAGAGTTCAGTTGCAAGATATGACAATGGGGAAGAATGAAGGATTTAGAGAATATGCACAAAAGTGGAGAGACCTTGCCAGTAGGTTTCAACAACCTTTGACTAATAGGGAGCATATTGACATGTTTATGGGCACTTTATCTGGTCCATTCTTTAATTTATTGGTTAGCAGCTCTTCTTCTGGTTTCACCGGGCTAATCTTAACCGGTGAAAGAGTTGAAAGTGGCATCAAAAGCAGGAAGATTCCCATGGCATCTGCCTTCACTTCCAATCCTATAAAGAAACCTTTTGCTGCAAAGAAAAAAGTCAATGCTATGTATGGGGCAAGGGCCCGTACCAAGAAGGATAACCGCCAGTCTGTTAATGTTGTCTGATTTCCAATCCAACTCCTGCTCAAAGACCATCTGCTAATCATCAATGTTTTGAAACTCCGAGAAGACAAATCACGAGGTTAGGCATGTCACTATCTTAAGCCTTACAACACTTGCTAAAGGATAATTTGGTGACATTGCGCGATCCTCCTTCCAATCCAGATACCTCTTCACCAAATTATAATCCGAATGCCAAATGTGCTTACCACTCAAGTAGTCCCCGACATGAGACTCACCAATGCTGGGCCTTGAAGAATAAAATTTAGGACTTGATCGATAACAAGACCATTGAATTTGATCCTCCTCCAAATCCAAATGTAATCACCTCACCTATGCCAAACCATGGCAAGGGTGGCAATGTTGTTGAAGATACAATTTTCATTTCCTCTGTCAAAGAATTGATTACTCTGTTAATCATCATCAAAGATAATCTGTCGAAAGCTGGGATTTTCCCTGGTTGTGTGAAAGACTTTGTTTGTTGTACCTGTGATCGGTGGAAATAGACCTGACTGTTTTGAAATGCTGGTTCGCGAAATGTCGCGATAAGCAAGAGTCACCACCGTCTTTTATTTTCTCCAACAAGGAAAGGACAAAAGCACAACAAAATTCCTTTTCGAGATGTTTCTCGGTTCGGGAGGTAGATTATAGAAAGGGAAGGTGTTAGCACCCTTTCTATCCGTGGTTATCCACGGGCTCTTAGGTACTTGCTCACTATGTTTTCAAAAATGTTTTCTTTTCTTGTGTTTGTGGGTTTTGAAAAAGTTTGTTTGAAAACTCCGTTTTAACTCTTGTATCAGTCCTCAAGAGTGTCATGAATTGTTTTGTTTGAAAACTTTTGTCAGAAAAGTGTAGGTGCAAAAAGTTGTTTTTTTTTGAAAGAGCAAGTACCTTAGAACCTCTACCTACTCAAAAGAAATTAAGCTGTGTAAATGTCCTTTAGACAGTACTATCCCACTATTGAGAAGTAGGTAGCACCGTCGTTGGAATTTGTCGGGTCAATTCGATTATATGGGACATGTGTGGTCACCAAAGCAATAGTAGGACGCCTTAGCAGTAACCCTAATGTCCTAGATCCTTTTTTATCCGAGGCAACTGTTTCGAGGCAACTTGGATCTTTAGACAGGAGGGCGACCTCTAAAACACCCTATACTCAATGACCACGTCGAGGCAACCAAGTGAGGCGTACCCTAGGAGTGGCATGTGCGAGTGTGTCAGGATTCAATTTAACTATCTTTGCACAGGTTATGGTGAGCTACATTTTGATTTTATTTTGAGAACAAGTCTTGTCATGCATAGCAGTTAATAATTGTGCGGAAAGTAAATTGCGGAAAGTAAATCTACGCTATTACAAGGCGTCGGGTATTTACATCGCCAAAAACAACCCTTTGAAAAGTAAATTGCGAGAAAATAAAGAAAGCGATAAATAGGTCTTAATTACACTATTACATTCTCGGAGAAATGACATAAATATGATCAAAAATTAATATGCGCGAAATAAAATTAAATCGGAGAAGTCTTTAGGGTTTTGACCCTTTTTTGAGAAAAGAATGAATTTTGGTCCTTTTTGCATTTGATTAAACCTAATTCTAATTAATTAAATAAAAGAAATATTTTTTAAGTTTTTTATGTTTTTAATGAAAATAAAATAAAAAAGTTAAATATATTAATTAACCTAATTCTACATGGATTTTATTTATTGTGAAAAAAAAAGTTAAAGTTGACCTAATTAACTAAATTAATCTATGTTAGAATTTATTTACAAAAATAATAAATTACTAGTGAAATTAATAAATAATAATAATAATAAAAATATTTAATTTTCTGAATTTATTATGAAAATAATTAATTTTGTTAGTTAAATAAATATAATAATAATAATTAATAAAATGAGATTAAATGGTTAGTAAAACAATTAAATAGAAACTAAAATGTAAAAGAAAAAGAATAAAGAAACCAGGGGGTGCTGGGCCATTAGGAGGTGTTGATTGCAATTCTGACCCATTAATACACAAGCCCTTTTGAATTTCTGAGATCATCCACGCGTGCTTTGACTAGGGAGTACCATGGTCTTCATCTTTTGACCATTGGATTTGTGCCTGTGGCCACTTGGCGCCTGGGATGTGAAAGTGCATGGTGGACATCTTGTTGGAAAGCTGCATATGAACCTGTAAAGAAAAATAATAGAAGTATTTTGGGGGACATAGGAATCGAACCCAGGTCCCAATGATCACCAACCAGCGCATCCACCACCAAGCCATTTGCACGCGTTTGATAATATAATAACAATCCATTATAATATTAAGAAACAAAACGCTAAGCTGTCAAGCCAATAAAACGCGCGCTTATTTCAAATGATCCAACCATGAATGAACACGTCATCGTCTTCCTCGCTGTACCTGCATAAAACACATTAGATAGCGGGGGTTTTTAACCCCCCACAAAGCATGATGACGAAAAATAGCGATTAGAGCTACAAGCAACATAAATATTTCGCGAATAGTCCAGTGTGTTCGTCTGGTTCTCACGAGTTCAGTCATGGGTCTCTCAAGGCTTAATTTTTTCTATATTACAAAGCCCCAATTTGAGAGCTTATGAACCCTAGAATTCATCAATGGCATCTTTTGATTCTGCGCGTTTTAATCCAATTAAACTATGCCAATAGCTTCCTGTGGTCTCTAACAACACAAAACAAACAAGAAATCATATCAATGATGCATGAATCATGAATTACGATTATGAAAAAAAGTATCAAACCGTGCGACTGTAGGTAATGGTTTCTTGAGCTTTTATGCTTGGTTTTGATTGCAATACGTCTCTGGGAACCCCTGCAATAGATTAGAATCAATAAAAGCCTTTGAATCACGCTAGAATATGGAAATAAATTTTCAAATTTCTTGAGTTTTTTTCAATATGGTTATGGCTTTCTTGCAGCAGCTTTCATGTGTGCATGATTAGGGTTAGCTTATGTATATATAGTAGAATGAATTTAGGTCAGAATCTTGCAAAGAAATCCATTGGAATGATGATTCAATATTTGATTGGAAATCACATCTTTTTGAATCTTTTTGATTGAAGAAAGTTGCCAAACTTGGAGATTTTTGTCCCTTTGATTTGCACACGAAATTGCCAGCATATCTTGACCATGTTTGCTTCACAAAAGATTGAAAAATCAAATCTTTGTATTTTCCTACAATTTAAATTAATTAAATGAATTAAAATTGATTAAAAATCCAATTAATTAATAAAAAATAAGAAAATAAATTTAATTAAGCTTTATGGGTCGTGCATAGTCCATGGATAAAGTTTCAAGAAGAAATTTGAGGCCCATTAGCAAAAACAAGGTGTTTTGAGCAAAGTTGACTTTTGCAAATTCACAAAAATTTCCCAACTTCTCCAATTCATATCTTGCTCAATTTTGATCATATGAACATGTTCTTGGACATTTTGGAAAGGTCTTGGAGTCCTCTAACCAATTCCTTTGGTCCCATGTCATTTGGATTTACCAATCTCAAGTTATGGTCTTTGACTTAAAGTGCATTTTTGTTGACTTTTGAATTTGACCTATAATGTAGAAATTGATAACTTTTTGTGAGTGCATTTCTTGGACTTGGAATGTGAAGATGAATTGTTGGAGATTGCATTCCCTTCAAAATGAGAATTGGATGGGATTTTTCTGATGAACCATGAAAAAGTTATGCCTTGGTCAAGATACAGTTGACTTTTCTGCTGTCCAAAAAAAGTAACTTTTTGCATCTTGATGATTTTTGAGCCATGCTTCTGGAATCATGATCAAGAATTGATCAAATGATGATTGTGGACTCAAAATAAGATGTTGACCAAAATTTCTGACTTTTGACTGCAAAATGACCATTTTGCCCTTGCAGTTGACTGTAGGTCAAATGAGGCTTTTGATTGTGCAATTTGGCATTGTGAGTCTTGAAACTTGGCATGTAGGTGTTTGAGAATGTATATAGGCCCTTGAGACTTGATTGAACCATTGAAAACCTCAAATTCCTTGCAAGAACCAAAACCCTAATTTTGACTGGCTTAGGGGGCATTTGGACTGTGCAACCCTTGAGAAATCTTGAACCATTTGAAGATGATTCTTGACAAACCTTGAAGAATATGGGAGGGAAAATTTTAGGGTAAAACAGTTGCCCCTGTTCAATCTTCTTAAACCTAAAGAGGTAGATTGGCTTGCGTGCCTTTTGTGATCCGAAGGTGGAAGATGATTGAACACTCGAGTGCCCAGAAATTTGCACTCGCATAGTGGAGTATCAGTAATGTGATGTCGGGAATGGGCTTACAGATGCCATTTGGAGATAGGATGGATAGGAGGATGGGCTTATAGATGCCATCTGGAGACGTGACAGAATCTTGTCGGGGATGGGCTTATAGATGCCATCTGGAGATTGTTTGTTGAGTTGTAACTTGGTAGGTTGAAAGAAGGAACCTGTGTAGGGTTGCCTGATGATGAGTCCATGTAAGACTACATCTTGGAAGAAAGGAAACCTGTGTAGGGTTGACTGACGATGAGTCAGTGTAAAACTGCATCTTGGAAGAAAGGAAACCTGTGTAGGGTTGACTGATGATGAGTCCGTGTAAAACTGCATCTTGGAAGAAAAGAAACCTGTGTAGGGTTTCTTGATGACGAGTCCGTGTAAAGCTTCATCTTTGGAAAGAGAGAACTTGTGTAGGGTTTCTTGGTGACGAGTCCGTGTAAAACTTCATCTTTGGAAAGAGAGAACCTGTGTAGGGTTTCTTGGTGACGAGTCCGTGTAAAACTTCATCTTTGGAAAGAGAGAACCTGTGTAGGGTTTCTTGGTGACGAGTCCGTGTAAAACTTCATCTGAAATTGAGAAGGAACCAGTGTAGGGTTTCCTGATGATGAGTCCGTGTAAAACTATATCTGAAGTTGAGAAGGAACCGGTGTAGGGTTGCCTGATGATGAGTTCGTGTAAAACTTCATCTGAAATAGAAGGAATCGGTGTAGGGTTTCCCGTTGATGACCAAGTAGATAATTGTCCTGTCTGGTTTCAGGTATTAACCTACGATCAGTCGTCCACAACATTTTCCTGGCTTGTTACATGTGTTGATCTGGAATTGCAAAGGTAGATGGTAATCATCTTTTGATTGACCTTTTCCTGAAAAGGAAAAACATTAGCTGTATGCAATTTCATGATGTATGAGCTGCATGATGTCAAGATGTTCTCAAGAATAAATGAGATTTGTGTTGTATGCACTTTATCATGTGTGAAATGCGATATGTTTATGAATGTATTTTCGTCTAGGAAAATAAATCCTTGACAAGTGCCGGGAAGTTTGTTAAATCCTGGGTTGATGTTGAAGAGTAGAGTTCTTCGTTTCCGCTGGGGATGATGAACGAAGATGATTGCAAGAATAAACCGGTAGGAGAAGATAACTCCGTTGGGGAATAATCCTGGTGAAGAGTTTACTCTGCGGGGAATTACTCTGTGGGAAGAGATGCTTCGCTGAGATTTTAATGATAACTCCGCTGGGGATTCCATTGATAAGCTCTATTGGTGATAGAAAGAACTTCGCTGGGGATGATCTTTCTGTTGCAATTTGCTGAGGATAACCCAGTTAGACTCTGGTGGGGGATAACCTCTGAATTTGGATGAGGAGAGATGCATTTGTACTCTGCAGGGGATAAGCTTCCAGAATCTACTGGGGAGATGGTTCAACTCTCCTGGGGAAACTTTTTGGACTGTATTGGGGAAATGGCTCCACTGGGGTGTCTTGTATTCCGCCGGGGAACAATCTTATACTTCGTTGATGAATATTAAGACTGTCGGGGATGCTTGCTGAGGAATATCTGTATACTCTGCTGGAGAATATTGAGTTCGTCTGGGGGTACCCAACTTCCTTCAGGACTGGTGGTAGACCAACTCTGCTCGGGGGAGAGTATTGCTGACTTGCTGGGGATACTATGCCTTCTTTAGGGCTGATGGGAGGCCAACTCTGCTCGGGGAGAGTACTGCTGAATCTTGTCTTACTCTGCGGGGAGTGAAGGTATCTTGGTCATGTTCTTCAGTTGAACTTACCTTGGTACCTCGGTGGACAGAGCAACTAGATCGCTTAGACAATTCTTATTGCCCCTGTTTCTGATGTCACCTGTAATTAGTCCTTTGTTTCGCATGCAAATATTTATGATCAACAATTAATGTCAAATGCATATATAAAAAATGAACATTGGACGTTCTTTGCAAAACAAAACAGATAAAGAAAAAACAATTGGCGATTTGTCTGAAAAATAGACTTGTATTGATTTTTTGAAGTTTGCCTATAAATAGGCGTTTTGTATACAAGAGGCTGACGTCCTAGTAAGAGAACGCCGCCGAACAAAATGGAGTTTATACAATTTGTGAAAAGAAAACAAAACAGCTATGTGAAAAAAAATCCCACTGGGTTCCAACGCTGCTATCTCCTTTATGTCTTCAAGCGTCTCATCACTTTGCTGCTTAGTTGAAGATGAATCTGATTGATTGGTGCCGTCCGAGCCTGATGGTTGATACTGAAGTCCGGATGTGAGGTGATCCAATGAGACATAGTATTACGCTTATCCCTAACTTTTGCCTGGACCGCCCTTTCGGGTTTTCAGTCCACTGGGATACCCATTTTTGCCCAAGCCACCTTTTCAGGTTTTCGACTTGTCGGGTGTACAGATTTTTTTTCATTTCATCCCTTATTTTTGCCCGAACCCTTTTGGTTCGCCGGGAAGCCCTTATTTTTGCCTAGGCCAGTCGACCTAGCGGGTCTTTAATCATGCGTAGTATCTTTTTACTATGTCTGCATTGACAGGGTGAGGAAGGTCGTCACCATCCATGGTGGTTAGAATCATTGCTCCTCCTGAGAAGATATTCTTAACCACAAATGGCCCTTCGTACGTAGGGGTCCATTTGCCCCTGGGATCACCTTGAGGTAGAATAATGCGCTTGATTACCAGGTCTCCGACTTGATACTTTTGTCGTCTGACTTTCTTGTTAAATGCCTTGATCATCCGTTTTTGGTACGTCTGACCATGACAAATAGCAGTGAGTCTCTTTTCGTCGATTAGGTTCAGTTGATCAAGCCGGGTCTGGATCCAGTCGTCTTCGCTCAAACCTGCATCCTTCATTATCCGGAGAGAGGGTATCTGAACTTCAATGGGCAAGACTGCCTCCATGCCATAGACCAAGGAAAATGGTGTTTCCCCTGTTGATGTCCGTGCTGAGGTACGGTACCCAAGAAGAGAAAATGGTAACATCTCGTGCCAATCTTTGTAGGTCACTGTCATCTTCTGCAGAATCTTCTTAATGTTCTTGTTAGCTGCTTCTACAGCCCCATTCATCTTCGGCCGGTAGGGAGAAGAGTTGTGGTGCTGTATCTTGAATTGCTCGCAGAGCTCAGTGATCATCTTGTTGTTAAGATTGGTACCATTGTCCGTAATGATCCTCTCTGGTACACCGTATTGACAGATCAGGTTGTTCCGAATGAACCGTGCCACGACATTCTTGGTTACGGTGGCAAAGGAAGCTGCTTCAACCCACTTCGTAAAGTAATCAATCGCTACCAGGATGAAGCGATGCCCGTTGGATGCCGTAGGTCTGATCTCGCCGATCATATCAATGCCCCACATTGCAAAAGGCCAAGGTGTTGTCAAGACGTTCAGAGGGACTGGGGGAATGTGCACCTTATCAGCATAGATCTTGCATTTATGAGACGTTCGAGAATGTTGATAACAGTCGGCTTCCATTGTGGACCAGTAATATCCTGCCCGAAGGATTTTCTTTGCCATAGTATGTCCACTGGAATGAGTTCCGAAGGTACCTTCATGCAGCTCTACCATGATCCTTTCTGCTTCAGTCTTATCCATGCAACGCAGTAAGGTTGAATCATGGTTTCGTTTGTAGAGGATGTTATTGCTGAGGAAGAACTTTGCCGCGAACCTTCTCAGAAACTTCTTGTCATTAACAGATGCACCCTCGGGGTTTTCTTGAGCTTCAAGGTACCTTTTTACTTCATGATACCAAGGCTTTTCTGTTACCTCTTCGGTCTCAAGATCACAACAATGTGCAGGTTCATCCAACTTCCAAATAATGATCCGGGGAGCCTCGATGTCCCATTTGACTTTGAACATAGAAGACATCGTAGCCAGCGCGTTCGCCAACTGATTCTCCTCTCTTGGGAAGTGTTCAAAGGTTATCTCCTCAAAATGGGGAATCAACGTCAATACATACTCCTTGTAAGGAATAAGATTTGGGTGTTTCGTATCCCACTCGCCTTTGATCTGACTGATCACAAGAGCGGAATCTCCGAAGACACTCAGAAACTTGATCCTTAGGTCAATTGCAGCTTGAAGACCCATGATGCATGCTTCATACTCCGCCATGTTGTTGGTGCAGTTGAAACATAGTCGGGCAGTAAGCGGAGTATGAGAGCCTTTTGGAGATATGATCACAGCGCCAATACCATTACCCAAAGCGTTTGAGGCTCCATTAAAGTGCATAGACCATCGGGATCCTTCCTCAGGTCCTTCATCCGGTCCTGGTACCTCACAATCAGTCACTACCATGATATTCTTGTCTGGAAATTCAAAGTTCATGGACTGGTAATCATCCACTGCCTGATGTGCCAAATGGTCTGCCAACACACTTCCCTTGATTTCGTTTTGGGTTGTGTACTGGATGTCATATTCAGTCAAGATCATCTGCCATCTTGCTATTCTTTCGGACAAGGCGGGCTTTTCGAAGATGTATTTGATTGGATCCATTTTTGAAATCAATAGAGTGATGTGAGTCAACATATACTGTCTCAGCCGGCGAGCAGCCCATACCAAAGCGCAGCAAGTTTTCTCGAGCAGTGAGTATCAGGTCTCACAGTCGGTAAACTTTTTGCTAAGGTAATAAATAGCATGCTCTTTTTGACCAGACTCGTCATGCTGCCCCAGCACGCACCCCATTGAGCTATCAAGTACTGTCAAATATAAGATTAGAGGTCTCCCTTCAACCGGTGGCATAAGAATGGGTGGCTCTTGGAGATACTCTTTGATTATTTCGAAAGCGGCCTGACATTCATCGTTCTAACGTACTACTTGATCTTTCTTCAGCAGCTTGAAGATTGGTTCACAGGTAGCAATTAGATGTGAGATGAATCGGGCAATGTAGTTCAATCGTCCTAGAAAGCCTCTGACCTCTTTCTCTGTCTTGGGAACTGGAATCTCTTGTATGGCTTTCACTTTGGCAGGGTCCACTTTAATACCTTTGTCACTCACGATGAAGCCTAGCAATTTTCCAGATCTCACCCCGAAGGTGCACTTGTTTGGGTTTAATCTCAGCTTGTATAACTTCAACCGATCAAACAGCTTCTGCAGATGGTCAAGATGTTCCTCCTTAGTTTGGGACCTTGCAATCATATCGTCGACGTATACTTCGATCTCATGATGGATCATGTCATGAAACAGAGCAACCATGGCACGTTGGTAGGTTGCCCTAGCATTGTTCAACCCAAAAGGCATGACCTTGTAGCAAAAGGTGCCCCACTGAGTAACAAAAGTGGTCTTCTCCATGTCTTCAGGAGCCATCTTGATTTGATTATAACCGAAGAAACCGTCCATAAAGGAGAATACCTTATGCTGAGCAGTGTTGTCGACCAGAACGTCGATGTGAGGTAGAGGGAAGTCATCCTTAGGGCCCGCCCTATTCAAATCCCTGTAGTCAACACACATTCAGACCTTACCATCTTTCTTCGGCACTGGAACCACATTGGCAACCCACTAAGGGTAAGAAGTCACTGCTATAAAACCAACGTCAAATTGTTTCATAACCTCAGCTTTGATTTTCTCGGACATCTCTGGACGCATACGGCGGACCTTCTGTTTTATCGGAGGGCATTCTTCTTTGGTAGGCAAGTGATGAACCACAATGTTGGTATCCAACCCAGGCATATCTTCGTAAGACCAGGCAAAGATTTCCACATAGTCATGCAGCATCTGAATCAACCGTTGTTTCACACTAGACCCTAGATTGGCACCAATCTTGACTTCCTTTCTGTCTGTCTCAGTACCCAGATTTACCGTTTCCACTGGCTCTTCATGTGGCTGAATGGCCCTCTCTTCCTGGAGTAGCAGTCTTGCAAGCTCACCAGGAACTTCACAATCATCTTCACCTTCGTCTTCGGATAAGTTGATCGGATTTTTGAAGTCATAACTGGCAGTAGCAGAGTCGTTACCAGTGAGATCTAGAGTGGATTGGAACCTGTATAGGTGAGTGTGTGTAAATATAGCTGTTTTGCAATATATAATAAAGAAAGACAAGGAGCGCAAGATTTGAAATGCAAAAAACGTCCAATGATTTTATTAATGATATATGAAAATGACACACAAAAGCCCTCACAAATGAAGCCACGGTGCCCCGGGTAAGACATCGGGCCATAAAGTTTCAAATTATTGTTTGTTACAAATTCAAAACAAAGGAGTTCATTACTGGGTGACAAAAGTAATAGGTATGAAGTCTTTCGCCGTCCAGTTGCTTGGTCCACCGTTGGTCATTGGGTAGATCCAGCTGTCGAATTTAGATTCCTCCACGTCGTCTTCAATAGCGTTTACTCCCGGGTTGGTGATGAATACAGGAGGTCTTCCAGTCCTTGCACGACGAACAACCCTTTGAGCTTCTACAGTGAAACCCAAACCAAACTTGTCAGTCTTCAGAGTAAAATCAAGAAGTCGGCCCCAGTTTGCACACTCACCCCTCTCAACAACAGCCCGGGCATCCTTTAAGGAAGCCATCTTCAAAGGAGAATCTTCAATCACAGTTTCAGCTGATGCCAGTGTCTGAGGAACCTCTTCGAAGTGTTGAAACGGAGTCTCGATAAATTCCCCATCCATCTCTATGTATCGGAATGAGTTGAGGTGGCTGACCATATACTCTTCCTCCCCCTGAACGGTCACAATCTTCCCTCTGACCGGGTATTTCAGCTTCTGATGTAGAGTTGAGGTCACAGCTCCAGCCTTGTGGATCCAAGGACGACCCAACAAACAAGAGTAGGATGGCCGGATGTCCATCACGTAGAATGTAGAGTCGAAGACCTGAGAACCAACCCTGATTGGAATGTCAACTTCACCGTGTACCATCCTTTTGGACCCGTCAAAGGCCCGGACAACAATGTTACTTGGCTTCAGCTCCAAACCCTCGTAATCCAACCTGTCTAGAGCTTTCTTGGGCAAGACGTTCAATGAAGACCCAGTGTCAACCAGTACATGGGCAAGAGTAGTGCCCCTGCATTCAATGGAGACATGCAGGGCATCGTTATGGTTCTTCCCTTTAGCAGTCAGGTCGGCGTCGGAGAAACCCAACCCATTATAAGCAGTTAAGTTGGCCACACAATCGGTAAATTGATCAGCAGACGTCTCTTGTGGCACGTGGGCCGTCTTCAGGAAGGTAATCAGGGCTTTAGCGTGGGCCTCTGAACACAATAACAGTGATAGCATAGAAATTTTTGATGGGGTGTGCCCCAGTTGCTCAACTACATTGAAATCACTCTTCTTGATAATCTTGAGGATCTCTTCCATCTCCTGCCTGGAAGCTTCAACAGTGGTTGTCTTCGGTGCCTCCGTCTGGGCAGGCATATCAGTAGCGATCCCTTTGCCCCGAGCGTCAGATGACTCGGCAGCAGGGGTAGAAAAAGGAACTTGGTCAGGAAGGGAAGCAGGCCCACTTGCAGGTGTGATGACAATAGGTCTCTGGATAGCTGGTGGCGCAATGTCAGGTGAGAAAAGTCTACCACTGCGAGTGACTTTAGCAGGCCCGGCGATGTTGCTGACGCCGGTACTAGTATCAAACTCTTGTTTAACTCCAAGCACATAAACATCTGCCCCATAGTGCCACGGGACAGCTTTGTCAGACGTATAGGGGATGGGCCCCGGAATAGTGATGATGATAGGTGCAATCTTCTGAGTAGGCATAATTTTGACAGGCTTCTTCGGGGGAGCCTTGGTAGAATTGTTGAAAATGGTGAAAATAGAAACTTCTTCGGTAGGGGTAGCAGGAAAATCGATTTACTCAAACAAGATCTCTTTATTATCCATCAGGTTTTGGATACCTGACTTCAACAAAGGACAACCAGCAGGTGAAACAGAACATAGATGGCAACCTTTACTACATCCCGGAAATAAACCGGCTAGCAACAGGTTCCTTTTGACAGTTAACAATGGAGTAACAATATCATCCACAGAGGCTACATACAGGTCTTCCTCTACAGCATTCACTCCATGCTTGGGCATGGGAGCAGTCACAACATTGGGCCTTTCGGGCGCCTCGAGCTCTATCTCTTTAGCATCAATAAGGTCCTGAACCTTATTCTTCAGAGCCCAATAATCATCAGTAGTATGCCCCGGGCTGTCAGAGTGATAAGCGCAGCGGGCGTTGGGATTGTACTTTGGAGAGGTGGTGTTTATAACCTTTGGAGCTTCCTTTATAGTTACCAGATTGGTTGATAGTAGTTGCGGCAATATCTGAGACAGGGTCATGTTGAGCCGAGTGTACTGCCTTCTAGGTCTCTCACCTCTTTGCTGGTTATATTGCTGAGGAGCAGCAGCAGGCTTTGAAATTACAACCGCGTTGACAGCTTGGCGGCGTTCCAGTTTATTCTGTCTCCTTGACCCATAGACAGCACTAGATTCTTTCTTGAAGGGTTTCTTTTCAGAGCTCGAGGAGGCCCCTTTCTGTATCTTCCCAAAATTGATACCAGCTTCTATTCTCTCACCAGTCAAGATCAGATCTGTAAACCCAGCAGAAGAATTTCCAATCAGATGGTTGAAGAACGGACCAGACAGGGTCCCCAAGAACATATCAACAAGCTCACGGTCAGTCAAAGGTGGCTGCACCCTTCCAGCCAGGTCTCTCCACTTCTGAGCATATTCCTTAAATCCTTCACCCGTCCTTAGTGACATACCCTAGAGTTGGGTACGCGTAGGAGCGAGGTCGGAATTATACTGATACTGCTTATAAAACGCAGTAGCCAAATCCTCCCAGTTACGAATGCTGGCTCCATCCAGCTGATAGAACCATTCGAGTTGAGTCCCTGAAAGACTATCCTGGAAGAAATGGATCCATAAATTCTTGTCGGATGTGTAAGGTTGGATCTTCCTTACATACGATCGGAGATGCAACTTAGGACATGAAGCTCCGTCGTACTTTGCAAAAGCAGGCGCCTTGAACTTATGGGGAATCACCACCCCGGAAGATAAGCCTAGGTCTCCAAAGTCCAACCCGGGCACATGCTGAATCTCCATAGCACTTAAACGGTCCTCCAGCTGTTTGTACCTGTCCTCAGCAGGAGGGTACTGTTCATCATTGTAATCTGTCTCGTTGTCGGAGACCACGGGACTAGGAACCCTTCTCTCTTGGGGACTGTCCTTCCCTACTGAGGAAGTAGTCAGATCAACCTCATTTTGCAGTCCATTTCCAAACCTCCGTCCAGTGTTGAACAACACAGTCCTCTTCTTCTTCTTCAGAATCAGAGTCTTCAACTCCTGTTGACCCTGGGCTAGGCTCATAACCAACTCCTGGAACTGGGCATTCTGGGCCTGGAGGGCCTTGATAGCTTGTTCAGTAGTAGGTTCAGAAGACATGATGATTGCTGAAATAAACAGCGAAGAAGATAAGTGACCTGTAAAAAGGGTACCTGTTATGCATATGATGCATGGTATGCTATTTATGCAATGCATTCAAGGGTTCGAAAATTCAAATTCGTTGTAAACAAAAAAAGAGCACACGTTATATTAAGAAATAATTTTTTCAGTACATCAGGGCCTCATGGGCAAAATATTACAAAATACTTAATGCCAAAAGACACTGCGCATCCTCTTTGGAGCGATGTAAGTGTTGAGGGTCTTTTCCCCGTGAAGTAGGCGGGTGAGCTCCAAGACCTTCTTCTCACTGGCATGTAAACTTGCTTCAAGAGAATTTCGCTCTTCCTTGAGTTGGATCCATCTCTTTTGCATTTCCTCCCATGATGTTGGCATGTTAGGATGTTGAATGGTGTATGGAACCTCTCCTTCCATAACTGGCTCTTTGATCACGGGGAGAACATGAGGATATGGCATCATAAGCTTCTGGGAGCGGGCTCGTACCCACTTGAGGTAAGGCTCAAGGGGGATGGAATTCTTGTGCCCCAGTGTCTTACTATCTACCTTGTGTGGCATCCTCCGAGCTCTGATAAACCTCTGGCGAAGCCCTTGCATATCATTGTCGAAGTCGAAGACTATGTCAGGAATCAGCATGTCATGAGGGCCATCCCTCCAAGCATATCCAAATTGTCTCAAAGCCAGACAGGGGTTGTAAGTGATACCTCCTCTAATTCCAAGCAAAGGAACATTAGGAACTTCTCCGTAACGATCAATGATAGTGACATTTTCTCTGGACCGAGAACACCAATGTATATCAGAATGTGTAAGAGTCATTAATCGTTGTGACCACCTTAAAACCTGCTCGTTCTTCAAAACTGATTGTGGAAGGTGCGAAATAAACCACCTTGCCAGGAGAGGAGTGCAGCACATGAGAACACCTCTTTTTCTCATTGTTCGAGTGTAAAATGAGTGGAGGATGTCCCCAAGCAATGTAGGTATGGGATTCCTGGATGTGAAAATCTTGACAGCATTGATATCTATAAGTTGATCAGGATTTGGGAACAACACCAACCCATAGACAAGGAGTGCCACAATCTCTTCAAAGGCTTGTAGGTCGAGAGAATTCCAACATTCTTGGGCCTTCTCAAACAGGACCTTTGCCAAGAATCCTTTGATACCACTTCTGATTTCCCAATGCCCCTTGATGTCAGATGGTTGCAGACGTAATGCTTGAGCAACCTCTTCAAGTTTTGGTTCCTTTTCCGTACCGTTGTAGGGTAGTTGACTAAGAATAGGAATTTTCAGAAGTTGAGAAAATTCTTCCAAAGTAGGCACCAATTGATAATCCGAGAAAGTAAAACAGTGGTGTAAGGGGTCAAAGAACTGGAAGAGAACTTTTATCATATCTTCTTCAATGTTGGTGTTGACCAAGCTGATGAGTCTACCATGCCTTTCACTGAAGGAAGAGTTCTCGGGAATCCTGGATGTAAGCTCCTTAAGCTGAGGAGGGATCCTTACAAGGTTGACCTGAATTGTTTTCCTGCGGATAGTCTCCATGTCCTACAAAACAAGAACAAAGATGAAGATTCGAACCCTTGAAGTGGTTAGTAAATGCATATGATGCTTTATGATGTTATGATGTTATGATAAAGACACACCACAAGTATTCACAAAAAGCAAACATGATAAGGCACACAAGTCACACCATACAGCCCTTAGAGTTTAGGCCAACATGAAGTTTAGGTAGTACCCTCTTGAAGTTGGTTGGCTCAAAACCTGTCCTATCAAAAGTAACCGGGTTCTAAGGAGCTCAATATCATTGGATTGTTTTCTATGTTCATTGTTTTGATTTAGCCACTTAACTGGCGACCAAAATATTCCAAGAAAACAATGCTCAACGAGTGTAGTATCGAGTATCTACCAACTTCGGACTGCACCAAAGTCGGTCATCTCACTACCCCTAAAGAGGCCAGAATGGTCAAGTAAGGTTCTAAGGTCAGTTGATGCTTCACGACACCACGCGGCGGCCCTGTACTCTCCTTGACTTGACTCAAGGGTTACCGGTACTCACCAAAGTGCCACATCAACGTAGCAACTGCTTCAACCATGTCGGTATACCCCGCACAGTTCCCTCATAGTTTGTTGCTACTTCTAAAAGGGTATCCCCAGATCCGGGTTAGGATCTATAAAACTCCGATGCAAGCCCACAATATTAAAGCAAACAAGGCATTCAATTGAAAACATATAATGATCTAATCCTAAGGTACACCTCACTTATTAAGATCTCCCCAGCAGAGTCGCCAGTTCTGTGATCGGTGGAAATATAACTGACTGTTTTGAAATGCTGGTTCGCGAAATGTCGCGGTAAGCAAGAGTCGCCACCGTCTTTTATTTTCTCCAACAAGGAAAGGACAAAAGCACATCAAAATTCCTTTTCGAGATGTTTCTCGGTTCGGGAGGTAGATTATAGAAAGGGAAGGTGTTAGCACCCTTTCTATCCGTGGTTATCCACGGGTTCTTAGGTACTTGCTCACTATGTTTTCAAAAATGTTTGCTTTTCTTGTGTTTGTGGGTTTTGAAAAAGTTTGTTTGAAAACTCTGTTTTAACTCTTGTATCAGTCCTCAAGAGTGTCATGAAGTGTTTTTTTTGAAAACTTTTGTCAGAAAAGTGTAGGTGCGAAAAGTTGTTTTTGTTTTGAAAGAGCAAGTACCTTAGAACCTCTACCTACTCAAAATAAATTAAGCTGTGTAAATGTCCTTTAGACAGTACTATCCCACTATTGAGAAGTAGGTAGCACCGTCGTTGGAGTTTGCCGGGTCAATTCGATTATATGGGACATGTGTGGTCACCAAAGCAATAGTAGGACGCCTTAGCAGTAACCCTAATGTCCTAGATCCTTTTTTATCCGAGGCAACCGTTTCGAGGAAACTTGGATCTTTAGACAGGAGGGCGACCTCTAAAACACCATATACTCAATGACCACGTCGAGGCAACCAAGTGAGGCGTACCCTAAGAGTGGCATGTGCGAGTGTGTCAGGATTCAATTTAATTATCTTTGCACAGGTTATGGTGAGCTACGTTTTGATTTTATTTTGAGAACAAGTATTGTCATGCATAACAGTTAATAATTGTGCGGAAAGTAAATTGCGGAAAGTAAATCTACGCTATTACAAGGCGTCGGGTATTTACATCGCCAAAAACAACCCTTTGAAAAGTAAATTGCGAGAAAATAAAGAAAGCGATAAATAGGTCCTAATTACACTATTACATTCTCGGAGCAATTACATAAATATGATCAAAAATTAATATGCGCGAAATAAAATTAAATCGGAGAAGTCTTTAGGGTTTTGACCCTTTTTTGAGAAAAGAATGTATTTTGGTCCTTTTTGCATTTGATTAAACCTAACTCTAATTAATTAAATAAAAGAAATATTTTTTATGTTTTTTATGTTTTTAATGAAAATAAAATAAAAAAGTTAAATATATTAATTAACCTAATTCTACATGGATTTTATTTATTGTGAAAAAAAAAGTTAAAGTTGACCTAATTAACTAAATTAATCTATGTTAGAATTTATTTACAAAAATAATAAATTATTAGTGAAATTAATAAATAATAATAATAATAAAAATATTTAATTTTCTGAATTTATTATGAAAATAATTAATTTTGTTAGTTAAATAAATATAATAATAATAATTAATAAAATGAGATTAAATGGTTAGTAAAACAATTAAATAGAAACTAAAATGTAAAAGAAAAAGAATAAAGAAATCAGGGGGTGCTGGGCCATTAGGAGGTGTTGATTGCAATTCTGGCCCATTTGTACACAAGCCCTTTTGACTTTCTGAGATCATCCACACGTGCTTTGACTAGGGAGTACCATGGTCTTCATCTTTTGACCATTGGATTTGTGCCTGTGGCCACTTGGCGCCTGGGATGTGAAAGTGCATGGTGGACATCTTGTTGGAAAGCTTCATATGAACCTGTAAAGAAAAATAATAGAAGTATTTTGGGGGACCTGGGAATCGAACCCAGGTCCCAATGATCACCAGCCAGCGCATCCACCACCAAGCCATTTGCACGCGTTTGATAATATAATAACAATCCATTATAATATTAAGAAACAAAATGCTAAGCTGTCAAGCCAATAAAACGCGCGCTTATTTCAAATTATCCAACCATGAATGAACACGTCATCGTCTTCCTCGCTGTACCTGCATAAAACACATTAGATAGCGGGGGTTTTTAACCCCCCACAAAGCATGATGACGAAAAATAGCGATTAGAGCTACAAGCAACATAAATATTTCGCGAATAGTCCAGTGTGTTCGTCTGGTTCTCACGAGTTCAGTCATGGGTCTCTCAAGGCTTAATTTTTTCTATATTACAAAGCCCTAATTCGAGAGCTTATGAACCCTAGAATTCATCAATGGCATCTTTTGTTTCTGCGCGTTTTAATCCAATTAAACTATGCCAATAGCTTCCTGTGGTCTCTAACAACACAAAACAAACAAGAAATCATATCAATGATGCATGAATCATGAATTACGATTATGAAAAAAAGTATCAAACTGTGCAACTGTAGGTGATGGTTTCTTGAGCTTTTATGCTTGGTTTTGATTGTAATACGTCTCTGGGAACCCCTGCAATAGATTAGAATCAATAAAAGCCTTTGAATCACGCTAGAATATGGAAATCAGTTTTCAAATTTCTTGAGTTTTTTTCAATATGGTTATGGCTTTCTTGCAGCAGCTTTCACGTGTGCATGATTAGGGTTAGCTTATGTATATATAGTAGAATGAATTTAGGTCAGAATCTTGCAAAGAAATCCATTGGAATGATGATTCAATATTTGATTGGAAATCACATCTTTTTGAATCTTTTTGATTGAAGAAAGGTGCCAAACTTGGATATTTTTGTCCCTTTGATTTGCACACGAAATTGCCAGCATATCTTGACCATGTTTGCTTCACAAAAGATTGAAAAAATCAAATCTTTGTATTTTCCTACAATTTAAATTAATTAAATGAATTAAAATTGATTAAAAATCCAATTAATTAATAAAAAATAAGAAAATAAATTTAATTAAGCTTGATGGGTCGTGCATAGGCCATGAATAAAGTTTCAAGAAGAAATTTGAGGCCCATTAGCAAAAACAAGGTGTTTTGAGCAAAGTTGACTTTTGCAAATTCACAAAAATTTCCCAACTTCTCCAATACATATCTTGCTCAATTTTGATCATATGAACATGTTCTTGGACATTTTGAAAAGTTCTTGGAGTCCTCTAACCAATGCCTTTGGTCCCATGTCATTTGGATTTACCAATCTCAAGTTATGGTCTTTGACTTAAAGTGCATTTTTGTTGACTTTTGAATTTGACCTATAATGTAGAAATTGATAACTTTTTGTGAGAGCATTTCTTGGACTTGGAATGTGAAGATGAATTGTAGGAGATTGCATTCCCTTCAAAATGAGCATTTGATGGGATTTTTCTGATGAACCATGAAAAAGTTATGCCTTGGTCAAGATACAGTTGACTTTTCTACTGTCCAAAATAGTAACTTTTTGCATCTTGATGATTTTTGAGCCATGCTTGTGGAATCATGATCAAGACTTGATAAAATGATGATTGTGGACTCAAAATAAGATGTTGACCAAAAGTTCTGACTTTTGACTGCAAAATGACCATTTTGCCCTTGCAGTTGACTGTAGGTCAAATGAGGCTTTTGACTGTGCAATTTGGCATTGTGAGTCTTGAAACTTGGCATGTAGGTGTTTGAGAATGTATATAGGCCCTTGAGACTTGATTGAACCATTGAAAACCTCAAATTCCTTGCAAGAACCAAAACCCTAATTTTGACTGGCTTAGGGGGCATTTGGACTGTGCAACCCTTGAGAAATCTTGAACCATTTGAAGATGATTCTTGACAAACCTTGAAGAATATGGGAGGGAAAATTTTGGGGTACAACAGTACCAAACAACTCAATGGATGTGAAGGGCTTAAGGAAGGCATTCAACGCCTGATGGATAACCACGAGATCCTATTTGAGAAGACTCTGCTTGCCAAAAGTTTGACTAATAAATGTGAAGATCTCTCCATTATAACCATCTCAAACAAGCCTCTTAGGATCTCCTCCAAAGGTCTTATCAGGATTTAAAATGAACCAACTATTTCTCCCCTAATAATTACCAATCCCGGACCAATTCCCTACTCTTCAAACAAGGTAGTTCCATGGAACTATGGTGCTGAGGTGTTTCACCATGGGATAAAACAAGACGCTTGGATCGAAGAAGACAAAGTTGATGATGTTGGTAACATAACCGACTCAAGTAAGGTAACCCGAATAGGGAGAATCTTTTCACCCAACATCTCACCACCAGTTGTTACAAAGGCACCCGTCCGCATCACAGCTGCTAGGCCAAGTACTGATACAAGAGGGAAAGAGAAAGTTGTTGAGCCGGTCGTGACAGAAATACCTGTAAAGGACGTCGCTGATGGAGAACCTTTTGCTCATGAGATGGACGATATCTTAAAAATTATAAAAAGAAGCGATTTCAAGATTGTGGAACAGTTGGGGAAAACCCCTTCCAAGATTTTTATGCTGTCTTTGCTACTTTGTTCAGATGCTCATGCTCGGGCATTAATCAAATTCTTGAAGAAGGCTCATGTCCCTCATGAGACCACATCTGACCAATTTGAGAATTGCTTGGCTAGTTTGACGGCTGATAATGGTTTGGGATTCTCAGATGCCGATCTAACACTACTTGGGAAGAACCATAATAAATCTCTACATGTTTTCGTCGAGTGCAAGGGGACCACCCTAGCACATTTTCTGGTCGACACTGGTTCTTCTTTAAACGTACTACCCAAGGGGCGTTAGACCATCTAGACTGTGAAGGTTTAGTCTTGAAATCAAGTGATATTATTGTGAGGGCCTTCGATGGATCAAAAAGGACTATTCATGGAGAGGTAGATCTTTTAATCAAGGTGGGCTCACAAATTTTCAACTCCACCTTCTACATCATGGATATCCGTCCTGCCTATTCTTATTTGTTGGGTCACCCTTGGATCCATGGAGCTGGGGAAGTAACCTCAACTCTTCATCAAAAACTCCAGTATCCGGTCAAAGGAAGAATTGTCACTGTCTACGGAGAGGAAGAGTTAATGGTAAGCCACCACAAATGTTTCAAATATATGGAGATGGACAAAGAATTCATAGAGACCCCATGTCAAGCCTTTGAAGTTGTTCCACCAACAGTTGATGCTACCAAACGTTCCTCTGATGTATCCAAAGCTGTTAAGGTCGTTCCAAAGATGGTTTTAGTCAAAGATGCTTGTGATGCAGTTGAAGAAGGAAGTTGTGATACTTTGGGATAACTCCTTGATATCCCATTCAAAGCAGACAAGTTTGGTTTGGGTTTCACCGTCAAGGCTCAGAAGGAAGTGAGGAGCGCTCGTGCAGGAAAGCCACCTCTCTGCATTGGAAGCCATGAAGTTAACGATGTGGGTGATTCGGATGATGAAGCAGCATTTGAAGATTGCGTGTATCCTATTACAACGGAGCTAAAGAGTTGGCATGCAAAGGACTTCGTGCCCATCTCCTTCATTGAGGAGTAATCACTTGTTTTTTTGCTTTCCTATTAATTCAAGAACATTTTGTCTGTAATATTTAACAATGACTTTTAAGCCATGTGCCCGGCCCGGGGCACTTTGGTCCATTTGTCAAGGGTCTTATTTATGTTCATGTTATCATATGATCATTCAATACAAACCATTGGACTCTTTTGAATTCAAATATTTGTGTTCATTGTCTTTCTTTTCCTTCAAATACATTTTTCAAAATAGCCATGTATCTTACAGGAACACACACACACACACTCTTGTAGGTCCTCATCCACTCTGGATCTCATTGCCAATGACTCTACTATTGCCGACTATGACTTCGAATATCCAATTAACCAAGCCTAAGACGAAGGCGAGGAAGATTGTGAGATACCGGGAGAACTAGCCAGACTTCTATTACAAGAGGAAAAGGCTATTCAACCGCACGAAGAGTCAGTTAAAGTCATCAATCTGGGTACCGAGACAGACAGGAAAGAAGTCAAGATCGACGCTAGCCTGGAAAGTAGTGTCAAGAGCGGGTTGGTTCAGATGTTGCATGATTATGTGGAAGTGTTTGCTTGGTCGTATGAAGATATGCCAGGGTTGGATACTGATATCGTAGTTCATCATCTGCCGACAAAATAAGATTATCCTCCTGTCAAATAAAAAGTTCGTCGCATGAGGCCTGACATGTCTGAAAAGATAAAAGCTGAAGTGATGAAACAATTTGACGCATGGTTCCTAGCTGTGACATCTTATCCCCAATGCGTTGAAAATGTGGTGCCAGTGCCCAAGAAAGACGGAAAAGTTCGTATGTGCGTAGATTATAGGGATCTGAATAGGGCAAGCCCCAAGGATGACTTCCATCTACCTCATATTGATGTCTTAGTCGATAACAATGCTCAGCATAAAGTCTTCTCTTCCATGGACGATTTCTCTAGCTATAATCAAATTAGGATGGCTCCCTAAGACATGGAGATGACTACTTTCGTTACGCAATAGGGCACCTTTTGCTACAAGGTCATGTCGTTCAGGTTGGAGAATGTAGGGCAACATATCAAAGGGATATGGTAGCTTTGTTTCATGATATGATCCATCATGAAATAGAGGTATATGTGGATGATATGATTTCCAGATCACAAACTAAAGAGGAACATCTCGATCACCTGTACAAGCTATTCGAAAGGTTGAAAAAGTACAAGTTGAGGTTGAACCCTAACAAGTGCACATTTGGAGTACGATCTAGAAAGCTTCTAGGTTTTGTTGTCAGCAATAAGGGCATTGAAGTTGATCCTTCCAAGGTAAAGGCCATCCGAGAAATGTCAGTCCTGTAGCGGTAGAAATGTTCAAGACTAAGCCATTGGGTTGTCTAGACTTTATACAAATCAAAATAAAAATCACCACTGTGCTTTATTGTTTCCAAAGAAATGGGAAAAGAGTGAATAACCCAAAAAGAAGGGGAAAGATTCAAGGTAAGGGGGTTGGTTATGCAAAGGGGAGGTATTAGCACCCTAAACATTTACGATACTCCGCAGGAGTCTCTTTGTAAAAATCTGTATATTTTGGCTATAAAAACTGTTGTATAAAATAAATGGTGGAGGTGAGAAAAGAAATATATTTTTTTATAATTTTTGCACCCGTCGCAGTTGCGAACCTTTAGTGCCTACGTACCACCTTTCATGCAATAGGGGATCAGGGTACACGTAGTTCCTCTTTTAAAAATTTAAAACATAAATGTGTTGGTTAATTTTATAAGATAAAACATCATCGTCATTGTCCGTGTGGAAAACACACCTACTACCCACAATCATGAGAAAGGAGAATTTGCATCATCTCAAAGTGGAGGATATGGCTTGGATTTCAAAATCAACAATGCCTCACTCAACACCCAAGTGGAAAATATCTCTCTTCACTACATACTATAGAAGTATAGTCGTTTGCATCACTACAAGGATTGACAAGAGTTTAATCTTTTAAGAAAAGTTTTAAAAGGTAAAAAGCCAAAGTGGCAAAATGGTTTGAAATGAGATTGATTGACTTTTAGTCTTCTCACAAAAAAAAGATGTCAAGGTATTATTAAATTGGTTGGAGTTTATTTATGAAAATGTTTTGAAAATGCATAGACATAAGTCCAAGTTTATTATGAAAATGGTTCAAGTTTCAAAACAAGAAGAGTTTTAAAAAAGGGGGGAGAATATTTTTGAAATTAAAGAAGATGGGAGGAGAAAAAGAGATTATCCTAAAGCATAAGGTAAAAGCTAGAGATGAGAACCATCTAACCAAAAAAAAGCCAACACTTGACATTATGAGCCAAGATAGAATTCCCATTCCTTGGATTGAAACCAAGAAAGAAAAAATACTAGACCTCTTGAGAGAACCAAACTTCAAGTGTATTAAGTCTTCACAAAAATTGGGCAGAGTAACGGCTGTATACGGGTGAATTCCAGATTACAAACAAAGTATGTAATCACAATAACCTACACACAAAACAAACAAACAACCCAATCTCTTGAGGTAAACCTCAAGAACTCCAGACAAAATAACCAGATAAGGTCACAAAGTCTCCAAGATAGGCCAAGGTTCCTAATCCTAAGTCCAAGAAAAGTCTCATGCTCCATAATGCCAAGGATAGTAGCCAAATAGTACAAGTACCATTAAAGATTTTTTAGGGTTTATGTTGATTATTAGGTATCTTAAGAAAGGAAAAGAAAAGCTCAAGTGAGCAAAGTAAAAATGGCAAGAAAATAAATGCTCAAGTGAGCAAAGATGAAAATGGCATGAAATGTAAATGCTAAAAGTAAATAGTACATAAAGCATAAAAAATAATAAAAGCATAAGGTAAAACAAGTCAATAATTAATGGTTAGCTGGATGACCATCTTGAAACTTGCATTTGGAACTCATTAGAGGATTGGTAGAACCAAAGCCTCCACACAACAAGTTGCATTTTCTTTTTGTCAAGTATATCATCCATTTGGAATTCTCATAAGTACCATTTAATGATCAACGATGTTTAAGTGATCCGCGTTGACCAAAGGTGTTATAGATCCATTAGAGGATTGGTAGAACCAAAGCCTCCACACAATGAATCTCAAGGTTATTGGATCAAAGAGATCAAATTAACATACTTGGGCTTGCAATCATAAGTTTGGTCCACAAATGATCATTTATTCGAATCAGGATAAAATTTAGCGCTATGTTAAGCAATCGTAAGTGGACTTATATAGAAGTCGCACCTATTTTAAGACCGGTCAATAGCAATCTATACACCATTTGTTTTGAGACATGATATAGAGATCATGCTCCAACAACATCTAGTGCAATAAGAAAGGGATGAGATGAAGAGGGATGGGGAAAAATGAATAAACCACTTTTGAATTAAATTTTAATCAAACTATTATTAAAATCATTCCTCCATTTTTGTGGAGTTAAACTCAACACCATGGATCCAATGATGATAATAAAGTTCATGATCCAAAATCTAAACCCAAGATCAGCCAGAAAATAAACACAAAATAATATCAAATTTTAATATACACAAAAGGGTTTAAAAATAATGTTAAAAAAATAGAAAATAAAGAGAAAAATATCAACTATGTTCAAATTAATCAAGAAATAAAAAGTAAGACTGTAGAAAAATCAGAAAAGGGCTCAAATAATTTTACAATTTTTTTGGTAATTTTTTAAAGTCAGAAACTATTTTTAAAATTAAAATAAATGGGTAAAATAAACAAAAAATGATAAAAAGAGTAAAGTCAGAAACAAAAATAAAATAAGGTCACCAATATTTGTCACAATATCATTGGATCATTCCATAATTTTTTCAGAATTTTAAAATGTATAAAAATATTTTTAAACATTTAAAACAAATCAAATAAGTCTAAAATTTATAAAAAATACCAAAACATAAAGTTAAATTTTGAAAAAATAAAAATCAGAAAGAGAATAATCAAAAATATTTTTCATAATTTTTTTCAGATTTTTGGACTAAAAATGAATTTTCTATGATTTTTTTGAAATTTAAAACAATTAAAATATAAAAATCAGAAAAAGAAAATAAAAGTAAAATATGTGGACCATTGGATGAGAGTCAAAACGCGTTATTAATCAAATCTAAGGGATCTGGCGCACTGTGCATATCATGGTTATTAGTGAATAATGTACAAAATCATTAATTAAATCAGATTTGAAAAATACAGATGACGCGCCTTCATTGGTTGGAAGATGACACGTTGGTTATCTTCAACCTCCAGCCATCACGAATTGCAGGTCTCTCAAACTGTAAAATAAGAAGCTCAAACCTATGCCATTCTGTGATACGGTGGGAAGAACTGACTGTTTTTTGGAATGTTGGTTTGCGTTTTGCGTTTGTTTTCGTAAAATGTCGCGGTAAGCAAGAGTCGCCACCGACTTTTATTTTATCCAACAAGGAAAGGAAAAAAGCACAGAAAAATTCCTTTTTTGAGATGTTTCTCGGGTTCGGGGGTAGATTATAGAAAGGGAAGGTGTTAGCACCCTTTCTATCCATGGTTATCCACGAGCTCTTATGTACTTGCTCATATTGTTTTCAAAATTATTTTCTTTGTGCTTGTGGGTTTGAAAAAGTCTTTTATTTGAAACTTCGATTTAACTCTTGCTTCTGTCCTCAAGAGCGTATGAAGTGTTTTTGAAAACTTTGTTCGAAAAGTGTAAGTGTGAAAAGTTTTGTTTTTGAAAGAGCAAGTATCTAAGAACCATCTACCTACTCGAAAAAGGAATCGTTCTATGCAATTTTCCTTTAGACAATGCTATCCCACTATTAGTGAGTAGGTAGCACCGTCGTTGGAGTTCAAGGGTCAATTCAAATAAGGGACTTACGGTCACCAAAGAAATGGTAGGACGCCTTAGCGGTAACCCTAATGTCTTAGATCATTTGTTTTGAGGCAACAATATCCGAGGCAACCGTTTCGAGGCGACTATGATCTTTAGACAAGAGGACGACCTCTAAAGTGACCTATACTTAATGGCCGCGTACGAAGGCAATCAAGTGGGGTGTACCCTAAGAGTGCGCATGTGCGAGTGTGTTATTTTCAGTTATTTTTGTCTTTGTACATGTTAAAGGTGATCTATGTTGATTTTAGGTTAAAACATTCAGTCTTGTCATGCATTTCTATTATCAAACATCTAACAGTTATAATTTGCGGAAAATAAATTGCGGAATTTAAATTACAAGACGTCGGGTATTTACATAGCCAAAGACAAACCCTTTAAAAATAAATAAAGCGGTAAAAAATAAATAAAGGTCCTATTTACTATTACAAACCGGAATCAGATACATAATAGGATAAAAGAAAATAACTCGCGTGCGAGAAATTTAATCGGGCGCAATGTTCTAGGGTTTTGACCCTTTTTTTGTTAAAGAAAAGATTTTTTATTGTTTTTTATTTTAAGAAAGAAATAAATCTAAATTAATTACTAAATTAAATAAATAAATTAATTGATAAAAATAAATATTTTTGGGTTTTTGTTATTTTAAGAAAGAAAAATAAAATAATCAATGTTAGTAAAAACCTAATTAAGTCTAAGTTAATTTTAATTATTTACAAAATTGTGAAACTTATTCTAATTAAAATTCTAAATTAATTTAATTAGTGTTTATTAATAAAAATTAAAATTAAAATTTGATTAAATAAAGAAAATATTTTGTGGTTTTAATTTTAAAGAAAAGAATTTTAATGGGTTAGTATGTGAAAATGAAAATAATAAAACAAAAAATTAAAATAAACAAATAAATAATAGAAAGAGAGAAAGGGTATGGGCCTGAAAAGGGTGTTTGAGGAGCAATCCTGAGGCCCAAACGAGCTGGCCCTTTGCTGACTTTGTGAGATCCAGTGGGTGCACGTTGACTTGGTCTATGGTAGACCATCAGCTTCTGGCCACCAGATTTGGCCTATGGCCATCTGGCCATCAGATGCGTGAGGGTGTATGATGGGCTTCGCGCTTGGATCTGCATACAATCACCTGAAGAAGAAAAATAAATGGAAACTGAGGGGACCTGGGATTCGAACCCAGGTCCTGTAGACTAATGGATATGTATGCTTGCCACTGGGACGCTTTGCTTAATTCGTTAGTAATATACAAAACAATTATAATATACACAAGCAACTTAATATGACAACAAACAAAAAAACGCGCGAATCATTTGAACCGGCCAATCAGAGGAAGACACGATTTCGTCCCTGTTCTCAGGCCTGTAACAAAGTTACCTGCGGATTTGAATCCGCAGCTAAAAGCATAGGCCATTCCTAAAATTCATCTCAGGCTACATAAATTCATTCTAAGGCCATGGTTGCATTCGTCTCCCTCTTCCAGTCATGCCTGTAGCCATTATTAAGGTTGATTTTATCTGAAACAAAAAACCCTAAAACAAGAAGCAAAACCCTAACAATGGTGTTTTGCGCCACAGAACATATAAATGAAATGAAATAATGCAAAAGGCTTGGAAATGATTTAGTGATTACAAATATGTCATTAATTCAGTGTAACAATGCATAATTTTTGAAATACGAAACCATGTACAGAAGGGAATCGCGTGACACTTACAGCGCTTGGTGGTGTGTGAGAACACTTGCTTTGGATTGGTTTCGCTTCAGTGAACATCCAGGAATCAATTGGGATGCTTCTTGGCTTCTGAAAACACCTCTAGGCACGATTTTGATCTCAAGCTTTTTACCACTTTTTTCAAGTTTTGTTCTCTCTATGCTTGCAGCCTCCAACCCTTGTTTTCAGTGTAACAATGGAATACAAATATGTCATTAATTCAGTGTAACAATGCATAATTTTTGAAATACGAAACCATGTACAGAAGGGAATCGCGTGACACTTACAGCGCTTGGTGGTGTGTGAGAACACTTGCTTTGGATTGGTTTCGCTTCAGTGAACGTCCAGGAATCGATTGGGATGCTTCTTGGCTTCTGAAAACACCTCTAGGCACGATTTTGATCTCAAGCTTTTTACCACTTTTTTCAAGTTTTGTTCTCTCTATGCTTGCAGCCTCCAACCCTTGTTTTCGTGTGCCTCTCCTGCTTAAGTATTGTGGAATGTGCTAGGGTAACAAATATGGCTTGAATCTTCCACATCAATGCATTGCATATTTGATTTGATTCACCATTACCAACTTGCTAAATTTGCCAATTTTTCAATCTTTTTGCACATGGTATGGTGAGATTCGAGTTTGATTATGATCATGATGATAATGAAGACCTGAAACAACCAAAAATATCTCAAGTAATCAATATTTTGATTTTATATGATTTAATTTGATTTAAAATGAAATAATTCAATAAAAAATCAAATAAAATAATAAAAATAAGATATGGGCTCATGGTTGAGGCTAGGGCATGTGGACACTGATGCAAGCTCAAATCAAGTGGAAACGAATGGGCCCATTTGACAAAATTTGATGTTTTGGGGATAGTTGACTTTTGGCAATTTTGCAAAAATGTCCAACTTCAACAATGCATAACTTCTTCAATTTTGAACTTTTGGAGGTGTTCTTGGACTTTTTAGAAAGCTTGGGATGTTCTATAACCAACCCTTTTGGTCTAATCGAATTTTGATATTCCATTCTCAAGTTATAAGCTTTGGAAAAAAATGTGTTTTTGTTGACTTTCAAAAATGACCTATAATGTCCAAACTTATAACTTCTTGGGAGTTCATTTTATGATCTTGGGGTATGAATATGGATTTTATGAAATTTCATCCTCTTAAAAATGAGCTTTGGATGGGTCATTTCTCATAAAGTATGAGAAAGTTATGCTTGGTCAAAGTTTAGTTGACTTTTCCTACAAACCCTAATTTAGCAACTTTTGAATCTTGATGAATTTTGAGCAATCCTTGATGAATCATGATCAAACCTTGATAAAATGATGAAATATCCTTAAAAATGAGAATGTTTACAAAAAATCTTGAAGTTTGACTGTTTATAGGTCACAGTTTGACTTTTGCCCTAGCATAGTCGATTTTTGGACCCTTTGAGCAATTGACTGAGCAAACTTCCTCTGCAATGCTTGAAATTTGACATGGATTATCTTGAGAACATATTAGGAAATTGGGGAGCACTTGATGTCATTTGGACTCAAGGATCTTGATGCAATACAAAACCCTAATTTGGGTTGACTGCCTTAGGAGATAGCTTGACTGTCCAACTCTTGAGCAATCTTGAGCCACTTGGATATTTTTCTTGCAATGTTTGGAGAAATATGAGAGGTCAAATTTTGGGGTACAACACATTCGCTTCGTCTCTTCAAGACAAAGACAACCACACCCTCGCGCCAAATTTATATAAATTGTATCTCAAGCAATTTGGAAGGAAAGTTTTGAAAAGGGATTTGAAATTTCATGGTCAAAACGTTTTTCCAGTAAAAGGTAAGTGTTGCGACTAGAACTAAGGCAATGAGAGCAACACAATGATATCAGAGTTTTGAAGAATTGATGAAGGAATCTACCTATTGAAGTTGAGTTGCAGAGCTCTGAAACTAGACTTCTATGGAGCAATATAGGGCACGATTCTTGAATGTAATTATGTGGTTAGCTTCAGGGAAGATCAAGGAAGGTGAATTGATGGAAAAATTGGATTGAAAAAGGCTCGAGAATGGATTTTAAAGTTACAAAAAATTGAGTTATGGAGCAAGTTTGGCAGGGTGATTCTGGCTATCCAAGCTTCAGAAATTGAATGGGATAGTTCATGTATTTATAGTAGAAGTGAATGGGATCAAAAGGAAGGGTGAATGATGCGTTTTGGAGTGCAAACCTGATGCACGAGTGAAGTGTGATCCAAACTTCATTAAAACTCATCCAATTCTTGCGTTTTGATGCGCTAATCCACTTGGGAAAGTTGGCTAATCATGTTTAGACCCAAAATACGTGTTAATTTGAGGTTTAGAGGTTGTAACATGAAATTCAAATCCTGACTTGCAAGGAAACTTCAATTCCAAGTTACCATTTTTGAAACTATGGCATTCTCAGCTCAAGGGGTCTCAAGGCATGATTCTTGATGCTTTGGAAAGATGAGGTTACAAGCTTTGCAATGGAAAAATAATTGAGTTAAATGGATGCTTGAGCTGAAAGTTGCATTGAGTCAAAGTTGAGAAAAAGAGTTGACTTTCCATACTTAGAAATATTTCAAATTTTTCATCAAAAATGACCAATAATGTCTTGCATCCAAACATGGCCTTCCACTTGGAATTTGCTCTTGATAAAAAAATATGGCATGAATTAGATCTCTTAAATGACATTTTGAAATTTGAACTAATCAAAATCTCCAAAAATTGAGCAAGTTATGACTTGTTGAAGTTGGCCAAAAATCATGAAATGACCTATAATCTTTTGCATATTTAAGGCAACTTCCATCCATTTTCCCACTTTGCACATAAAAGAAGGCATAAAGTTCACATCTTCAAGAACATTATGGAAAAATAATGGACTCAAGGTGATGATAAATGGCCAAGTTATGATCAATTGAAGTTACTTATGTAAAATTGTGGATTCATCTAGATGACTTGTAATCTTTCTTCTTCCCCAAGTTTCTTCCACATGAAAACTCTTTGGAATTTTTGAAGTGATTTGTTGATGACCCTTTGAAGAGAAGTATGTCTTTGGAATCACTCAAAAATACCAAAAGGTGAGCAAGATATGTTCCTTTGAAGTTCAAAACCCTAGCCTTTAGATCAAGAGAAAGCCTTGAGGAGCTTTGACAAGTTTGAACAAACTTCTTGTACCAATATTCTTGCTTTGTGAGTAGAAGTTGTTGAGGATGATATTGAATACTCATAGCCACCAAAACCACTTCCATATCTTGAATTTTGAGAGAAATATGCTCTTGTGACCAATAGGAACAAGGCCTTGTCTAAGCATGACAACTTCTCCAATCAAACCCTTGTACTTTTGAGTCAAATCTAATAGCCTTAAAATGTGATGAACCAAAGCAACCTTACCATATCAATTCTCCCAAAACCAATCCAATGGTGAGGTTTGAACTTATCAAGCTATATTGACTAGGGCATGGAAATAAACTCATGAACCCATGGAGTAACTTGTTAAATCTCATTGCCCTTCACCTACATGGATAACAATCAAGACAAAATAACATTGCATTTTATTAGTTAAATGAAGAAATCAAAACAATATTCATGATCATAAAAGGAATATAAGTCAAGATGCTTGGTAATCCCTCAAAAGGGAAAAATCAAATGTAGGGAGGGGAACCAAGAATCCTAGTGTGATCTTGTTGTGAGTGAATCAACATGGTATGATGAAGGGATCTTAGGGGCAAAAGTTGGGGTACAACAATTCCCTAATTCTGAAAAAGAAGTTAGAGGATTCTTGGGTCGTCTCAATTACATCGCCCGCTTCATATCTCACTTGACTGCTACTTGTGAGCCAATCTTCGAACTCTTGAAGAAAGATCACGTAGTCAGATGTAATGATGAGTGCCAAGCCGCCTTTGACAAAATCAAAGAATATCTGCAAGAACCTCCTATTCTCATGCCTCCAGTTGAAGGAAGACCCTTGATCATGTACTTGACAATACTAGAGAACTCTATGGGGTGTGTTTTGGGCCAACATGACGAGTCTGGCTGAAAAGAGCATGCTATTTATTACCTGAGTAAAAAGTTTACCGACTGTGAAACCAGATATTCACTTCTCGAGAAAACTTGTTGTGCTCTGGCATAGGCTGCTCTCCGGCTAAGAAAGTATATGTTGACTCATACCACTTTGTTGATTTCTAAGATGGACCTAATCAAGTACATCTTCGAGAAACCTGCCCTCTCCAGACGGATAGCCAGATGGAAAATTATCCTGACTGAGTACGACGTTCAATACACAACGCAAAAGGCCATCAAAGGAAGCGTACTAGAAGCATTTGGCCCATTAAGTTGTTGATGATTATCAGTCTATGAACTTCGACTTCCCAGATGAGAACATCATGCTAGTGACCGACTGCGCGAAACCTGGACCGTATGACGGACCTGAACAAGGATCCGGATGGACTTTGGTCTTCGATGGGGCTTCCAACGCCTTGGGTAACGGAATTGGTGTTGTGATCATATCCCCTGAAGGTTTCCACACTCCTTTCACTACTATATTATGCTTCGATTGCACGAACAACATGGCCCAGTATGAAGCGGGCATTTTGGGTCTGAAGACTGCCATTGAGTTGAGGATCAAGCATTTGAATGTGTTTGGGGATTCCTCTCTAGTGATTAGCCAAGTAAAAGGAGATTGGGACACTAAACACCCTAATCCCATTCCTTACAAGGAACTTGTGCTATCTCTAATTCCTTACTTCGAAGAGATCACCTTTGAGCACTTCCCTAGGGAAGAAAATCAGTTGGCTGACACCTTGGCAACCATGTCTTCAATGTTCAAGGTCAGATGGGACAACGAAGCCCCTATGATTACAATTGAGAGATTTGAAGAACCTGCACACTGCTGCGAGCTTGACACTGACACAGAAAATCCTTGGTACCATGAGTTGAAGAGATACCTTGAAGCACAAAAGTACACTGAGGGAGCATCCGTCAATGACAGAAAGTTCTTACGAAGATTTTCAACCAAATTCTTCATAAGTAACAGAATCTTGTACAAGCGCAACCATGACTCTACTCTACTCCGATGTGTGGACAATAAAGAGGCAGAGGAAATTATGGAAGACATGCACAATGGTCTCTTTGGAACTCATTCAAGCGAACATACTATGGCGAAGAAGATCTTGAGAGCTGGCTACTATTGGTCAACGATGGAGACTGATTGTCATCAACACTCTAAAACTTGTCACAAATGCCAAATCTATGCTGACAAGGTCCATGTACCTCTTATCCCTCTGAACATCATGACCGCTCCATGGCCATTTGCAATGTAGGGCATGGACATGATTAGAGAGATAAAGCCCACTTCTTCCAATGGACATCACTTCATTCTGGTCGCTATTGATTATTTCACCAAATGGGTCGAAGCCGCCTCATTTGCCTCAGTCACCAAGAATGTGGTAGCAAGATTCATCAAACATAACCTCATATGCCGCTATGGTATCCCCGAAAGGATCATCACTGATAATGGGACCAACCTCAACAATGCTATGATTACCGAACTTTACACTCAGTTCAAAATCAAGCATCACAATTCTTCTCCTTATAGACCTAAAATGAATGGCGCAGTGGAAGCGGCCAACAAAAACATTAAGAAGATTGTGCAGAAGATGGTAGTAACCTACAAGGACTGGCATGAGATGTTACCTTTTACTCTACATGGCTATCGTACTTCAGCTAGGACATTAACTAGGGCAACTCCCTCACTAAGGATTATGAATGAAGCAGGCTTAGGCGAAGATGAGTGGGTTCAGACAAGATTGCATCAGTTGAACTTGATCGACGAAAAATGACTGGCAACTGTTTGTCATGGTCAGATGTACCAAAAATATATGATCAAGGCTTTCAATAAAAAGATCAAGCCTCGAGTATATCAAGCTGGTGACTTGGTGATAAAGCGCATCATTCTGCCACAAGGCGACCCCAGGGGAAAATGGACTCCCACCTACGAAGGGCCATTTGTTGTCAAGAGAGTGTTCTCTGGTGGTGCCATGATGCTGACTACCATGGACGGTGAAGACTTCCCGCATCCTGTGAATGCAGACATAGTTAAAAAATACTACGCATAAAGGACCCGCTAGGTTGACACACCTAAGCAAAATAAGGGCACCTCGGAAAACCAACAGGTTTAGGCAAAAATTAGGGATATATGCAAAAGATTGTACACCCGGCAAGTTGAAAACCCGAAAGGGCAACTTGGGCAAAAATGGGTATCTTGGTGGGCTGAAAACCCAAAAGGGCGGTCCAGGAAAAACTTAAGGATTGAAAGCGTATGACTATGTCCCATGGAATCACCACAGTCAACTTTATCATCAAGGTCCGAGTTGAAACGGTCTGAGATTAATCCAATCAACTTCTGTCAACGGCAAGGGGCATTCAAAGACATTGGGGAAATAGTAGAGTTGGAATGCAATGAGATCATTTCCACATGGCTATTTGTTTTCAATTTTGTTTTCCTTTCGACGATTTCCTCTTACTAGGATCTCCGTCTCTTTGTATAAAAACGCCTATTCATGGGTAAAATATCAATACAAATATACTTTGAAGTGCAAACTTTCTATTTTTGTTTTGAATGCAAAATTGTCCAATGACTAAAATTGAACGAACATATGCATATGAACATGATTAAAAACTATTTGGCACATGTGTCCTGCTAAGCAATAGCAAGCATCTCCTTAATGTATATGGAATATCCCCACAGAGTTATTTCATTAGCATTATCCCCACAAGACCGGCTACTCAATAGAGCTACCCACAAAGTCTCCTCGCATAGGCTAATCTCTAACCAGAGTCTCAATCTCTTGACATTTCTCTCTCCAGCTAATTTGATCTTACAAGAAGAAACCTTGTGAATCTCTTCTTAAAAGAACTCACCTCGTTAGCAGTTCATCAAGTATTCATCAACAAGGTTTATTTCCCCAACATACAAACAATCAACGAACAACAAAATTCACCGGCATAGTCTGTCCTCCCCAGCTGAGCCTGTCTTCCCCAGCTAAGTTTATCCTCTCCAGCTTGAGTTTTCCTTTCAGAATATTGCAAATCATAGGGCCACAACCCCTAATCCCTAGTGAAGTCGTCAACAAAGCTTTCGCTATCTCCAAGAGATATGATGAAGCCTGTACCCGACTAGATGATAGTATAATTCTCAAGTCACTATGAAGCCTGGGTCCGACCTGATAATAGTCAACTTCTCAAGTCACTATAGAGTCTGGACTCGACCAGATAGTAGTGTAACCTTTCAAATACTATGAAACCTGGACCCGACCAGATAATAGTTTGGCTCTTCAAGATATTGAAGAACCTGGACTAAACCAGACCAGGGTTTAACTTCTTTTCCCCAGTAGAGTTTGCCCAACAAATTACTGTAAAGCCTGGATCTGACCAGATATCAGTGTTCAATTTCATCTTTTCAAGTAAGTTATTGTGAAGCCTGGATCCGACCAGATAGCAATTCCCTTCAGAAGTTCTTTGTGAAACCTAGAATTCGACCAGATAACAACTAATTTCCAAGCAAGTCACTGTAAAGCCTGGACCCGACCAGATATCAGTTTTCAACCCTATCTCTTCAAACAAGTTTATTGTGAAGCCTGGACCCGATCAGATAACAATCAACTACATCCACCTCAAAATATGTAAAGCCTGGATCTGACCAGATATCAGTTCAATTTCGTCTATTCAAGCAAGTTATTATGAAGCCTGGAGTCTGACCAGATGACAACTAGCTACAATCCCCAGTAAGACACTGAAACCTAGACCCGACCAGATAATAGTATAAATTTTCAAAAACTATGAAACCAGGACCCGGCCAGATAGTAGTTACCACCTCAAGTTTATTGTGAAGTCTGGATCCGACCAGATAACAGTTCAATTTCATGAAATCTTCTATGAAGCCTGGAATCCGACCAGATAACAGTTAATTCATTCTTCCCCGGTAGGTTATCGTGAAGCCTGGATCCGACTAGATAGTAGTTGACTTCATCATCCTCAACTAGTTGTGAAGCCTGGATCCGACCAGATAACAACTAACATTCAATAGTTAATCCCCGACAGAAGCAATTATGTCAACAAAATTTGAAGATATGTATATTCTGTCCCCAAAAGCAATCTGGGATTCAGAACTCCTCAGCAGCAGTCAAGGATTTATTTTCCCGGACAAATATGCATCCCACATTCATACATCATAGCATATACATACAAAATGCATCTAGCATAATAACACATCTTGTGGACATCATGCATACATCTGCATTTAACTAACCTTTTTCCCCCACAGGTAAAACATCATGTTTTGGTATAAATCGACCAGAGATTTGTGCTGATACTTCTTCTAGTTTTTACCATCATTCCTCTAAATGGCATCTATAATCCCATTCCCAATACATCTTCAAGTGCAAATTTTTGGGCACTCTAGTGTTCAATCATCTTCCACCTTCAAGTCATGAATGACGGATCTGCCAATCTAACTCTTCAGGTCTAAGAAGATTGAACAGAGGCAGCTGTTGTACCCCAAAATTTTCCCTCTCATTTATCAAGTAATCTCTCACAAGATCTCTCTTGATTCAAGATTGCACAAGGCTTGATCAGCTCAAGTCACCTCCTCAAGCACTGATAACTGAAAATTAGGGTTTGAGTTTGCACAAGGACAAATGAATTTTAATGCCCCATATGACTTTTATGGATCATTTTGGACTCTCAAGTTTTCTCATGTCAAGTTTCAAGTCTTAGATCACATTTTTGCTCAATCAATTGATTAGTTGACCTAAAATCAATTATATTGGGGAAAAAGTCAATTGTGGTCAATTTACAGTCAAACTTCATAATTTTTTATCCATATCAACACCATGAACTCATATATGTCATTTGATCAAGTTTGGATCACAATTCTTCAAGAAATTTGATCAGATCATCAAAAGGGCAAAATGGTCAAAATTAGGGTTTTGACTGAGAAGGTGCAATTTTTTATTTTTGACCTAGAAAATGGCTTATTAGTTTGAGACATGATCTCAAGGTTTCAAATACTTAATTTTTGACCTAATGGCATGGCTCAAAACTTCTCTCAAGATCATTTGATTGATAGTTGAATTTCAGTCAACTGATGAAAAGTCAATTGTGCACTAAAAAGTCAAACTTTGACTTTTTGATCAAAATCAATTATCAAATATCAAAATTCATCAAGACATGTCAAAATATGAAACTTGTTCATCAATAAATCAAAAAGTCAAGATTTCATTTTGAAAAGTCAAAATTTCTAAACTTAGAATTTTTTCTAAGTGTTGGAAATTCACATTTTTTCACAACTTTGAGGCAAATTTACACAATGATGCAAGATGATTCAAAGGAAACTTCCAACACGAAAGTTGTAGATCTCAATGATATCTAAAACATTGTATAGCATAATATTTTCTAGAAATTCTTGAATTTTAAGTTACGATTTTGTGAAGACATGTTCATGAAACTTGAAAACTTAGTGAAATTTTGCCCTAGTTTAGGCAGGATTTTGGCCTAACTTCATGGTAATATTTCACATAGTTCCAAGATGAATCTTCAAAAATATCCAACATAGAGGTTGTAGAGGATGTTACAAGCTTTCCAAAATATCCAAGAACTCATTGAGATCATACTTAAGCTAGGAGAATCGAAGGCAAGAAGTTAGGGTTTCAAACTTGAACTATAAGCCATTTCTTGATGAACACATAATCCAATCTCAATGTTAGGATGCATAATCTTGCTTTTCAGGCCTTATAACTTGTGTATCTATCCATCATTAATGGATTACACAAACTTTTGAGCTATAATCCAAGTGGTTTAAGCATTGTCCAATTTAAATTGCCATTTTGAGCTTTATGCACAAAGTCCAAAGACTCCATTGATGCACAAATTCTGACTTTGAACTTGAAACTCACAATTCCCTCGTGCGTTTTCATTCCTAATCAATCACAACGCTACTATACATCAAGCATAGTCCATCCCTAACCCTGTTTCATAACTGTAACTCCATTTCCATCATCCTCCATAACCAAAAACAGAGCACTGCAAGTTGACGTCTCCAAGCTATTCCAGCCATCCATTGCTCAAGTTAATCATTGCATTAGCTTCCTGGGAACTTGAGGAAGCTAACCTGATCATTGCAGCACCTTGAATCAAGTTCATTTGCATTTCACGATTTCCAGTTTTGAGGTATCATTTCTAAACTTATGTCTTCTCATTTAGGCATTGTTAGGCTTGCATTTGTGAAGATAAAATATAGACATCATTACCCTGAAACTATACATATCCATAGATTTCATTTATATTGATTGAGCTTAGAGAATTTTAGGTTTGAATCTCTGAAAAAAGTTAGGTCAGAATTTGGTACTTTTAGAAATTCTCATTCATCTTTGATTTATAGTTTATGATATTTATATGGTTGGATTCGTATGGAAAAATGGAGCAACTTTCATGTTTGCATCTTTCATTTTTGTTGAGAAATGAGCAAGTTACAGGATCCATGGCTGGAGGTTAAAGATAAAGTCATTTTCAAGACTTGACTTGTGTTATGTATTTGTTGTTTTGTTTATGTTACCGGATGTACAGCCACCCCAGTGGCAAAGGTAGCGCGCGTGTATGATGAGGGACATGGGTTCAAGACCCAGCGCTACCTTTTGTTTTGTTTTTCAGCATTTTCTTTCTTTTTTTGCCAAAACCAGCGCCTGGGCCTCCAACAGTGGGCTTTATTTTCACACCCATGGCCCAACTCTTTTTATTATTTTCTTTTTCTTATTTTATTTTATTTCAGTTTTCTTTTATTATTTTTTATTACTATTATTATTATTATTTTTATTAATAAAAAATCCAAAAATATTTTTATTTATTATTTATACATTTATATTTTATTTTCTTTATGAAACAAAAAGACAAAAAAATATTTTCTTAACAAATTTCTTTTTCTTAAATAATTAATAATTAGATTTAGGTTTAATTATTTTTTTCTTTTTTCATTAAAAATTAATTTAGAATTTAGGTTTAGTTATTTTATCTTTTCTTAATTAATTTAGAACTTGAGTTTCTTTTAATTAATTAATTTTCATATTATTATTATTTAACCTAAAACCTTTTCACAAAAAAACCCTAAAAATGCTTTTAACTTAATTTCTTTTCTTAACTAGTTTAGGTCTAATTTTATTTAATTTTAATTAATCTTTTTTCTTAATTAGGTCAAAACTAAACCCCTTAATAAAAATCAAACAAAAATCATTTCTTTTTCCATTTATTTCCTTGCACATTTATTCAATTCTTGTATATTATTCAATATGGTTGTAATAGATAATTAGGTTTAATTTTCTTGCAATCCCCATTTGTAAATTTGTATACCCCCCTAATGATGTAATAGCGTAGTAATTTTACTTTCCGCAATTTATCGCTTTATATAAATGTTAGTAATTAGGGTTTGTATGGAAAGATAAAATCAATAATTAGTAAACCCTAATCCAAGATAAACAAGCATGTAAATCAAACACATTTGCACACTTACACCCTTAGGGTAATTCCACTTTGTTGCCTTACAAAAATGGCCATGTTATGCATGTGGGATGTCTTAGCAAAAACAATCCAAGAATATAAGATCATAGTCCCTCGATGACGCTACAAATGTTGCCTTTCAAAATGATCTTAGTCCCTCAAAGAGAAATGCTAAGATATCTCACAACATTGCTATCATGACTATACGATGACCTACGCCCATCCCTTTACATCCAAAGATAAGGCTTCTTACCAAATCAATGGTAAGATAGCAATATCAAAGGAAAGGAAGAAATGAACAAAGACTTTTGAGTAGGTAGATTGTTCCTAGTTGCTTGCTCACTTTTAAATCAAACATCCTTGCTTATTTTCAAAACAAACACCAACACTTTCAAAACATAAAACATTTTCAAAAGTCTAACGCTTTGTATACATTCTTACGAACGAGAACTATTACAAAGTTTTCCTAAACAAAGGCACCTTTTCAAAGTACTATCAAAAACCACACAAAGCACATTTTGAAACAAAAGCAAGTGACCTAGCAAGCAACTAAGAGCCCATAGATAACTATGGATGAAAAGGGTGCTAATACCTTCCCTTTTCATAATCTACCCCCGGAACTCAAGAAATAATCTCAAAGGTCTTTCCTGTTCTATTCAGCCTTTCCTTTTGGATAAAAGAAAAGTCGATGGCGACTCTTGCTAACCGCAACATTTGCGATCAAACGTAAAACATCCCAAGTCAGTTCTCCCTCCGTATTACAACTACATTTACCGCTTTTTAGAGATCATGTATAGTAGGGGCATTTACCGCTTTCTAGAGATCATGTAAAGTAGGAGTCGCTGTTTAAAGTCTTGTAGTAGGCACCTCTTTATGCATGCTAATTGTGTTTGTTTAAAGTCCTATCTTTGAATAGGCAATTTTTCACGTGTGTTTATTTTCTCTCATGTTTTTTGTGTCGTTCTCGATGATGAGTTTGGTACTTGGTCTTGGATTCATTCTCGACTATGAGTTTGTTCCAAGTGGATTCGATTTACATTACCACTATTTTTGTGTAGTTCTCGGTGATGAGTTCAATACTTGGTCTTGGTTTCATTCTCGATGATGAGTTTGTTCTAAGTGGATTCGGTTTTGGTTCATACTCGGATGGGTGTGCTCCTTTTACATTACTTTTTGTCATTTACAATTATGTCAAAAATATAAAGAAAGGAATAATAATGTTGTGCGCCTGGTTCATACCCGAATGGGATGTTCCCTTTGAGGCTTGGTTTGGATCACTCTCGATGATGAGTTTGCTCTCTCTTTATTTTGCTTGTTGCACAAGCATAAAAAGAAAAGAAATACTTAGATATTATTTGTCGCGGTTCACTCTCGATGATGAGTTTGTTCCCTCCTTTGTGTTAGTTCACTCTCGATGATGAGTTTGTTCCATTTGCTTATTTTTTCCTATGCGCTTATCTCTTTGTACATTTTGTACTTGCTTTCTTCCATTTGCCATGATCCCTTATGACTTGCGGTTTACTCTCGATGATGAGTTTATTCCGAATAGTAACTAGGATGGTTCTTTCTCAGATGAGTTGGTTCCTAGAAAACATTGGTCTGAATCTTAAGGCAATCTCTGTATGATAAGTCTAGGCTTAAAAATAGGTTAGTCCCCCATAGACTCTTCCTTTTTTCCCCACTTTACATGTGCATAAAATACACTCTTTCTTGCCAAATCTTTAAAACGCCTCTAATAAATTCCAAATCCTTTCGTAAAGATAAAAAAACACAAACTGTTGTACCCTAAAATTTTCCATCTTGTTTCTCAAAGGACCATCCTGGACCCTCAGGTTTGCTTCTATCAAGTTTCAAGTCTTGAATTACAATTTTTCAAGAAAATCATTCACAAGGGCAAAATGGTCAAAAGCACACTGAAAAGTCAAACTTTGACTTTTAGATCAAAAATCAAGTTTCAACAATTATATTTCATCAAGACATGAAATTGGTCCATCAAAAATCATAAGTCAGAAATTACTTTGAAAAAATCAAATTTCTAAACATTTAGAAAATTTTCTAAGTGTTAAGAGAATATGATGCTTCAGAACTTCTGGGTCAGCCTTCACGCAAGTGTAATCAGAGTTTGCAAACATGGTTTAGAATATGACTCATCAATCAAAACGTATGGAAACTATGTCCTTCAATCAGAACGTGACTGTTGTACCCCAAAATTTGCCCTCTCATTTCTCAAAGGATCATCCTGGACCCTCAGGTTTGCTCCTATCAAGTTTCAAGTCTTGAATTACAACTTTTCAAGAAAATCATCCACAAGGGCAAAATGGTCAAAAGCACACTGAAAAGTCAAACTTTTACTTTTAGATCAAATCAAGTTTCAACAATTATATTTCATCAAGACATGAAATTGGTTCATCAAAAAATCAGAAGTCAGAAATTACTTTGAAACAAATTTCTAAACATTTAGAAAATTTTCTAAGTGTTAAGAGAATATGATACTTCAGAACTTCTGAGCCAGCCTCCATGCAAGTGCAGTCAGAAGTTGCAAACATGGTTCAGAATATAGTTCTTCAATCAGAAGATGTCTCTTCAGCATATGCTTCGATAAGAGAATCACCCTTCGAGTTTCATTTTGGTCTTCTTCAATCAGAACATCATAAAACCCAAAAACCTTGTTTGAACAGCCTGCTGCACTGCTATAGCACAGTCCTGCAACCAGCTGCCACAACACTCCAAATTGCTGCTGATCTAGTCCACGCCTGCATTTTTCTCAAACCCTATATTTGCACCAAATTAGCATACGAAAACTCTGTTTAAATAGCAATGAAACAGTATACCAAAAATGTTTAAATCCCATTTGTTTTCCCCCCAAAACTACAGCAAACCCATCTATAAATAATTTTCTCCATCACACATTCAAGGGGATGGCTTTTGAGAGATAAAATTGTCAAAAGAGAGAAAAGAAAATTGTGAAACCTTCGTCAAAAATCCACAATTCCCAAACAGAAAACCAAACCTTTATTCTTCCCTTTGAATCAAAGAACTTGGCATTTTCTCTTCCGTTGCTCTTACTGACTCCAGAACATCTGAAGGCAACGGTTCAAGTTCCAAACACACGTTTCATATCCAAGGTAAGTCTTTCTGACTTTGCATCTTTTCATTCAGAACATCATTAATATGTAAATATCACAATTAATGTTGTCCATATCATTGCATATGTAATAAAACTGTGGATCAGAACTTCTTGATTAGGGCTAGACTCAGATTAGGGATTTGAACTTCTATAAATTGTTGTGCTTTTATCTTTTTGATCTGTTGTTTGTTAAATACTGAATAAATTGTTGATGTGCTGATTAATATGAAGAAGGAGTTGAAATGTGGCACAGAACCCCAGTTTTTTCACTCACTATTTTAGCATAGCACATAACTTCTTAGTTCTCCCTATACGTTAAACACACATAACTTCTAGGCTTTCTTACTGTTAAGCACACTGAACTTCTGGTGCTTCCACTCGCTATTTTAACACTCAGAATTTCTGATTTTCACACGCTGATAACACGCTGATAACACACTGAATTTCTGATGTTCACTCACTATTTTAGCACAATACAAAACTTCTGACTTTTGGCTCACTGTCTGAATATCACCCAGAACCTCTGTTTCCTTTCCCTCTAACGTTTCTTGCAGGGCCTTAGAGTGTATCAATCCAGAACTTCTGATTCCACTGACGTTCCTTTCTGAGTCACAACGCGCCTGGCTTCAGAACTTCTGATCCTTGTTGTTTTGCTTGCAGCAGTACGCTGCTTCTATCTTTCATTTATTTTCCTTTTCATCATTTTCAATATTAATACTCTTTTTATCAATATAAAAAAAGATATGAAAATATTTTCTTTTTACTAACTAATTTATTTCCTCTTTTTAAATCCATTAAGACAAAAAAAACCATTTTCTAAACAAAGTCCTTTTTCTTTCTTGCATTGTACATTTCAATATCGTTGTAATAGTTAAATAAGATTTAAATTCTTGCAACCCCCCATTTATGAAATTTGTACCCCTCATCCCTAAAATATTGTAATAGCGTAGGACTTTATATTCCCACAATTTATCACTTTCCAAATATAAATGCTAGTAATTAGGGCGTGTATGGCAAGACATGAAATCAGCAAATAGGTAACCCTAATCAAGACTAAATGCATGCAATCAAACACACTTCACATACATGCACCCTTAGGGTAATCCCACCTTGTTGCCTATCAGAAAAATGGTCATGACCCTCGAACATGGGCGTTTTAGCAAAAGACCCTCGATAAAAGATCGTAGTCCCTCGATGACCCTCTATGTTCCCTTCGATAAACGATCTAGTCCCTAACACGACATTGCTAAAACGTTCCATAGGTTGCCTTCTATGACTATACAAACATCCCACACTCGTCCCTTCACATCCAACGATGGGGCTTCTTACAAAAATCAATGGTAAAATAGCAATATCTAAAGGAGGAAGAAAAGAACACTTAATACCTTTTTGAGTAGGTAGATTCGCTCATAGTTGCTCGCTTGCTCACCACAAAACATTTTTACACCAACACTCTCATTTGATATATTTCTAAAAGACAACACTTTGTACGCGTTCTTATAGAAACGAGAGCCATTAAAAAGAAAACCCTTTTCAAAATCACTTTCAAAAAACATAAACACCTCTTTGAACTATTTTCGAAACAAACACTTTGTACGCGTTCTTATAGTAACAAGAACCATTACAAAGACATTTTCAAAATACTTTCAAAACCCACACCACAAGCACATTCAAACAAAAGCAAGTGATCTAGCAAGTAACTAAGAGCCCATGGAAAACCATGGATGAAAAGGGTGCTAATACCTTCCCTTTTCATAATCTACCCCCCGAACTCAAGAAAACATCTCTAAAGGTATTTCCTGTTGTTTTCAGCCTTTCCTTATTAGATAAAAGAAAAGTCGGTGGCGACTCTTGCTATCCTCACATTTGCAATCTAACGCAAAAACAACAAGTCAGTTCTCCCACCATATCACAGTGACTCTTCAGCATATGGAGGCTATGTTTTATGCTTCGATCAGAGCCTCACCCTTCGAATCTCACTTTGGTTTTCTGCGATTAGAAGATTACCAAATTCTAAAACCTCGTTTGAGCAACCTGCTGCACTGTTGTAGTACAGTCCTGCCACCAGCTGCCACAACACTCCAAGGTTTTGTTGATCTAGTCCACGCTTGCGTTTTTCTCAAACCCCATAATTGCACCAAATTAGCATGCAAAAACTGTGTTTAAAAAGCAAGGGAACAATATGCCAAAAAGGTTAGAAATCCCATTTGTTTTTCCCCCAAAAACCACAGCAAACCCATCTATAAATAAGTTGCTCCATCACATGTTCAAGGGGATGGCTTTTGGAAAGAGAGAATTATCAAAGAGAGAAAAGAAAACAGTAAAACCTTCGTGAACCCTGAATTCCTAAACAAAACCAAAACCTTTATTCTTCCCTTTAAATCAAAGAACTTAGCATTTTCTCTTCTGATGTTCTTGCTGACTCCAGAACATCTAAAGGCACCAGCTCAAGTCCCAAACACACGTTCTAGGTTTAAGGTAAGTCTTTATGACTTTGAATCTTTTCATTCAGAACATCATTAAATATGTAAATATCATAGTATTGATGTTGTCCATATCATTGCATAAGTAGAAAAAACTGTGGATCAGAACTTCTTGAATAAAGCTAGGCTCAAAATTAGGATTAGAACTTCTATGAACTGTTGTGCTTTTATCTTTCTGATTTGTTGTTGTTAAGAACTGGATAAGTGGCTGATGAGCTGATTAATGTAAGGAATGAGGTGAAGTGTATCACATAATTTCTGGGTTTTCTTTCCCACTGTTTTAGCACAGCACAGAACTTCTGAGTTCTCCTCACTTTATAACACACACAGAACTTCTGAGTTCTCCTCACTTTTTAACACGCACAGAACTATGATTTTCACTCACTATTTAACATGCACAGAATTTCTGATTTTCACTCACTGTTTAACACAACACAGAACTTCTGATTTTCACTCACTATTTAGCACAACACAGAACTTCTGACTTTTTGCTTACTGTCTAAACACAATCCAGAACTTCTATTTTTTCCCTCTAACGTTTCTTTCAGGATCCCAATGGCATCAACCTAAAACTTCTGATCACCTCTGACGTTTCATTCTGAACCACAGCGCACTTGGCATCAGAACTTCGGATCCCCTTTGTTTTGCTTTCAGCAACATGCTGATCCTATTTCTCATTATTTTTTTTTCCTTTTTTATTATTTTTATTAATATAAAAGGACATCAAAAATATTTTCTTTTATTAAATAATTATTTTCCTTTTAAGTCATTAAGAAAAAAAAACATTTTCAAAACAAGTCCTTTCCTTTTTTTATTTTTCTTATATTGTATAATTCAATATGGTTGTAATAGATGATTAGAATTTAAATTCTTGCAAATCCCCATTTTTAATTATGTACCCCCATCCCTAAATGATGTAATAGCGTAGGACTTTACATTTCCGTAATTTATCGCTTTCAAATGTAAATGCTAGTAATTAGGGTGTGTATGGCAAGATATGAAATCAACAAGTAGATAACCCTAATCAAGACTAAATGCATGTAAATCAAACACACCATTCACACTTGCACCCTTAGGGTAATCCTATTTTGTTGCCTATCAGAAAATAGTCATGTCCCTCGAACATGGGCATTTTAGCAAAGACCCTCGATAAAAGATTGTAGTCTCTCGATGACCCTCGATGTTTCCTTCGGTAAATGATCTAGTCCCTAAAACAACATTGCTAAAATGTCCCATAGATTTCCTTCTATGATTATACAAACGTCTCATGCCCGTCCCTTCACATCCAACGATGGGGCTTCTTACCAAATCAATGGTAAGATGGCAACATCTAAAGGAGGATGAAAAGAACATCTAAGACCTTTTGAGTAGGTAGAATGCTCCTAGTTTCTCGCTTGCTCACAACAAAAACATCTTATACACCCACACACTCATTTGAAACATTTTCAAAATACAACACTTTGTACGCGTTCTTATAGAAATTAGAGCCATTATAAAGACACCTTTTCAAAATCACTTTCAAAAACACATTCCACAAACACCTTTTTGAACTATTTTCGAAACAACACTTTGTACGCGTTCTTATAGAAACGAGAACCATTACAAAGACATTTTCAAAATACTTTCAAAATCCACACCACAAGCACACTTTCAAACAAAAAACAAGTGATCTAGTAAGAAACTAAGATCCCGTAGATAACTACAGATGAAAAGGGTGCTAATACCTTCCCTTTTCATAATCTACCCCCCGAACTCAGAAATAATCTCGAAAGGTCATTCCTGTTCTTTTCAGCCTTTCCTTTTTGGATATAAGAAAATTCGGTGGCGAATCTTGCTATTCGCAACAATTGCGATCAAACACAAAACACCCAAGTCAGTTCTCCCACCGTGTTACAGAACTGGCGACTCTTCTAGGGAAGGTACCTTAAAAGTAGGGTTACCTTAGGGCTAGATCACATTTACTTGCTTTCTTTGTTTGACTTGCATACTTTACATTACAGTTCCTTGTTTGGGCTTATTTTGATCCTCTACCCGGATCTGGGGCACCTTTTAAGTAAGTAGCAATAGATTGTGGAAACTGTACGGTGTAGACCGATATGGTTGAAACAATGGCTACGTTAGTGTGACGCATTTGTTGGTACCTATATCCCTTGTGTTGAAACGAGGAGAATATGGGGCCGCTGAGCAATGCCATGAAGCACTAACTGTCTTTAGAACCTTAATTGAACAAACTTGGCTGTGATACGGTAGGAGAACTGACTTGAGGTTTTTGTGTTTGATCACAAATGTTGTGGTTAGCAAGATTCGCCACCGACTTTTCTTTTATCCAAAAGGAAAGGTGAAAAATCACAGGAAAGACCTTTGAGATTATTTCTTGAGTTCGGGGGGTAGATTATGAAAAGGGAAGGTATTAGAACCCTTTTCATCCATGGTTTTCCATGGGCTCTTAGTTACTTGCTATATCACTTGCTTTTGTTTAAAATTGTGCTTCGTGTGTTTTTTGAAAGTATTTTGTAAAGAGGCCATTGTTTAGGCAATCTTTGTAATGATTCTCGTTCGTAAGAATGTATACAAAGATGTTGATCTTTTGAAAATGTTTTCAAGTTTGTAAGATGTTTTGAAAGTGTAGGTGTTTGTTTTGAAATAGAAAGGATGTTTTGTTTTGAAAGTGAGCAAGTAATTTAGAGCAATCTACCTACTCAAATGTCTTTCTTGTTCATTTTCTTTTCCTTTGACATTGTTGTCTTACCATTGATTTGGTAAGCAACCCTATCTTTGGATGTAAACGGGACGGGCGTGGGTCATCGTATAACCATGATTAGCAATGTTGCAAGGTATCTTAGCATTCTTTTTTAGCGACTAAGATCATTTGTAAGGCAACTTAGATAGCGTCATCGAGGGACTATGATCTTGTATTTGCTTGTTCTTGCTAAGATACCTCACATGCGTAATATGACCATTTTGTATAAGGCAACCAAGTGGAATAACCCTAGGGGTGCTTGTGTGCAAGTGTATTGTTTTCATGCTTGTTTTTTTTCTTGAATTAGGGTTTTCTAAATATTGGTTTTAGTCTTTCCATACAAACCCTAATTACTAGCATGTTATATAAAAGCGATAAATTGTGAAATTTAAAGTTACTACGCTATCACAACATTTGTGGGGAGGGGGTATACAATTTGTAAATGGGGACTGGAAGAATTTAAACCTAATTAGTCTATTACAACCATATTTAATTGGTATAAATATACAAAGAAATAAATAAATACAAAGTATAAGAATGAACAAATGTACAAGGATGCAAAATGTAGAGAAAATGATTTTTATTTAGTTTTCATGAAAAAAAGATTTTGTCTTGACCTAATTAAATAAAGAAAATAGTTAATTAAGTTTGAATTTATTAAGAAAAGATTTTAAATTAAAATCCTAATTCTATTAGTTAATCAAAAGAAAATAAGTTTAAGAAAAGTATTTTTTGGTATTTTTTATCTTGAAAATATTTATAGCATTATAAAATATTTTTAGTCTTTTTTTTATATTAAAATAATGTATTTTAAATGGTGTGAAAAAAATACATAATAACCTAAATTTATTTATATTTACAAGATAATAAGTAAAAAAAATAAATAAAATATAGTTAATAAAAATATTTTTGTGATAAAAATAAAATAAACTAAGTCAAAATATAAATATATCATTTTTTGTATTTTATGATTTTTTAGTATTTAGAAAATATATTTAAGAAAATAAAAATGAAATAAAAAAATAAAAAAAACTTGGGCCAGGGGTGCCATTAGTCAATAGGGAGGTTAGTAAGCAAAAACAATAATAAGCCAGGCCCAAAGGGCCTAGCGGCTGCCAAAAACTAACAAAAATCAGAAAATGAAAATGTGAAAAATGAAAAGGGTACCACTGGGGCTCGAACCCAGGTCCCATAGGTTACAGGCGCGCGCTTCTACCATTGAGGTGGCTATACATCAGTTAATACAAATGAAACAATAAATATGTAAGGCAAAACGTGTTCGGAAGACTTCATCTTCAACCTCCAACCAGACCAACTATAACTTGCTTATTTCTCATCAAAAATGAAAACTGTAAACATGAAACTTGTAGCAAATTTTCTCACGATTCCAGAAATGTAAAGTATTAAAACTATAGATCAAAGATAAGTAAGAATTTTAATGGCCCTAATCTGAACCCTAAAAATTTCAGAATTTTCAGTTTCAAAATTCTCTAAGCTCAAGCAAAATTAATGGAAACTAAGGACATGGTTAGCTTCAGGGCAATGATATCTACATGTTTTATTCACAAATAAACTATTGATGATGCCTGTATAAAGAGTTCCAAGTTAAGAAAACTTACCTCAAAACTGGAAATCGTGTTTGGAGTTTGAGCTTGTTTCAAGTGATGGTGATGATCAAGTTAGCTTCCTTGAGGTCCTAGGAAGCTAATGCAATGGTTTGCTTGAGTTGAGAGTGGATGAAATAACTTGGAGAAGTCCAACTGTAATGCTTTATTTTTGGCTATGGAATGTGAGGAAGATGATGTTACAATCGTGTAACAGGGACAGGAACAAGTTATATTTGATGTATAAGAGCTTCAGGAATTAAAAGGCCAAAGAGCGCATGAGGGAAATAGAAGATACAAGTTCAAGGTCAGAACCTGCACAAAAATGGAGTTTGTGTGCAATTTCTGGCTAGAGGGAATTTGAGAGAGTTTCAGGCTTTCAAAAATTGTGTCCTAAGTTTCATAATAGTGTCTCAAAGTATAGGAAAAGGTTTTGAGAGCTTGGGTGATCAGAAGTACAAGTTCACATGGTATGGCTTTTTGGCTTGTTTTTGAAGCAAGCTTGACAAGCATTGTTCCAAGGCAAGGTACAAGGATATCTAAAGTGGTTAGGAACTTTAAACATGCTTATCTGATCGTGTATAGAATGCTTGTGCAGAAAGAACAAATGCAAAGCTCAAGAGAAGTTGACTTTGTGATTAAAGCCACTTTACTAGAATGGCAATGTTACTTTGTGCCATTAATGGAAATGCAACTTGGATAAAGCTTGAATCAAGTGGATAATAGCTCAAAAGCAAGTGTAATATTCTGATTATGGAGAGATCTTGAGGTTTAGAGGCCTGCAAAACAAGATTGTGCAGCATAGGTTTGAAATTGAATTCTTGTTCATCACAAAATGCCTTGTAATTCAAGTGACAAATCCCTAACTTCATCTCTTCGATTCTCCCTCCTCAAGAATGATCTCAAGATGTTTCTTGGAAATTTTGGAAAGCTTGCAATATTCTCTACAACCCATATTTGAATTGCTTTTGAATATTCCCCTTGGAACTATATGAAAAAGTGCCATGAAGTTAGGTCAAAATCCTGACCAAATTAGGGCAAAATTTCACTAAGTGTTTAGTTTCATGACCATATGTTCATAAAATTATAACTTGAGATCCAAGCATTTTTGGAAGGATTTGTGTAAATAAAAGTTGTAGATTTCATGGAGATCTACAACTTTCATGTTAGAAGTTTCTCTTGAATCATCTTGCATCATGGTGAAAATTTGGCTCAAAGTTATGAAATAATATGAAATTTCCAACACTTAGAAAAAATTTCTAAGTTTAGAAATTTTGACTTTTCAAAATGAAATCTTGACTTTTTGATTTCTTGATGAATAAGTTTCATATTTTGACATGTTTTGATGAATTGTGATCCTTGGCATTTGAGTTTGACCAAAAAGTCAAAGTTTGACTTTTCAGTATACAGTTGACTTTTGATCAGTTGACTGCAAAATTCATCTGTCAATCCAATGGACTTGTAATGTTTTGAACCATGTCATTAGGTAAAAATTATGAAATTGGGCTCTTGAGACCATGCCTTAAACCAATTGACCATTTGCTAGGTCAAAAATCAAAAATTGCCCTTTCCTAGTGAAAACCCTAATTTTGACCATTTTGCCCTTTTGGGGATTTGATCAAATTTCTTGAAGAATGGTGGTCCAAACTTGATCAAATGATACATATGAGTCTAAAATGTTGATGTGGGTCAAAAATTATGAAGTTTGACTGTAAATTGGCCACAATTGGCTTTTTCCCAATACAACTGATTTTTAGGTCAATTGCTCAATTGATTGAGCAAAAATGTGATTCAAGGCTTGAAACTTGGCATGATTAATCTTGGGGGTCCATGATGATCCATGAAAGTCACATGGGACATTAGAAGTTCAAAAATGCTTGTGCAAACTCAAACCCTAATTTTGGTCATCAGTGTTTGAGGAGGTGTCTTGAGCTGATCAAATCCTAGTGCAGTCTTGAGCCCAAGGAGATCTTATGAGTAAATTATTGATAAGTGAGAGGGAAAATTTTGGGGTACAATAGCTTCCCCTGTTCAATCTTCTTAAGCCTGAAGAGTTAGATTGACATGTTTTTCCATTCGTGACTCGAAGGTGGAAGACGATTGGACACTAGAGTGCCCAGAAATTTGCACTCGGTGATGTGATGGTAGAGGGAATTGGCTTAAAGATGCCATTTGGAGAGGTAATAGAAAGTTGTTGGATATGGGCTTGTAGATGCCATCCAAGAGTGATTGTTGAATTGTAATTTGTAAGCTGAAAGAATGAGCATCAGAATGGCGTCCGTGTTTGGAGCGTATCTGTACTGTATATTGAGAATTACATCCGGATGAATATCAGAATGGCATCCGTTTCTGGAACGTATCTGCATTGTATCTGAAGGAGACTTTGAATAAGTATCAGAATGGCGTCCGAGTCTGGAGCGTATCTGAACTGTAAATGGGTTTCAGGATGGCATATGTGTCCAGAGCGTATATAAACTGTATCTGGAAGCTGATTTTGAATGAGTATTAGAATATAATCCGTGTCTGGAGCGTATTTGTACTGTATCTGGAAGTTTAAAATTGAATGAGTATCAGAATGGCATCCGTATCTGAAGCGTATCTGAACTGTATCTAAGAGTTGAAAACTGAATGAGTATCAGAATGGCATCCGTGTCTGGAGCGTATCTGAACTGTATCTGAGAAGTTGAGATCTGAATGAGTATCAAGATGGCATCCGTGTCTTGGAGCGTATCTGAATTGTATCTGAAAACTTTGAACAATGTCAATGGTAGCTGTTAACCTTATCCTAAAAAGGGTACAATGTTACCAAAAATGCAAAGTCATGTTGTATGAAATGCATGGTATAATATATTTATGTTATCAATGTTTATGATATATGGATGTAATGTATGCGTATGTGAGCTAGTCTACCACACTGTTGTTGGATTGGGGAAAATAAATCCCTGACTGTTGCTAAGGATATGGAGTATAAGTCTTCATGTTATGAAGTCTAAGTGTTGATGAATTTATGCTTGGAGAAATAAAATATGTTGTAAGGGAGATGTCGTGTACTGCTTGTAAGATCCTATTGGGGAATCCTGAGAAATTTGACGACTTCTACTGGGGATTGATAAATGGAAGCTCTGTTCTACTGAGGATTAAACTGCACACTGCGGGGGATTATGGAAATAGAATAGAGAGATTTCCCTACCTCTTAAAGCCATCAGTGATTGTCTTTCTATTTTGTTTATTTATAAACAGTAATTACATTCAAATGCATATGTTCAAAAATAAATCATTGGACGTTTTTGTAAACAAAACAAGAGTAAAGAAAAACAAATAGTTTTGCACTTTCAAAGAGATATCTTTGTATTGACTTTGAGTAAGTATTTTTGTACAATGAGACAAACATTCTAGTAAGAGAATGCCGTCGTAAAAAATGAAAATTTTTATACAAAGAAAATATAGCTATGTGCAATAATCCCACGGGGTTCCCATTCTGCTATAGCCTTCATATCTCTTAGCATCTTGTCTATTTGTTGCCTCGTATGAAGATGATTGAATTTTTCAGAACCTATGAGTTTGTCAGTTGAAGCCAAAGGTTGTTTGTAAGATGATCCAACGGGACATAGTCATACGCTTTAATTACCTAACTTTTTCCTGGACCGCCCTTTCGGGTTTTCAGTCCAACGGGAAACCCTTTTTTGCCCAAGTCGCCCTTTCGGGTTTTCGACTTTCCAGGTGTACATATTTTTTTGTTTTATCCCTAATTTTTTCCCGAACCTTTTGGTTAACTGGGATGCCCTTTTTTTACCTAGGTTTGTCAACCTAGCGGGTCTCTTATGCGTAGTATCTTTTGACTATGTCTGCACTTGCAGGGTGCGGCAGGTCATCACCATCCATGGTGGTCAAGATCATTGCTCCACCAGAGAAAATGTTTTTGATTACAAATGGTCCTTCATATGTAGGAGTCCATTTTCCCCTGGGATCACCTTGGGGCAGTATGATGCGCTTGATCACCAGATCTCCAACTTGATATACTTATCGTTTGACCTTTTTGTTGAAAGCCTTGATCATCCGTTTTTGATACATTTGACCATGACAGACAGCAGTAAGTCTTTTCTCATCAATTAAGTTTAGCTGATCAAGTCGAGTCTGGATCCAATCGTCTTTATTCAAACCTGCATCCTTCATGATTCTTAGAGAGGGAATCTGAACCTCAATAGGCAAGACAACTTCCATGTCATATACTATAGAATAGGGTGTTGCCCCGGTTGATGTGTGAGTTGTAGTACGATACCTGTGGAGAGCGAATGGTAACATCTCATGACAGTATTTGTATGTGACTGTCATTTTCTGTATTATCTTTTTAATGTTCTTATTTGCGGCTTCGACAACACCATTCATCTTCGGCCGGTAAGGGGAAGAATTGTGATGCTGGATCTTGAATTGCTCGCATAAGGCGGTGATCATAGTATTGTTCAGGTTTGTACCATTGTTTGTAATGATCCTCTCCGGGATACCGTAACAATAGATGAGATTCTGCTTGATGAACCGGGTGACAACATTCTTGGACACAGAAGTAAAAGAAGCTTCCTCCACCCACTTGGTGAAATAATCAATGGCCACTAAGATGAATCGGTGTCCATTGCAAGTTGTTGGCTTGATTTCCCCAATCATATCAATTCCCCACATAGAAAAGGGCCAAGGAGGCGTCAAGACATTCAGAGGAACCGGAGGTACGTGCACCTTGTCAGCATAAATCTGACACTTATGGCAGGTTCGAGAGTGTTGATAGCAATCTGCTTCCATGGTAGACCAGTAATAGCCTGCCCGTAGGATTTTCTTTTCCATCGTATGCCCACTGGAATGGGTGCCAAAAGTGCCTTCATGTAACTCATCCATGATCCCTTCAGCTTCAACCTTGTCTACGCACCGAAGTAACACTGAGTCATGGCTGCATTTGTAAAGGATGTCATTACTAAGAAAGAATTTAGCGGAGAATGTCCTTAAGAACTTCTTAACATTGACTCAAGCTCCTTCAGGATATTCTTGAACCTCGAGATATCTCTTGACTTCGTGAAACCAAGGTTGGTCCACTAATTCTTCAGTATTAATCTCGTGACAGTGTGTTGGTTCATGCATTCGTTCAATGGTGATATGGGGAGCCTCGTTATCCCATTTGAGTTTCAACATAGATGACATTGTGGCTAGTGCGTCTGCTAGCTGATTTTCTTCTCGCGGGAATTGTTCGAAGGTAATCTCCTTAAAATGCGGGAGCAATGTCAAAACATGTTCTTTGTAAGGGATAAGGTTAGGGTGTTTTGTGTCCCATTCCCCTTTAATCTAGCTGATAACCAAAGTTGAATCTCTGAATACATTCAACGATTTGATCCCCAAGTCTATGGCAGCTTTGAGACCAAAGATGCACGCTTCGTATTCTGCCATGTTATTTGTACAATTGAAGCAGAGTCTTGCAGTAAATGGAGTATGACACCCTTCAGGAGATATGAGTACTGCACCAATACCATTGTCGAGTGCGTTAGATGCCCCATCAAAAACCAGGATCCATTGGGATCCTTGTTCAGGTCCTTCATATGGCCTGAATTCTTCAGATTTGTTTACCATCATGATGTCTTCATCCAGGAATTCGAACTTCATGAACTGGTAGTCTTCCACAACTTGGTGAGCAACGTGATCAGCTAGTACACTGCCCTTTATAACTTTCTGGGTAGTATAATGTATGTTATATTCTGTTAGGATCATCTTCCATCTCGCTATTCTCCCAGAGAGAGCAGGTTTCTCGAAGATGTATTTTATTGGATCCATTTTAGATATCAACAAGGTAGTATGGGTCAACATATACTGTCTTAGCCGGCGAGCAGCCCATGCCAGAGCACAACAAGTTTTCTCGAGCAGTGAATATCTTATTTCACATTCGGTAAACTTTTTGCTCAGCTAATAAATAGCATGCTCTTTTCGGCCAGACTCGTCATGCTGCCCCAACACACACCCTATTGAATTTTACAAAACATTCAGCTACATGATCAATGGCCTTCCCTTGACTGGTGGCATCAACACAGGAGGCTCTTGCAGGTACTCTTTGATCTTGTCGAAAGCAGTTTGGCATTCATCATTCCATTTGACTACCTGATCTTTCTTCAGTAGTTTGAAGATTGGTTCACAGGTAGCTATCAGGTGAGAAATGAATTTGGCAATGTAGTTCAAGCGTCCCAAGAATCCTATGACTTCCTTCTCAGTACGAGGAGCAGGCATCTCTTGTATAGCTTTCACCTTGGCAGGATCTACTTCAATATCCTTATTGCTGACAACAAAGCCTAAGAGCTTACCAGACCTTACTCCAAACGTGCATTTATTTGGGTTCAACCTCAGCTTGTACTTATTTAGTCTCTCAAACAGTTTCTGTAAATGATCAAGATGCTTTTCTTCTGTTTGAGATCTAGCTACCACGTCGTCCACATAGACCTCTATTTCGTGATGTATCATGTCGTGAAATAGAGCTACCATGGCACGTTAGGTTGCCCCAGCATTCTTCAGTCCGAATGGCATAACCTTGTAGCAGAATGTGCCCCAATGTGTGACAAAGGTTGTCTTCTCCATGTCCTCAGGCGCCATTTTGATTTGGTTGTAACCTGAGAAACCGTCCATGAAGGAAAACACCTTTTGTTGTGCCGTATTGTCCACTAAAACATCAATTTGGGGAAGTGAGAAATCATCCTTAGGGCTCTCCCTATTCAAATCTCTGTAGTCCACGCACATTCGTACCTTGCCGTCCTTTTTGGGCACGGGGACAACATTGGCAACCCATTGCGGATAGGAGGTGACAGCCAAGAATCCAGCGTTGAACTATTTCATGACTTCTGCTTTAATCTTCTCCGACATATCTGGTTGCATACGATGTACTTTTTGTTTTACTGGTGGGAAATCCTCTTTTGTAGGCAGACAACGTACCACAATATCTGCATCAAGTCCTGGCATGTCTTCATACGACCAGGAAAAGACCTCAACATATTCATGTAGCAACTGAATCATACGCTCCTTGACACCGGGTTCCAGATTGGCACCCACCTTAACTTCTCTTTTGTCTTCTTCGGTACCTAGATTGATGGTATCCACGGGTTCCTCGTGGGTATGAATGGTTCTCTCTTCTTGTTGTAGCAATCTGGAAAGTTTCCATGGTACTTCACAATCTTCCTCACCTTCGTCTTCGGCTAGGTAGATTAGATTTTCAGAGTCATAGAAGGCCATAGCATAATTGTTACCCATTGGATCCCGAATGGATGTAGACCTGCATTGTGAGTGTGAGTGTGTGTAATGGTATAGCTATCTTTGAAAAAAATGAAAAATGTAAAAGAGAAAAACAATGAGCACAAAGTTTGTATGCAAAACTTCCATGATTCATTGATGTCATATGGAAATGAGATAATAACCCTTACAAGTGGACCATTGTGCCTCGGGTAAGATACAAGGTTTTAAGAGTTTGAATTGTTTTTAATATTACAGATCCAACAAAATGTAAAGACAAATTACTGTGGGATAAAAGTGATCAGGAAAAAATCTCTAGCCTCCCAATTGTTGAGCCCTCCACTGACAGTTGGGAAGATCCAATCTTCCAGGTTGTAGCCATTTTCATCATCCTCTACCGCGTTGACCTTACGGTTGCTGATCTTCAAGGGTGGTCCTCTAGCATGAGTGCGGCGTACAACCTTCTGAGCACCTAAAGTGAAACCCAGGCCAAACTTGTCAGACTTGTATGGGATATCCGGGAGTTGTCCCCTGTGATACAGTGGCAGAACCGACTGTTTGAAATGCTGGTTTGTGTTTTGTGTTTTTTGTTTGCAAAATGTCGCGGTAAGCAAGAGTCGCCATCGAATTTTATTTCATCCAATCGGAAAGGAAAAAAGTACATAAAAAAAATCCTTTTTTGAGATATTCTGAGTACGGGGGGTAGATTATAGAAAGGGAAGGTGTTAGCACCCTTTCTATCCATGGTTTTCCATGGGCTCTTAGGTACTTGCTCATCTTTTAAAATTGCTTGTGTATGTGCTTTGTTTTGAAAAGTTTTACTTCGTGATAACCCTTGTATCAGTCCTCAAAGGTGTGACAAAGTTGTTTGGAAATTTGTTTTGAAATGTGTAAGTGTGAAAAGTTTGACTTGAGCAAGTACCTATTAGCATCTACCTACTCGAAAAAAGATCGTTTCTATTCTCGTTTCCTTTAGACAGCGCTATCCTACTATTGAGAAATAGGTATCACCGTCGTTGGAGTTGTAAGGGTCAATTCGAAAGGGACGTACGATCACTAAAGTAATGTTAGGACACCTTAGTAATAACCCTAGAGTCTTAAGATCATATTCGAGGCAACATTTCTGAGGCAGCATTTGAACGGGACAATTTGATCTTTTAGACTGGAGGGTAACCACTAAGACACCCTATGCTTAATGATCATTTACCGAAGGCAACCGAAGTGTGAGTATACCCTAAGAGTGATATGTGCGAGTGATTTGTTTTCAGTTATTTGTCTTTGCACATTAGGGTTTTCTAACTGGACTAATTTGTCATGCATTCTTGTCATACAATCCTGATAGCATACATCTAAACAGTCAAATTTTTGTGTGAATTAAAATGCGAGAAAGTAAATCTACGCTATTACAAGGCTTCGGGGAGGGGGATTAATTACATAGCCAAAAACCCGGGAAAAAGTGATAAATAAAAACCCTAGATTAAACTATTACAAACCACGAACAGTTACAATAATATTGGCAAAAATAATAAACGCGCGCGATGAATCGAGTATGAGACAACTAGGGTTTTGACCCTTGACTTAAACCTAATTGCGATTGATTAAAAAAAAATTTTTGTTAGTTTTTAGGAAAATAATGGAATCGTTAAATTAAAGGAAAATCCTAAGTTTAATTAATTTTAAACTAAGAAAAATAAATTAATTCATCTAAAAGCCTATTTTTTGTATTTTTATTTATTTGAGAAAAAGAGAAAAATGAAATTAAATCAAAAGTTTAACCTAATTTCTATTTGATTTTATTGTTCAAAACAAATTACAATTTCCCTAATTTAAACTAAATTAAATTAATTTTGATAAAATAAAAACTAATCCTAATTTTGGTGAATTATTGATTTTGTGGTTTTTGTGAAAAGAATAATTAATTTGTGAATAAAATAAATAAATAAAATTCAAAGAATAAAAAATAAAGAAAAAGAAATAAAATAAAGAAAAGTTAGTAAATGGGCCTGGTGGTGTTGCTGAAAAGGCGGGTTGGAATTGAATTTCCGGGCCCAAATGGCTAAGGCCTGCTTGACTTTGCTCAATCCAGTGTGCACGTTGACTGTGGGCGCATGGTAATCCTCCAAGGGAAAGGCATTGGATCTGGAGCGCTGATGAGTTGGATGGCCAGATCTTGATGGCACATGGTGAACCTCTTGATTTGCAAAGTGCTGGATTTCCTGTTGAAAAATATCATGAATAAAGGTTGGGACCTGGGGATCGAACCCAGATCCTTAGGCATTTTTCCAATGCACGCTTGCCATCTATGCTGCATTTGTTATTTGTACATATAATAAAAACAAATGATAATATATGGAAAACAATCATTAATGAAAAAAAAACGTGCTAAATTCAAATTGCCCAACCAGGGGGTGCCACGCCTCATCTTATTCCTCCCATCCGACGTGTTAGCCCAGGATGTTTTTACCTACGAACATTGCGATGTAGCTACAACCCTGTGTGTTTCAAAAATTGTCCATAGGCAACATAAATGACCATGGCTGGTACCAATCAACTCGTCTTATCCTCACGAGTCTCATGGTACCAGAATCAATGTCCAATTTTACCTATCCTGCAAAGCCCTAAACAAGAACGTAAAAACCTAGCTATGGCAATATCTTGTACATGCGTTAATAATGCAATTAAGTAGTACCAATAGTTTGCAAACTCAATGATGAACACGAATATATAATCAAAACATGCATAGGATGAGTAAATCAACGAAATCGAATTTGAGTTTGGAAGCAAATCGTTATACTTGTAACTTACAATTCCAGGCGTGAAAAGGCTTGCAATTGATTGGGATATGTTCCTGGGATGTCCAGCAATCTGTTGGCAATGTGAGAATGGCACGAATTGGCCTCTAGTATGGAAATTGGATCACCACTTTTCTTGAATTTTATCAGTTTTGTTTGCCTCTTTCATGACTACTCAACCTCTCCTTATGCCTTGGACCTCTTCTGTATATGTAATACAACATGTTAGGTCAACAAAAACATACTCAATCTTGCCCATTATGAAGATTTGATTTGGTCTTTCATGGCATATGATATCTTTCAAATTTTCTCAAATTCAATCTTTTTCCACCCAAATCAGCCTTGCACGAATTGATTCTCAATTGACAGCATATAAGATCTTCCTTCAATGCAAAAATCATCCCTAAAACACAATATATGATTTATTTAGATTTATTTGATTTTATTTGAATTTTAAGTGAATAAAAATCAAAATAAATTGAATAAGTAAATAAATAAATCATGGAGGGTCCCATAGGTTGTGGACTATGTTAGGAATGAGATGCAAGCATAAAAAGTTGGGCCCATTTAGCAAAATATGCAAATTTGAGCACATTTGACTTTTGGCAATTTTGCAAAAAAGGTCAACTTGGCCAATACATAACTCTCTCAATTTTGACCATAGAGAGGTCTTTTTGGACTTTTTAGAAAGCTTAGGATGTCCTCTAAACAACCCTTTTAGTCTCATCTCAATTGATTCTTCCATGTTCATGTATGAAGCTTTGACCCAAAAGGTGTTTTTGTTGACTTTTCAAAATGACCTATAATGTCAAAATTCATATCTTTTTGTGAGTGCATATTTTGAACTTTGGAGCTGAAGATGAATTGTAGGGAATTTCATTCTCTTCAAAATGAGATTTGGATGGGTAATTTCTGATAAAGTATGAGGAAGTTATGCTTGGTCAAAGTTGAGTTGACTTTTCCTACAAAACCCTAATTTAGCAACTTTTGGGTTTTGATGAATTGTGAGCAATACTTGAGGAATCATGATCAACCCTTGATCAAATGATGAATCATACTTCAAAATTAGGATGTTGACCAAAAATCTTGAAGTATGACTGTATGTGGGCCATAGTTGACTTTTGACCTAGTATAGTTGATTTTCAGGCCTTTAAGCAATTGACTGAGCAAACTTCTTCTGCAAGGCATGAAACTTGACATGGATGATCTTGAGAACATATTAGGACAATGGTGAGCATTTGGGATTCTTTGGTCTCAAGCATCTTGATGAAAAATGAAACCCTAATTTGAGGTAGACTGCCTTAGGAGAGAGTTTGTCTGGTCAACTCTTAAACTTCCTTGAGCAATTTGAGGACCTCACTTGACATGTATTGAGAAATATGGGAGGGAAAATTTTGGGGTACAACATCCCCAAATAGTTCACCCACCTTCTTTTATCACTGATTTTGCATCCTTCAAAGATGACATCCTTAGTGGAGGCCTTGTGATCTTGGGAACTTGAACACAACCTTGGTTACTGCCATATCTTGCGGGACTTCTTCAAAGTGCTGGAATGGAGTTTCAATAAATTCAACATCTAATTCTTCATATCTGAAGGAATTTAAATGGATGATCATATACTCCTCTTCTTCGTGAACGGTGATAATCTTCCCTTGAATCGGATACTTTGGCATTTGGTGCAACGTAGAAGTGACAGCGCCAGCATTGTGAATCCACGGTCTGTCTAGAAAGCAGGAATATGAAGGGCGGATATCCATTACATAAAAAGTTGAATCAAATGTTTGGGTTCCAACATTTATGGGGATATCCACTTTCCCATGCACCATTCTTTTTGAACCGTCAAAAGCCCTCACTACTATGTTGCTTGGCTTCAATGTCAATCCATCGCAGTCAAGCCTATCAAGAGCCTTTTTAGGCAATACATTCAGAGATGAGCCAGTGTCCACCAAAACATGAGCCAAGGTTGTTCCCCTACATTCAACTGAGACATGCAATGCCTCATTATGTTTCCTTCCTCTTGGCGTTAAATCAGCATCTGAAAAACCTAGACCATTATCTGCAGTCAAGCTGGCTACGCAGTCTTGGAACTGATCGACAGATGTTTCTTGGGGTACATGAGCAGTTTTCAGGAATTTTACCAAGGCTTTTGCATGCACCTCGGAACATAGTAGTAAAGCCAGCATGGAAATTTTGGATGGAGTTATCCTCAGTTGTTCAACTACATCGTAGTCGCTTCTTTTTATGAACTTTAGAATTTCCTCCATGTCTTTCCGGGAGGTCTCAGGGATAGCCAATGATTGCGCCTTCGTTCGGACAGGCTCAATCAGAATACTTATACCTCGAGTCTCGGTGAACTCGGTAACAGGAATGTCAGTAGGAGTGATAGCATGGATTGTAACAACTTTGTCAGTTGGAGCATTGGTGGAGATGATTGTGGGACTGGGAATAGCCTTCGGAGGAGCAACAACAGCATGAATGATTACGGGTCTAGAAACTGCTTTTGAGGGAGCAGTTTCTAGAGAGAATATCCTTCCGCTTTGGGTAATCTTGCTAGTCCTGGCAATGTTACTGATATTGGAGTCATCCTTCTCAAAACTTGAATCTTCGGCAGCTGGCCAATCTTGCTTGATATAGTGGTAGTAGACGTCCCCTCCATAATTCCATGGTACGGTTTTGTCTGACAAATACGAGACTGGTCTAGGCTTTGTAATTATTAAAGGAGCTACTTTTGGAACTGATGTAATTCTAATGGGTCTTTTGGTGGAGACCCTGGAAGAATTTTCGTAAATGGTCACAATGGAAACATCATTATAAGAAACAGGTGGAACAAAAATCTTTTCGAACAAAATCTCCTTGTTATCTATTATGCACTAAACGCCTGCTTTCAACAAAGGACAATTGGTTGGTGAGGACAAACAGAAATGACAACTTTCATCACAGCCCGGGAAAACACTAGCATTCAATAAGTTCTTTTTGATAGTCAGGAGTGGGTCATAAGTTCATCAATTGAAGTAACAAACATATCTTCCTCAATAGCATGGACATTATGGCCATGTTTGGGCATAGGGGCAGAAATGACATTGGGCTTCTCTGGAGCATCGAATTCAATCTCTCTGGCTTCAAGGAGGTCTTGTACTTTGTTCTTTAAAGCCCGACAGTTGTTAGTGTGATGGTCGGGACTCTCAGAGTGGTATGCACATCGGGCATTAGGATGATAGTGAGAAGAGGTTGTGTTAGGGTTCTTTGGAGCTTCTTTTAAAGTCACTAGGTTGGATCTTAATAGATGTGGTAATACTTGAGATAGGGTCATGTTAATTCTGGTGAATTGTCTGACTGGTCTTTCCATTTTTGGTCGGTTGTTTCTTTGCTGATCAGGCGCAGGCTTAGGAATCATAACATCCCCCACCATTGGACGGCGTTCGGCCCTATCTTGATTTCTCTAAGGATAAACAGCAACCACTTCTTTCTTTCTGATAAATGGCCTCCTTACAGCAGCAGAGGATGCATCTTTTTGAATCTTTCCACTTTTTATCTCGGCTTCTACCCTTTCTCCGGTCAATATTAGTTCAGTAAAACATGCCGATAAACTCCCAATTAGGTGATTGAAGAAGGGACCAGACAAGGTGCCCAAAAACATGTCTACTAATTCTCTTTTAGATAAAGGAGGTTGAACTCTTTCGGCCAAATCTCTCCATTTTTACGCATAGTCCTTGAAGCCTTCATTTGAAACCATGGCAATACTCTGGAGTTGATTACGGGTAGGCGCAAGATCAGCATTGTATTGGTATTGTTTGTAAAAGGCTGCAGCAAGATCTTCCCAGTTATAAACATTGGCTCTTTCTAACTAATAAAACCAATCAAGTTGAGTTCCAGACAGACTGTCTTGGAAGAAGTGTACCCATAAATCTTTGTCAGCGGTATGGGGCTGGATTTTCCTCACATAAGACCGAAGATGCATTTTGGGGAATGAGACTCCGTCGTATTTGGCGAACACAGGTGCTTTGAATTTTGGAGGAATGACAATTCCCGATACCAGTCCCAACTCCTCAAAGTCCAATCCATGCACTTTTTGGATTTCCATTGCACTCAACCGTTCTTCTAAATGCTTATACTTGTCGTCGATCGGAGGGTATTGTTCTTCAGAATAGTCTTCTTCTTCCTCTTCTGAATCAGATTGAACAACGATTTCTTTGTTTTTCCCATCTTAGTTGTCTTTCTCACTGGACGTTGTTGCAAAGTCTAGGGTCCTTCTTGTCTGGCCTTGGAATCTTCTTCCCATGTTCAGAATTCCGGTTATCTTCTTCGTCTTCTTTTTCTTTTCCTCAACCAACAAGGTCTTCAGCTCTTCTTGTCCTTTGGCCAGAGTTAAGAACAATTGTTGAAACTGTGTATTCTGAGCTTGGAGGTCCTTCACTATTTGCTCGAGATCCATCTTACTAAAATAAACAGTAGAGAGATGAGGAGACTTGTTGCAAGAAACCTGTTTATGTTATGATGAATGATAAATGTGTATGCAATGATTTCAAGGATTTTAAAATTCAAATTTGTTTTAGACAAAAAGGAAACACACATTATATTAATAAATTAGAGCTTTGAGTACATAAATGCCTTCTTGGGAAAAACAAATACAAGAAACTCTAAGATAGAAAGGTAGTACGCATCCTCTTTGGTGCAATGTAGGCATTCAGAGTCTGCTCCTCATGAAGTAGCCTAGTGAGTTCCAAAACCTTCTTCTCGCTTGCGTAGAATTGGGCTTCGAAAGTATCTCGCTCCCCCTTGAGTTGTATCCAATCTCTTTGTAGGTCTTCAAGAGAGGTGGGCATGTCAGGATGTAGGATAGTGTATGGAACATCTCCTTCCATGACAGGCTCAATAATTACCGAGAGAATGGAAGGATAAGGCATCATCAGACTTTGAGCACGAGTTCGTACCCATTTGAGGTAAGGCGCAAGAGGGATGGAATTATTGTGCCCCAAAGTCTTGCTATCTACCTTGTTTAACACCCTCCAAGCTCGGATAAATCTCTGGCGAAGACCTTAATCGTCGTTGTCGTAGTCAAATACCAAACCTTGAATCAACATCTCGTGCGGGCCATCTCTTCGGGCATAACCAAACTGTCTTAAGGCTAAGCAGGGGTTGTAGGTGATACCTCCCCTAATGCCAAGTAAAGGGACATTAGGGAATTTTCCACAACCGTCGACAATAGTAACATTCTCTATGGATCGGTAGCACCAATGAATGTCTGAATGTTTGAGTGTCATCAACCTTTGTGACCACCTTGAACCTTGCTCGTTCTTTAATACAGATTGGGGAAGATGCAAAATAAAACATCTTGCCAAGAGAGGAGTGCAACACATAAGGACACCTCTTTTACTCATTTTGCATGTGTGAAAAGAGTGTAGGATATCCCCTAGCAATGTAGGCACCGGGTTGCGGGATATGAAGATTTTGACAGTTTTCACATCTATGAGTTGGTCAGGATTTGGAAACAAAACCAACCCGTAGATGAGGAGAGCCACAATTTCCTCAAAGGCTTGCAGATCCAAGGAGTTCCAGCAGTTCTGGGCTTTCTCGAACAAGAACTTTGCTAGGAAACCTTTGACACCACTCCTTGTTTCCCAATGAGTTGTGACATCAGATGGGTGCAAGTGTAGAGCTTGAGCAATCTCTTCTGGCTTTGGGTCTCTTTCCGTACCGTTGAAAGGTAGTTGATTGAGAATGGGAATTCTCAAGAGTCGGGAGAATTCTTCCAAAGTAGGCACAAGCTGATAGTCGGGAATGTGAAGCAACGGTGTAAAGGATCAAAGAACTGAAAGAGCACCTTCATCATGTCCTCATCTGTGTTAAAGGTGACCAAGTTGAGTAGGCAACCATGTCTCTCGGTGAATGGAGAGTTTTCAGGAATCCTTGAGGCTAGCTCCTTAAGTTGTGGAGGGATCCTTACAAGATTGACTTGAATAGTTTTCCTGCGAAGATAATCCATATCCTACAAAACAAGAACAAAGATGAATCCAAAAATCCTTGAAATGGTTAGTGAATGTGTATGATGTTATGATGTTCATGATTTTATGTACAAGTATGTATATACAAACAAAGAAAATAAGTCCTTAAGTTTAGGCTTGCATGGAGTCTTATAGGTAAGTATCCTCTTGAAGTTTAGTTGGCTCAAACATGTCCTAGTAATAGTAATTGGGTTCTAAGGAGCTCAATATCACTGGTTTGTTTCCTTGGTCATTGTTTCAGCACAAGCCTCTTTAATGGCGACCGAAATATCCCAAGAAACCAAGCCTCAATGAGTGTAGTATCGAGTATCTACCAACTTCGGACTGCACCAAAGTCGGTCATCTCACTACATCCTAAGGAACAAGTTGGTCAAGTAAAGGTTCTAGAAGTTCATTAGTGCTTTCTAACATCACTCAGCATCCTCGTATTCTCTTTTATTAACTCAAAGGCTACCGGTACCCACAAATATGTCTCACTAACATAGCTATTGCTTAGACCATGTCGGTATACCCCGCACAGTTTCCACAACGTATTGCTACTTACCTATAATGTATCCCAAATCCGGGTAGAGGATTTAAACCCAAACAAAGAACCATAATGTAAAGCATACAAGTCAGACAATGAAAGCAAATAAATGTGATCTAGCACTAAGGTAACCCCACTTTTAGAATTATCCCCAGCAGAGTCGCCAGTTCTGTGATACGGTGGGAGAACTAACTTGAGGCTTTTGCGTTTGATCGCATATGTTGTGGTTAGCAAGAGTCGCCACCGACTTTTCTTTTATCCAAAAGTAAAGGTGAAAAAGCACAGGAAAGACCTTTGAGATTATTTCTTGAGTTCGAGGGGTAGATTATGAAAAGGGAAGGTATTAGCACCCTTTTCATCCATGGTTTTACATGGGCTCTTAGTTACTTGCTAGATCACTTGCTTTTTGTTTGAAATTTATGCTTGGTGTGGTTTTTGAAAGTATTTTGTAAAGAGGCCATTGTTTAGGAAATCTTTGTAATGATTCTCGTTCCTAAGAATGTATACAAAGATGTTGATATTTTGGAAATGTTTTCAAGTTTGTAAGATGTTTTAAAAGTGTAGGTGTTTGTTTTGAAAATAGAAAGGATGTTTTGTTTTGAAAGTGAAGAAGTAATTTAGAGCAATCTACCTACTCAAATGTCTTTCTTTTTCATTTTCTTTTCCTTTGACATTGTTGTCTTACCATTGATTTGGTAAGCAACCCTATCTTTGGATGTAAACGGGACGGGCGTGGGTCATCGTATAACCATGATTAGCAATGTTGCAATGTATCTTAGCATTCTTTTTTAGGGACTAAGATCATTTGTAAGGCAACTTAGATAGCGTCATCGAGGGACTATGATCTTGTATTTTGTTGTTTTTGCTAAGATACCTCACATGCGTAATATGGCCATTTTGTATAAGGCAACCAAGAGGAGTAACCCTAGGGGTGCTTGTGTGCAAGTGTATTGTTTTCATGCTTGTTTTCGTCTTGAATTAGGGTTTTCTAAATATTGGTTTTAGTCTTTCCATACAAACCCTAATTACTAGCATGTTATATAAAAGCGATAAATTGCGAAATTTAAAGTTACTACGCTATTACAACATTTGTGGGGAGGGGTGTATACAATTTGTAAATGGGGATTGCGAGAATTTAAACCTAATTAGTCTATTACAACCATATTGAATTGGTATAAATATACAAGGAAATAAATAAATACAAAGTATAAGAATGAACAAATGTACAAGGATGCAAAATGTAGAGAAAATGAATTTTATTTAGTTTTCATGAAAAAAAAGATTTTGTCTTGACCTAATTAGATCAAGAAAATAGTTAATTAAGTTTGAATTTATTAAGAAAAGATTTTAAATGAAAACCCTAATTCTATTAGTTAATCAAAAGAAAATAAGTTTAAGAAAAGTATTTTTTGGTATTTTTTATCTTGAAAATATTTATAGCATTATAAAATATTTTTATTCTTTTTTTTATATTAAAATAATGTATTTTAAATGGTGTGAAAAAATACATAATAACCTAACTTTATTTATATTTATAAGATAATAAGTAAAATAAATAAATAAAGTATAGTTAGTAAAAATATTGTTGTGAGAAAAATAAAATAAACTAAGTCAAAATGTAAATATATCATTTTTTGTATTTTTTGATTTTTTTAGTATTTAGAAAATATATTTAAGAAAATAAAAATGAAATAAAAAAAAAACAAACTTGGGCCAGAGGTGCCATTAGTCAATAGGGAGGTTAGTAAGCAAAAACAATAACAAGCCAGGCCCAAAGGGCCCAGCGCCTGCCAAAAATAACAAAAATCAGAAAATGTAAATGTGAAAAATGAAAAGGGTACCACTCAGGCTCGAACCCAGGTCCCATAGGTTACAGGCGTGCGCTTCTACCACTGGGGTGGCTATACATTCGTTAATACAAATGAAACAATAAATATGTAAGGCAAAACATGTTCTAAAGACTTCATCTTCAATCTCCAGCCAGACCAACTGTAACTTGCTTATTCCTCATCAAAAATGAAAACTGTAAACAGCAAACTTGTAGCAAATTTTCTCACGATTCCAGAAATGTAAAGTATTAACACTATTGATCAAAGATAAGCAAGAATTTTAATGTCCCTATGTTGTACCACAAAATTTTCCCTCTCATTTTATCAAGATTTCCCCTCACAAGACTCTTTGGACTCAAGACCAAATTAGGGTTTTGCTCTGCTCAAGACATCTCATTGCACTGATGACTTAAATTAGGGTTTGAGTTTGCACAGGGATTTTTGGACTTTCAATGCTCAAAGTGACTTTCATACTTCATTTTGGACTTATAAGATTGCCTCTACCAAGTTTCAAGCCTTGAATCAAATTTTTGCCCAGTCAATTGGACAATTGACCTAGAAATCAGATGTATTGGGGAAAAGGTCAACTATGGCCAATTTACAGTCAAACCTCATAATTTTTTATCCACATCAACATTATAGACTCATATGAACCATTTGATCAAGTTTGGACCACAACTCCTCAAGAAATTTGATCAGATCATCAAAAGGGAAAAATGGTCATTTTTAGGGTTTAGACTGAGAAAGGGAAATTTCTGATTTTTAACCTAGCCAATGGCAAATTGGGTTCAAGCATGGATTCAAGGACTCAATCGCATCATCTTGACCTAATCACAAGGTTCAAAAGATCTCAAATGCATTGGATTGACATATGAATTTTTCAGTCAACTGATCAAAATTTGACTGTACACTGATGTTGCACCCCAAATTTTGCCCTCCTAATTTCTTCTATCTGGCTTAGACTCTTGCATTCATATTCCATTAGGTCATTAACATACATTTGAATTCAATAAAGCACTTGAGGATCGAAGTTCAGTGGTTGCGCGATACTAGGGCTTCGCAGCAGTCAAAGTGTTCGTATCTAATAAAGTCTGATTCTTCTGATTATCCTTCAAGCAGTGAAATGTGGAATTAGGTTTTCAACCTATGCTCATTAAGGGTCTCGCCCTCTTCAAGATTAATGGGTCATTACTCGTTCAGATACATTTGAGACAAGAATCAAAGCATTTTTCCACCAAGTTTGTGCTTGTTAACATTTCATCAGCCGAGGTTCATTAGGTTTTCTGAGTCATGACCATCTTGGTCATATTTCTTTCTGTATCCCCCATGTTCATTTCCAAGTTGTTCTACAAATTCATTTAAGAGCTACTAAATCAGGCATTTATTATCTTTTTGTGCTCAATGTCATCCTTCAATTAGGGTTTATTTCCCTATGCGTGGGTTCGTCGGATGAATTTTGGCAGGGCTAATAGTCAAAGGATCTTTACCAATGACTAGTTAGGGATTTTGTTCGATCTTTCTCTGTAAATCCAAAGGGGGAACTTATTACTTAAGTCACAAGCTATGCAATCAGAAACTTCATACAGAGGGCAAATGTGGATGTACTGGTGCCCATTTTACTGTTTGATCTTTGTTTATCATTGATTCAAATAAGTTCTTTCCTTTAGCTAGTAGATTGAGGAATGGTTTTGAGAATAAAATTGTGGAACAAGATAGTGGTAGTAATGCTAAGCAAGCTTCAATTAAATTCCAAACTGTTAGTGATATTCAAACCCCTCAGAATTCTAAAATAGCTCATGCTTTTGGTGAAGAATCGCCTCATTCACAATTTGTGGATAATAGTAAACAGACAAGTTTTATGTCTTTTCAAAGTCCTTTAGTTAGTAGATTACATAATGTTTTTGAGAATAAGACAATACAGCCAGATAGTGGTTCTGGTGGTGGGATTGCTAAGCCAGTTCCAATTAAATCTATCAAATTACACCAGAAGGCAATCACAATCACATGGCAAAAAGTGTCACGTCCCCTTTTGCAGTCTTCTATACGAACGGAGTTTTCAAACAAGCTTCGCTATGGAGGTAATGGGAATAACTTAATCATGAAATTTGATGAAGCTGAGAAGAAAAAATAAAGGAAACTCATGAAATTGATAGAGGAGTCTGGCTCTGCTGCATCTGTGTTATCTTTTGAGAATATGAAGAACCAAACTATTCCTAAACACCTTGTTGTTGGTACTATGATTAGGTTCGAACAATTCAAGAAATGGAATGTCGTTGCTAAGATTCTTGTATGGCTTAGAGCACAAAACTGGTGGGATTTTAGTAAGATGGTTTTCATCTTGATTATTATAACTTATGGAAAGCTTGGAGACTTCAATGGTGCTTAGAGGGTGTTGGGCTTGATGAATAAGAATGGTTATGCACCAAATGTAGTGTCTCAAACTGCACTTATGGAAGCATATGGAAAAGGAGACTAGGATTAAACTTAACTGTTTCTCCCTTCAAAAAGCCTCGCATTTTCAATATCTCTGCTTCTGGTGACCAAGATGTTCAATTTATTCCTAATAACCTGTCTCAATTATCATCTGATGCTTCTGGATGCAAGAGAAAGGTTTCTACCCGATATCCATTTCAGTATCCAAGGATGCACATCAAGGAGTTTTTGCAGTTCCTCCTCTGTAGAGAAAAGTACATTTTCCCAACCTAGTCAAACAGGTGACGTCGGGTAATGCAGGAATATACATACTCATCGATGGGTCTGATGATGATGTTATGGGAGCAGAAGCTTTCGTCCATCTATTGGCACGGCAGGGAGCTTCCCTTCGTACTTCAAAAGAATGGGTCTTGAATCATTACAAATGGATTGTTTGGAAACTGGCATGCTATGAGAGATTCTATCCATCTAGGTGTGCTGGCAAATTTCTGACTGTATCAAATGTGCTTGAGGATACTGCCGATTACTACAGAGGTAAGGCTATAATTTTGAGATTACATGCTAAAGGCTGAGGATTGTTTGAGGCGAGAGAAAGAGATAGTGTCTCATTATTTGCATGCTAGCACTGAGCAGAAACTGGTAGAGAAAGTGCAACATGAATTGCTGGTAAACCGTGCTAATCAATTACTCGAGAAGGAGCATTCGGGCTGCCGTGCCTTACTTAGAGATGATAAGGTGGATGATATCTCTAGGATGTATAGACTTTACCATAAAATACCTAAAGGACTGGATCCTGTTGCCAATGTATTCAAGCAGCATATTACGGATGAGGGTACAGCTCTGGTTCAACTGGCTGAAGAAAGTTCTTGCAATAAAAAAAAACTACAAGCGGTTCTGGCGTTCAGGATCAAGTCCTTGTCAGAAAATTCATAGAGCTCCATGACAAGTATATGGCATACGTTAATAATTGCTTTATGAATCACGCACTGTTCCACAAGGAATTGAAGGAAGCATTTGAGGTATTCTGCAATAAAACTATTGCCGGTAGTTCCAGTGCAGAGCTATTATCTTCATTCTGTGATAATATCCTTAAAAAGGTGGAAGTGAGAAGCTGAATGATGAAGCCGTTAAAGAAACATTCGAGAAGGTAGCAAGTTTCTTGCATATATCAGTGACAAGGATCTCTTTGCAAAATTTTACAGGAAGAAGCTTGCCCGAAGATTACTGTTCGACAGAAGTGCCAATGATGACCATGATAAGTGTATTTTGACTAAGTTAAAGCAGCAATGTGGTGGCCAGTTCACATCAAAGATGGAGGGAAGGGTGGCAGACTTGAAATTGGCTAGGGACCATCAGATGAAATTTCAGGAATACCTTAGTGAGAATTCTCATATAAATCCTGGACTTGACTTGACCATTACGGTTCTTGCCACGGGATTTTGGCCGAGTTGTAAGTCTTTTGATCTCAACCTCCTTTCAGAGATAGTGGAGTGTGTGGAAGTTTTCAAGGGGCTTTTATGAGACAAGGACAAAACAAAGAAAACTTTCATGGATTTACTCACTGGGGACTTGCAACATCATTGGTAGGTTTGAACCAAAAAAAACCATTGAGTTAATTGTCTCAACCTATCAGGCTGCTGCCCTGCTATTATTCAACACTGTGGATAAGTTGAGTTACTCAGATATTATGACTCAGCTGAATTTGACTCACGATGACCTAGTTAGATCGCTTCATTCTCTGGCAGGTGCAAAATATAAGATATTTTCTTAAGGAGCCTAACAATATCCCCAAATGACAGCTTTATGTTCAATTCCAAATTTACTGATAAAAAGAGAAGGATTACAAAAACTGCATATAGTTATTTCTTTGAAGCTTTTGAGTCTTTCAATGCTCTTGAAGATCCCAAAGCTGTCTTTAGCCTAAAATACATGTTGCTGTGTAAGATCGTGGTTAGTCAAGCTGATGATGTTGCTGGAATCATATCTTCTAAAGCCAGCCTGCAGTATGTTGAACCTGACTTGGATGCAATGAAAGCTGTTGCAGATGCTCATTCCAAAAGATCCCTGAAATTATTTGAAACTGCTTTACGAGACTTCAAGGCGCAGTTGGAAGAAGATCCAATTGTTCATAGGCACTTGTCATCGTTATATGACACCCTTTTGGAGCAGAATCTCTGCAGGTTGATTGAACCATTTTCAAGGGTTGAGATTGCACATATTGCTGAACTTATTGAGCTTCCCATTAATCACGTGGAGCGGAAGATGTCTCAGATGATTTTGGACAAGAAATTCGCCGGTACATTGGATCAGGGTGTTGGATGTCTTGTTATCATTTGATTACCCGTCCACAGATGCATATGGTACCGAGTTGTTTCTGAGAGGGAAGAGCATGGAACGCCTTGCCACAGGTGGTTACGAAAACAAGTCATTTAGATTAACGGCCACCCCCCAATCGTTGAAGATGTCACGGGAACTGTTCATGCCCAAGGTTCGGGTACACTTGGGAGTGTCGTAATAATTAATGATGACGATGACGACGATACTCCACCTGCTCCGACTCATACTTTGCCTGACAGTAGTATAATCCCTAATGCTCCCAACTTTGATAACTCACCATATGGTGGCAATGACATAGAAGAAGCAATGATTCGTGCAGCCATTGAGGCATCCAAACGGAAGGCTGAGGAAAATTACAGCAATCACGAACTTGGCAGACAAGTTAACTTAAGTGAATCTGGGCCTAACCCAAGGCAAACATTTGTGGAAGATCCTAAGCTTGCCCATTCAGTTTCGTTGTCCCTGGAGACAGTAGAACAAGAAAAAGCACGGCGCGTACAAGAAGGTGATATTGGAGCACATTCAGCAGGACCATCTAAGGCACCAGCGGTTGAATTAGGGGAAGTATATTCGAATGGGAGATTGCAAGCAGGAAGCTTATCCTATAAAGAGGAAGATAAATACATATGTGGATTATGTGCAGAAATTTGGTTTGTTTCATCTCATACCTAAGTTGGCAAGACTACACCCGGATACTCGGAAGCAGAGAGAACTTGTGGAGTCTTACAATGCTGATTTGCAAAGAAACGCTTGTCAAGAAAGTGACAGGGTTTATACAAACGCTAGCAATCAACACAAGACTAAGCTTGGCAGAAAAAACTGAAACTTCAAAACGGCAATTTATCTAATCAGAATAAAGAGGCGGTACAAGTTGAACTAACTGACAGATGGTATCCTAATATGCCATTTTTGGATGTTCCTTTGTCAAAGCAGCTGGCTACTGGAAGAATTGTTTGTAGGACAGAAGCTTAAAGAATGGGAAACATAAGATTAATTGACAGCTCATCAATTTCCTCCTAACAATTTTATAACTCTCTAACTACCTCCAAATAGAATTCCCAACTAGCATAACCACCTTGTAACAAACTCTCAATCTCACCCTTCAATCTCTAACAAACTCTACCCAAATCAATGGTTCGGATCGATTCACACATAACCATTTCCATCTCCCTCAACTACCTATATAATCCAAACTTCCTCCAAGTTTCAAAGGATGAAGTCACTCTCTCTCTTTTCCAGTTTCAAAACTTCATCATTGTATCAGCTTCAAAACAACTTCTTCCATCTCCATCATTCACTCTCAATTTTTCTGAACTCTCATAATCTTTAATTTCCCCTCTCTAAACTCCGTCTTCACCTCCACTCTCCATTTTTCGACCTTCAGTTAGTTCTCAAAGCTTCACTTCTCTCTGATTCATCATACAAAGTTCATTTTTCTCAACTTGCGATAATCTTCATAATTGTCATCATTTCCGCTCTTCTCCTATCGCCAATGCACGCAACTCCCAGACCAAAGAAAAAGTGAAGACAGTGATGAGAGAATCAAGACGAAGCAGACAAGATCAAAAAGGACAATAATTGTATTACTTCATCTCTGGATTTCTGAAGCGCTACCAACGTGTATTCAATAGGTAACCCTCAATCTTCTTCTGTTTATGATTTTTTTTGCTTGGTCTGTACCATAACTGCGAAGGGTAAAACGCGGCGAACGATAAATCCACCATGTAATCTTGATCGGAAGAAATGTAGAGCTTAAGTTTCGTTGTTAGATTCGGAATAGAGGAAGAGAAATTGACGAAAGCAAGCAAAGGAGTCGAATTCAGAGGGAGACGTTAGGTGGTGTTAACAAGAAAGTTGAATCGGAACAGGGGAGAAGGGATGGAGTCATGGCGGCATCGCCATTGTTGTTGTCGACATGTAGAAGAAAGGCTTTCTGCATAAAGGAGCTGGAGGGGGTCGTTTACAGTAAACGCTGTCGTTTTGGAATTCTTTTTTTTTCTTTTTCTCCTTTTATTATTATTCATTTATTTAATTGTTATTTCAAATGGTTAAAAAAAAAAGAGGAGAACTTATTATATTCTTTTTATTATTTTGCTTTTTTGGAATTAATTCATGATTATTCGGTTACTCGAAACTGGTAATTCACTTTGCTCGTCAAGATTCGAGTCTTATGCAGGTTTTTATATGGATATGCTCGAGATGCCGATTGTGATTTATTTTCACATTAAAATATGCTTCAATAATCATTCCGAATATGGGATTTCTGACTCTTTTCTTTGTTGATGGTAACAGCTCACGAGATTGTCAAGTATCTTTGCTTTTTCTGCTTTGCTCTACGGGCTAGTATTCGTTTGGTATATTTTCTTTCTATTTTTACCTCGCATTTATCTTTTCCCATAGATCATATGAAGTGTGATAGAATCAAGTTTAAACTAGTCTCCCTATAACTTTTCTTTCCCTTTTCGCATATGCATTTATAATAACAAAAATTTCTTTTTTTTTTACAAACTTCAAAAATACAAAAAAGGAAATTTACTGACAAGAACCATGTCTTGGCTAAGTTTGAGAGATGATAAGCGGGTTTCTTCTCGACCTTATTATCTCTTATTCTAAGCTTTGGTATGGTTCAAGTCTCAAAGACTCATTTCATGAATAAGTAGAGAAATGGCTAAAATCTCTCTCTTGAGATTAAATAGCTGTCATCTACGAACGAGAAAAAACACCGACAAATACAAACTCTTTTTGCCTTCGGGCCTTTCTTCCTTTCAAACTTTTTTCAAAGAGCGTATTAATTCACTTCTGTGCTGACGCGTAAATCTCCAAAGGTCGAGTTGCGGCAGAAGGCGAGATTAATACTGTTCATTAAAGAAAATACAAACAAACAAAAACATATAAGCCGAACTACGGCTGCTCTGATTCCTTAAAAGGGATACGTAGGCATTGGGGTAGGGCCCGAACGAGCACAACTTTTATTTTCCCTACATTTTCCCCCTTTATTTCGCATACATTCTCCAGTAGTATAATAAACCGTAAGCATAGATTAGACACACCCATAAGATAGACAACAAGAGTGGATACCATAGAGTACTATGGGCGTGTGGGGTGCTAATACCTTCCCCTCGCGTAACAGACTCCCTTACCCTTATCTCTTGGTCGTTCGACCTTGGTTTCACCCTTCTCAGGTTTACTCGACGTTTACCTTTCCTTCCTGTGGGATAAAAGACGTTCGATGGCGACTTCATTGTTTGATGATTTTCAGCCGGTTGTTTCAGCTGGCGACTTCACTGGGGACAAGGTCGACCAAATGTTGGTCCATCCCGGAGTCGCTCCTAGCTCTTGATTTCTTTTCTTAGGGTGTTTATTTTTATGCTTTCATTTCATTCGTTCATTTTTAAATATACCTGTGCATATGCATGTATTACACTCTACTGCCTTCCATATACTGCTGTTGTACTGTATCTGCTTCTTGCTTGGGTGGGAATGTTACTATTGAGGTAAAAGGCCCAGTACCCAGGCCAGAGTGCACTAGGACACCTAGGAATAGAGTGGGGGCATGACGGCTATAGGACGTGGTCCGATTAGTGCAGTCATGTCATATACCACGCTCGGATGAGGTTCAATTGAAGGTACTTTCATCATGCACGTCTGTGTTGCGATGATTTTACTTTCAGGCGGACCCGTGATTTTCGAGTTACCATTATCTCACCCTGACCTAGTCTTCACACGTGAGTGGGGAGGGATTTATCATTACAGGTACATTTGGTGACTATATTCAGACGATTACTTTTGGTTATGTCCTGCATTTCTGCCAACAGTTATGAGGTTCTTAGATCTATTTTCTGAGGACTTATCTTTGATCTTCATGGTCCTCTTCCAGTTACATTTCAGACCTGTAATCTCGGTATTGACAAGGATACGAAGAGGCAGTACAACAGAAATTAGTATCATGGAAGTAGTAACCCCATGATCACTTGCACACATCATGGCATATTTACCTTTCAAAAAAAAAAATATATATATATATATATACATCTATATGTATCAATAATTAATTCGCATATGCATTGTCATTTCCAGGATCTATCCAGGGTTTCCTTTTCCTACAAAGAATGATGAACAACACTGATGTCACCCCGAAGACGAAGAGGGATAACTTCAGCTATCAGTTTCGTCCTAGTACTTGGCCCTCTCTTGAAGAGCTCAGAGACCTCATGAATTGTCAACAAATGGGCGTTTTTGGTGAAAGATATGGGAATCTCCTATCTTTGTTGGATGCTCGAGTTAACGACAAGGTTGTACAGACGTTGTTACAATTTTATGATCCAGAGTTGAGATGCTTCACAATGCAAGACTACCAGTTAGCACCTACTCTTGAGGAGTATGCTCATCTTCTCCACATTAAGCTCACCGGACATGTTCCATTTGTTCAAATCCCTATTGAACCTGATTTTGAGGCTATTGCTAAGGTTCTTTATTTGAGCCTTAATGACGTAAAAGGAAAATGGAGACGCAACAAAGTCAATTCCGGTCTTCCTACATATTTCTTGGCAAATAAGGCTAAGGAAATGGCGAATATGGGAAATTGGGATGCTTATTATGCTCAGTTGGCCGCCATAATTTACGGAGTTGTCTTATTCCCTGAGATTAAAGAAATCATGGACTTGGCATCTCTGTGCGTCTTCATGAATAAGAATCCTATACCTACGCTATTAGCATATACTTACCACGCTATCCACTCCAGGCATGGAAAGAAAGGAGTAGTGGTATGTTGTATACCAATGCTTTACAAATGGTTCATGGCGCAGTTACCCACCAAAGGGCCATTCAAAGAAGATCCTCGCTCATGGGCATCAAAAGTGATGACACTCACCTCTTTCGACATTCAATGGTACAAACTTAAGGTGGATATCTCCGAAGTCATCTCCCACTGTGCAGGTTTCTCTAATGTTCCACTCATGGGAACAAGAGGGGTTATCAACTATAATCTGGTACTCTCTCTTCGCCAATTAGGTTATGCCATGAGGCGTCCACCCACAACCAAGGAGGTTGAACCTATGTTTCTCAAAAAAGGAGAAGAACCAGAATTGCTAAAAAGGGTAGAGATTGCTTGGGCACATATTGGAAAGAAAGGAAAAGAATTCTTTGGGCCAAAAGAAGTACTAGCTTTCGATCCTTACGTGAATTGGCTAAAGGAAAGAGTCAAAACTCTTATGTTACCTTTTGAAAAAGAGATTTCCTTGTATCTTCAACCCACCGAGTTGCTACACGATGTGCCTAAAGAACACTTCTATCAAGTGCAATTGGAAAATAGGGACCTCCGCCAGAACTTGGAAGACAAAAAGATGGAAATCTATTTTCTAACAGAAAAGAAAAGGGACTTGGCCCGTCAGCTGAAAGAGTATGAGGGGGAAAGTATTTCCAAGAAACGACCTAGAAATGAAGACTTTTCTGTGTCTACGGAAGAGTATCAGATAGCCCTCACTGACGCAGAAAGGAATCGGCAAGAAACTTTGAAATTTCAGATGGCCAACAATAGGAACAAGGCCAAGGTCAAGGAATTAGGAAACCTATTAAAAGTTGCTAGGATGGAGTTGGAAGTGAAAGAAGATCAAATGACCGAAGTACTGAAGGAAAATGCAAGACTTCGAGACAAGATCAAGGAGATGGAAGAAGCACCCGTGCCTATACCTTTACCAGAATGTAAGGAATGTGACCGTCTCCTAGAGCAATGTGTGTACTTAGAGGGACAATTATATCGGAAAGATGTGGTGATTGATAGTTTCGCTCGTGGACGGGATCGTGAAAAGACGAAAAAGTTATTTGAAGAAACTAAGGAATGGAGCAAGGAATATTTCCGGCAAGGAGGGCCGTTATACTACACAGAGATTAGAGACTCCTCCCGTTGATTTCCTAAATTCTCCCCTTTATTTCTTTTGTCTTTTGATCACCACCAGTCTTGTTGGATGGGATCATTTAAATTTCATTACAGTATCTGAATCATGCTTGTGAGAAGATACCATCGGATCATATGAATGATGTTTTTAATAAGATCAGTTGTTAATCAGGACTTCTTCCTTTCGTTTGGCTCTTTTATCATGTTGTTTGAAATTCCTAGGGGTAATAAAACTTCGGATATCCTGGAAATGATATAACATACATAATCATGCATTCATGCATATCATAATTTGATAAGTAATCATGACAGGTCTTCTTATCTCTTGATTCGGGCCTCCTCATTGCAGAAAGTAGCCACTACGAATTCCCATCGTTATAATACTCGAAGCACAGCCAGAAGACAGATGGAACAAATTCAGGCAGATGTCATGGCTATGGGGACCAGGATGGATACTCGAGTCGATCAACTGATGGAAATCATTCAGAACATGGCTCGTCAACAAGAGGAAATGAGGGCTATGATTGTAAGATCTGCTGAAGCATTAAATAATGGGAGTGAAAACCCGAATGCTGGCCCACCAGGGGTCGTCATCAATAATCCAAACAATATTCCAGGGGCGCAGAACACAGTGGAGAATCCGGGAGGAACTCAAAATATGAATGTTGGTTTGAATGCCCAAAATGGCCAGCACGCAAACTTCAACAGCCTTACAGGCATCCTCGGGAATCAAGCTATGGGAAACCCGCCCCCACTCACTCCTGCTCATCAGAACACCGAACAACCTACTATGCTACCAAGGCCTGTTCGCATTCCTGTCAGGCCAGTGGAAGAAGATAATTGGGAAGACTGGATGACTAATGTGGAAGAACCGACTGAAGATAGCAAGAAGTTGCATATGCTTGAAGAGCGGATGTGCAAGTTTGAAAGCCAAGGTGCAGTAGGCTTTGACATGTCTGACTTAGGCTTGGTGCCCGGAGTAAGGATTCCCCCAAAATTCAAGGTACCTGATTTCGTAAAGTACAAAGGCACTTCCTGTCCGAAAACCCATATTAAGTCTTTCTATCGGAAAATGTCTGCATATTCCAGCGACGAGAAGCTATTGATGCATTATTTTCAAGATAGTTTGACAGGCGGTCCGCTTGAATGGTACATGCAGCTAGAAAGTAGTCGTATCCGTACATGGAGAGAATTGGTTGAAGCGTTCATTTTGCACTATCAATATAACACCGACATGGCACCCACAAGAACTCAGCTACAGAATTTATCCCAAAAAAGAGATGAATCCTTCAAAGAGTATGCCCAGAGGTGGCGAGAGATGGCTGCAACAGTGCAACCTCCTATGTTAGAGCGAGAAATGGTAGAAATGTTCAGTAGTACACTGCAAGGCCAGTATTACACAACCTGTAGCATATCAGGTACCTTTGCTGAGATGGTAACACACGGGGAGAGGATTGAGATCGGAATTAAACTGGGGAAAATCCAAGATATCCCTATTGGGAGTAATGCTGGAAATGTTAAGAAGTCTTTCGGGGGCCACTCAAAGAAAAAGGAAGGGGAATCCTGTGCGATCTATCCTCAGAAGGGGAAGGGCAGATATCGAGATTACGACCACCAAGCTGCTGCTGTAACAATTCCAATAGCTCCCCCTCAACGTCTAGCATATGCACCTCACCAAGGCTATCAACAAAGGCCAAAACCACCTCCAAGGAAGATTGACACAATTCCCATTCCCTATGCAGAATTACTACCCCAGTTACTGGACTTGAAGTTGGTCGAGAAATGTACAATGCAGATTAACCCAGATAAATTACCGTCAAACTTCAATACTAGCGTTACATGTGAATTTCATTCCGGAGCGCCAGGACATAGTATTGAACATTGCATAGTGTTTAAACACAAGGTACAAGACTTATTAGACTCCCAAACTATTAATTTCGGACCAGCACCTAATATTACGAACCAACCACTACCGACTCACGGAGGTTCCACTGTCAGTGCTATCAGTGAAGACGAAGGCCTAGATCTAGTTATGAACGTTGATCAGTTAACCACCCCTCTGTCATTCATAAAGGAGAAATTGACAAGTAAAGGTGTATTCCTGGGCTGCGGGGTGGATTGTATTACTTGTTTAAAACATCCAGAAGGTTGTCATTTGTTAAGAAACACAGTACAAGATTTGATTACAAAGGGGTTTCTTCAGTTCAGTCGCAAGATCATGAAGCCTGGGACTGATAAGAATGAAATCAATGTGATAACCATTCCGGTCAAACAAAAAGCTACCCGAGTACCTGTAACAATTTTGGTACCTGCCAAGAAGCCCCCACTACTTATCACTACGCCCGGCCCGATACCGTACGTTAGCGACAAAGCAGTACCTTGGAATTATGGTGGTGAACTGTACTATCAAGGGGAGAAGGTTACTACTCAGAGGTTTGAAAAAGACAAGTCTAAAGAAGAGAAACCTGCAGTGTTCGATATTGTCGGTGAAAGCAGAATTACTCGCAGCGGTCGAATTTTCTCCCCGCCGGAGCAACCTGAAAGTAGTACAGATGCTGCGGCCAAGGCTAAAGGCAAGAAAATCGTGGTCAATGGCGATAAGCCAGAGCAAAATACCCCTGTTCCTATTTTTGATGATGAAACATCTAAGGATGCAGCCGAGTTAATGCGGTACATCAAGAAGAGTGACTATAAGATCATTGACCAGTTAAGTCAAACACCCTCAAAAATATCCATCCTCGCCTTGCTCAGAGACTCGGAATCCCATAGGAATGCATTATTGAAACTACTAGGAACCTCTTTTGTCCCCTGTGATACGTTGGGAGAACTGACTATGGTTTTGCGTTTGTCTTCGCAAATGTTTCGATTGAGCAAGAGTCGCCACCGACTTTTTATTTTATCCTAAGGAAAGGTTTAAAAAGCACAACAAAAACCTTTGAGATTTTTCTTGGGTTCGGGGAGTAGATTATAGAAAGGGAAGGTATTAGCACCCTTTCTATCCATGGTTATCCATGGGCTCTTAGGTACTTGCTTAGATCAACTTGCCTTGGTTTTCAATTGTTTGAAATGGTGCTTTGTGTGTGGTTTTGAAAAGGTTTTGAAAAAGATGCCTTGTATAGGCTACCCTTGTAACAATTCTTTACTCGAATGTTTTACAAAAGGTGTTTGTCTTTTTGAAAAGATGTTTCAAGGGTTTTTTGAAAGTTTGTTTTGAAAGTGTAGTGAGGCGTGGTTTGAAAATAGGCAAGTGTTTTATTTTGCAAGTTGACAAGTACTTAAAAGCTATCTACCCTAAAGTTCTCAAATATTTTTGTTATGTTTTAACCCTTTTAACAATTTTGTTCCACCATTGCATTTGGTGGACAATATTGTGTTAGGAGGTGAAAGGGACGGGCGCGGGTCATCGTTTAGACCATAGTTGCAATAGTGCTAAGTATCTTTGGGCAATCTTTCTTTGGAAGGGACTTGATCATTTTAAGGCAACTTTTCGAAAGCGTCATCGAGGGACTATGATCATTTGATTTTTGTATTTGTTTTGCCCAAAGAAACCTAACATGCAATATGGCCCATTTATTTGAAGGCAACAAGTGGAATACCCTAGGGGTGCAAGTGTGATATGTGTTATCCATTTTCATGCTTGATTATCTTGAAATTAGGTCAAACTATTTTTGTTCGTTTTATTTGCATACAAACCCTAATTCTAGCATGGTATATTTAAAAAGCGTTAAAGTGCGAAAAAGTAAAATTCCTACACTATTACAACACAATATGGGAAGGGGGGGTACAAATGTTCAAATGGGGATTTTTGACAAGGAATTTAAACCTAACTATTACATCAATATTTGAATTATTTACAAGATATTTATTTGCACAAATTAAATGAAATAAGAATAAATATATAAAAATGCAAAAATGGTTTTTGTATGCATGAAAAAAAAGTAGTTTTATATGTCAAAATAAACAAAAATAAAAGTATTATTTTTTGGAGTTTTTTCATGTTTAGGGCAAAACCCTAATTCTATTAAATAAATTGCATTATTTATTTATTATGTACAAGTATTTATTTATTGTATACAAAAATAGAATAAAATGGAGTATATTTGTGAAAAGGTGTTTTTATATTTAAATATTAATAAAAATAAAAGTGTATGTATTTTGCATTTTAATCCTAAATATATTAATAAATATATATATATATATATATATATATATATATATATATATATATATATATATATATATATATATATATATATATATATATATATATATATATATATATATATATATATATATATATATATATATATATATATATATATATATATATATATATATATATATATATATATATATATATATATATATATATATATATATATATATATATATATATATATATATATATATATATATATATATGTATTATTTACTAAATATGTATTATATACAAATTAATAATATTTAATATTAAATAAATAAATAAAAAGTATTTTTTATATAAAATATTTTCAGAAGGTAAAACAAAAATAAAAATGAAGATAAAAGTGTTTTTGCATATTTCTTAGTATTCTTTAACAAAATGTATTTATTTATTTATTTATGTATAAAACTAAACTAAACAAACAAATACCTAATAAATTCAAAAATGGTGTAAAAAATTATTTTTATATTTTTTATAATATGAGGAAAAATAAGTAAGTCAAACCAAAAAAAGAAAAGTAAAAAAACATTAAAAATAAGCAAAATGGGCTCAGGGGGTTCAGAAGCAAATGTATGGTGCAAATAAGAAAAACAATCCAGGCCCAGCCCAGAACCAATCATCTTCAACCTCAGAACAAACTTGTTCAAGCCATCACGCGTTTTCTATCTCCCAATTCCTGGACTTTTAAGCAAAACTTTCAACATGGAAAATGTAGAGCATGAGAAGACGAATCCAGGGATATAAAAAACTTGACTTAACTCTCTAAGATGAGGGAGAATTTCTTCTCCCCCAATTCCTGACCTAGTTTTTCATCAATGTTCAGACTCAAAATTTTTGCAGCACACATAATATAAATGAAATCTAATCATATGGGCATGTTCAGGGCTATGATTGTGACATGTTTCCTTCACAAACCTAAAGCTAACAATGCCTATACTGAGAGATAGAACTTCATGAACATACCTGTTCAGTTGGAATCGTGCCTTGCAATGGAGGAGTTTTCAGAGCAAGATGATGACTTGTACAGCTTCCTTGAAGTGTGAGGATGCTATTCCAAGTTCTACTTTGTCCTGAAACTTCTTGAATCGTGCTAGAGAACTCCAACTTCAAAACAAGAAAATGAAAATGGTGGAACTGGTTAGAGGAGTTACAGGTCATGTTTTAGGTTTTGGTTAGCTTGCATTGATGGTAGGGAAGGTGTGTGAAGAGCCTTTAGCAAGAAAGCATGAAAGGGATGAAAGTTGGAACTCAATCTGCAGAGGTTACTCTGTTTTGGCAGTTTGATGGTGATTTTGAGTTTGTGGAGGTATTGGAGGTCTTAGGGTCGTGCTTCAGCTTAGGATGAATGTTTGGAATATGTTTGATCACTTTCTTTTAGGCCTGGTTGACTGATATGGAAGTTGGTATCTCATATGCAATGTTTCTTGAACTTTAAGCAAGCAATGGTCACCTTCTGTTCTAGACAGGTAGAGGACCCCTAAACATGCTCCCAAACCTTGCCTTGATCAGTGCAATATGTCTTATAACTTGTGCCTCTGAGATTTCTTTGTACTTCAAAGATATGAGAACTTGACATAAAGCAATCTTTTCAAAAATGGCTAAAATGCTTTTTCCATTTATGGCCTAATCCAACATGTAATGCTTAAACTCAAGAAACAAGGCCTTAGCACAATGAACATGCATTAAATTATTGAGTGTTGGATGGTTTAATGGCCTGTAATGTAGCACAAACCAAGCTGACTTGAAAATGGCATAAGTTATGAACATGTACATGACCAATTCAAAAGTGAGTTTTTGCCATATTGCAAAATTCGATTCTCTCAAGTTATGAGGTTGTCTGATGAGTTCTTGGACATTTTGGAAATCTTGGAATGTGTACTACAATCCATCTTTGAAATGCAAATTGAAATTCCAAGTGGAAGCATATGGAAAATGGTCTTGAAGTTAGGTAGAAAACCTTGCCAAAATAGGTTAAAATTTCACTAAGTTAAGAATGGTTTAGTACCCTTATTCCAAAAATTGTAACTTGAGATACAAGCCTCTTTTGGGAAAACTTTGTGAATCAAAGTTGTAGATTATGCAATAGGCTACAACTTTCAGGTTTTGACTTTTGCTTGAATCCAAATAAATCTTGGTGATAAAGTGGGGCAAAGTTGGGAAAAAATTAGGGTTTTTCATAACTTAGAAAAAATTCTAAGTTATGAAAAATTCTCATTTCAAACCCTAATTTGCTATTTTTGATTTCTTGGTGAACAAGTTTCATGATTTGGCATGTTTTGATGAAAAATGAATCTTGACTCTTGATTTTGACCAAAAAGTCAAAGTTTGACTTTTCAGTATACAGTCAAAATTGACCAATTGACTGGGAAATTCAACTGTCAATCTTGTGTACTTGGGATCTTTTGAACTTGTTGAGCATGTCAAGATAATTCCATGGGGTACTTGGGTCCATATGTGAGCTTGGTTTTCCATTGGCTAGGTCAAACAGTCAAAAATTGCCTTTGTGCAGTCAAAACCCTAAAAATGACCATTTTGCCCTTTTGGTGATCTGATCAAATTTCTTGTGGAATTGTGATCCAAACTTGATCAAATGGTCCATGTGAGTTCATAATGTTGATGTGGGTCAATTTTCATGAGATTTGACTGTCAATTGGCCACAGTTGACTTTTTCCCCAATACAGTTGATTTTTAGGTCAACTGCCCAATTGACTGGGCAAAACTTGGAATCAAGACTTGAAACTTGGTATGGATAAACTTGGGAGTCCAATATGAAGCATGAAATTCATATTAGGCAATTTAGGTCAAAACATCTTTGTGCAAACACAAACCCTAATTTGGGTCAACAGTGCAAGGAGAAGTCTTGAGCAGATGAAACCCTAACTGGATCTTGAGCTCCAAGGGCTTTGTGATGAGAAATCTTTGAGAAATGAGAGGGCAAATTTTGGGGTACAACAGTTGCCCCTGTTCAATCTTCTTGAATCCGAAGAGTTAGATTGGCAAGTTTGCCTTTCGTGACTCGAGGGTAAAAGGAGATTGGACACTAGAGTGCCCTTAAATTTGCACTCGTCAAAGCAAGGGATGCGGGAATGGGCTTAGAGATGCCATTTGGAGATGGGCTTAACGATGCCATCTGGAAGAATGACAGAAACTTGTCGGGGATGGGCTTAAAGATGCCATCTGGAATGAGTATCAGGAAGGTGTCCATGCTTGGGACCATCTCTGAACTGGGGGTCTGAATAAGCAATAGATTGACATCCGTTGTTGGGAGGAATCCGTAAACTGTTTTCAAAAATTGCATCTGAACAAGTTGATAGATTAACATCCGTTGTTGGGAAGAATCCATAAACTGTTTTCAGAAGTCTGGAGAAGAATTTGAACAAGCGATAGGTTAACATCCGTTACTTGGAGAACCCGTGAACTGTTTTCAGAAATCTTGAAGTTGAATAAGCAATAGATCAGCATCCGTTGTTGGGAAGCGTCCGTAAACTGTTTTCAAAAGTTGAGAAGAGTCTGAACAAGCGATAGATTAACATCCGTTGTTGGGAAGAATCCATAAACTGTTTTCAGAAGTCTTGAGAAGAATCTGAACAAGTGATAGGTTAACATCCGTTACTTGGAGAACCCGTGAACTGTTTTCAGAAATCCTGAAGTTGAATAAGCAATAGAGCAGCATCCGTTGTTGGGAAGCGTCCGTAAACTGTTTTCAGAAGTTGAGAAGAGTCTGAACAAGCGATAGATTAACATCCGTTGTTGGGAAGAATCCATAAACTGTTTTCAGAAGTCTTGGAGTTGGAGGGAGAACCGGTGTAGGGTTCCCTGATGATGAGCTTGTGTAAACTGCATCTGGATAAATCTGGAATAAGCATTAGAATGTTGCCGTGTCTGGGTCGCATCCGAACTATTCCTGGAAAGAAATCTCGGAAGATAATGATTTTAGTCTTTCGACATATCTTATCTGAAAGGTAAAGAGTTAGTTATATGCAATGTCATGATGCATGATACAATGTATGTTATGTAATTTGAATGTAAATGGATGTGCATGTAAGCTAGAGAGCTGTCTTGCAAAGGATAGATGAATCCGAGATGGCTGAAGATAAAAGCATCTTGACTGCTGCCGGGAAGAATAATTCTTTGTTGTTGCTGGAGAATAAAGAGCTTAGGTTGTATACCAATCTTCGGGGGAATTCCTGATGACTTCTACTGGGGAGTACCAATCTAATAGACTCATGTTGGGGAGGTAAAACCGAGAATCTTCAGTTTGGCGAGAAGTACCTCTGGCGACTTCACTGGGGAACTCAAGATTTGCCCTCTTAAAACTCTGCGGGGAGAAGGTTCACTAGTCTGGCTTCGCTGGGGAGTGATAATTTGAAGCCTTAGCTCGGCTGGGGATACTGAAACTTAAACCCTGAGGGGAATTAAATTCCGGAGGATTCTCTGGCTGGGGATTGTAAAGATAGGTTCCTCTGGGGGATTGTATTGACAAGTTATGTTGGGGAACTCTGATGAACTCCGCTGGGGATAGGAAGAATTTACCGAGTGCGATCTTCCGTGGCAATAAGCTGAGGATAACCCAATTATAAGCCCTTGTGAGGAATAACTTTGAATAAAACTCGGGAGAGACGTCCGTGCTCTGCAGGGGATAAGCTTCTAAAATCTACTGGGGATAAGCTTCAGGGTTTGCTGGGGATATGGATTCCAAATTTCCTGGGGGTTTCCTCTGAAAGGGTATCAAGATATCCAACTGTATCTTCAATCTATCAATAATCTTCTTTCTTGGTTTATAAGGAAATGATTATGTTCAAATGCATATGCCTATTTAACAAAACATTGGACGTTTCTCAAAATAAAACAAATAGTGCAAGAGAAAAGAAAAGGAAATGACACAAATTTCTGGGAAAAGTATTTGTATTGACTTTCTATGAGTATATTTGTACAAAGGAGACAAACATCCTAGTAAGAGGATTGTGTCGTAAATATTGAAAGATTTATATAAACTAAAGATGGCTATGTGAAATAATTCCATGGGATTCTATTCTGCTATTGCCTTCACAACTCTGAATATCTGTCCATTCAATGCTTCGTTTGTTGATGACTGGATTGATCAGAAACCTGGAACTGGTTGATGAAGAGATTGTCTTCTGAAGTGATCCGACGAGACATAGTCATACGCTTTGATTCCCTAACTTTTTCCTGAATCGCCCTTTCGGGTTTTCGATCCACCGGGAAACCCCTTTTTGCCCAAGCCGCCCTTTCAGGTTTTCGACTTGCCGGGTGTACAGATTTTTTTGTTTTTATCCCTAATTTTTGCCTGAACCGCCCTTTCGGGTTTTCGGTTCACCGGGATGCCCATTTTTTCCCAAGCCGCCCTTTCGGGTTTTCAAATTGTCGGGTTATTTTATGCGTAGTATCTTTTGACTATGTCTGCATTCGCAGGGTGCGGCAAATCGTCGCCGTCCATGGTGGTCAGGATCATTGCCCCACCAGAAAATATGCTCTTGATCATAAATGGTCCTTCATATGTAGGAGTCCATTTGCCCCTGGGATCACTTTGCGGCAAGATGATCCGCTTGATTACGAGATCTCCGACTTGATATACTTGACGTCTGACTTTCTTATTGAAGGCCTTGATCATCCGTTTTTGATACGCCTGACCATGGCATATAGCAGCGAGTCGCTTCTCGTCGATCAGATTGAGTTGATCAAGTCGGGTCTGCATCCAATCATCTTCATTCAAACCTGTATCCTTCATAATCCTTAGAGAAGGAATCTGAACTTCCATAGGCAGGACAGCTTCCATGCCATATACCAACAAAAATGGGGGTGCCCCGGTTGAAGTACGTGTCGTCGTACGATATCCATGCAGAGCAAACGGTAACATCTCATGCCAGTCTTTGTAAGTGACCGTCATTTTCTGAATGATCTTCTTAATGTTTTTGTTCGCAGCTTCAACAGCATCGTTCATCTTCGGCCGATAAGGAGATGAATTGTGATGATAAATCTTGAACTGTTCGCACAAAGCGGTGATCATCGTGTTATTTAGATTTGTACCGTTGTCTGTGATGATCCTGTCTGGAACACCATACCGACATATGAGATTTTGCTTGATGAAGCGGGCAACCACATTTTTAGTGACAGAGGCGAAGGAAGCTGCTTCGACCCATTTAGTGAAATAGTCAATGGCCACCAGGATGAAGCGATGTCCATTGGAAGCCGTGGGCTTGATCTCTCCAATCATGTCAATGCCCCAAATTGCAAAGGGCCAAGGAGCAGTCAGAACGTTGAGAGGGTCCAGAGGGATATGAACTTTGTCAGTGTAGACTTGACATTTGTGGCAAGTGCGGGAATGTTGATGGCAGTCAGATTCCATGGTAGACCAGTAATAGCATGCCCTTAGGATCTTCTTAGCCATTGTATGCCCGCTTAAGTGAGTGCCAAATGTGCCGCTGTGTATATCAGTCATAATCAATTCTGCCTCAGCTTTGTCTACGCATCGGAGTAATACACAATCATGGCTTCGTTTGTAAAGGATGTCGTTGCTCAGGAAGAATTTAGCCGCGAATTTCCTTAAGAACTTCTTGTCATTTACGGAAGCTCCTTCGGGATAATCTCTAGTCTCGAGATACCTTTTGATTTCATGGAACCAAGGTTGTTCCACTACATCTTCGGTATTAATCTCGTGACAATGCGCAGGTTCATCCATTCGCTCGATGGTGATTTGGGGAGCCTCGTTATCCCAGTCGAGTTTAAACATGGAAGACATTGTGGCTAGAGCATCTGCTAGCTGATTCTCTTCTCGCGGGAAATGCTTGAAGGTAATTTGCTCGAAATGAGGCAACAATGTCAGGACATGTTCTTTGTATAGGATAAGATTAGGATTCTTGGTATCCCACTCTCCTTTGATTTGACTGATAACCAAAGCCAAATCCCCAAATACGACCAAAGATTTGATCTCCAAGTCTATAGCAGCCTTGAGACCAAAGATGCAAGCTTCATACTCGGCCATGTTGTTTGTGCAGCTGAAGCAGAGTCGGGCCGTGAAAGGTGTGTGACAGCCTTCCGGAGAAATGAGTATTGCGCCAATACCATTTCCAAGTGCATTTGAAGCACCATCAAAGTACAGGGTCCATCGGGATCCCTTTTCGGGTCCGTCATACGGTCCGTCACCTTCAATGTTGTCCAAATTCATGATGTCCTCGTCTGGGAAGTCAAATCTCATGGGTTGATAATCTTCGATAGCCTGATGAGCCAGATGGTCAGCTAGTACACTCCCTTTTATAGCTTTTTGGGTGGTGTACTGGATGTCATACTCAGTTAGGATCATTTGCCATCTGGCTATCCTTCCAGATAAAGCAGGCTTTTCGAAGATATACTTGATAGGATCCATTTTGGAAATCAACAAGGTAGTATGAGTCAACATATACTGTCTTAGTCGGCGAGCAGCCCATACCAAAGCGCAGCAAGTTTTCTCGAGTAGTGAGTAGCGAGTCTCACAGTCGGTAAACTTTTTGCTAAGGTAATAAATAGCATGCTCTTTTCGACCAGACTCGTCATGCTGGCCCAAAACACACCCCATTGAGTTATCCAAGACGATCAAATACATGATCAATGGTCTTCCTTCGACGGGTGGCATCAGAATAGGAGGTTCTAGCAAATACTCCTTGATTTTATCAAAAGCAGCTTGGCAATCGTCGTTCCATTCAACTACCTGATCTTTCTTCAAGAGTTTGAAAATTGGCTCACAGGTAGAAGTCAGATGCGAGATGAATCTGGCGATATAGTTCAAGCGCCCCAAGAATCCTCTAACCTCCTTTTCAGTACGGGGAGCAGGCATCTCTTGTATTGCTTTCACTTTTGCGGGGTCGACTTCAATGCCTTTGTTGCTCACAATAAATCCTAGAAGTTTACCAAACCTAACTCCAAAAGTGCACTTACTTGGATTCAGCCTGAGTTTGTATCTTTCAACCTGGCAAACAGCTTTTCTGGATGTTCAAGGTGCTCTTCCTCTATTTGTGACCGAGCTATCATATCGTCTACGTAAACTTCAATCTCATGATGTATCATATCATGAAACAAAGCTACCATGGCGCGTTGATAAGTTGCCCCTGCGTTCTTCAGCCCGAACGACATCACCTTGTAACAGAAAGTGCCCCATTGTGTGACAAAAGTTGTTTTCTCCATATCCTCGGGAGCCATTTTGATTTGATTGTAGCCCGAGAATCCATCCATGAAGGAAAACACTTTGTGCTGAGCTGTATTGTCGATCAAAATGTCAATGTGTGGAAGTGGAAAATCATCTTTGGGGTTGGCCCTATTCAAATCCCGGTAGTCCACACACATTCTGACTTTGCCATCTTTCTTAGGTACTGGCACGATGTTAGCGACCCATTGAGGATAGGACGTAACAGCCAGAAAGCCAGCGTCGAATTGCTTCATCACTTCTGATTTGATCTTTTCAGACATATCAGGCCTCATTCGGCGAACTTTTTGCTTGATCGGTGGACAATCCTCTCTTGTGGGGAGACGGTGAACCACGATGTTTGTGTCTAAACCCGGCATGTCTTCATAAGACCAAGCGAAGATTTCAACATACTCATTCAACAATTGTATCAGGCATTCCTTGAAACTCAGTTCAAGATTGGCACCCACTTGCACCTCCTTCCGGTCTTCCTCGGTTCCTAAGTTGACAGTTTCCAATGTCTCTTCGTGCGGTAAGATGGCCCTTTCCTCTTGCTGTAGAAGTCTGGCTAGTTCCCCTGGTACTTCACAACCTTCGTCATCTTCATACTCGGCTTGATTGACCAGATCTTCAGAGTTATTGAAGGATATAGCAGAATGGTCACCCATGGAATCCGGAGTGGATGGGTACCTGCATTTGTGAGTGTGGGTGCGTGTAAGGGATAGCCATCCTTAAACAAAAAATGCAAAAGGAAAGAAAATGAACACAAGCAGTTTATCAAATGAAAAAAGTCCAATGAATCATTAAACATGGCATATGGATATGAAAAATAATCAAAACCCTTACAAATGGACCTACATGCCCCGGGTAAGGCATGAGGTGAAAAGATAGTGTACGGATTGTTCAGAAATAAATATTACAGACCAAAAGGAAATGTTTGACAGATAAATTACTGATGAATAAAAGTGATGGGGACAAAGTATTTTGCCTCCCAGTTGCACAATCCCCCTTTGACAGTTGGGTAAATCCACTCTTCGATGTTGCTCTCTTTATCCTCATCCTCCAAAGCGTTGATTCCGTAGGGAGAAATTTTGACTGGCGCCCTTTAAATCTTCGAACGGCGCATAGCTTTCTGGCCCGCGGTAGTGAACCCTAATCCAAATTTGTCTGTTTTATGCGGAATATCAGGCAACTGTCCCCATGCTGAATTCTTCCCCTCCTTTATTGCGGCCTTTGCGTCCTTCAGAGATGCCATCCTGGCCATCTGCCTCGGTGCCTCAGCTGCCAACTTTGCTACTGCTATTTCAGGAAGGACTTCTTCGAAATGCTGGAAAGGTGTCTCAATGAACTCACCTTCTACCTCCACGTACCGGAAGGAGTTTAAGTGGCTGATCATGTACTCTTCTTCACCATGGACATTAATGATCTTTCCCTTGACAGGATACTTCAACATCTGATGTAAGGAGGAGGTGACTGCCCTAGCATGGTGTATCCAAGGCCTACCCAGCAAGCAAGAGTATGACGGACGAATGTCCATCACATAGAAAGTGGATTTAAACACCTCAGTGCCTATCTTGATGGGAATTTCAACCTCCCCATGAACCATTCTCTTCGAACCATCGAAAGCTCTGATAACAATATCACTCGGTTTCAACTCCAACCCTTCACAATCTAGTCGGTCCAAGGCCTTCTTAGGCAAAACATTCAGCGACTAACCAGTGTCAACCAATACATGTGCGAGAGTGGTTCCTCGACACTCGACTGAAATATGCAAAGCGTCATTGTGGTTTCTACCTTTAGGAGTTAGGTCGGCATCAGAGAAACCTAATCCATTGTCCGCAGTCAGGCTAGCCACGCAATTTTGAAATTGATCTGCAGAGGTTTCCTAGGGCACATGGGCTGCCTTAAGGAATTTTATCAGGGCTTTAGCGTGCGCTTCTGAGCAAAGTAGCAGTGCCAGCATGGAGATCTTTGAGGGGGTTTTCCCCAATTGTTCTACCACATCGTAATCACTCCTTTTGATTATTTTCAAGATCTCGTCCATTTCCTTCATGGAGGTTTCCGGGATGACCAAGGGTTGAGCCCTCGTCCTGACGAGCTCATCCTGGATTCCCTTACCTTTGTCAGCAGCGGTAGGAGGGACAGTACTAGGAACAACAACATCTTCAATCAAAGGGGTTCTAGCAGAGAGTTTTATTGGTGCAGGGATGACTTTATCAGCTGATGAGGGTCCAAAGATTGCTCTTGGAGGGGCAATCTCTGGAGAAAATATTCTCCCGCTCCTGGTGATTTTGCTTGTGCCTGCAATGTTACCAATGCTGGCTTCTTCATCATCCGAACTTTCTTCAGTTATTTCGATTTGTTTAATACCATGGTAGTAGATGTCTCCACCATAGTTCCATGGTATCGACCTCTCAGAAACATAGGGGACAGGCCCTGGCATTGTTATCTTCAAAGGAACAGATTTCGTAGCTGGTGTAATCTTAACAGGCTTTTTGACGGCCTTGGAAAGATTGGCGTGAATGGTTATGATTGAGACATCTTCAGTATGGGTTGGAGTAGCAGAAACTTTTTCAAACAAAATTTGTCGACTATCCATAAGGCCTTGGATGCCTTTTTTCAGCAACGGACAATCAAACGGCAGAGAGTAACAACAATAGCAGTCTTCTTTACATCCCGGGAAGATCCCGTCCCTTAACAGATTCAACTTAATGGTTAACAATTGAGTAGTCAGATCATTGACATCAGCAACATACAAATCTTCTTCAATGGCATTGACATTTCGGTCGTGCTTCGGCATGGGTGCAGATATCACATTAGGCTTCTCCGGAGCGTCAAACTCTACCTCCTTCGCCTCTATCAGGTCTTGGATCTTATGCTTGAGTGCCCAACAATCATTGGTGTCGTGCCCAACACTGTCAGAATGGTAGGCGCATTTAGCATTAGGATGATAATATGGAGAGGACGTATTCACATTCTTTGGTGCCTCCTTGATGGTGGCGAGATTCAACTTCAACAGATGGGGAAGCACTTGCGCCGGAGTCATATTAATACAGGTGAACTGCCGTTGTGGCCGTTCCACTCGTTGTTGATTTGGTCTGGACTGGTTATAGCGAGGCTGCTCACTTGAAGGGTTTTGAATCATTACGGCCCCCACTGTTGGCCGACGTTCCGTCTTCCCTGCTCTTCTCTGAGAATATATCACAGCGATTTCCTTCTTAAAAGGCTTCTTCTCAACACTTGCAGCAACACTCTTCTGAATCTTTCCTGACTTGATGCCAGCTTCTATTCTCTCACCTGTTAAGATCAAATCGGTAAACCCTGCGGAAGAGTTACCAATCAGATGATTGAAAAATGGCCCAGATAGGGTCCCTAGAAACATATCAACAAGTTCACGGTCGGTTAAAGGAGGTTGCACCCTGCCAGCCAAATCCCTCCATTTTTGTGCGTATTCTTTGAATCCTTCGCCTGTTCCTAATGACATACCCTGAAGTTGGGTACGAGTAGGAGCAAGGTCAGAATTATACTGGTATTGTTTGTAAAAAGCGGTGGCTAAGTCTTCCCAATTTCGGACGCTGGTTCCTTCTAGCTGATAAAACCACTCCAATTGAGCCCCAGAAAGGCTGTCTTGAAAGAAATGTATCCACAGGTTTTTATCTGCCGTATAGGGTTGAATCTTTCTCACGTAGGACCTGAGATGCATTTTTGGACAGGACAACCCATCATACCTCACAAACACTGGCACCTTGAACTTTGGGGGAATCACAATCCCGGCAACCAAACCCAAGTCTTCAAAATCCAAACCCGGTACTCTTTGTAGCTCCATGGCGGCCAACCTGTCCTCTAGCCCTTTGTATTTATCATCAGCTGGAGGGTATTGCTGATCAGAATAGTCTTCATCCTCTTCGACCTCTTCTTCTTCCACATCGGACTCGGAAGGTACCACAGCCCCACCTCCTTTGCTGGTTCCTTCATCAGAAGTAGGAGGAAATTCAAGCACTCTCCGAGCTTCTCCGTCAAATCTTCTCCCTAAAGTAGCCACCCCGAGTCTCTTTTTCTTCTTTTTCACTGGGTCTTTATTCCCCAGCAAGGTCTTGAGATCCTCCTGACCTTTAGCCAAGGTTGTCAGGAGTTGCTGAAACTGTGCATTTTGAGCTTGTAGGTCTTTGACTGTTTGCTCGAGATCCATCCTACTGAAATAAACAGCAGACAGATAAGGAAACCTGGAGTGAGACCTGCTTATGCACATGATGAATGATATGCATATGTATGCAATGCATTCAAGGATTTAGGACATTCAAAATTGTTTCAGACAAAGAAGAACACACGTCATATTAATAAGAAGAAATTTGTTAGTACATAAATGCCCCATGGGCCAAATATTACAAAATAACTTCTCAAGGCAAAAAGACATTGCACATCCTCTTTGGTGCGATGTAGGTGTTGAGGGCCTCTTGCTCATGGAGTCGGCGGGTAAGCTCTAGAACCTTCTTCTCACTGGCATAGAAGCTAGCTTCAAAAGTATTCCGTTCCTCCTTGAGCTGAATCCAACTTTTCTGCATTTCCTCCCACGATGTAGGCATGTCAGGATGTAGGATGGTGTAGGGAACCTCTCCTTCCTTGACGGGCTCTTTAATCACAGGGAGAACATGAGGATAAGGCATCATCAGACTTTGGGCTCGGGCTCGTACCCACTTGAGATAAGGCTCAAGAGGGATGGAGTTCTTGTGTCCCAGAGTCTTGCTATCAACCTTGTTGGGTCTCCCCCAAGCTCTGATGAATCTTTGGCGAAGTCCTTGCGCATCATTGTCGAAGTCAAAAACTAGGTCAGGAATCAACATGTCATGAGGGCCATCCCTCCGTGCATATCCAAATTGCCTCAAAGCTAGGCAAGGGTTGTAGGTGATACCTCCTCTGATTCCAAGTAAAGGAACATTAGGAAACTCTCCACAACGATCGACGATGATGACATTTTCTCTAGACTGAGAACACCAATGTACATCAGAGTGAGTAAGAGTCATCAACCATTGGGACCACCTTGAGCCTTGGTCATTCTTCAAGACAGATTGTGGAAGGTGCGAAATAAACCACCTTGCAAGGAGAGGAGTACAGCACATGAGAACACCCCTCTTTCTCATTGTTCGTGTGTAAAATGAGTGAAGGATGTCCCCAAGCAATGTTGGTATTGGATTTCTGGACAAGAAGATTTTGACGGCGTTGACATCTACCAATTGGTCAGGATTTGGGAACAAGACCAACCCATAGATGAGGAGTGCCACAATTTCTTCAAAGGCTTGTAGGTCCAATGAGTTCCAACATTCTTGTGCCTTCTCAATCAAGAATTTTGCTAAGAATCCTTTGACGCCGCTTCTGGTTTCCCAATTCCCCTTGATGTCGGATGGTTGTAGATGTAATGCTCGAGCAACATCTTCCGGCTTTGGTTCCTTTTCCGTACCGTTGAAGGGTAGTTGATTAAGGATAGGAATTCTCAGGAGTTGAGAAAACTCCTCCAAAGTGGGCACCAACTGGTAATCAGGGAAAGTGAAACAGTGGTGAAGAGGGTCAAAGAACTGGAATAGCACTTTCATCATGTCTTCCTCAATGTTGGTGTTGACTAAGCTGAGCAGTCTACCATGTCTTTCACTGAAGGATGAGTTTTCCGGAATTCTTGAGGTGAGCTCCTTGAGTTGAGGAGAGATTCTCACAAGGTTGACTTGAATGGTGTTTCTGCGAGGAATTTCCATGACCTACAAAACAAGAACAAAGATGAAGATCCAAACCCTTGAAATGGTTAGTGAATGCATATGATGTTTTATGATGTTTATGATGTATGCACAAAACATATGTACAAGCAAATCACACCAAACCCTAGTTTCAGGCTTGCATGGGGTTTCATAGGTAAGTACCCTCTTGAGTGTAGTTGGCTTAAAAACCTGTCCTATAAATAGTAACCGGGTTCTAAGGAGCTCAATATCACGGGATTGTTTTCATTGTTCATTGTTTTGGTTTAGCCACTTAACTAGCGACCAAAATATTCCAAGAAAACAACCCTCAATGAGTGTAGTATCAAGTATCTACCAACTTCGGACTGCACCAAAGCCGGTCATCTCACTACCCCTAATAAAAGGCCAAGATGGTCAAGTAAGGTTCTAGGTCATTAGTGCTTAGTGACATCACTCAGCGGCCCCGTACTCTCCTTGATTGAACTCAAGGGTTACCGGTACTCACAAATATGTCGCACTAATATAGCTATTGCTTCAACCGTGTCGGTATACCCTGCACAGTTTCCACAACGTATTGCTATCTATGAATGTTTCCCAAAATCCGGGTGTAGGATTGCAAACCCACACAATAGAGCCAAGATATAAAGCAAACAATTCAAACAATTTAGTCATGCAAGAGGGTGATCTAAGCCCTAAGGTTACTCCACTTTTAAATTTCTCCCCAGCAGAGTCGCCAGTTCTGTGATACGGTGGGAGAACTGACTATGGTTTTGCGTTTGTCTTTGCAAATGTTTCGGTTGAGCAAGAGTCGCCACCGACTTTTTATTTTATCCTAAGGAAAGGTTTAAAAAGCACAGCAAAAACCTTTGAGATTTTTCTTGGGTTCGGGGAGTAGATTATAGAAAGGGAAGGTATTAGCACCCTTTCTATCCATGGTTATCCATGGGCTCTTAGGTACTTGCTTAGATCAACTTGCCTTGGTTTTCAATTGTTTGAAATGGTGCTTTGTGTGTGGTTTTGAAAAGGTTTTGAAAAAGATGCCTTGTATAGGCTACCCTTGTAACAATTCTTTACTCGAATGTTTTACAAAAGGTGTTTGTCTTTTTGAAAAGATGTTTCAAGGGTTTTTTGAAAGTTTGTTTTGAAAGTGTAGTGAGGCGTGGTTTGAAAATAGGAAAGTGTTTTATTTTGCAAGTTGACAAGTACTTAAAAGCTATCTACCCTAAAGTTCTCAAAGATTTTTGTTATGTTTTAACCCTTTTAACAATTTTGTTCCACCATTGCATTTGGTGGACAATATTGTGTTAGGAGGTGAAAGGGACGGGCGCGGGTCATCATTTAGACCATAGTTGCAATAGTGCTAAGTATCTTTGGGCAATCTTTCTTTGGAAGGGACTTGATCATTTTTAGGTAACTTTTCGAAAGCGTCATCGAGGGACTATGATCATTTGATTTTTGTGTTTGTTTTGCCCAAAGAAACCTAACATGCAATATGGCTCATTTATTTGAAGGCAACAAGTGGAATATCCTAGGGGTGCAAGTGTGATATGTGTTATCAATTTTCATGCTTGATTATCTTGAAATTAGGTCAAACTATTTTTGTTCGTTTTATTTGCATACAAACCCTAATTCTAGCATGGTATATTTAAAAAGCGTTAAAGTGCGAAAAAGTAAAATTCCTACACTATTACAACACAATATGGGAAGGGGGGTACAAATGTTCAAATGGGGATTTTTGACAAGGAATTTAAACCTAACTATTACATCAATATTTGAATTATTTACAAGATATTTATTTGCACAAATTAAATGAAATAAGAATAAATATATAAAAATGCAAAAAATGGTTTTTGTATGCATGAAAAAAAAGTAGTTTTATATGTCAAAATAAACAAAAATAAAAGTATTATTTTTTGGAGTTTTTTCATGTTTAGGGCAAAACCCTAATTCTATTAAATAAATTGCATTATTTATTTATTATGTACAAGTATTTATTTATTGTATACAAAAATAGAATAAAATGGAGTATATTTGTGAAAAGGTGTTTTTATATTTAAATATTAATAAAAATAAAAGTGTATGTATTTTGCATTTTAATCCTAAATATATTAATATATATATATATATATATATATATATATATATATATATATATATATATATATATATATATATATATATATATATATATATATATATATATATATATATATATATATATATATATATATATATATATATATATATATATATATATATATATATATATATATATATATATATATATATATATATATATATATATATATATATATATATATATATATATATATATGTATTATTTACTAAATATGTATTATATATACAAATTAATAATATTTAATATTAAATAAATAAATAAAAAGTATTTTTTATATAAAATATTTTCAGAAGGTAAAACAAAAATAAAAATGAAGATAAAAGTTTTTTTGCATATTTCTTAGTATTCTTTAACAAAATGTATTTATTTATTTATTTATGTATAAAACTAAACTAAACAAACAAATACCTAATAAATTCAAAAATGGTGTAAAAAATTATTTTTATATTTTTTATATTATGAGGAAAAATAAGTAAGTCAAACCAAAAAAAGAAAAGTAAAAAAACATTAAAAATAAGCAAAATGGGCTCAGGGGGTTCAGAAGCAAATGTATGGTGCAAATAAGAAAAACAATCCAGGCCCAGCCCAGAACCAGTCATCTTCAACCTCAGAACAAACTTGTTCAAGCCATCACGCGTTTTCTATCTCCCAATTCTTGGACTTTTAAGCAAAACTTTCAACATGGAAAAGTAGAGCATGAGAAGACGAATCCAGGGATATAAAAAACTTGACTTAACTCTCTAAGATGAGGGAGAATTTCTTCTCCCCCAATTCCTGACCTAGTTTTTCATCAATGTTCAGACTCAAAATTTTTGCAGCACACATAATATAAATGAAATCTAATCATATGGGCATGTTCAGGGCTATGATTGTGATATGTTTCCTTCACAAACCTAAAGCTAACAATGCCTATACTGAGAGATAGAACTTCATGAACATACCTGTTCAGTTGGAATCGTGCCTTGCAATGGAGGAGTTTTCAGAGCAAGATGATGACTTGTATAGCTTCCTTGAAGTGTGAGGATGCTATTCCAAGTTCTACTTTGTCCTGAAACTTCTTGAATCGTGCTAGAGAACTCCAACTGCAAAACAAGAAAATGAAAATGGTGGAACTGGTTAGAGGAGTTACAGGTCGTGTTTTAGGTTTTGGTTAGCTTGCATTGATGGTAGGGAAGGTGTGTGAAGAGCCTTTAGCAAGAAAGCATGAAAGGGATGAGAGTTGGAACTCAATCTGCAGAGGTTACTCTGTTTTGGCAGTTTAATGGTGATTTTGAGTTTGTGGAGGTATTGGAGGTCTTAGGGTCGTGCTTCAGCTTAGGATGAATGTTTGGAATATGTTTGATCACTTTCTTTTAGGCCTGGTTGACTGATATGGAAGTTGGTATCTCATATGCAATGTTTCTTGAACTTTAAGCAAGCAATGGTCACCTTCTGTTCTAGACAGGTAGAGGACCCCTAAACATGCTGCCAAACCTTGCCTTGATCAGTGCAATATGTCTCATAACTTGTGCCTCTGAGATTTCTTTGTACTTCAAAGATATGAGAACTTGACATAAAGCAATCTTTTCAAAAATGGCTAAAATGCTTTTTCCATTTATGGCCTAATCCAACATGTAATGCTTAAACTCAAGAAACAAGGCCTTAGCACAATGAACATGCATTAAATTATTGAGTGTTGGATGGTTTAAGGGCCTGTAATGTAGCACAAACCAAGCTGACTTGAAAATGGCATAAGTTATGAACATGTACATGACCAATTCAAAAGTGAGTTTTTGCCATATTGCAAAATTAGATTCTCTCAAGTTATGAGGTTGTTTGATGAGTTCTTGGACATTTTGGAAAGCTTGGAATGTGTACTACAATCCATCTTTGAAATGCAAATTTAAATTCCAAGTGGAAGTATATGGAAAATGGTCTTGAAGTTAGGTAGAAAACCTTGCCAAAATAGGTTAAAATTTCACTAAGTTAAGAATGGTTTAGTACCCTTATTCCAAAATTTGTAACTTGAGATACAAGCCTCTTTTGGGAAAACTTAGTGAATCAAAGTTGTAGATTATGCAATAGGCTACAACTTTCATGTTTTGACTTTTGCTTGAATCCAAATAAATCTTGGTGAGAAAGTGGGGCAAAGTTGGGAAAAAATTAGGGTTTTTCATAACTTAGAAAAAATTCTAAGTTATGAAAAATTCTCATTTCAAACCCTAATTTGCAATTTTTGATTTCTTGGTGAACAAGTTTAATGATTTGGCATGTTTTGATGAAAAATGAATCTTGACTCTTGATTTTGACCAAAAAGTCAAAGTTTGACTTTTCAATATACAGTCAAAATTGACCAATTGACTGGGAAATTCAACTGTCAATCTTGTGTACTTGGGATCTTTTGAACTTGTTGAGCATGTCAAGATAATTCCATGGGGTCCTTGGGTCCATATGTGAGCTTGGTTTGCCATTGGCTAGGTCAAACAGTCAAAAATTGCCTTTGTGCAGTCAAAACCCTAAAAATGACCATTTTGCCCTTTTGGTGATCTGATCAAATTTCTTGTGGAATTGTGATCCAAACTTGATCAAATGGTCCATGTGAGTTCATAATGTTGATGTGGGTCAATTTTCATGAGATTTGACTGTCAATTGGCCACAGTTGACTTTTTCCCCAATACAGTTGATTTTTAGGTCAACTGCCCAATTGACTGGGCAAAACTTGGAATCAAGACTTGAAACTTGGTATGGATAAACTTGGGACTCCAATATGAAGCATGAAAGTCATCTTAGGCAATTTAGGTCAAAACATCTTTGTGCAAACACAAACCCTAATTTGGGTCAACAGTGCAAGGAGAAGTCTTGAGCAGATGAAACCCTAACTGGATCTTGAGCTCCAAGGGCTTTGTGATGAGAAATCTTTGAGAAATGAGAGGGAAAATTTTGGGGTACAACATCCCCCAAGAAATATCGGTGAATCAGTTCGAGGGAATTGTAAATAGTATTTCTGCAAGTAACGGGCTGGGCTTCACAGACTTCGATCTACCCCCTGAAGGGAGAAAGCATAATAAAGCATTACACATCTCTATGGAAATCGCAAAGACTACTTTATCTCGTGTACTAGTTGACACAGGTTCCTCTATCAACGTACTACCTAAGTCTGCTCTTTTAAGGCTGGATTATGAGGGGGTTTCGTTAAGGCCAAGTGATTTGGTTGTTAAGGCTTTTGATGGATCGAGGAGAACTGTGTTCGGGGAAGTCGACCTGCCAATCAAGATAGGACCTCAGGTATTCGAAGCAACCCTCTTTATCATGGATATAAATCCTTCTTATTGCTGTCTGCTAGGCCGTCCTTGGATTCATGGGGCTGGTGCCGTCACCTCTACTCTGCATCAGAAGCTCAAGTTTTTATTAAATGGAAAAGTGGTCACTGTCTGTGGTGAAGAAGATTACATCATCAGTCACCTAAGTTCCTTCCGCTATGTTGAGGTAGAAGGAGAAATCCATGAAACGCCGTGTCAAGCTTTTGAAACTGTACAAGTTGTTAGAACTCCTCATCAAGAAGACAAGAGGCCAGAAGTTCCCATGTCATCCTATCGCCAGGCACAAGCAATTATTCAATCTGGTCATCCAGAAGGCTGGGGAAGAGTGTTGGATCTCCCTACACAGAAGGACAAGAAAGGTTTAGGCTTCGTCGCTAATCAAAGGAGGTCAGTCATCATTCCTGAAGGGAAGAGTATCCCTCCACCGATTCAATTCATCAGCGGCGGAACCATCCAAGGAGAAGCTCATGCGGTAGATGAAGTAGATGGCAACAACTTTGAGATGGATAAGTGGGTTCATCCAACCAGGTCGAATGAAAAGCATGCCAACTGGTTCTCCAAAGACACCATCGAAGTCACCCGACTTGAAGAGTAACTTTCTTTTATTTTTTGTTATCATACAATAATCCATATGTCCTGCCTAAGACATAGCGGGCGTGTTGTAAGGCCACAATGTTTTCCCATTTACAAGTTTATTCGTTGTTAAAGAACGTCTTTTGTTTTCAAAATGTTTCACTTTTTTGTCTTTTCAGAATTTATTTCTTATAAAATTTAAGACTTCATTTTTTTTTACATCTAAAACAAAAAAAACAACCATGCAGATCGTGTCCCTCATTAATCCCAGAAAATGTCGAAAATAATCCTGCTATGACTCTCTACGACTTTGAAAAACCAATATATCAAGCTGAAGAAGAAACTGAGGAAGACTGTGAACTTTCCGAGGAGTTGGCTAGGCTGTTAAGGCAAGAAGAAAAGATTATTCAACCACACCAAGAGACCATTGAATTGATCAATTTAGGAACAGAAGAAGCCCGAAAAGAAGTTAAGATTGGGGCTGCTCTAGAGGACAGTATCAAGCACGAATTAATCACAATGCTCCGGGAGTATGTGGATATCTTCGCTTGGTCTTACAAAGACATGCCTGGTTTAGACACGGACATCGTCATGCACAAGCTACCTCTCAAAGAGGAATGTCTTCCTGTTAAACAAAAGCTTCGAAGAACTCATCCCGATATGTCTAATAAGATCAAAGAAGAAGTTCAGAAACAGTTTGATGCCGGCTTTTTAAAAGTGACATCTTACCCGCCATGGATCGCGAATATTGTGCTAGTACCTAAGAAAGATGGAAAGGTTAGGATGTGTGTGGACTATAGGGACTTGAACAGAGCAAGTCCTAAAGATGACTTCCCATTACCACATATCGATGTGTTGGTTGATAATACAGCTCAAGCAAAAGTGTTCTCCTTCATGGATGGTTTTTCTGGCTATAATCAGATTAAGATGGCACCAGAAGACATGGAGAAGACTACTTTCATCACTCCTTGGGAACATTCTGTTATAAGGTGATGCCGTTTGGCCTGAAAAATGCCGGGGCAACTTATCAACGCGCGATGGTCGCTCTCTTTCATGACATGATGCACAAAGAGATTGAGGTATACGACGATGATATGATTGCAAAATCTCAAACAGAAGAGGAACATTTGGTTCATTTGTTAAAATTGTTTGAAAGCTTAAGGAAGTTCAGGTTAAGGCTGAATCCAAACAAGTGCACGTTCGGAGTAAGATCTGGGAAACTATTGGGGTTCATCGTAAGCGAGAGAGGAATCGAAGTTGACCCCATCAAGGTAAAGGCTATACAAGAAATGTCTGTGCCGAAAACAGAAAAGGAAGTTTGCGGCTTTCTCGGAAGACTGAACTACATTTCTAGATTTATCTCCCACCTTACAGCCACTTGTGAACCAATCTTTAGATTGTTAAAGAAGAGCCAGACGGACAGGTGGAATAACGACTGCCAAACAACATTCGATAAAATTAAAGAATATTTGACGGAACCTCCGATTCTCTCACCCCCGGTGGAAGGAAGACCCTTGATAATGTACCTAACAGTATTGGAGAATTCAATGGGGTGTGTATTAGGGCAGCATGATGCGGCTGGTCGAAAAGAACACGCCATCTATTACCTTAGCAAAAAGTTTACCGACTGTGAGGTAAAATACTCACTGCTCGAGAAGACTTGCTGCGCTTTGGTATGGGCTGCTCGCCGACTGAGGCAGTACATGTTGACTCATACCACCTTACTGATCTCTAAGATAGACCCAATCAAGTATATCTTCGAAAAACCAGCCCTCACGGGAAGGATAGCTCGTTGGCAAATGATTTTGACCGAATATGACATCTAATATACCACTCAAAAAGCTATCAAGGGTAGTGTATTGGCGGATCATCTTGCCCATCAACCCGTGAAAGATGACTACCAGCCGATGAAGTTTTAGTTTCCTGATGAAGATATCATATACATACGAGATTGTAATATCCCGGGCCCAGAGGAAGGACCTGAACCAGGATCGTGATGGATGATGGTGTTCGATGGTGCCTCCAATGCATTAGGTAATGGTGTCGGTGCGGTGATTACCTCTCCTAAGGGTTTTCATATTCCTCTCACTGCCAGGATTTGCTTCGATTGTACGAATAACATGGCTGAGTATGAAGCTTGCATTTTTGGGTTAGAAGCCGCCATTGATTTACGAATCAAGATCTTAGAAGTGTATGGAGATTCCGCCCTGGTAATTAGCCAAATCAACGGAGATTGGGAAACTCGACACCCAAATTTGATTCCATATCGTGATCATGTATTAAAACTAACCCCTTATTTTGATGAGATTACTTTCAATCACATTCCAAGAGAAGAGAATAATCTGGCAGATGCTTTGGCTACCCTTTCATCCATGTTCAGGTTTAAATGGGCAAATGAAGCCCCTTCTATCACCATCCTAAGGTTAGATGAACCGGCATTTTGTTATGAGGTAGAAGCAGAAGACGTTGACGAGAAACCATGGTTCTATGACATCGAAAGGTATCTTAAAACTCGGGAGTATCCGGAAGGTGCTTCTATCACAGATAAGAAGACTTTGCGGAGGTTTGCCGCCAAATTTTTCCTCAACGGCGATATTCTATATAAGAGGAATTATGATTCCATCCTGCTCAGATGCGTGGATAAGCACGAAGCAAGTAGGATCATTGAAGAGGTGCACGAAGGTTCTTTCGGGACACATTCTAGCGGGCATACTATGGCCAAGAAAATCTTAAGGGCAGGATACTATTGGTCAACAATGGAAAATGATTGCTGCGAACATTCCAGGATCTGTTACAAATGTCAGATCTACACTAACAAGATGCATGTGCCACCCAATCCCATAAATATCCTAACTTCACCTTGGCCTTTCGCGATGTGGGGAATTGATATGATAGGCCAGATTGAGCCAACTGCTTCCAACGAACACCATTTTATCTTAGTAGCTATCGACTACTTTACCAAGTGGGTTGAGGCAGCTTCTTATGCCAATGTCACTAAACAGGTGGTAGCACGTTTTATCAAACATAATATAATATGTCGGTAGGACACTCCCGAAAAGATTATCACTGATAATGGGTCGAACCTCAATAATAAGACAATGAAGGAGTTATGTGAAAACTTTAAAATAAAACATCATAATTCTTCTCCTTACCGCCCCAAGATGAATGGCGCAGTTGAAGCAGCAAACAAAAATATCAAGAAGATCGTGCAGAAAATGGTCATCACTTATAAAGATTGGCATGAGATGCTATCATTCGCGTTACATGGTTATCGCACCACCATGCGTACCTCGACTGGGGCAACCCCTTTTTCGCTCGTTTACGACATGGAAGCAGTCCTACCAGTAGAAGTGGAGATCCCTTCTCTAAGGATAATGACAGATACACAATTAGATGAGACTGATTGGGTCCAAAATAGATTCGATCAGCTAAATCTTATTGATGAGAAGAGATTAACGTCAATTTGCCACGGACAGTTATACCAGAAGAGGATGAAGAAAGCCTTCGACAAGAAAGTACGTCCGCGAAATTTTCAAACTGGTGATCTGGTGTTAAAAAGAATCTTACCTCCTAACAACACGGATGCTAGAGGTAAGTGGGCTCCAAATTACGAAGGACCTTTTGTTGTAAAGAAGATTTTTTCTGGAGGGTCTATGATGCTCACAACCATGGATGGGGAGGATTTCCCTCACCCTGTTAATGCAGACGTGGTAAAAAAATATTTCGCCTAAAAGGTCATTGGTTTGATCGGAACAAGACGAAGGTTTGGTCCAACCAGCCATTCGGAAAGCAAGCATTGAAGAATCCAAGGGTCGTAAGAGTTATAGCGGAGTTGTACTTGACAGAGCCCGTATTCATTTTTCTTTTCCTTCTCTTGGCATCCCCCATGTGTTTCCCATGCAACTAGTCCTTTCCATTGTAAATGCCTAGTTACAGGCCACTCATTCAATAAAAGTGTTGGTTTAAATTACGTCGAGAATTGTTTTTTCTTTCATTATTATTGTTTTGATGAACAAAAGACGTTCAATGTTTTCAATAAAACAAAAAATAAAATAATAAAAAAAAAAATACTTTAAGGCTTCACAGCACTTGGTATCATAGTACTCAAACATCAGGTGTAGGGACCGGTCCATACTTAAGGCATGTCGTCTTAAGGCTTACCTCCACAGAACAGGATCTCACAACCTAAGAATGTTTTGGATATTCGTTTGCAACTCAATAAGTTTAAAGGCATCCGTAAATAAGAAGTGAGGTTACCAAACGTACTTTCTGAAGCAACAAGTCGGAATAGAGAGTAGTCTCAATTACATTTGCATTCTCATTTGTAATCTTTCTCGTTTTAGTTCAGTACTTTCTTATATGCGAAATTTGCTTATTATTGAAGATTAATCATGATGCATTGAGTATGTTTGTCTTAAATTAACCCATTCGTATTCACTCATTGATGTTTTTCTTTGACTTTTTGATACTTAACTCTTGTTAAATAAAGCAAAAAACCTCTGGAGGGAGGATGATGAGTAATATACCAAAAATTTCAAACGGTGTGCTTTTGAGTAGGACCCTGCTGACGATGTACATGCCTTGTTTCAAATTCCCAAACACCGGAGATATAAGGGAGATAGACCCTCGTCAACCCCTTTGAGCCTTGAAGTAGGAGTTTCTTTTCTTTTCAGAAAAACCCTCACATTTAACTCGGGGCAGGGTAGATTTCAGTTAATCTGATTGGGAATTCAAAACTCATTAAAAGTGCACATCAAAGGATACAACAAAGGTTATCCTTCAGAAGGTTGAGAAAGAACAAAACCACAGTGGTTAAACTCTTATATATCAGCAGTGTGCATCAATGATAATGATATCCTAATAGATATCTCTCGCACATCGAAAGGTCAAAAGGTGACGATACCATAATGGCTATTTCTCGTCAACCAAACAGCAAGGCAGTCACACCTTTTTCAACAAATCAAATAATGACTCGAAATCATACGACTGGTTCAAACTAAAAGAAATAGTAAAAGAAAGAGACAAAAAGCCTTGCTAAGTCAAAACTTGGAAAACAAGTCGCTTAGGCAAAAGTCAGGGTATCCCGCTGGACTTCAAAATCAAATTCAAGAGGAATTTGTCCAGGCAAAAGTTAGGGAATACAAAAAGAAAGTGAAAAGCGCGAAAAGAGAAAAAGAGGATTACCAAATAAAGATTCTCCACAAAAAAATAAAGTCGTGTGATCAAAATACCAAGAATGAAAGGGTGAGTGATTGTCATATCCTCCTCAACCATGGTAAACTCTTTTGAGGGATGAGTGCTCGCATTAGTTTAACTGAATTTAGGATTAGAGAACATCATGGAGAATGGGTGGGCACCAAATATTTTGAGTCTTAAATCCGTTTTTTCTAAAACCATGAACCAGGCCACGTTACAACCCTGAAAAGTCCTAACTGAAGCAAGGGTTAATTCGAAAGCACACTGTAACAAGAAATACGGTAATCTGACTCATAGGGAGGATTGCAAAAACTTTTGAGTTGGTATCTGTTGTACCCCAAAATTTGCTCTCGCATTTTACCACAAGAAATCTCAGCTTCCGGCATTTCCTGATTTTTCAAACTGGTTCAAGAATCGGTTAAACAGACTTTTCTCGTCAGTCAGACACAATTAGGGTTTTACTGGTTTTCATGGCTCTAGAACAGTTCACACAGTTGGCTTAGGGTTTTGGTTGACTTTGACTCAATTTTGATCAGGCGAACATTATTTGGCATTTAATCAGGAATTAAGGTTTTTGTGGGCATATTCTCAGAAGGATTTAAAAATTCCACAGCACTTTGCAAGTTATTCCGAGATTCGGGTTGATTTCGCATTGTTTTGATTTAATCAGTAAAAGACCGCATTTGAGTTGGATTCACATTGGTTTGTTTGAGCCAGTCAAAAGAGATAGGCAGTTTGGATTTACAGTGTTTGGTAAGAATCAGTGAAAAGGGGGGAATGCGTCTGATCAATTGTTGTGATTAACTGTTTATTTTGCCTTGAACATTGGAAACATCAAGTTTTATTAATTGATCAGTACTGAAATATTGTTTAGTTAATTATTTATTATTCTAAAGATTAAATAAGTTGGAATTTATTTTCAATTTATTTTAATTTAAAGAACTATAAATAATAAACGAACAATTGAAGAAGAGAAGAATTAATTAAATGAAAGGACTTTTATTTATCTTTAAGTCATTTGTATAAATTGTTTTTGTTTACAAAATGTTGACAAAAATAATGTTACATTTATTTAAAAGCTAAATAAAAGACTATCCTAATTATTTTTCTAATCTTCAAATCTTCATCCGCTATCCCTCGCTCTAGTGCTCCATTTTTTTATCTGCAAAAGAAAAGAGAAAAGTCAAATAACAGTCAAAAAGACAGATAAAAGAAATTCATCACTAAGGGCCACTGATTGGGATCAGTTAACCCTCTCTGCAAATCACGGGATTTCTCCCGGTTCACAAAGAGGGAAGAATTTTATTTAATCATAAATGCAAAGTTGAGAAAAAATGCAAAGTGTCAAACTGCATAAAATTCAAAATCTCAAACTCCAAGTTCAAGCCCAACTGAAAAAATCAAATTGCAACTTTCTGTCAAAATGCCAAGAAGTCTACTCAAAGCTGTCAAGAAGAGGATTTGGCAAAGATATCAAAGAAGATAAAAGTACAAAAAGCTGTCAAAGAAGAGATAAAATATGCAGAGGAAAACCATTATGCAAGCATACATTTCTTTTCATCATTTCCCAACAAGGGTGGCCCTTTCAGAAAGTACAGAAAAAAAGCATAGTTTAATATTCAACTGTACTGAGAGAGAAGAGTGGAGAGATAAAAGAATGCAGGTTTTTAGGCTTTTAGGCAGGAAGAAAGATATACAAAGGGACTGAATACATTAAAGAAAGGGGGGCCATACCAACAGATGCAAAAGAAGCATAATTTTCACCAAGGTAAAAAGAAATATACAAACTGATATACAAAACCTGCTACGGCATTTCAACCTAGGCCTTAAGACTTCACAAAACCTGCATTGGCTCAAACCGGCCTCAACATACAAACCAGCTGAAGCAAGTTAAAAGCCTAACCTGCATATGCAAAACCTAAGCCAAAAAGCAATAACCAGCATAACCTCAGACACCACAACCTGCAATGGCCTAAAAACCATTACCTACTGTTAAACAATAACCTGCATTGGCTCAAACCTGCAGAAGAACCTCACCACAAGATATACCAACATGTACACCCAAACCAAGCCCTAACATGAAGCAAAAACCTACTACTGCATTTCTAAAACCAGTCCAGAACCTCAAGCCTGAAACCAGTTCAAGCCTCACCTGAATCAGTCCAAACCTAAAGCCTAAATTCACAAAAAACCTGAAGTCTGGCCATTCAAGCAAAACCTTGTCAACTTTCAAAACCAACACAAATTTACCCAGGCAACCTGTATACCCTGTGTACACCAGCACCATCCAAATAAAAATATCATTGAGCAAAATAACCAGTCAAAACCTCTAGCCCTCAGTAAAAAGAACATCATTGGGCAATAAAAGAAGCATATTCAAAGGCAACTTAAGCCCTCAGAACCCTAGGCTCATCATGGGGAAAGGAAGAAGTGAATAGACAACCAAAAGCATTCAATTCATAGCCAACATAAGTATTTCAACAGGCAAATCAACAAAGGCAACCAAGGCAACACCAAGCCAGAAGAAGAGAGAAAATCTAAGGCAACAAACATTTCAAAAAGCAACTCAAAAGGCGAATCGTTCAGAAGCAACATCAAAGCATACAGGCGAGGCCCTCGGAACTCTGAGTTCATCATAGGGCGGAAAAAGGTGCAGCAAGCATACAGTGGCAAAAAGGAGAAGAAGAAAAGAAGACGTATATCAAGCTTTCAGTTCAGATCCTCATAAAGCCTAAAAAAGGGTAGTACAGTGTGATCGGTGGATCTGGAACTGACTGTTTAACGCTGGTTCGCGAAATGTCGCGGAAGCAAGAGTCGCCACCGTCTTTTATTTTCTCCAAATGGAAAGGACAAAAGCACAGAAAAATTCCTTATAGAGATTGCTCTCGGTTCGGGAGGTAGATTATAGAAAGGGAAGGTGTTAGCACCCTTTCTATCCATGGTTATCCATGGGCTCTTAAATACTTGCTCATTTGTGTTTTCAAAAATGGTTTGTTTGCTTTTCAACTGTGGGTTTTAAAAAGTTTCTTTGAAAATTTCAGTTCGACTCTTGTATCGGTCCTCAAGAGTGTTTGAAAAGTTGCTTTCGAAAGCTTTTTGAAAATGTGTCGGTGTGAAAAGTATTTTTGATTTGTTTTGAAATTAGAGCAAGTATCTAGAGTCGTCTACCTACCCTAAGGAATTCGTCTGTGTAAATGTCCTTTAAAGTAGTGCCATCCCACCATTGAGAGGTAGGTAGCACCACCGTTGGAGGTGTTCGGGTCAATTCGAGGTTCGGGACATGGTGATCACCAGAGCAATAGGAAGACACCTTAGAAGCTACCCTCATGCCAGGTTCCCGGATCATGAGGACTTACTAAGACATCCTCTACTCGACGATCACCTTTCGAAAGGCAAGGCAACAGTGAGGCGTACCCTACGGGTGGTGTGTGCGATTTGTGTGTCATTTTCAGATATTTTTGTCTTTTGTCATATCATTGGTGATCTACGCTTGTTTTTATTATGGCCATTCATTCTTGCATGCTTTGTTTAACAGTTTAAAAATATTTGCGGAAAAAGTGAATCCTAAGCTATTACAAATGGCGCGGGTCCACATCGCCAAAATTAACCAGGACCGATTTGACAGAAAAATAAAGAAAGTAAAAGTGCGAGAAGTAATTACAAGGCTTCGAGAGAGGTACATAATTATTTAAGCGAAATAAAATAAATATGCGAAATTAAATAAGAATTAAGAATATGGGCGTTGGACCCTTTTGCAAAATATTAAAATTACATGAATTAATTAATTAAGAAAAGAAATTGTTTTTGATTTTTGGTATTTTTATGTATTTTAAGATTTAATAGAAAAAAGAAAGAATTAATTAAAATTAACTACTAACCCTAATTCTACTTTATTTTAATTTATTAAGAAAACAGTAAAATTCAACCTAAATTAAACCTAAAATTTTTATGTACAATTTTAATTATGAAAATAATATTATTATAGAAGGGAAAATTAAAAGAAATAAAAACAATAATTAAACCTAATTCTATGTTTTTTTGTATTTTTTATGAAAAGAATTAATATTGCAAACCCTAATTTAAACTAAATTTATTTACATGCATTTATTTATAAGGAAATATTAAAATAAAAATATTTATTATATTTTATCTTTTCTGATTTTTTAGGCATTTTTTGTATTTTTGTAAAAAAATAATATATTAATTAAACAAATAATAATTAAAATAAAAATAGAATTAAAAATGAAGAAACAAAAATTATGCAAACCTTGGGGGGTGGTAGTCCCCAAATAGGAGGTATGGATCCAAGAATCCTGGCCCAAAAACCTGGGTCCTTTTGACTTTTTTGAGTAGCGTGTTGGATGGTTGACTAGGACTTAGCGTGTTCTTTAATCTCAGCCTTTGGTTTGATTCCACTAGGCACGTGGACGATCTGATCTGGGGGATGTATGGTGTGCTCCAACCTGGAAATTGCATATGAACATATATAGCAAAATAATATGGGAAATTATACAGACCTGGGGTTCGAACCCAGGTCGTGGACGTTAATACACTCCTCGCTTGCCAACTGAACCAAACAACGCATGTTAACATGTTATAACAAATAAATAATAAAAATAAAAACAAAGGCGTTAGTGGATCCAGCGCGCGAATTTCAAACAGGCCTATCACCTCCTGCCACGACTCCATCTTCTTCGTGTGTTTTTTTATTTTTCTGAAACAAGAACATTAAGCCACGGTTTTGGAGTTGTTCCCTTAGGCCCTTTTCAAGAAAATAGCGACTAGAGCTCAGGCATTCATAAATTGGGCGCGATGGGTGTTTTATGATCGTCTCCATGCGCTGAGTTGAATGGTGTGACTCATGTGTTCCAATTTTTCCTCGTTTCAAAGTCCCTAATTTGAAGCTTTGCAAACCCTAGAAAATAGTCATGGCGAAATCGTATATACAGCATAATAATCAAATTAAGGCATATGGTTAGCTTCAAAACTTCACAAGGAACATGAATCTACAATTAAATTTCACAAAGAATGCATGGAATATGATATACGATTATGAAATTTTCTTGATACAGCTTGCGTTCATGTTACCAATTCTTGGAGTTTGAATGGATGATTTTGATTGGAATCTGTTCAGTAGACCTTGAGGAAGCTATTGGAATGAAAATTAGGTCTTGAATTCACCTGCAAATCAGTTTTCAGTATTGAGTTTTTTTGAGAAAATTTCAAGTTTGATTCTTATGTTTCTGAGCAGCTGCGTGGTTGTTTTGATTAGGGTTATGTTTCTTGTATATGTAGGAACAATTAGGTTAAGAAAAACTCAATCAAATCTCTTGTAATCATGGTTTTGAATATTTGATTTCTTAAGATCTTTTCATATCTTTTTCCATGTGTTCTTTGCTCTCAATCAAGCCAATCAACCCAAATCTTTCCATAATTGCATATGCACGAAATATTGAGTCTAAAACATGTATAAAAAGATTGGTTATGTTAAGTTAAATATTTTCCATATATTTAAATGATTTAAATGAATTAATATAAATAAAAATTCAAATAAATAAATAAAAAATGAGAAAATACTTCCCTTTGGGCCAAGTGGTCGTGCACATGCTTGGAATGATGAATTGTGGAAGAAAAATGGGCCCATTAGCAATTTTAGACCATTTGAATCAATGTTGACTTTTCAAAATATCCAAAAATTTCCCAACTTCCACAAGGCATAACTTGCTCAATTTTTAAGCTTTTCTCATGTTCTTGGACATTTTGGAAAGGTCTTTGAGTCCTCTAACCAATGCCTTTGGTCCAATGTCATTTTGATTTACCAATCTCAAGTTATGGCCTTTGACTTAAAGTCCCTTTTTGTTGACTTTTGAAAATGACCTATAATGTTGAAATTGATAACTTTTTGTGAGAGCATTTCTTGGACTTGAAGTATGAAGATGAGTTGTAGGAAATGTCTTTCTCTTCAAAATGAGCTTTGGATGGAATTTTTCTGATAATCCATGTGAAAGTTATGCCCTGGTCAATTTCAGTTGACTTTTTCAGCTGTCCAAATAAGGAAACTTTTGCATCTTGATGATTTCTGAGCCAAACTTTGAGAATCATGATCAATCATTGATCAAATGATGTTTGTGGCTTCAAAATGATATGTTGACCAAAAATTTGAACTTTTGACTGTCAAATGACCATTTTGCCCCTACAGTTGACTGTAGTGCAATTTAGGGTTTTGACTGTGCAATTTTAAGCTGAATGCCTTGAAACTTGATATGAGGATATTTGACCATGTTTGTAGGCATATGAGACTTGATTGGACCTTTGAAAACTTCATTCTCTTGATCAGAACACAAACCCTAATCTTGACTGTATAGGAACCCTTTGCACTGTGCAACCCTTGGGGAATTTTGAAGCATGACTTGGCAATTTCCTGAAGAATATGGGAGGGCAAATTTTGGGGTACAACATACAGAAATACCAAAGAGCAAGCTAGCGTCTTCACCGTCCCTCCATCGCCAAAAGCCCTCCAAACGCCTCCTAATCACCTCCTCCAACGAAGGTAACTCGTTTTTTCCTTCTCTTCACACCTCGAACAAAAAGGACACGGATGGTCAAAATCATTAACGAGCTTAATCGAAATCGGAATACAAATTAAACATGCAAGGCTTAACATTCAAAAAACCTAAAATGCGTTGAAAAGGAGTTATCACCTTACAGCCTCGTTGGACCGAAGAGGAAGAGGAGATGGTGGTAGCGTGGTGGCTCAGGCGAGGAGACGTTATTCAGTAGCCATGGCCAAAGGACGAAGAGGATGAAGGAAAGCGAATGAGCGGCGCGTTGCACTAACCCTAAGCAATTCTCTACTGAAAACAAATCAACGAAACCCTAACAAAAAAACATTTGTATCAGCATCCTGGGCCTTGCCCATTCCAACATACGCCTAAAGCCCAAAATTACCTAATACACCCCCCTCATTTCTCTTGTTCAGACCCAATACCCATCTTAAAAAGCCTTAACCCTTTTATATATAAAACAAATTCTTTTTTCTGTTAATTAATTAATCTACTCCTTTTTATTTTATTTTATTAATTTAAAACATTTAATATTTTTAAACACCATATATTTTTTCTAACTTAATATATTTGTTACAATAATACACTAATGCTAAAATACTTAAAAACACATTTCTTATATACATATTTTTAAAACATTTAATTAAATTATTTTTTGTACATACAAATAAAGAACCATTTTTTTATTTATACCATGTAATAAAAATTGAATATACCTTTTTCTTTTAATTAAGATATCTTTTGTACATAACGAATAAAATACATTTTTCTAATTTAATTCTTGATATTTACTTAAGACATACTATTTGTACATAATAGATAAATACATTTTTTGCATAATTTAAATTCTTAAACATTTAAGTAAAATACATTTTTTCTAATTTAACTCTTGATATTTATTAAAAACATACTTTTTGTATATCATAAATAAAGATACATTTTTATACATAATCTAATTAGAATTTAAAGCATTTGATTAAAAAACATTTCTTTTTATACATATTAAAAAATACAAGATTATTAATTAAATGAACATTTAATCTTTTTTCTTTAGGTCAAAACAAATACTTAATAATCCTTAATACACATTTAATTTCACATCTCTAACCTGTAAATAATTACTTACACAATACATCTCACACTTACACAATACAAATACATTCACATTGCCCCTATGCACATTTGCTTATCTTATGCATTGATATACGTTATTTACATTTGATTGCAAATTCGATTTGGTTGTAACTTATTGGATACTATAAGTCTCATCCCCATTTGTGAATATTGTACCCCCACTCCCGGATACTTATTTTGTAATAGCGTAGATTTTACATTTTTGCAATTTACCGCTTTCAATTATACCATGGTTAGACCTAGGGTTTGCATGTACATAAAATCAAGCGCTAGATAACCTAATACAAGACAAATACATGAAATCAATACACAATCACACTTGCACCCTCTAGGGTAATCCCACATGTTGCCTTCCAAAATGGGCCATGCTTGTACGTCGAGTATCTTTGGCAAAACCAATTCAAAATGATCATAAGTCCCTCGATGACGCTTTCGAATGTTGCCTAAACGGAATGATCATAGTCCCTTCAAAGCAAATTGCCAAAGACACTTGGCACCATTGCATTCATGGTCCATACAATGACCCGCTCCCGTCCCGAACAAACTTCCTAAACGCAAGATTGTCCACCAAATTCAATGGTGGAACAAAATTATTAAAAAGGGTTGAAAACCTAGAGAAAACCTTTGAGTACAATAGGGTAGACAAAACTCTTAGTTACTTGAGATCAACTTGCAAAAACACTTGCCTTCTTTTCAAAAACCACAATCCACAAGCACTTTCAAAACAAACTCTCAAAACATTTTGAAACATCTTTTCGAAAAGATACACGCCTTTGTAAAATATTCGAGTAAAGAATTGTTACAAGGTTAGCCTAAGACAAGGCATCTTCTTCCAAAACATTTTCAAAACACACACACACACACACACCATTTTCAAGCAATCAAAAATCAAGGCAAGTGATCTAAAAAACCAAGTAACTAAGAGCCCATGGATAACCATGGATAGAAAGGGTGCTAATACCTTCCCTTTCTATAATCTACTCCCCGAACCCAAGAAAAATCTCAAAGGTTTTTGCTGTGCTTTTTAAACCTTTCCTTAGGATAAAATAAAAAGTCGGTGGCGACTCTTGCTCAACCGAAACATTTGCGAAAACAAACGCAAAACCACAGTCAGTTCTCCCACCGTATCACAGAACTGGCGACTCTGCTGGGGATATTTTAAAAGTGGGGTTACCTTAGGGTTTAGATCACCTTTACATTCTTGCTTTGCTTGCCTTGATTGATTTATCTTTTGGGTTCTTGTTTGGGTTTGTCGTAAATCCTCCATCCGGATTTGGGGCACCTTTTTAGGTAAATAGCAAAAACTGCGAGGGAACTGTGCGGGGTATACCGACACGGTTGAAGCAGTAAGCTATGTTAGTGTGACATATTTGTGAGTACCGGTAACCCTTGAGTAGTCAAGGAGAGTACGGGGCCGCTGTGTGATGTCATGAAGCACTAACGAACTCTTAGAACCTTAATTGACCATCTTAGCCTTTTTAGGGGTAGTGAGATGACCGACTTTGGTGCAGTCCGAAGTTGGTAGATCCTCGATACTACACTCTTTGGAGGATTGTTTTCTTGGAATATTTTGGTCGCCAGTAAGTGGCTAAACCGAAACAATGAACACAGAAAACAATCCAATGATATTGAGCTCCTTAGAACCCGGTTACTTTTGATAGGACAGGTTTTAACCAACAAACTGAAATAGGGTAGTACCTGAACCTCATGCAAGCCTAAACCTAAGGACTTGTCTTCTTTGTGTGAATATGTCTGTCTGTATATACGCTCACTTGCTTTTCGCATACATGTACATGACATCATGACATCATACCATAGCATTTTCAATAACCATTTCGAGGATCTCGAGGGTTCTTTGGATGCAGGGTTACGTTGAACCAGACGTCTACCAAGGGGCAAGAGGTTTCTCCTCGATACAAAGTTTCTCCAGTCAAAGATCAAGTGCAACAACTTGAATCAGTGGCTATGACCCACTTGACATGGTGAGCTCGATTCTCGTGGAAAGACGTCCACCGGTGCAGAGATCTCCAATCCAAGAGCAAAGTTCAACCTCTAATATTTTCTTGTGTTTACCCCAAGATATCCTTGAAAGCATGCATCCACATACCATGCATTGCATTTTGACAGTCTTTCCTTTTTCAGGTTTCCTTACTCTCCTGCTGTTTATTTCAGTAAGAGATGGCTCTAGAAAGGTCTGTCAAAGACATTCAAGACCAGACTGGTTAGCTGCAGGAGATGTTCCTGAACTTGTCTCTGGGGCAAGAAGAGATGAAAGCTCTCCTCACAAAGGGCTTGGAGAATTCCAACAACGCCAGGAGTGATCAGCTTGCGGAGCTGCAGTTTGATCTGACAACCTTGAGGACCCAAATGATGGGACAGTTGGTGGGCCAGATGGCTCTCATCCAAGACCTATCTCAAAGACAAGAGGAACTCAGAGTTCTTGTCCGCCAACTGCTTCCAAACAACCAACTGGGGCAAGCATCTGAGGTTGAAGAGCAAGTCACCGCTCAACCTCCATCCACTCAAGAAGACAAGGGGAAAGCTCCTTTGCTTGCTTCAGGGTCACAAGCCCATCAACAACCTCGCCAGCGTCCACGGGGTAATCGGCATAAGCAAGAAACGTCGGGAAGACAGTTCACGGAGACTGAAATACCATCATTTTTCATACTAAAGCGCCTGTTGGAGGTCAATTTTCTTACCTTAAAGGACCCTCCTCAGAAGCCCAATATCTCCTTTCCTCACTATCATCCCGACGCATTCTGTGTTTACCACTCCTACAGCCCGGGACACGACACCAACGACTGTTGGGCCTTGAAGAACAAGATTCAAGATCTGATCGACATTGGGGTGCTGGAATTCATGCCAGACGGCGAGATGAAAATCTTCCGTTAAAGGGTTCTCCACTTGAAGTGACGAAGCTCGAGCTGAAAGACTTTTGCTTCTCTTTGAATTTTCAAAGTTGTAATTTCTTTTGCTGTCCAACAATTATCTGTTGATGTTAAACTCTGTTTTCATTAATGCATTACATATGTTTGTCTTGAATTCATCCATTCGTTTCACTACTCTTATGCTTTTCTTTATGATATTTGACTCTTTATAAAGGAGGCTTTAGAAAGCTGGGGCATCCCGCTGACTGTAATCCCAGAAAACGGTATCAGTCAGGCAAAAGTTAGGGATAACAAATCAAAATCAAAATAGTGAGGTCATTACAAAATCCTCAACAACATGAAAAAATGTTGAAAAAAGAAAAGAAAGGAGATGGTGACTGTCTCCCCAAATTCAACTGGTGAACCATCGCCCAAAAGTCGTTCAAAACTCAAAACAGAGTGTGACGCACAATTAACTAAGCTTAGGTTGAAGGACATAACGAAGAGCGGGTGGGTACAAATATACTTTGAGCCTTTATCCTTTGTTTCTTAAACCGGGAACCAAGCCACGTTACAACCCTTCAAATGTCCTAACTGAAGCATGGGTTAGTTCGAAGGCATACTGTTACAAAAGGTATCCTGACTCCTGTAGGGCTTTACTCTAAATCTTGTGTTGACTTGTCTTGTGAAAAGTTTTCTGCTAAAAATGCATTTTTCAAAACTCCGAGACAAACATAAACTTTGCATTGCTTGAATATCACTGCCTGCATTTGGCTTTTTGTTTAACAGCGAAGAAATTCATACAGCGAATGTTCGGAAGAACGAAAACTCTCTCAGTAAGTAACAATCACTTCAAGAGGATAACGCTTCCATCAAATCTCCTATCAGCAAGGGGCATGACATGTCACCATCCAATTAAACTGGGGCAGTCCAGTCAAGGTCCGACAGATCTTTCAAAGTTCAGTTAAACTGGGGCAGTCCAGTCAAGGTCCAACAGATCTTTCAAAGTTCAGTTAACCTGGGGCAGTCCAGTCAAGATTTCAAGAAATCTCTCAATGTGAAGAGTAATCCGATTCAAAATTTCTACATCACCACTTGGGGCATTAGAATGTCAAAAGTGTTCAAAAACTGATGCAGCTTTACACGAGCTCATCATCAGGAAGCCCTACACCGGTTCCCCCTCAAACTTCAAGATTTCTAAAAATAGTTCACGGGTTCTCCAAGTAACGGATGTTAACCTATCACTTGTTCAGATTTCTTCTCAAGACTTCTGAAAACAGTTTATGGATTCTTCCCAACAACGGATGTTAATCTATTACTTGTTCAGATGCAACCATTGAAAACAGTTTACGGACGCTTCCCAACAACGGACGCTTCTCTATTGCTTATTCAATCTCAAGATTTCTGAAAATAGTTCACGGGTTCTCCAAGTAACGGATGTTAACCTATCACTTGTTCAGATTTCTTCTCAAGACTTCTGAAAACAGTTTATGGATTCTTCCCAACAACGGATGTTAATCTATCAGCTTGTTCAGATGCAACCTTTGAAAACAATTTACGGACGCTTCCCAACAACGGATGTTGCTCTATTGCTGATTCAATCTCAAGATTTCTGAAAATAGTTCACGGGTTCTCCAAGTAACGGATGTTAACCTATCACTTGTTCAGATTTCTTCTCAAGACTTCTGAAAACAGTTTATGGATTCTTCCCAACAACGGATGTTAATCTATCAGCTTGTTCAGATGCAACCTTTGAAAATAGTTTACGAACGCTTCCCAACAACGGATGTTGTTCTATTGCTTATTCAACTTCAAGATTTCTGAAAACAGTTCACGGGTTCTCCAAGTAACGGATGTTAACCTATCACTTGTTCAAATTCTTCTCAAGCTAACTTCACTCAGGGTCAAGCTTCATTATCCCCAGCGAAGCTAAAACTTCAATTTATCAATCCCTAGCGGAGCCAGACTAATGAACCTTCTCCCCACAGAGTTTTGGGAGGGCAAATCTTTTGTTCCCCAGTGAAGTCGCCAGAGTTACTTCCCACCAAGCTGAAGATTCTCAATCTTGCCTCCCCAGCATGAGTCTACTAGTTTGGAACTCCCCAGTAGAGGTCATCAGGAATTCTCTTCCCCGGCAACAACCAATGGTTTATTTTCCCCGGCAGCAATCAAGATGCTTTTATCTTCGGCCATCTCAGATTCATTTATTCTCAGCAAGATAGCTCATCAGCTTACATGCGCATTCATCACATTCATGTCATAAACATTGATGTCACATACATTGCATCATACATCATGACATTGCATACAACTAACCCTTTACTTTTTCAGGTAAGATCAGTCGACAGACAAAGATCACCTCCCGAGATTCATCCAGAAATAGTTCAGATGTGACCCGGACACGGCGACATTCTGATACTTATTCCAGATCCATTCAGACGCATCATCAGGAAACCCTACACCGGTTCCTCTTCAACTTCAAGATTCTTGAAAACAGTTTACAGATTCTTCCCTACAACGGATGTCAATCTACCAACTTGTTCAGACTCTTCTCAACTTTTGAAAACAGTTCACGGACGCTTCCCAACAACGGATGCTGCTCTATTGCTTATTCAATCTCAACTCCTGAAAATAGTTTATAGATTCTCCAGACATAGATGTCAATCTATTGCTTATTCGGATCCCTAATTCAGAGATGTTCCAAAACATGGATGCCCTTCTGACACTCGTCCACTCACCATTGACATACAGTTCAACATGTCCAGATGGCATCTATAAGCCCATCCTCCTACCAGCGGTCGCCAAATGGCATCTTTAAGCCCATTATCAGATGGCATCTCTAAGCCCATTCCCCGACAAGATTCTATCGCACCAGATGGCATCTTTAAGCCCATCACCAAATGGCATCTTTAAGCCCATTCACCTCTACCATCACATCGACGAGTGCAAATTTTCTGGGCACTTTAGTGTCCAATCTTCTTTTACCTTCAAGTCGCGAAAGGCAAACTTGCCAATCTAACTCTTCAGGTTCAAGAAGATTGAACAGGGGCAACTGTTGTACCCCAAATTTTCTCTCGCATTTTACCACAAGAAATCTCAGCTTTCGGCATTTCCTGATTTTTCAAACTGGTTCAAGAATCGGTCAAACGGACTTTTCTTGTCAGTCAGACACAATTAGGGTTTTACTGGTTTTCATGGCTCTAGAACAGTTCACACAGTTGGCTTAGGGTTTTGGTTGACTTTGACTCAATTTTGATCAGGCGAACGTTATTTGGCATTTAATCAGGAATTAAGGTTTTTGTGGGCATATTCTCAGAAGGATTTAAATTCCACAGCACTTTGCAAGTTATTCCGAGATTCGGGTTGATTTCGCATTGTTTTGATTTAATCAGTAAAAGACCGCATTTGAGTTGAATTCACATTGGTTTGTTTGAGCCAGTCAAAAGAGATAGGCAGTTTGGATTTACAGTGTTTGGTAAGAATCAGTGAAAAGGGGGGAATACGTCTGATCAATTGTTGTGATTAACTGTTTATTTTGCCTTGAACATTGGAAACATCAAGTTTTATTAATTGATCAGTACTGAAATATTGTTTAGTTAATTATTTATTATTCTAAAGATTAAATAAGTTGGAATTTATTTTCAATTTATTTTAATTTAAAGAACTATAAATAATAAACGAACAATTGAAGAAGAGAAGAATTAATTAAATGAAAGGACTTTTATTTATCTTTAAGTCATTTGTATAAATTGTTTTTGTTTACAAAATGTTGACAAAAATAATGTTACATTTATTTAAAAGCTAAATAAAAGACTATCCTAATTATTTTTCTAATCTTCAAATCTTCATCCGCTATCCCTCGCTCCAGTGCTCCATTTTTTTATCTGCAAAAGAAAAGAGAAAAGTCAAATAACAGTCAAAAAGACAGATAAAAGAAATTCATCACTAAGGGCCACTGATTGGGATCAGTTAACCCTCTCTGCAAATCACGGGATTTCTCCTGGTTCACAAAGAGGGAAGAATTTTATTTAATCATAAATGCAAAGTTGAGAAAAAATGCAAAGTGTCAAACTGCATAAAATTCAAAATCTCAAACTCCAAGTTCAAGCCCAACTGAAAAAATCAAATTGCAACTTTCTGTCAAAATGCCAAGAAGTCTACTCAAAGCTGTCAAGAAGAGGATTTGGCAAAGATATCAAAGAAGATAAAAGTACAAAAAGCTGTCAAAGAAGAGATAAAATATGCAGAGGAAAACCATTATGCAAGCATACATTTCTTTTCATCATTTCCCAACAAGGGTGGCCCTTTCAGAAAGTACAGAAAAAAAGCATAGTTTAATATTCAACTGTACTGAGAGAGAAGAGTGGAGAGATAAAAGAATGCAGGTTTTTAGGCTTTTAGGCAGGAAGAAAGATATACAAAGGGACTGAATACAGTAAAGAAAGGGGGGCCATACCAACAGATGCAAAAGAAGCAGAATTTTCACCAAGGTAAAAAGAAATATACAAACTGATATACAAAACCTGCTACGGCATTTCAACCTAGGCCTTAAGACTTCACAAAACCTGCATTGGCTCAAACCGGCCTCAACATACAAACCAGCTGAAGCAAGTTAAAAGCCTAACCTGCATATGCAAAACCTAAGCCAAAAAGCAATAACCAGCATAACCTCAGACACCACAACCTGCAATGGCCTAAAAACCATTACCTACTGTTAAACAATAACCTGCATTGGCTCAAACCTGCAGAAGAACCTCACCACAAGATATACCAACATGTACACCCAAACCAAGCCCTAACATGAAGCAAAAACCTACTACTGCATTTCTAAAACCAGTCCAGAACCTCAAGCCTGAAACCAGTTCAAGCCTCACCTGAATCAGTCCAAACCTAAAGCCTAAATTCACAAAAAACCTGAAGTCTGGCCATTCAAGCAAAACCTTGTCAACTTTCAAAACCAACACAAATTTACCCAGGCAACCTGTATACCCTGTGTACACCAGCACCATCCAAATAAAAATATCATTGAGCAAAATAACCAGTCAAAACCTCTAGCCCTCAGTAAAAAGAACATCATTGGGCAATAAAAGAAGCATATTCAAAGGCAACTTAAGCCCTCAGAACCCTAGGCTAATCATGGGGCAAGGAAGAAGTGAATAGACAACCAAAAGCATTCAATTCATAGCCAACAGAAGTATTTCGACAGGCAAATCAACAAAGGCAACCAAGGCAACACCAAGCCAGAAGAAGAGAGAAAATCTAAGGCAACAAACATTTCAAAAAGCAACTCAAAAGGCGAATCATTCAGAAGCAACATCAAAGCATACAGGCGAGGCCCTCAGAACTCTAAGTTCATCATAGGGCGGAAAAAGGTGCAGCAAGCATACAGTGGCAAAAAGGAGAAGAAGAAAAGAAGACGTATATCAAGCTTTCAGTTCAGATCCTCATAAAGCCTAAAAAAGGGTAGTACAGAAATACCAAAGAGCAAGCTAGCGTCTTCACCGTCCCTCCATCGCCAAAAGCCCTCCAAACGCCTCCTAATCACCTCCTCCAACGAAGGTAACTTGTTTTTTCCTTCTCTTCACACCTCGAACAAAAAGGACACGGATGGTCAGAATCATTAACGAGCTTAATCGAAATCGGAATACAAATTAAACATGCAAGGCTTAACATTCAAAAAACCTAAAATGCGTTGAAAATGAGTTATCACCTTACAGCCTCGTTGGACCGAAGAGGAAGAGGAGATGGTGGTAGCATGGTGGCTCAGGCGAGGAGACGTTGTTCAGTAGCCATGGCCAAAGGACGAAGAGGATGAAGGAAAGCGAATGAGCGGCGCGTTGCACTAACCCTAAGCAATTCTCTACTGAAAACAAATCAACGAAACCCTAACAAAAAAACATTTGTCTCAGCATCCTGGGCCTTGCCTATTCCAACATACGCCTAAAGCCCAAAATTACCTAATACACCCCCCTCATTTCTCTTGTTCAGACCCAATACCCAAGGCCCATCTTAAAAAGCCTTAACCCTTTTATATATAAAACAAATTCTTTTTTCTGTTAATTAATTAATCTACTCCTTTTTATTTTATTTTATTAATTTAAAACATTTAATATTTTTAAACACCATATATTTTTTCTAACTTAATATATTTGTTACAATAATACACTAATGCTAAAATACTTAAAAACACATTTCTTATATACATATTTTTAAAACATTTAATTAAATTATTTTTTGTACATACAAATAAAGAACCATTTTTTTATTTATACCATTTAATAAAAATTGAATATACCTTTTTCTTTTAATTAAGATATCTTTTGTACATAACGAATAAAATACATTTTTCTAATTTAATTCTTGATATTTACTTAAGACATACTTTTTGTACATAATAGATAAATACATTTTTTGCATAATTTAAATTCTTAAACATTTAAGTAAAATACATTTTTTCTAATTTAACTCTTGATATTTATTAAAAACATACTTTTTGTATATCATAAATAAAGATACATTTTTATACATAATCTAATTAGAATTTAAAGCATTTGATTAAAAAACATTTCTTTTTATACATATTAAAAAATACAAGATTATTAATTAAATGAACATTTAATCTTTTTTCTTTAGGTCAAAACAAATACTTAATAATCCTTAATACACATTTAATTTCACATCTCTAACCTGTAAATAATTACTAACACAATACATCTCACACTTACACAATATAAATACATTCACATTGCCCTTATGCACATTTGCTTATCTTATGCATTGATATACGTTATTTACATTTGATTGCAAATTCGATTTGGTTGTAACTTATTGGATACTATAAGTCTCATCCCCATTTGTGAATATTGTACCCCCACTCCCGGATACTTATTTTGTAATAGCGTAGATTTTACATTTTTGCAATTTACCGCTTTCAATTATACCATGGTTAGACCTAGGGTTTGCATGTACATAAAATCAAGCGCTAGATAACCTAATACAAGACAAATACATGAAATCAATACACAATCACACTTGCACCATCTAGGGTAATCCCACATGTTGCCTTCCAAAATGGGCCATGCTTGTACGTCGAGTATCTTTGGCAAAACCAATTCAAAATGATCATAAGTCCCTCGATGACGCTTTCGAATGTTGTCTAAACGGAATGATCATAGTCCCTTCAAAGCAAATTGCCAAAGACACTTGGCACCATTGCATTCATGGTCCATACAATGACCCGCGCCCGTCCCGAACAAACTTCCTAAACGCAAGATTGTCCACCAAATTCAATGGTGGAACAAAATTGTTAAAAAGGGTTGAAAACATAGAGAAAACCTTTGAGTACAATAGGGTAGACAAAACTCTTAGTTACTTGAGATCAACTTGCAAAAACACTTGCCTTCTTTTCAAAAACCACAATCCACAAGCACTTTTAAAACAAACTCTCAAAACATTTTGAAACATCTTTTCGAAAAGATACACGCCTTTGTAAAATATTCGAGTAAAGAATTGTTACAAGGTTAGCCTAAGACAAGGCATCTTCTTCCAAAACATTTTCAAAACACACACACACACACCATTTTCAAGCAATCAAAAATCAAGGCAAGTGATCTAAAAAACCAAGTAACTAAGAGCCCATGGATAACCATGGATAGAAAGGGTGCTAATACCTTCCCTTTCTATAATCTACTCTCCGAACCCAAGAAAAATCTCAAAGGTTTTTGCTGTGCTTTTTAAACCTTTCCTTAGGATAAAATAAAAAGTCGGTGGCGACTCTTGCTCAACCGAAACATTTGCGAAAACAAACGCAAAACCACAGTCAATTCTCCCACCGTATCACAGTATCACTCTGTCTTTTTACTATCTTTTGTACAAATTTTTTATGTTTCAAAATATTTTTTATAAATCTTAACTTCAAGACAAACATGAGCTTTGCATTAGAATTATCATTCTCAGAATAAACATTCTTTGCATATGAACAAGTGCTTAAAACACAAAGTAAGCTTACATAATGAGCATCGGATGAGAATTTGATTATCTCAAAGAACAAATTGCTTCAGGACACCGTTTAAAGGTAAATCATTTGTAGGAATAGTCTTAACCTGGGGCAAATTCTATTGACTCCATCGAGTAAAAGAATACCAGTATGAGAAATGATCTGAAGTAGATTGTAAAAGTTATTCGCCCAAAGTTTCTGATAAGCAGTGGTGCATTACTCTCGGTTGGTCCCAAGGGACATATTTCTTCAAGTATCTGATTAGAGATTGAAGCAGTTCAAGTCAAGGAATATGGTTGTGAGGTAACCTATATTCAAGAGCCAACCACTCTAAGGTTATGTTGCCTTCGAAAATACTTAGATTTCTCATCCATCTGTGAGCATGAGGTAAAGGAAAAGGTTTGTCGAGATTCTGTTAAGCAAAGGGCAGGTGTGTCGAATATTCCGTCGAGTAGGTATTCAGCCAATCTGAGGCATTCAAGTCGGGATGCGATCCCTCAAAGTACAGTTAAACTGGGGCAGTTATGTCGAGATTTGACAAATCTCTCTAAGAATACATTGATCAGAGGAGAACCTTCCCAGAATTTGAAGATGTATGGGCATCATGACACTGGGGCAGTTTATCTTAGTGGTACATATATTAGAAAGCCCTCTCGAGGCAATTTTTCTTCAAAAGCCTTACAGACTGGGGCAAGAATTTATGTAAGGGCTTTCTCTCTTCTTGAGTAGTTGATCAGATCAAGTCCGTACGCAGGCTAAACGGCCTATAAATTTGAAATTCATGCCAAGAAGTCAGGATTGTCATCTTCGACTTGTCAGAGACTCAAGTCCATTTACTGACATCCTTTGTCCTAAGTCAAGGTTATTATCCCCAGTTGAAGCTTGAATTGTTATCCACAGTAGGATATGAGCAGTAACGTGAAGATTATTTGGGTTTGTTTATTCATGCAAGACGTGAGGGGAATATTTCTCCCTAGAAGGGTGCCTGCTCCTAGTAAAATACTTGCTGCTACTTGACATAGACCTATCTACCAAGGGGTTCCTCTTTTGAGACATTTTCTCCCCAGTGAAGCATCTTGATTTCTCTGCGGAAGAAGAATGTTCTTTCTCCCTGGAAATGTAGAAGTTGTTTAAAGTCTGGTTGACCCCTTTTCATTGGACTGCAATTTATTTTTGCAGCATCTCCTCTAAAGTCCATTTTTTAGTGGCATTCCTCCTCGGAGTCGGCATGTTGAAGTAGCAATCTTGCATCACGGTTTTTACCCAGTGATTGGTCGTTCAAGTTGTATATTCTTCAGTAAGGTTTTTCATTCCAAACAGGGGCATGTCGCCCCAATTTCTGTTTTGCAAATACTTGTTGGTCTTGCATGACAAGATGCATACCAACAAATGAATCAAGGAGGGTCTGTATGTGACTAACATGAAGATGTTCGTATAACGAAATCCAATTTCCCCAGTGGAACTATTCTTCTTTTCCTAATGGAGTAAGTGTCATATCTCTCAGGTAAGATGTATAGGATAATTCCAGTCATGACTCTTTCAGTGGTAGAAGTTTCTGTTGCGATATCCCCAATGGAGTTTTTGTCCCAGGATGTTGTTTCTTCCCCAAGTGAGGATATTTTACTTCCCAGCAATGTTATCCCCAACATGGTCTGAGTAGAATTCTTTTTATTTAAGAATTTCTATACTCCCCCAACAGAAGTCATCTTTGTCAAAGAATTTCTATGCCAAGAGCTTCTATTCCCAACAAAGCTTTTCTCTTTCCAACAGAGGATAAAGAGTTTTTCCCCGTGAAGTGGGGAGTTTGATCAGAATTCAAGATTTTCTCTGAACCGCAATTTATGTTTGCAGTGATCTTCCCAGAAAGTTATTTCCCTAGTGACATCGATCTTTAGGGGCCGACGGTTCCAAATATCGGTTTCCCATTGAAGTATAAATTGCCTTTCCTCTACAAAAGATCAGATGTGCCAGAATAATCATTCGGAAGTTCATTGTCTTCTCAACAGCCGATTATTGATGTGTTTTCCAGTGCATTACTAAACATGCATCATTATGTTGCATCATTACATTGCATCTACTAAAACGCGTAGCATTTCCATTGTATGGAGCATTACGCTATAAAAAAATTCAAACATGCATGAGTATAAGCCAATTGTGTCCACCTGTGGTAACCAGATTGTTATACGCTCAGATTTGATTTACCTCCACAAGAAGCCTAGGGTAATTCGATTATGTTTCCCCAGCAGAGTTTGTTTGGATTCACCACCAGTCGGGTCCTTGGTATTTCTCCATTTCCCCAGTAAGTCTGTGGTTTGCGCTTGCCTTCGCAAGCCTTTGGTTATTTTACCCGCGTTTGCTTTACCATTAGAGTGTGAGTAAGAGTCGGCGTATAACCTTTCTAGCTTCTCAAGTGTTTAAATATCCATACTTGGTGTATGGTAGTTCAGAAAATTGCCACTCTTGAAGAATTAACACCCCGCCTTTGGCCTGAGGGATTTTTAGTTCTTGCATATTTGCAACCTATCGAAAGCCTAACATGTTTTTCTTTGTTAAAGTCTGCTTTGACCAGTCCCTTTCTCTTGTAAAATTCACCTTCGATCAGTGCTCTTTGAAGGTCCTGCTTAGTCGGTTCCTTGTTTTGGCTTATCCGCGTTAGTCGGGTCCTCCTTTCGTTAGCCTAGCTAACTTTTTATGATTAAGAGTCTTTCAATGTCTCTTCAAAGTCCAGTTGGCTGGCACCCTTGTTTAGGCGAATGTGTCCTTTTTTATTGGGGCTTTCTTCGGTTAGTCTCGTTCCTGTGTTCGCTAGCAATTCTAAACATTTGTTTCTTGATGATCAATTTCGCTCTTGTGTATCTAACTCTGACCAGATATGCATACTTTTATCATTTGTTGAGAGTCCCCTTCGGCTGGTCTCTTTGCAGTTGTAAGTTCGCCTGCGACCGGCGTTCTTTTCTTAGGAATCTACCTTCGGCATAGTATTCCTGGATGAAGATTCCCCTTCGGCTGGTTTCTTTATCCTAAAGTCCACCTTCGACTGGCACCCTTTAAAGTCCACCTTCGGCTGGCACCCTCTAAAGTCCACCTTCGGCTGGCATCCTTTAAAATCCACCTTCGGTTGGTATCATTTGTTGAGAGTCCCCTTCGGCTGGTCTCTTTGCAGTTGTAAGTTCGCCTTCGACCGGCGTTCTTTTCTTAGGAATCTACCTTCGGCATAGTATTCCTGGATGAAGATTCCCCTTCGGCTGGTTTCTTTATCCTAAAGTCCACCTTCGGCTGGCACCCTTTAAAGTCCACCTTCGGCTGGCACCCTCTAAAGTTCACCTTTGGCTGGCATCCTTTAAAATCCACCTTCGGTTGGTATCATTTGTTGAGAGTTCCCTTCGGCTGGTCTCTTTGCAGTTGTAAGTTCGCCTTCGACCGACGTTCTTTTCTTAGAAGTCCCGCTTCGGCTGGTATCTTTTAAAACCCCGCTTCGGCTGGTATCATTTGTTAAAATCCATCTTCGGCTGGTATCATATGTCGGGAGTCCCATTCGCTTGGCCTCTATCCTCATTAAGTTCTCCTTCGATTGGTATTCCTTCGTCAGAGCCTTCTTCGGTCGGTATCTTTCTTGTGTATGTCTAACCTTGACCTGACATCCAAGAGATTTTCTCAGCTAATCACTGCAATCCAAAGAAAACAAAAATATATATAATAACACCTGACTGGCTTCGGAGCGCAAATTTTTGGGTTCTTTTTGTATTTAATCTTCTTCCACCTTGAAGGTTCGAAAGGCTTGCGCCAATCACACCTTTGGGTTGAAAGCGATTAAATAGGGGCAGATGTTGCACCCCAAATTTTGCCCTCCTAATTTCTTCTATCTGGCTTAGACTCTTGCATTCATATTCCATTAGGTCATTAACATACATTTGAATTCAATAAAGCACTTGAGGATCGAAGTTCAGTGGTTGCGCGATACTAGGGCTTCGCAGTAGTCAAAGTGTTCGTATCTAATAAAGTCTGATTCTTCTGATTATCCTTCAAGCAGTGAAATGTGGAATTAGGTTTTCAACCTATGCTCATTAAGGGTCTCGCCCTCTTCAAGATTAAGGGGTCATTACTCGTTCAGATACATTTGAGACAAGAATCAAAGCATTTTTCCACCAAGTTTGTGCTTGTCAACATTTCATCAGCCGAGGTTCATTAGGTTTTCTGAGTCATGACCATCTTGGTCATATTTCTTTCTGTATCCCCCATGTTCATTTCCAAGTTGTTCTACAAAGTCATCTAAGAGCTACTAAATCAGGAATTTATTATCTTTTTGTGCTCAATGTCATCCTTCAATTAGGGTTTATTTCCCTATGCGTGGGTTCGTCGGATGAATTTTGGCAGGGCTAATAGTCAAAGGATCTTTACCAATGACTAGTTCGGGATTTTGTTCGATCTTTCTCTGTAAATCCAAAGGGGGAACTTATTACTTAGGTCACAAGCTATGCAATCAGAAACTTCATACAGAGGGCAAATGTGGATGTACTGGTGCCCATTTTACTGTTTGATCTTTGTTTATCATTGATTCAAATAAGTTCTTTCCTTTAGCTAGTAGATTGAGGAATGGTTTTGAGAATAAAATTGTGGAACAAGATAGTGGTAGTAATGCTAAGCAAGCTTCAATTAAATTCCAAACTGTTAGTGATATTCAAACCCCTCAGAATTCTAAAATAGCTCATGCTTTTGGTGAAGAATCGCCTCATTCACAATTCGTGGATAATAGTAAACAGACAAGTTTTGTGTCTTTTCAAAGTCCTTTAGTTAGTAGATTACATAATGTTTTTGAGAATAAGACAATACAACCAGATAGTGGTTCTGGTGGTGGGATTGCTAAGCCAGTTCCAATTAAATCTATCAAATTACACCAGAAGGCAATCACAATCACATGGCAAAAAGTGTCACGTCCCCTTTTGCAGTCTTCTAGACGAACGGATTTTTCAAACAAGCTTCGCTATGGAGGTAATGGGAATAACTTAATCATGAAATTTGATGAAGCTGAGAAGAAAAAATAAAGTAAACTCATGAAATTGATAGAGGAGTCTGGCTCTGCTGCTTCTGTGTTATCTTTTGAGAATATGAAGAACCAAACTATTCCTAAACACCTTGTTGTTGGTACTATGATTAGGTTGGAACAATTCAAGAAATGGAATGTCGTTGCTAAGATTCTTGTATGGCTTAGAGCACAAAACTGGTGGGATTTTAGTAAGATGGTTTTCATCTTGATTATTATAACTTATGGAAAGCTTGGAGACTTCAATGGTGCTTAGAGGGTGTTAGGCTTGATGAATAAGAATGGTTATGCACCAAATGTAGTGTCTCAAACTGCACTTATGGAAGCATATGGAAAAGGAGACTAGGATTAAACTTAACTGTTTCTCCCTTCAAAAAGCCTCGCATTTTCAATATCTCTGCTTCTGGTGACCAAGATGTTCAATTTATTCCTAATAACCTGTCTCAATTATCATATGATGCTTCTGGATGCAAGAGAAAGGTTTCTACCCGATATCCATTTCAGTATCCAAGGATGCACATCAAGGAGTTTTTGCAGTTCCTCCTCTGTAGAGAAAAGTACATTTTCCCAACCTAGTCAAACAAGTGACGTCGGGTAATGCAGGAATATACATACTCCTCGATGGGTCTGATGATGATGTTATGGGAGCAGAAGCTTTCGTCCATCTATTGGCACGGCAGGGAGCTTCCCTTCGTACTTCAAAAGAATGGGTCTTGAATAATTACAAATGGATTGTTTGGAAACTGGCATGCTATGAGAGATTCTATCCATCTAGGTGTGCTGGCAAATTTCTGATTGTATCAAATGTGCTTGAGGATACTGTCAATTACTACAGAGGTAAGGCTATAATTTTGAGATTACATGCTAAAGGCTGAGGATTGTTTGAGGCGAGAGAAAGAGATAGTGTCTCATTATTTGCATGCTAGCACTGAGCAGAAACTGGTAGAGAAAGTGCAACATGAATTGCTGGTAAACCGTGCTAATCAATTACTCGAGAAGGAGCATTCGGGCTGTCGTGCCTTACTTAGAGATGATAAGGTGGATGATCTCTCTAGGATGTATAGACTTTACCATAAAATACCTAAAGGATTGGATCCTGTTGCCAATGTATTCAAGCAGCATATTACGGATGAGGGTACAGCTCTGGTTCAACTGGCTGAAGAAAGTTCTTGCAATAAAAAAAAACTACAAGCGGTTCTGGCGTTCAGGATCAAGTCCTTGTCATAAAATTCATAGAGCTCCATGACAAGTATATGGCATACGTTAATAATTGCCTTATGAATCACGCACTGTTCCACAAGGAATTGAAGGAAGCATTTGAGGTATTCTGCAATAAAACTATTGCCGGTAGTTCCAGTGCAGAGCTATTATCTTCATTCTGTGATAATATCCTTAAAAAGGTGGAAGTGAGAAGCTGAATGATGAAGCCGTTAAAGAAACATTCGAGAAGGTAGTCAAGCTGCTTGCATATATACGTGACAAGGATCTCTTTGCAAAACTTTACAGGAAGAAGCTTGCCCGAAGATTACTGTTCGACAGAAGTGCCAATGATGACCATGAGAAGTGTATTTTGACTAAGTTAAAGCAGCAATGTGGTGGCCAGTTCACATCAAAGATGGAGGGAAGGGTGGCAGACTTGACATTGGCTAGGGACCATCAGATGAAATTTTAGGAATACCTTAGTGAGAATTCTCATATAAATCCTGGACTTGACTTGACCATTACGGTTCTTGCCACGGGATTTTGGCCGAGTTGTAAGTCTTTTGATCTCAACCTCCTTTCAGAGATAGTGGAGTGTGTGGAAGTTTTCAAGGGGCTTTTATGAGACAAGGACAAAACACAGAAAACTTTCATGGATTTACTCACTGGGGACTTGCAACATCATTGGCAGGTTTGAACCAAAAAAAAACCATTGAGTTAATTGTCTCAACCTATCAGGCTGCTGCCCTGCTATTATTCAACACTGTGGATAAGTTGAGTTACTCAGATATTATGACTCAGCTGAATTTGACTCACGATGACCTAGTTAGATCGCTTCATTCTCTGGCAGGTGCAAAATATAAGATATTTTCTTAAGGAGCCTAACAATATCCCCAAATGACAGCTTTATGTTCAATTCCAAATTTACTGATAAAAAGAGAAGGATTACAAAAACTGCATATAGTTATTTCTTTGAAGCTTTTGAGTCTTTCAATGCTCTTGAAGATCCCAAAGCTGTCTTTAGCCTAAAATACATGTTGCTGTGTAAGATCGTGGTTAGTCAAGCTGATGATGTTGCTGGAATCATATCTTCTAAAGCCGGCCTGCAGTATGTTGAACCTGACTTGGATGCAATGAAAGCTGTTGCAGATGCTCATTCCAAAAGATCCCTAAAATTATTTGAAACTGCTTTACGAGACTTCAAGGCGCAGTTGGAAGAAGATCCAATTGTTCATAGGCACTTGTCATCGTTATATGACACCCTTTTGGAGCAGAATCTCTGCAAGTTAATTGAACCATTTTCAAGGGTTGAGATTGCACATATTGCTGAACTTATTGAGCTTCCCATTAATCACGTGGAGCGGAAGATGTCTCAGATGATTTTGGACAAGAAATTCGTCGGGACATTGGATTAGGGTGCTGGATATCTTGTTATCATTTGATTACCTGTCCACAGATGAAGATGGTACCGAGTTGTTTCTAAGAGGGAATAGCATGGAACGCCTTGCCACAGGTGGTTACGAAAACAAGTCATTTAGATTAGCGGCCACCCCCCAATCGTTGAAGATGTCACGGGAACTGTTCATGCCCAAGGTTCGGGTACACTTGGGAGTGTCGTAATAATTAATGATGATAATGACGACGATACTCCACCTTCTCCGACTCATACTTTGCCTGACAGTAGTATAATACCTAATGCTCCCAACTTTGATAACTCACCAGATGGTGGCAATGACATAGAAGAAGCAATGATTCGTGCAGCCATTGAGGCATCCAAACGGAAGGCTGAGGAAAATTACAGCAATCACGAACTTGGCAGACAAGTTAACTTAAGTGAATCTGGGCCTAACCCAAGGCAAACATTTGTGGAAGATCCTGAGCTTGCCCATGCAGTTTCGTTGTCCCTGAAGACAGCAGAACAAGAAAAAGCACGGCGCATACAAGAAGGTGATATTGGAGCACATTCAGCAGGACCATCTAAGGCACCAGCGGTTGAATTAGGGGAAGTATATTCGAATGGGAGATTGCAAGCAGAAAGCTTATCCTATAAAGAGGAAGATAAATACATATGTGGATTATGTGCAGCAATTTGGTTTGTTTCATCCCGTACCTAAGTTGGCAAGACTACACCCGGATACTCGGAAGCAGAGAGAACTTGTGGAGTCTTACAATGCTGATTTGCAAAGAAACGCTTGTCAAGAAAGTGACAGGGTTTATACAAACGCTAGCAATCAACACAAGACTAAGCTTGGCAGAAAAAACTGAAACTTCAAAACGGCAATTTATCTAATCAGAATAAAGAGGCGGTACAAGTTGAACTAACTGACAGATGGTATCCTAATATGCCATTTTTGGATGTTCCTTTGTCAAAGCAGCTGGCTGCTGGAAGAATTATTTGTAGGACAGAAGCTTAAAGAATGGGAAACAGAAGATTAATTGACAGCTCATCAATTTCCTCCTAACAATTTTATAACTCTCTAACTACCTCCAAACAGAATTCCCAACTAGCATAACCACCTTGTAACAAACTCTCAATCTCACCCTTCAATCTCTAACAAACTCTACCCAAATTAATGGTTCGGATCGATTCACACATAACCATTTCCATCTCCCTCAAATACCTATATAATCCAAACTTCCTCCAAGTTTCAAAGGACGAAGTCACTCTCTCTTTTCCAGTTTCAAAACTTCATCATTGTATCAGCTTCAAAACAACTTCTTCCCTCTCCATCATTCACTCTCAATTTTTCTAAACTCTCATAATCTTCAATTTCCCCTCTCTAAACTCCGTCTTCACCTTCACTCTCCATTGTTCGACCTTCAGTTAGTTCTCAAAGCTTCACTTCTCTCTAATTCATCATACAAAGTTCATTTTTCTCAACTTGCGATAATCTTCATAATTGTCATCATTTCCGCTCTTCTCCTATCGCCAACGCACGCAACTCCCAGACCAAAGAAAAAGTGAAGACATTGATGAGAGAATCAAGACGAAGCAGACAAGATCAAGAAGGACAATAATTTTATTACTTCATCTCTGGATTTCTGAAGCGCTACCAACGTGTCTTCAATAGGTAACCCTCAATCGTCTTCTGTTTATGATTTTTTTTTGCTTGGTCTGTACCATAACCGCGAAGGGTAAAATGCGACGAACAACAAATCCACCATGTAATCTTGATCGGAAGAAATGTAGAGCTTAAGTTTCATTGTTAGATTCGGAATAGAGGAAGAGAAAGTGACGAAAGCAAGCAAATGAGTCGAATTCAGAGGGAGACGTTAGGTGGTGTTAACAAGAAAGTTGAATCGGAACAGGGGAGAAGGGATGGAGTCATGGCGGCATCGCCATTGTTGTTGTCGACATGTAGAAGAAAGGCTTTCTGCGTAAAGGAGCTGGAGGGGGTCGTTTACAGTAAACGTCGTCGTTTTGGAATTCTTTTTTTTCTTTTTCTCCTTTTATTATTATTCATTTATTTAATTGTTATTTCAAATGGTTAAAAAAAAAGAGGAGAACTTATTATATTCTTTTTATTATTTTTATTTTTGGGAATTAATTCATGATTATTCGGTTACTCGAAACTGGTAATTCACTTTGCTCGTCAAGATTCGAGTCTTATGCAGGTTTTTATATGGACATGCTCGAGATGCCGATTATGATTTATTTTCACATTAAAAGATGCTTCTATAATCATTCCGAATATGGGATTTCTGACTCTTTTCTTTGTTGATGGTAACAGCTCACGAGATCGTCAAGTATCTTTGCTTTTTCTGCTTTGCTCTACGGGCTAGTATTCGTTTGGTATATTTTCTTTCTATTTTTACCTCGCATTTATATTTTCCCATAGATCATATGAAGTGTGATAGAATCAGGTTTAAACTAGTCTCCCTATAACTTTTCTTTCCCTTTTCGCATATGCATTTATAATAACAAAAATTTCTTTTTTTTTACAAACTTCAAAAATACAAAAAAAGGAAATTTACTGACAAGAACCATGTCTTGGCTAAGTTTGAGAGATGATAAGAGGGTTTCTTCTCGACCTTATTATTCTCTTATTCTAAGCTTTGGTATGGTTCAAGTCTCAAAGACTCATTTCATGAATAAGTAGAGAAATGGCTAAAATCTCTCTCTTGAGATTAAATAGCTGTCATCTACGAACAAGCAAAAACACCGACAAATACAAACTCTTTTTGCCTTCGGGCCTTCCTTCCTTTCAAACTTTTTTTAAAGAGCGTATTAATTCACTTCTATGCTGACGCGTAAATCTCCAAAGGTCGAGTTGCGGCAGAAGGCGAGATTAATATCTTTCATTAAAGAAAATACAAACAAACAAAAACATATAAGCCGAACTACGGCTGCTCTGATTCCTTAAAAGGGATACGTATGCATTGGGGTAGGGCCCGAGCGAGCACAACTTTTATTTTCCCTACATTTTCCCCCTTTCTTTCGCATACATTCTCCAGTAGTATAATAAACCGTAAGCATAGATTAGACACACCCATAAGATAGACAACAAGAGTGGATACCGTAGAGTACTACGGGCGTGTGGGGTGCTAATACCTTCCCCTCGCGTAACAGACTCCCTTACCCTTATCTCTTGGTCGTTCGACCTCGATTTCACCCTTCTCAGGTTTACTCGACGTTTACCTTTCCTTCCTGTGGGATAAAAGACGTTCGATGGCGACTTCATTGTTTGATGATTTTCAGCCGGTTGTTTCAACTGAAAAGTCAAACTTTGACTTTTTGGTCAAAATCAAGTGCCAAGGGTCATTTTTCATCAAAATGAATCAAAACATGAAACTTGTTCATCAAGAAACCTAATTTTACAAATTAGGGTTTAAGATTGAAAATTTTCATAACTTAGAATTTTTCTAAGTTATGAAATTTTCTTTTTTTTTCCCAACTTTGCCCAACATTTTCACCATGATGCAATTGGATTCAAACAAAACTTACAACATGAAAGTTGTAGTCCTCCAAAAAATCTACAACTTTTATTCACAAAGTTTTCCCAAAAGAAGCTTGGATCTTAAGTTATGATTTTTGGAACAAGGGTCTATGAAACTTTTAACTTAGTAAAATTTTGCCCTAGTTTAGGCAGGATTTTGACCTATCTTCATGGAAATTTTTCACCTAGTTCCAATTGTAATATCAAAACTAATTTCAAATATGGATTGTAGAGCATGTTACAAGCTTTCCAAAATGTCCAAGAACTCTCCAAAATCATTTATGGTTAGGGAGAATCGAAGGTTTGAATTTGGAAAAAACTCACTTTTGATCCATGGCATTTTCATGTTGACACAAGTTGCAAAATTTGTCCAACTTAGCTTGTACTTGAATACAGGTCTCTAAACCCTTCTACACTCAAAAATTGAATTCAAACTCAATGGTCTAAGGCATTATTCTGATCAATGTAAGTTTGTACAAGAGTTTAATCTATTTTTGGCAAAAAGTGAACTATGCCATTTTGATAAAGGCAACTTTATGTCAACTTGCTTCCCCTTGAGCCTTGGACCTCTCTCTTTGAAGCAAACAAGTTCCATAAACTTAGGCAAAAGTACAAAAATCTTGTGCATGCTTGGATATAGCCTGTACAGACCTATCTTGTATCACTTCACACTTTTCTTTCAAAACAAGCCAAGTTGCCAAAATCACATATCTTGAGTATCTGATATAACCAAAGTTTGTAAGCATTCCAAACAAGTTTTTCACATTTCCTTGAGCCAGAAACACGAGCCATCCATCCCTTAAATACTCTTTAACATAAAAACATATTCCTCTTGCAAAACATGGCAGCTTCTGCACTTTGAGTTCCAAAACAAAAACCACTCGTGCGTTTTGCCCTAAACCACTTCCAACACACTTCATACACCCTATCTGAACTATCCAGACCATTGGCCATTGACTGTAACTCCATTTGCAAGCTTCACCATTTCTGATTTTAGCTTGTGCATGTTGACTTCTACAGGCTCATTCAAGCAAGCTCAAAGCAAACAAAGCATTGGGGAAGGTCAGAGGAAGTTCAGGCAAGCTCCCAAACATATCAGGCCTCACTGAAAAGCTCTACATTGCCATACTCGTGTTCAACTGAAACAAGTATTTTTCAACTTCATATCTCTCTATTTAGGAATCATTAGGCTTAGGTTTGTGAATAAAAAATGTAGTACTCATAGCCCTTAAGCTGTACATATGCATAGATTTCATTTAAGTTAAGTGTGCTAAGAGAATTTGATTGATGAACATTCTGAAAAAAATTAGGTTAGAAATTAGGGCAAGAGAAATTATCTCTGGTCTTTGAGAGTTAGATTAAGTTCTTTATATGGTTGGAATCGTCTTGAAAAATGCTATAACTTTCATGTTGTGAGTTTTTGCTTTAGAGCACGTATACAGGAGTTGGACATTTGTACACAGGCGCGCGTATTTTTGAATCAGAGGTTGAAGACGAAGTTGTAACTGGGCTGGGCTTGGTTTGGCTTGTTTTATACACACCCCTCTTTGCTGTTCATACCCCCTTTGGCCCATTGTTTTATATTTTTATTTTATTTTCATTTCTTTTTATTTCTGACTTTATTTTATTTTTTCCACATATAAAAATTACTAAAAATATTTTCCTTAAATTTCCGCATTTTTATTATTTATTTTATTTTATTTTGACACAATATTTAATTTATTAGGTTTACTATATTTATTTTCTCAAATAAAAACTTGTAAATAACATATAAAAATATTATATTTTTATTTTTAGTATTTGTATACTTAAATAATATTTTCTCATATATTATTATTTTCTAAACATTTGTATATATTTTATCTTTTTTATTTTATTATACATAAATAATATAATTAATATATATATATACTTTCTTAAAATAAATTAGGGTTTTACCCTTAACAAAAATAACTTTTTATTTTCTTTTTTTAATACATTAAATATTATATTTTTACATACATAAAAATAATACAAAAACTTTTTTTTGCATATTTATAATATATTGCATATTTATTTAATTGATTCATTTAAATATTTGTCTATTTATTTACTTGCACATTTAATTCAATTTGGATGTAATATTTAATTTTAGGGTTTTATTTTCTTGCAAAATAATCCCCTATCCAAAATTGTATCCCCCTCCCCATATCAATGACGTAATAGCTTAGATTACTTTTACGCATTTATGCTTTCAAATATGCCATGATAGAGATTAGGGTTTGTATGCAATATCCAAAATCAAAACAAATAGTTAGACCTAATACAAGACCTAAATGCATGAAAATGATAACACCATGCACACAAGCACCCCTAGGGTTTTCATCCACTTGTTGCCTTTAAAATGGCCATGGTATGCATGTTGAGTATCTTGGCAAAACAAAAACAAAACAAAATATCATAGTCCCTCGATGACGCTATCTTGGTTGCCTATACAAAAATGATCTAGTCCCTCAAAAAAAAATTGCTAAAGATACTTAGCACTATTGCTATCATGGTCAATACGATGACCCGCGCCTGTCCCGTTTAACATCCAAATACAAGGTTGTTTACCAAATGCAATGGTAAAACAACAATGTAAAAGGGTTAAAAATGTGTAGGAAAGATCTTTGAGTAGATAGGGTAGACAACTCTTAGTTACTTGATCAAAACTTGCAAAAACATCCTTGCTATTTTCAAACACACCTACCTCACAACACAATTTCAAAACATTTCCCAAATCAAACTTTCAAACATTGAAACATTTTTCAAAAGACAAACACTTTTGTATACATTCAAACAAGAATCATTACAAAGGTTGCCTAAACATAGGCCTCTTCTCAAAACATTTTCAAAACCATACACAAAGCACCATTTCAAACAATTGAAAAGCAAAAGCAAGTGATCTAAACAAGTAACTAAGAGCCCATGGACAACCATGGATGAAAAGGGTGCTTGCACCTTCCCTTTTCATAATCTACCCCCCGAACCCAAGAAAACATCTCAAAGGTCTTTCCTGTGCTTTTTGACCTTTCCTTTGGATAAAATAAAAAGTCAGTGGCGACTCTTGCTAAACCGAAACATTTGCGAACACAAATGCAAAACCTCAAGTCAGTTATGCCACCGTATCACAGAACTGGCGACTCTGCTGGGGAGTAACTTTAAAAGTGGAGTAACCTTAGGGTTTAGATCACCTTTACATGCTTACTTTGTTTGCTTTGATTGCTTTACATTTGGTTCTATTGTTTGGGTTTGAAATCCTCTACCCGGATTTGGGAAACATTCATAGGTAAATAGCAATACTTTGTGGAAATTGTGCGGGGTATACCGACATGGTTGAAGCAATAGCTATATTAGTGCGACATATTTGTGGGTACCGGTAGCCTTTGAGTCAATCAAAGAGAATACGGGGCCGCTGAGTGATGTCATAAAGCACTAATGGACTTTTAGAACCTTTACTTGACCAACTTGGCCTTTTTAGGGGTAGTGAGATGACCGGCTTTGGTGCAGTCTGAAGTTGGTAGATACTCGATACTACACTCATTGAGGGTTGTTTTCTTGGAATATTTCGGTCGCCAGTAAAGTGGTTAAACTGAAACAATGAACACAGAAAATAATCCAGTGATATTGAGCTCCTTAGAACCCAGTTACTATTTATAGGACAGGTTGAGCGGACTAAACTTCAAGAGGGTACTTACCTATGAAACCCCATGCAAGCCTGAGACTAGGAACTTGTGTGATTTGTTTGTACATATACTTGTGCATACATCATGAGCATCATGAAGCATCATATGCATCCACTACCTTTTTCAAGGGTTTGGATCTTCATCTTTGTTCCTGTTTTGTAGGTAATGGATTCACTCCGTCGGAAAACTATTCAGGTCAACCTTGTGAGAATCCCTCCTCAACTAAAGGAGCTTGCTTCCAAGATTCCAGAGAATTCTCCATTCACTGAAAGACATGGTAGACTTCTCAACTTGGTCAACTCCAACATAGAGGAAGACATGGTGAAAGTTCTCTTCCAGTTCTTTGACCCCCTACACCATTGCTTCACATTTCCTGATTACCAACTAGTGCCTACTTTGGAGGAATTTTCTAAAATCCTGAGGATTCCTATTATCCATCAACTACCCTACAACGGTACGGAAAGAGAACCAAAGCCTGAAGATGTTGCTCAAACCCTACACTTGCAACCATCTGATATCAAAGGTCATTAGGAAACCAGAAGTAGTGTCAAGGGTTTCTTGGCAAAGTTTCTGTTTGAGAAGGCACAAGACTGCTGGAATTCTTTAGATCTGCAAGCTTTTGAGGAGATTGTAGCACTCCTCATCTATGGGTTGGTCTTGTTCCTAAACCCTGATCAGCTTATAGATGTGAATGTTGTCAAGATTTTCATATCTTGGAATCCTGTGCCTACATTGCTTGGAGATATCCTCCACTCATTTCACACACGAACAATGAGGAAAAGAGGTGTTCTCATGTGTTGTACTCCTCTCCTGGAAAGGTGGTTTATTTCTCACCTACCCTAATCAGTCTTGAAGAATGAGCAAGGCTTGAGGCGGTCACAACGGTTGATGACTCTTACACATTCTGATGTTCATTGGTGTTCTCAGTCCAGAGAAAATGTCATCATCATTGATCGTTATGGGGAGTTACCTAATGTCCCATTACTTGGCATTAAGGGAGGCATTACCTACAACCCCTGCTTAGCTCTGAGACAATTTGGGTATGCCCGAAGGGATGGCCCTCATGACATGCTGATTTCAGACTTGGTTTTTGACTTCGACAACGACGCTCAAGGACTTCGACAAAGGTTTATCCGAGCTTGGAGGATGCCCAACAAGGTGGACAGTAAGACACCGGGACACAAGAATTCCATCCCCCTTGAGCCTTATCTCAAGTGGGTACGAACCCGCGCCCAGAGTCTTATGATGCCTTACCCCTACATTCTGCCTATGATCAAAGAGCCTGTTATGGAAGGATAGGTTCCATACACCCTCCTACATCCTGACATGCCAACATCATTGGAGTATTTGCAAAAGAGTTGGATACAGCTCAAGGAAGAACGGAATACTTTTGAAGCCAGCTTCTACGCCAGTGAGAAGAAGGTTTTGGAACTTACTCGTCGACTCCACGAAGAGAAGACTCTCAACACCTACATCGCACCAAAGAGGATGCGCAACGTCTTTTTACATTAGAATTTTGTAATATTTTTCCCATGGGGCATTTATATACTAACAAATTTCTTCTTATTAATATGACGTGTGTTCTTTTTGTTTGCAACAACTTTGAATTTCTGAATCCTTGAATGCATTACATGAATACATATCATTCATCATATGAATAAACAAGTCTTCACACGAGGTTTCCTTATCTCTCTGTTGTTTATTTCAACAAGATGGATATAGAGCAGACGGTCAAAGATCTACAAGCGTAGAATTCACAGTTCCAACAACTCCTCATAACCTTGGCAAAGGGTCAGGAAGATCTTAAAGCACTGTTAGAGAAGTAAAAGGAGAAAAAGAAAAAGAAAAGAGTTGGTGTGTCCACTATGGGAAGAATATTTGAGAACCAAGCTAGAAGAGTCATGGATTTCCCCTCGACATCTGATGAAGGGGTTGGTAAAGGAAAGGGAGCTGCAGTGCCCTCCGAGTCTGAGGTTGAAGAAGAAGAAGAAGAGGATGAAGATTACTCTGAGCAGCAGTATCCTCCTGCAGACGACAAGTATAAGAATCTGGAAGAGCGTCTGGAAGCCATGGAGGTACAAAGAGTGCATGGGCTGGATTTCGAAGAGCTAGGGTTGGTTGCTGGGATTGTGATTCCCCCTAAATTCAAGGTGCCTACATTTGCTAAATATGATGGTTTGTCTTGTCCGAAGATGCACCTACGGTCTTACGTCAGAAAGATCCAACCTCATTCTTCTGATAAGGATCTATGGGTCCACTTTTTTCAAGATAGTTTGTCGGGTACGCAATTGGATTGGTTCTACCAACTTGAGAGATCTGACATGCACAACTGGGAAGATTTGGCTGCTGCCTTCTACAAACAATATCAATATAACACGGACTTAGCACCTACTCGTACTCAATTACAGAGTATGGGTATGGTCTCTAATGAAGGCTTTAAGGAGTATGCCCAGAAGTGGCGGGACTTGGCTGGAAGGGTGCAGCCACCATTGTCTGAGAGAGAACTTGTGGATATGTTTTTGGGGACCCTGTCAGGTCCATTCTTTAATCACTTGATCGGGAGCTCATCTGCGGGGTTCACCGAGTTAATTTTGACTGGTGAAAGAGTCGAAGCTGGCATCAAGAGCGGTAAAATTCAAAAGGATGCATCTGCTTCTGCTGCTATCAAGAAGACTTTTCCAGCCAAGAAGGAAGTCTCAGCTTTTTACTCCCAGAGAAGTCAAGGAAGAGTCGAGCGTCAGCCAGCGGTGGGGGCTGTGATGATTCAGAATTCCACAGCTAATTAACCTCGAAACAGTCAATCCAGAACCAACCAAGCAAGGGTGGAAAGGCCTGCACGGCAATTCATCCGAATCAATATGGCACCTGCTCAGGTTCTCCCTCATCTGTTGAAGTTAAACCTTACAAACTTGAAAGAGGCACCGAAGAAACCAAATACCTCTTCTCCCTACTACCATTCAAATGCAAAGTGTGCCTATTATTCGGACAGTGTGGGGCACGACACCAACAATTGTTGGGCCCTCAAAAATAAGATCCAGGATTTAATAGATGCCAAGGAGGTGGAGTTTGACGCCCCTGAAAAACCTAATGTGATATCCGCTCCAATGCCAAAACATGGTCACAATGTCCATGCTGTTGTAGATGATCTTTATGTTACTATTGTTGATGACTTAATGAATCCATTGCCAATGATCAAGATGAATCTGTTGAAGGCCGGGATTTTCCCGGGCTGTGAAAAAGATTGGTACCTTTGTTCGTCCCTACAATCCGACTGTCCGTTATTGAAGTTAGGCATCCAACGCCTAATGGGTAATCAAGAAATCCTCTTTAAGAAAACTCATTTTACTCTTGTTACTCCAATCAATGATGTTGCTATAATCACCATTTCCGCCAGTCTTTCCAAGGTCTCCAAAAGACCTGTTAAGATTACACCTGATCCAAAGTTTGTACCTCTGAAGATAACAATGTCGAGGCCTATCCCATACAAGTCCAACAAGACAATACCGTGGAATTATGGAGGAGAGATCTTCTACCACGGTGTTAAGCAGATCGAATCAGTGGAAGAAAGTTCTGATGAAGAGACTCCTGACATAGGAAATATTGCGGGGACGAGTAAGATCACCCGCATCGGAAGAATCTTCTCTCCGGGGATTGCTCCTCCAAGGGCATTCTTCGGACCCTCAAATGCTCCTAAAGTTATTCCTGTGCCAGTCAACACATTTGTACGAACTCCAGTGATTGAAGAAATTATTACTCTTGAAGCTATACCCTTTGCTGTTACTGCTGATAAAGGTAAGGGGATCCAAGAAGCGCCCGTCAGGAAGAGGGCTCAGCCTTTGGTCATCCCCGAGACCACTCAAAAGGAAATGGAGGAGATTTTAAAAATAATTAAGAAAAGTGACTATGATGTCGTAGAGCAACTGGGGCAAACCCCTTCAAAAATCTCTATGCTGGCCCTATTGCTCTGTTCCGAGGCTCATGCCAAAGCCTTGATCAAATTCCTGAAGATGGCCCACGTGCCTCAAGAAACCTCCGCGGACCAGTTCCAGGAGTGTGTAGCCAGCCTAACCGCCGATAATGGTCTTGGCTTCTCCGATGTCGATCTAACATCTAAGGGGAGAAAGCATAATGATGCGCTGCATGTCTCGGTGGAGTGCAGAGGGACCACTCTTGCTCACGTTCTGGTTAATATCGGGTCGTCTTTAAATGTCCTGCCAAAGAAAGCATTGGACAGATTGGACTATAAAGGTTTGACCCTAAAGCCCAGCAATATCATCGTTAGAGCCTTTGACGGTTCTAAGAGGATGGTCCACGGGGAGGTGGACATCCCAATTAAAGTGGGTACTGAGACTTTCCACTCCATATTTTATGTCATGGACATACGTCCCTCCTACTCTTACTTGTTAGGAAGGCCCTGGATTCATTATGCTGGAGTTGTTACATCTACCCTGCATCAGAAGCTTAAGTACCCTGTCCAGGGGAAAATTGTGACAGTTCGTGGCGAGGAGGAGTATATGATAAGCCATCTGAATTCATTCCGCTATGTTGAATTAGATGGTGAATTCATCGAGACCCCCTTTCAGCACTTTGAAGAGGTTTCTCCTGAAGTTGTGGTAGCTAAGACAAAGACTTTTGTGCCAATCATTACCAAACCTGTGTCTCGGATTTCATCCCTTAAAGATGCGAAGGCTGTGATTGAGGAAGGAGGAAGCACAGTATGTGGTCAACTGGCAGATTTTCCTTACAAGACAGATAAGTTCGGCTTGGGTTTCATTGATGTTAGTCAGAAGGCTGTGCGTCGCTCCCGGGCTGGAGGACCACCATTAAAGATCACTCATCATGGAGTTCATGCCTTAGAGGATGATGAAGAAGAGAGCAATTTTGAAGACTGGATCTTTCCAACTATTGAAGGAGGACTGAACAATTGGGAGATGAAAGACTTCGTTCCCATTACTTTCATCAATCAGTAATTTATCTTTTGAACATTTTTCTGTTGGTCTGTAATAAATTTTTAAACAATTCGTACACTTTTTGCCTTATGCCTTACCCGGGGCATATAGGTCCATTTGTAAAGGCTTGATTTTTCATCTTCATATGCCATTTTTAATGAATCATGGACGTTTTCATATATAAACTTTTGTGTTCATTTTCTTTCTTTTTACATTTTATTTGTTTAAAGGTGGATATCCCTTACACACACCCACACTCATAAAATGCAGGTACCCATCCACTCCGGATTCCATGGGTAACAATTCTGCTATGGCCTTCAGTGACTCTGAAGATCTGGTCAATCATGCCGAATATGAAGGTGATGAAGACTGTGAAGTGCCTGGAGAGTTGGCTAGACTTTTGCAACAAGAAGAAAGGGCTATTCTACCTAACGAGGAGTTGTTAGAGACTATCAACTTGGGAACAGAGGAAGACATAAAAGAGGTTAAAGTGGGTACCAACCTAGAGCCAAGTGTCAAAGAGCGTTTAGTTCAGTTGTTGAATGAATATGTTGAGATCTTCGCCTGTTCCTATGAAGACATGCCGGGACTTGATACAGATATTGTGGTTCACCGTCTCCCTACAAGAGAAGACTGTCCACCAATCAAACAGAAAGTCCGCCGAATGAGGCCCGACATGTCCGAAAAGATCAAAGTTGAAGTGATGAAGCAATTCAATGTCGGGTTCCTTGCTCTTACCTCCTATCCATAATGGGTTGCTAACATTGTTCCCGTGCCTAAAAAGGACGGCAAAGTGAGAATGTGCGTGGATTACAGAGACTTAAACAGGGCTAGCCCTAAAGATGACTTTCCACTACCGCACATTGACATCTTGGTTGACAATACAGCTCAACATAAGGTATTTTCTTTCATGGATGGATTTTCAGGGTACAACCAGATCAAAATGGCCCCCGAAGACATAGGGAAGACTACTTTTGTTAAGTAGTGGGGTACCTTCTGCTATAAAGTGATGCCATTCAGACTGAAGAATGTCGGGGCAACCTATCAGCGAGCCATGGTAGCTTTCTTTCATGACATGATACATCATGAAATTGAAGTCTACGTAGACGATATGATAGCCCGTTCACAGACAGAAGAAGAACACCTCGACCATCTGCAAAAGCTGTTTGCCAGGTTGAAAGAGTACAAGCTCAGACTGAACCCTAACAAGTGCACTTTCAGAGTCGGGTCCGGTAAACTCTTGGGATTCATCGTCAGTAACAAAGTCATCGAGGTTGATCCTGCCAAAGTCAAAGCTATACAAGAAGTGCCTGCCCCTCGTATTGAGAAGGAGGCCAGAGGTTTCTTGGGACGCCTAAACTACATTGCAAGGTTCATTTATCCCCTAACATCTACCTATGAACCAATCTTCAAGCTACTGAAGAAAGATCAGGTGGTTAAATGGAATGATGACTGTCAAGTTGCTTTCGATAAAATCAAGGAGTATTTGCTGGAACCTCCTATCTTAATGCCACCCGTCGAAGGAAGGCCGTTAATCATGTATCTTACCGTTCTGGAGAATTCAATGGGGTGCGTACTGGGCCAACATGACGAGTCTGGCCGAAAAGAGCATGCCATTTATTACCTTAGCAAAAAGTTTACCGACTGTGAGACTCGCTACTCACTGCTCGAGAAAACTTGATGCACTTTGGTATGGGATGCTCGCCGGCTAAGGCAGTATATGTTGACACATACCACTTTACTGATCTCTAAAATGGATCCGATCAAGTACATCTTCGAGAAGCCTGCTCTATCCGGAAGAATCGCTAGATGGCAGATGATCCTCGCCGAATATGATATATAATACACAACCCAAAAAGGCATAAAGGGGATTGTGCTAGCCGATCATCTGGCCCATCAAGCTATCAAAGATTACCAATCCATGAGGTTCGACTTTCCCGACGAGGATATCATGACTTTGAGCAACATTGAAGAAAATAGACCGTATGAAGGACCTAAACAAGGATCCCGATGGACTCTGTACTTTGATGGTGCCTCCAACGCACTTGGAAACGGCATCGGCGCAGTACTTATCTCTCCAGAAGGTTGCCATACACCTTTCACCGCTAGACTCTGTTTCAGATGTACCAACAACATGGCCGAGTATGAAGCTTGTATCTTTGGTCTCAAGGCTGCTATTGACTTGGGAATCAAATCATTGATTGTATTTGGGGACTCAGCTTTGGTTATCAGTCAAATCAAAGGAGAGTGGGATACTAAACACCCTAACGTCATCCCTTACAAAGAACATGTCCTGACATTATTACCACATTTCGAGCAGATCACCTTCGAGCACTTCCCGCGAGAAGAGAATCAGCTAGCAGATGCGCTAGCTACAATGTCATCCATGTTTAAACTTAACTGGGATAATGAGGCCCCTCAAATCACCATTGCGAATGGACGAACCTGCATATTGTCACGAGATTAATACCGAAGAAGTAGTGGACCGACCTTGGTTTTATGACGTCAAAAGGCATCTCAAAGCACAAGAATACCCTGAAGGAGCTTCAGTCAACGACAAAAAGTTCTTAAGGAGGTTCGCGACCAAGTTGTTTCTGAGCAATGGTATCATGTACAAGCGCAATCTTGATTGTGTCCTACTCCATTGTGTGGACAAGGTTGAAGCTGAGCAGATCACGGCTGAACTACATAACGGCACCTTTGGCACCCACTCAAGCGGTCATACGATGGCTAAGAAGATTCTAAGGGCAGGCTATTACTGGTCTACCATGGAAGCTGATTGTCATCAACATTCCCGTACTTGTCACAAATGCTAAATCTACGCTGACAAGGTACATATACCTCCAGTTCCTCTCAACGTTTTAACAGCTCCTTGGCCATTCGCGATGTGGGGGATCGACATGATTGGAGAAATCAAGCCTACAACATCCAATGGACACCGTTTCATCCTGGTGGCCATTGATTACTTTACCAAGTGGGTCGAAGCAGCTTCCTTCGCCTCCGTTACAAAGAATGTGGTTACCCGCTTCATCAAACATAACCTCATATGCCGGTATGGTATCCCCGACAGGATCATCACAGACAACGGTACAAATTTGAACAATACTATGATCACCACTCTGTGCGAGCAGTTCAAGATTCAACATCACAATTCATCTCCCTATCGGCCTAAGATGAACGGTGTTGTCGAAGCCACGAACAAAAATATCAAGAAGATCATTCAAAAGATGACAGTCACCTACAAGGACTGGCATGAGATGTTACCATTTGCTCTGCACGGGTATCGTACCACGGCACGAACATCAACTGGGGAAACACCCTTTTCTTTGATATACGGCATGGAAGTTGTTTTACCTATGGCAATTCAGATTCCTTCCCTGAGAATCATGAAGGATGCTGGTTTGAGTGAAGACGATTGGATTCAGACCTGGCTTGATAAACTTAACTTGATTGACGAAAAGCGACTTACTGCTGTTTTCCATGGTCAGGCGTATCAGAAACGTATGATCAAGGCCATCAACAAGAAAGTCAAGAGACGAGTATATCAAGTCGGGGACCTTATAATCAAGCGGATCATCTTGCCGCAAAGTGATCCCAGGGGAAAATGGACTCCTACTTATGAAGGACCATTTGTGATCAAAAATATATTTTCTGGTGGGGCAATGATAAATCATTCTCAGCAAGGATTTATCATTCTCAGCAATCAAAGGTTGTGGAATTCCCGGCATCGGTCCAGGATTTGTTTTCCCCGGCAGCAATTAAAGATTTCATTATCTCCATCTATCGAGGATTTATGTTTCTTAGCAAGACAACTAATCAGCTTACATGCGCATCCATTACATTTATATATCATAAAAATCGATAGAAAACATTTTATTACATCATACATGTCATGCAACATAACTTTTTGTTTCAGCTAACATTTTACCCTTTTCAGGATAAGATTAAAAGCTATCTTTAACAACTATGCAAAGATTTCAGATACAGTACGGATACACTCCAAGACATGGAAGTCATTCTGCTACTCATTCGGATCTCTTATTCAGATACAGTATGGATCCCCCCCCCAAACGCGGAGGTCATTCTATTACTCATTCAGAATTTCAAGTCAAGATACAGTATGGACACACCCCAGACACGGAGGTCATTCTACTACTCATTCAAGACTTCAGCAATCAGATACAGACTAGATACACTCCAGACACGGAAGCCATTCTATTTCTCATTCAGATTCACCTATCAACTTCAGGTTCAGATGCACTCCAGACATAGAAGTTATTCTGTCATTTATCCAGATCCCAGTTACAGTACGGATACACTCCAGACACGGGAGTCATTCTGCTACTCATACAAATCTCAACTTTAGATAAAGTCCAGATACACACCAGACACGGTTGCCATTCTGTCACTCATTCGGAATTTATCCCCAGCCCAGAGATGCTCCATACACGGATGTTTTTCTGCCGCACATTCAGAATTCAGATACAATACAGATACACTCCAGACACGGCAGTCATTCTGATATTCATTCAAGAATCAAATACAGTTACACCTCGGATACGCTCCAAACACAGACGCCATTTCGTTGCACATACAAATCCAATCTCCAGATACAACTCAGACACGTTCCAGATACGGATACCATTCTGGTGTTCATTCTCCTGATTTTCAACAAACAGTCTTGGATGGCATATTTAAGCCCATCTCCAAAAAGATTCTACCATCTCCAAATGGCATCTTTAAGCCCATTCCCTCATTTACATTTTGACGATTGCAAATTTACGGGCACTCTAGTGTCCAATCCTCTTTTACCTTCAAGTCACGAAAGGCAAACTCGCCAATCTAACTCTTCAGGTTCAAGAAGATTGAACAGGGGCAACTGTTCTACCCCAAAATTTGCCCTCTCATTTTATCAATATTTCCCCTCACAAGACTCTTTGGACTCAAGACCAAATTAGGGTTTTGCTCTGCTCAAAACATCTCCTTGCACTGATGACTTAAATTAGGGTTTGAGTTTGCACAGGTATTTTTAGACTTTCAATGCTCAAAGTGACTTTCATACTTCATGTTGGACTTATAAGATTGCCTCTACCAAGTTTCAAGCCTTGAATCAAATTTTTTCCCAATCAATTGGACAGTTGACCTAGAAATCAGCTGTATTGGGGAAAAGGTCAACTGTGGCCAATTTACAGTCAAACCTCATAATTTTTTATCCACATCAACATTATAGACTCATATGAACCATTTGATCAAGTTTGGACCACAACTCCTCAAGAAATTTGATCAGATCATCAAAAGGGCAAAATGGTCATTTTTAGGGTTTTGACTGAGAAAGGGCAATTTCTGATTTTTAACCTAGCCAATGGCAAATTGGGTTCAAGCATGTATTCAAGGACTCAATGGCATCATCTTGACCTAATCACAAGGTTCAAAAGATCTCAAATGCATTGGATTGACAGATGAATTTTTCAGTCAACTGATCAAAATTTGATTGTTCACTGAAAAGTCAAACTTTGACTTTTTGGTCAAAATCAAGTGCCAAGGGTCATTTTTCATCAAAATGAATCAAAACATGAAACTTGTTCATCAAGAAACCTAATTTTACAAATTAGGGTTTAAGATTGAAAATTTTCATAACTTAGAACTTTTCTAAGTTATGAAATTTTCTTATTTTTTCCCAACTTTGCCCAACATTTTCACCATGATGCAATTGGATTCAAACAAAACTTCCAACATGAAAGTTGTAGTACTCCAAAAAATCTACAACTTTTATTCACAAAGTTTTCCCAAAAGAAGCTTGGATCTCAAGTTATGATTTTTGGAACAAGGGTCCATGAAACTTTTAACTTAGTGAAATTTTGCCCTAGTTTAGGCAGGATTTTGACCTATCTTCATGGCCATTTTTCACCTAGTTCCACTTGTAATATCAAAATTCATTTCAAAGATGGATTGTAGATCATGTTACAAGCTTTCCAAAATGTCCAAGAAATATCCAAAATCATTTATGGTTATTGAGAATCGAAGGTTTGAATTTGGCAAAAACTCACTTTTGATCCATGGCATTTTCATGTTGACACAAGTTGAAAAATCTGTCCAACTTAGCTTGTACTTAAATACAGGTCTCTAAACCCTTACACACTCAAAATTTGAATGCAAACTCAATGGTCTAAGGCATTATTCTGATCAATGGAAGTTTGTACAAGAGTTTAATCTATTTTTGGCAAAAAGTGAACTATGCCATTTTGATAATAGCAACTTTATGTCAACTTGCTTCCCCTTGAGCCTTGGACCTCTCTCTTTGCAGCAAACAAGTTCCATAAACTTAGGCAAAAGTACAACAATCTTGTGCATGCTTGGATATAGCCTGTACAGGCCTATCTTGTATCACTTCACACTTTTCTTTCAAAACAAGTCAACTTGTCAAAATCACATATCTTGAGTATCTGATATAACCAAAGTTTGTAAGCATTCCAAACAAGTTTTGCACATTTCCTTGAGCCATAAACACGAGCCATCCATCCCTTAAACACTCTTGAACATCAAAACACATTCCTCTTGCAAAACAGGGCAGCTTCTGCACTTTGAGTTCTAAAACAAAAACCACTCGTGCGTTTTTCCCCAAACCACTTCCAACACACTTCATACAACCTATATGAACTATCCCAACCATTGACCATTGACTGTAACTCCATTTGCAAGCTTCACCATTTCTGATTTCAGCTTGTGCAGGTTGACTTCTACAGGCTCATTCAAGCAAGCTCAAAGCAAACAAAGCATTGGGGAAGGTCAGAGGAAGTTCAGGCAAGCTCCCAAACATCTCAGGCCTCACTGAAAAGCTCTACATTGCCATACTCGTGTTCAACTGAAATAGGTATTTTTCAACTTCCTATCTCTCTATTTAGGAATCATTAGGCTTAGGTTTGTGAATAAAAAATGTAGTACTCATAGCCCTTAAGTTGTACATATGCATAGATTTCATTTAAGTTAAGTGTGCTAAGAGAATTTGATTGATGAACATTCTGAAAAAATTAGGTTAGAAATTAGGGCCAGAGAAATTATCTCTGGTCTTTGAGAGTTAGATTAAGTTCTTTACATGGTTAGAACCGTCTTGAAAAATGTTATAACTTTTATGTGGTGAGTTTTTGCTTTAGAGCACGTATACAGGAGTTGGACATTTGTACACAGGCGCGCATATTTTTGAATCAGAGGTTGAAGACGAAGCTATAACTGGGGTGGGCTTGGTTTGGCTTGTTTTTGACACCCCCCTCTTTGCTGTTCATACCCCCCTTTGGCCCATTGTTTTATATTTTCTTTTTATTTTCATTTCTTTTTATTTCTGACTTTATTTTATTTTTTCCACATATAAAAAATTACTAAAAATATTTTCCTTAAATTTCCACATTTTTATTATTTATTTTGTTTTATTTTGACACAATATTTAATTTATTAGGGTTACTATATTTATTTTCTCAAATAAAAACTTGTAAATAACATATAAAAATATTATATTTTTATTTTTAGTATTTGTATACTTAAATAATATTTTCTCATATATTATTATTTTCTAAACATTTGTGTTGTACCCCAAAATTTTCCCTCCCATATTTCTCAAGACATTGCAAGAAAAATCTCCAAGTTGCTCAAGGTCGCTCAAGAGTTGGTCAGACAAGCTATCTCCTAAGGCAGTCTACCCCAAATTAGGGTTTTGTGTTGCATCATGATCCTTGAGTACAAATGACCCCAAGTGCTCCCCAATGTCCTAGTATTCTCTCAAGATCATCCATGTCAAATTTCAAGCCTTGCAGAGGAAGTATGCTTAGTCAATTGCTCAAATGGTCCAAAAATCGACTGTGCTAGGGCAAAAGTCAACTGTGACCTACAAACACTCAAAATTCAAGTTTTTTGTCAACTTTCTAATTTTTAAGGATATTTCATCATTTGATCAAGGGTTGATCATGATTCATCAAGGATTGCTCAAAATTCATCAAGATTCAAAAGTTGCTAAATTAGGGTTTTGTAGGAAAAGTCAACTCAACTTTGACCAAACATAACTTTCTCATACTTTAAGAGAAATGACCCATAAAAAGCTAATTTTGAATAGGATACAATTCCATACAATCCATTTTCAGCTCCCAAGTTCAAAATATACACTCACCAGAAGTTATGAATTTGGACATTATAGGTCATTTTGAAAAGTCAACAAAAATACCTTTTTTATCAAAGCTTCATACATGAGCATGGAGTATCAAAATGATATGAGACCAAAAGGGTTGCTTATAGAACATATCAAGCTTTCCAAAAAGTCCAAGAACACCTCCAAAGAGTCAAAATTGAGGGAGTTATGCATTGTCAAAGTTGGACAATTTTTGAAAAAATGCATGAAGCAAATATTGACCAAACTTGGATTTTTTTCCAAATGGGCCTATCTTTTCAAGTTTGAAACTCATTCCTAACATGGTCCACGACCTCTAAGCCCACCCATACATTTTTCTACTATTTATGCTATTTATTTTGATATTTTATTCATTAAAATTCAGAATTAAATAAAAAAAATAATAGAAATAATGTAAATTTTGATGTGAATCCATTTTGGGAAAGTTTTATGCTGGTTTATGTCAATTAATTTCGTGCAATAACTTTTCAAATATGTCCAGGTTCATCCACATGTGAAAATGGCATAAAATCATCAAATATGGCATTTTTTTCAAATCTTGATCATGGTCTTAAAAAACAACATTATGAGGGAGATTCTTTCCATGATTTCTTGTCTCCTCATTCTACTCTATAAATATAGAGCCATACAAGCTTGAAAGCGACGAAAATCCTCTCTAAAAAGCTCTCAAAAAGCTCTTCAAAAAGCTCTCTAAAAGCTCTTCAAAAAGCTCTCCAGAAATCAAAGAATTGGTGCAAGTCATATCTCGAGGTTCTGGTCTCTCTCAATTGACATCAAGCCTCAAACCATCCTCTTGAAGTCCTCAAGAGTCTTACAAGGCCCAAGAGCAATCCATCACACGCCTAGCACACCCCCATTTGACAACATCGGTTTGGTAAAATTTTAAATTTCGAATCTCTAATTTTAATCACATTTTATGGTATGCTAACGTTTGCTTGAGTTTATATAGAACAATTATGGATGTTTGAATCATAGGTTCCACGCAAGAATAAAAAAAACACCATAGTTAGAGCATGAAGCTTTCGAAGATTCGGGCCTAGAGATTTCTGATGATTGCACCCCCACATTGCAGGCCCAATTTACTTTTCTCTAATTCTTTTATATTTATATTATTTCATTTATTTATTTTACTAACCCATCAAATTATTTTCTTTTTTATCAAAAAAATCACAAAACATTTTTCTATCCAATTAAATTCAAGATATTTATTTTTATTAAAAAAGGTAATTAATTTAATTAGGTTATTAATTATTAGACAACTTTAATTTCTTTTTACATAATTAAAATTAATTAGAATAAATAGGTTTTATTACTAACTTAATTATTTTATTTCTTTCCTAAAATAACAAAAATCCAAAAATATGTCATTTAATTGTTTTCATTAATTAATTTAATAACCAATCAATTTTGCATTTAATTTAAAAATCTAATTTCTTTTCTTAAAAAAATATTAAAAACAACAAAAAAAACATTTTCTTTTTTAATTAGGATAGAAGGGTCAAAACCCTAATTTCTCGTCGATCTAATTTTTAATCGCGCGCTTTATTATTATTTTGCCCAATTATTGTATCTGCTCACGGTTTGTAATAATTTAATTAGGACGTTTATTTACCTTTACCGCTTTTATTTATTTTTTTACGATATTTAATGTAACTGCTCATGGGATGTAATAGTTTAATTAGGACATTTATTCTACATTTATCGATTTAATTTCGAAGGGTTTGTTTTTGGCTATGTAAATAGCCGAAGCCTTGTAATAGCTTAGTTTAATTTCCGCATTTTAAATTCCGTAAAATATTAACTGTTAGATGTATGATTTAGGATGCATGACAAGAATGTATGTTTAATTTTAAAACGGTTAGATAACCCTAAAAATGTGCAAAGATAACTAATCTGAAATTGAATCACTCGCACATGCGCACTCCTAGGGTATACTCCCACTTGGTTGCCTTCAGTAAACGGTCATTGAGTATAGGATGCTTTAGTGGTCGTCCTTTTTGTCCAGAGATCATAGTTTCCTCGGAAAGGTTGCTTCGGATATTGTTGCCTCAGATTAATTGATCTAAGACACTAGGGTTACTACTAAGACGTCCTAACATTGCTTTAGTGACCGTACGTCCCTTTCAAATTGACCCTCAAACTCCAACGACGGTGCTACTTACTCACTAATAGTGGGATAGCATTGTCTAAAGGAAACGAACATAGAAACATTCTTTTTTCGAGTAAGTGGATTAACTCTTAAGTACTTGCTCAAACAAAACAAAACTTTTTTCCACACTTACACTTCTTTACAAAACAAAGTTTTCAAAAACACTTCATTACACTCTTGAAGACAGAAGCAAGAGTTAAATCGAAGTCAAAACAAAAACTTTTCAAAACCCTCAAACACAAAGAAAACAATTTTGAAAATGATGAGCAAGTACCTAAGAGACCGTAGATAACTACGGATAGAAAGGGTGCTAATACCTTCCCTTTCTATAATCTACCCCCCGTACTCAGAAATATCTCGAAAAAGGAATTTTTCTGTGTTTTTTTCCTTTCCTTGTTGGATAAAATAAAAGTCGGTGGCGACTCTTGCTTACCGCGACATTTTGCAAAAACAAACGCAAAACGCAAACCAGCATTCCAGAAAACAGTCAGTTCTTCCATCGTATCACAGAACTGGCGACTCTGCTGGGGAGCTAATAAGTGGGGTGTACCTTAGGAATAGTTCATCATATTGTTTTCTATTGTTTAATTTGATTGCTTTATCTTTGTGGGCTTTGTATCGGAGTTACTATAGATCCTAACCCGGATCTAGGGATACCTTTTAGGTAAGTAGCAATAGACTGTGAGGGAACTGTACGGTGTAGACCGATACGGTTGAAGCAGTAGCTACGTTGGTGTGACACTTTAGTTGGTACTGATATCCCTTGTGGAGGAACAAGGAAAGTATGGGGCTGCTAAGGGGTCATTAAGCATCAACTGACCTCAGAACCTATAATTGACCAACTTGGCCATAGAAAAGTAGCAGTATGCTACACTCATTGAGACCATACTCTCGCGATGATTCCGGACACAAGAAAAGGTTGCTAAATTGGAATTATGACCGGTCGAGGATGGTCAGTGATATTGAGATCCTCTAGAACCCAGTTACTATTACTAGGACAGGTTGAACCAACTAAACTGAAAGAGGGTAATACCTAAACTCCATGCCAGCCTGAAATTTAAGGGCTATTGTGTGACTTGTGTGCTTTCAACTTGAACTACTTGCACATGTTTGTTATCTAACAACATGAGTTCCTTGCAGGTTTTGTTTACAGTCCTTATCCAATAACTTGGATTTCTTGCCGGATTTACTTGTTTACATCACCTCGTATTTTTGCTTAAACGCATAGTGTGATCGGTGGATCTGGAACTGACTGTTTGACGCTGGATCGCGAAATATCGCGAAAGCAAGAGTCGCCACCGTCTTTTATTTTCTCCAAATGGAAAGGACAAAAGCACAGAAAAATTCCTTAAAGAGATTGCTCTCGGTTCGGGAGGTAGGTTATAGAAAGGGAAGGTGTTAGCACCCTTTCTATCCATGGTTATCCATGGGCTCTTAGATACTTGCTCATTGTGTTTTCAAAAATGGTTTGTTTGCTTTTCAATGTGGGTTTTTAAAAAGTTTCTTTGAAAATTCCAGTTCGACTCTTGTATCGGTCCTCAAGAGTGTTTGAAAAAATGCTTTCGAAAGCTTTTTGAAAATGTGTTGGTGTGAAAAGTATTTTTGAATTTGTTTTGAAATTAGAGCAAGTATCTAGAGTCGTCTACCTACCCTAAGGAATTTGTCTGTGTAGATGTCCTTTAAAGTAGTGCCATCCCACCATTGAGAGGTAGGTAGCACCACCGTTGGAGGTGTTCGGGTCAATTCGAGGTTCGGGACATGGTGATCACCAGAGCAATGGGAAGACACCTTAGAAGCTACCCTCATGCCAGGTTCCCGGATCATGAGGACTTACTAAGACATCCTCTACTCAACGATCACCTTTCGAGGCAAGGCAACAGTGAGGCGTACCCTAGGGGTGGTGTGTGATTTGTGTGTCTTTTCAGATATTTTGTCTTGTCATGTTATTAGTGATCTATGCGCTTGTTTTTTATTTAAGTCATTCAGTCTTGCATGCATTTATTTACAGTTAAAAATTGCGAGAAAGATAAAATTCTAAACTATTACAAAAGGCGCGGGTCCACATCGCCAAAGTTTCCAGAACCCGATTTGACAGAAAAATAAAGAATTAAGATAAAGGTAAAATGCGAGAAATATATTACACGGCTTTGGGAGAGGTACATAAAAATTATACGAAAAGAAAATAAATGCGCGAATTAAATAAGAATTAAAAGCGAGGGCGTTGGACCCTTTTTTATGAAACTACATTAAATTATTAAATTAATTAAATTAAAAGAAAAGGAAATTGTTTTTGGTATTTTTGGTATTTAGGGAAATTTAATGCAATTAAACCTAATTCTACAATTTTATTTTTGTTATGAAAACATATTAAAGTTTAACCTAAAATTAACCCTAATTAATTAATGCGATTTAATTCATAAAAATAAATTTAATTACTAGTGAAAAGAAAAGAAAAAGGATAAAAATTAATTAAAACTAATTCTACCATTTTTAAATTAATTAAGAAAATATTAAGATTTTACTCCTAAATTAAAACTAATTAATTAATAAGGCTTAATTTACAAAAAAAATATAACATTAAATAAAAATATTAATTTTTGTCTCTTTTCTGATTTTTATTGTTTTTGTGTTTTTATGAAAAAATAATTAAATTAAGGGAATTAATAAATAAAAGAAAACAAATTGAATCAAAATAAAAAAATAGTGAGAAGGACATTGCAAACCTAGGGGGTCTGCCCCTAATGTGGAGGTGTAATTGTAGCAATTTTGGCCCAAGGTTCCTGGCCCCATTGACCTTTTCAAGACGCGTGTGATACGTTTGACTGGAGTCCACCACGTTCTTCAGATCATGGCCTTCTGATTGATCCTGGCATATGCATGGATGGCTTGATTTGAGAGATGCATGGTGGTCTTCAAGACATAATCTGCACAGGAATATATATTGAAAAATATTATGGAATAGAAAGGGGGACCTGGGATCGAACCCAGGTCCTAGAAGTCAACAAGATGCTTGCCTGCCACTGAGCCATGTAGTGCGTTTTGTATATATGATAACTAACAAATAATATAAAATAAACAAGCGTTAGTGGGGCGCTTTTCGCGCGAAATTTGAACCAGCCATTTACGCCTTGCCACTTCATCGTCTTCCTCATTGTTTTGTTTTCCTGAAACACAAAAAGAATGGGCAACGGTTTTGAACCGTCCCCTTATGTATCATTCCAGAAAATAACGAATAGGCCATGTGGCCTCATAAATTAGGCGCGAGGGTCCTATCTTTTTCGTCCAAGCGCGCTGAACATGGTCATGGCATTGAGGTCCTCTAATTTTACAGTATCAAGAAACCCCTAATTTGGAACTCAAGAAAACCTAGCCTGCATCAATGGTAGAATCATGTATAGCGCATAGAAACACAATTAACTTATATGGTTAGCTTCAGAATCTTCTCATTAGTCAGAATCTATGAAAGAAATGCCATGAAAATGCATAAATATTAAAATACGATTATGAAAAAAAAGTGGAAAAGTTTGATTTCTGTACAACGATTCAAGGCGTTAGAGTTGATGTTCTTGATCCAGGATCCTTCCTTGATGTCCCAGGAAGGTGATAGGATGGTTGTTTTGGCTTGAAATGCTTGGGAATAGCGATTTCAATTTTGGAATTTCTTGCAAAAAATTTGAGTTTGGATCTTGGTATATGGCGCAGCTTGGAGTCTTTTAGGATTAGGGTTGCACTTGGTACTTATGTGTGAAGGTTCTAGGGTTGAGAAACTGATCACAAATCCATGAATTGATGAAAAATATATTTGATTTTCAAGCCATTATTTTGCAATCTTTTTTCACATGTTTTTGATACAAATCATGTCCAATTCCATTGATTCTTTCTATATTTGGTTAGGCACGAAATCTTGGAGATATTATATGCATAAAAAGATTGAAACACCTAGGTTTAGTATTTTTCATGTATTTTAATTAATTAAATGAATTATTAATAATAAAAATCCAAATAAATAAATAAAAAATGAAGAAAAACTTCCCTTTGGGCCAAATGGTCGTGCACATGCCTTGGATAATGAATTGTGGAAGAAAAAGAGGCCCATTAGCAATTTTAGGTCATTTGAAGCAATGTTGACTTTTCAAAATCTCCAAAAATTTCCCAACTTCCACAAGGCATAACTTGCTCAATTTTTAAGCTTTGCTCATTTTCTTGGACATTTTGGAAAGGTCTTTGAGTCCTATAACTAATGTCTTTGGTCCCATGTCATTTTGATTTACCAATCTCAAGTTATGGCCTTTGACTTAAAGTCCCTTTTTGTTGACTTTTGAAAATGACCTATAATGTTGAAATTGATAACTTATTGTGAGAGCATTTCTTAGACTTGAAGTATGAATAGGAGTTGTTGGAAATGTCTTTCTCTTCAAAATGAGCTTTGGATGGAATTTTTATGATAATCCATGTGAAAGTTATGCCCTGGTCAATTTACAGTTGACTTTTTCAACTGTCCAAATATGGAAACTTTTGCATCTTGATGATTTTTGAGCCAAGCTTTGAGAATCATGATCAAGCATTGATAAAATGATGTTTGTGGCTTCAAAATGAGATGTTGACCAAAAATTTGGACTTTTTGACTGTCAAATGACCATTTTGCCCTTACAGTTGACTGTAGTGCAATTAGGGTTTTTGACTATGCAATTTTGTGCTGAAAGTCTTGAAACTTGGTATGAGGATGCTTGACCATATTTGTAGGCATGTGAGACTTGATTGGACCCTTGGAAACTTCATTTTCTTTGTCAGAACCAAAACCCTAATTTTGACTGTTTAGGAGGCCCTTGAACTGTGCAACCCTTGGGGAATCTTGAAGCATGACTTGGCAATTTCTTGAAGAATATGGGAGGGCAAATTTTGGGGTACAACACATAGCATACACATCATAACATCATACCATAGCATTTCCTTAACCATTTCAAGGATCTCAAGGGTTTGTGATGCAGGTTATGGTAAATCATATGTCTAGCAAGGGGCAAAGGGGATTTATTTTCCTCTAGCCAGTGTCGTCTAGAGATCAAAACACGATGACTTGAGTCGGGGGCTATGACCCACTCGATATGGTGAGCTTGACTCTTGAAGAAGGACTCTTAACGACACGAAGTTTCTTCAAAAAAATTCTAACAGTTTCTTGTTTACCCCGCGAGATCCTTGAAAACATTGCATACATATATCATACATATCATTGCATAACAGGTCTCCCAATACATGTCTCTCATGTCCTTGCTGTTTATTTCAGCAATGGCTCTCCAACAAGACAACCAAGATCTTCATACTCAAGAGACTCAGTTCAGGGAAATCTTCCTAAACCTATCCAAGGGGCAGGAAGAGTTGAAAACACTCCTCATCGGGAACTTGGTCAAGAAAAGTTCTGAAGACAATAAGGACGAATGGCTGGAACAACTGCAAGCTGAGTTAGGTGCCATGAAAACCCAGATGCTGGGGCAGATGGCTCTTATCCAAGGCTTAGCCCGGGAACAAGAAGAGTTGAGAACCATTATCAACCAGCTTCATCAAGACAGATACAACAGTATGAAGTAAACAGTCGAGGCCAGGAACCAAGTCCTTGATCAGCCTCCAAAAAGACAAGGGTCTGGTATGGTGAAGAATGGACCTCTCCAAATTGCTACTACATCACGGGTCCAACAACAACCTCGCGAAAAGCAACGGGTTAATCAGAGTAAGCCAGATACGCCCAAAAGGCAGTTTACCAAAATCAACATGCCGCTATCTCAAGCTTTACAACACCTGTTGAGATTGAATCTGGTGACATTAAGGGACCCTCCTCAGAATCCCCACATAGCCTCCCCAAACTACAATCCTGATGCAAGGTGTGCATACCATTCCAAAAGCCCGGGGCATGATACTGATGACTGTTGGGCATTGAAAAACAAAATTCAAGACCTGATCAATAAAGGAGCAATGGAATTCACACAAGATGGTCAAGCTGAGTTCTTCTACCATCCCTCCAAGGCTCACCATTTGAAGTGACAAGTCCTGAGACGAGAAGACTTTTTGTTCATTAGAATTTTCAATTTGTAATTTTCTTTTGATTGTTCGAATATTTATTCATGTCAAACTTTGTTACTTTATCAATGCATTGCATATGTCTGTTTTGAATCAATCCATTCGTATTCACTATATTTAAATTGATTTCCTTTTTATGATGTTCAACTCTCAATTTAAAAACTCTAAGCCTTTAGAGGGAGGATGATGAAAATGATATCTCTACAGTATGCTTTTGAACAAACCCTGCTGACGATGTACAGGCGTTGTTTCAAATCCTAAAAAGTGGAGTTATAAGGAAGATAATCCCTAGTCAACCCCTTTGAGCCAAAGAAGTTGGAGTTTGTCTTTTCACACAAATTAAAACCCTTAATTGTAACCTAGGGCAGGGTAGTTTTCTCAATTAATCCAGGTGCACAATGAATGGCATCAAAGAAGTCCTTCCGAAACAAAAGATGGTGATGGTTCCGTATAATTGTAAGGACATGCAATCATTATCTTTCGAAATAAAAGCCCACTAAGTCAAAACCTATAAAGGAGACTTACAAAAACTAGGACATCCCGCTGACTGTAATCACAAAAGAAATAGTTCAGGCAAAAGACAGGGATAATAAAATAAAAAATAAAGAGATCCTAAAAACTCTCAACAAAAATGACTTCCTGTTCAAAATAAATTGTCAGTATCTGAACCATCACTGGAATATCAGAGCAAAGACTTAAACGAGATCTAATGCACGATTAGCTGAGTTTAGGATCTAAGAACATCACGAAGAGCGGGTGGGTACAAATACATTTTGAGCCTTTATCCTTTGTTTCTTGAACCGTGAATCAGGCCACGTTATAACCCTTAAAAGTCCTAGCTGAAGCATGGGTTAGTTTGAAAGCATACTGTTACGAAAGGTATCCTGACTCCTGTAGGACTTGCTGTACATCCTGAGTTGACATCACATTTTACAAAATTTTCCTATTTTTACTGAAAAATGCATTTTCAAAAAAAATTTCAAGACATACATAAGCTTTGCATTCTTAAAATAACATTGTTTGCATATGACTATTTGTCCAAACAGCAGAGAAATTCGCACGACGAATATCTAGTGAACAAAAAAACCTTCTCAATAAAAAGGATCACCTCAAGTGGAAAAACACTTCCAACCAAGGGGCACGGCATGATCATTGTCCATCATCTGGGGCAGTCAAGTCAAGATTCAAGGAATCTCTCAAAGATGCCAAATAGCCAGGGGAAAATCTCCATCTGAACCACTTGGGGCATTGGACATGAATTCCAGCAACAGATCTTGTATGATCAAACAAACATCTTCTGGTAGTATGGCAACATAACACTACCAACAATGACAACTCCGTACACCCTGAGAGCGTGGACATAGTCAGAAAATACTGTGCATGAACAAAGACCCGCTAGGTTGACAGGCCTAGGCAAAAATAAGGGCATCCCGACGAACCAAAAAGGTTCGGGCAAAAAATTAGGGATAAAAACAAAAAAAAGATTTGTACACCCTGCAAGTCGAAAACCTGAAAAGGCGGCTTGGGCAAAAAAGGGTATCCCGTTGGACTGAAAATCTGAAAAGACAGTCCAGGCAAAAATTAGGGATCAAAGCGTACGACTATGTCCCATCATCTTGTCACTTGCCTACCAGAAGAGGACTGATCATTTCAAAATCGAAAGATACCAAGCACCTCATAGGTTGGGATAATACTTTATCCACAAGGCCTCCGCAGGAACCTTCTCTCACAGATACAAGGGCAGAAAAGTCTCGATGCAAAGCCATCGTCATATCCTCGGCATGCGTCCCAGTAACATCCACTCCCCGTAGAGTAAGAAAAAGACAGTAATATTAGCTCTTCCCAGCTGAGACTTGCAACTGTGAATGAATCGGTAATATTCTCCCCAAGCAGAGTTTATCTACCATCAACACCGAAAAGGCTTAATATCCCGGCAGTCTTAATATTCCCCAGCGGAGTATAAGAATATTCCCTGGCAGAGTACAAAATATCCCCAATGGAGTTTGGAATTTTTCCCAGCGTAGTTTGAAAAATCTTCCCCAGTGGAGTTTGGAGAATCATCCCTAGTAGACTTTGGAAGATTGTCCCCAGTAGAGCCTAAAAGGTTATCCCCAGTGAAGTCGCAGCTGAAGATCATCCCCAGTGGAGTTCTTTCCTTTCACAAAATAGGAATTCAATCCCCAACAGGATTCAGTATCACCAGCAACGGTAATTCATCCCCAGCAGAATTTATCAGTGGAATCCTCAGCAGAACATCTCTTCCCCACAGAGTAATCTCCTCATCAGTTTATTCCCCAGCGGAGTTATCCTCTCCTGCAGGTTTATTCTCACAATCATCTTCATCCACTATCTCCAGCGGAAACGAAGAATCCAACTCTTTTCTCCTGCAGCTATCCGGGATTTATTCTCCCCAGCTAAAAATGTTACATCTCCATACATCATGACATATGCATATACACATCACACAACACAAATCTCATTTATTTTGAGAACATCATTGTTTGATACATATCATGCATTACATACAACTAACCTTTACTTTTTGTAATCTCAAGCCTCAACTCAACTTTAGTTTTGATGAAAGACAAACAAGCTAGTTTGATGAAAGACAAACAAGCATTATGGAAAGAAGGAAAAGAAGTGGAAATCATCTTAAAGCATCATTCACTCAAAGCTTCAAGGAACTTGGCAAGCAATCAAGTATATCAATTCTCAATTAAACTACATTGATTAGAAATGCTCAAAAATGATATACACACTTGCCACATCACTTCAATTATATTTCAAAACAATTTTTAAGTTTTTCTCTGCTGTAAATCGATTAACATCTTGTGTAAATCGATTTACACATGCTTTTTCAAAAAACTGTTTGCTCCTGCCAGCAATCGATTTACAGGTTGTGTAAATCGATTGATCACAGAACAAACTGATTTTTTTAACACTTGTAAATCGATTGACACAACATGCTAATCGATTTACACTTCAAACTTTTTGAAATTCTGAACGTTACAAACACGTGCAATCGATTTGCATGTTATGTTAATCGATTTGCACATTGAAAATTTTGAAAAATCTGAACTGGTTTCAAGATATCCTTCATACCTTTTCTCCAATAGTTGCATGATCAAACATTGCATCTTGTCAAGTTTCACAAACAGAAAAGTGTCCTTTTGGAAAGGTATCTTGATTACTATATATTACAAAATATTTCAAATCATAAACAACTCTTCTCTTGCAATAAAATCTGAACTTTGTAAAATATTCAAACTTCATATTTCTTAACTTTTAAGAACAAAGATTTTCTGCACTTTCACACATATAAAGAACAGAAATCTTTGAGCATTATCTAACCATTGTGTTACAGTTTGAATTGCTTACAAGAGAAGAAAGAAGAAACTTCAAAGAAGTCACTCTATGTGATCAACATCTTTCAAGAAATCATACTTCATAAAAACATACAAAGTGTAACTTATTTCCAGGATTGTTGGAATTAAGTATTAGATTACTTTTGTTCCTTGTTGTCCATTATTGGAAACAAGAGGTATCTTTTGAGAGGATTGTTCTCATTAGACTTATTGGAAATCCAAGAGGGTGTTCTTGGTTATTTGTTAGGTTCTTTAGTGGATAAGACTAGGAAGAGTCTTGTAAAAGTTCTAACAATATAGTAAAATCTCTTGCGTGTTTGCAAGGGGACTGGACGTACTTCCGGGGTGTGGAAGGAACCAGGATAATTCTCTGTGTCTCTTTACTTTCTGCACTTTACAGTTTTCAAAGCACTAAATCAAAACCAGAAAGTATAAAATAAGTCAAAAATCGACCACCACCTAATTCACCCCCCCTCTTAGGCGCAATCTTAATCTTACAATTTGTATCAGAGCAGGTTATAGGTAACCTGCTCCTAGAGATCCAGAATGGCTTCCGCAAATCATCAACCAGTTTTCAGAGATGGTGGTAGTAACAACAAGCCTCCTCTATTTTGTGGTGAATATTTTGACTTTTGGAAAATACGCATGAAGGCGCATTTAGAAGCACAAGGAGAGGAAGTATGGGATGCTGTTGAAAATGGTCCATTTATCCCGATAACGGTAATCAATGGCGTTGGGTCTGCAAATCCCAAAACTGCATGGGACGACGATGATAAAAAGAAAGTTCTCTATGACAAAAAGGCAATAAACCTTCTTCAAGGTGCTCTCAGTATGGACGAATTTTTCCGTGTCTCAAACTGCAAAACAGCAAAGGAAATTTGGGATACCTTGGTTCAAACTCATGAAGGAACGGCTGAAGTAAAAAGATCAAGGCTAAATACCTTGAGTCAAGAATATGAACTATTTCGAATGCAGCCCGGAGAATCCATTCTTGACTTACAAAAGAGATTTGTGCATTTGACAAATCACTTAATTGCTCTTGGTAAAACCCTGTCAAATGATGAACTCAACTTGAAAATCCTTAGATCATTGACTAGGGAATGGCAACCAAAGGTAACGGCAATCTCGGAAAAGAAGAGTCTCTCCGCAATGACTTCCGCTACATTATTCGGCAAACTTCAAGAATACGAAACGGAACTCGGTAGACTTGAAAAACATGAGAATCTAGAAAAGAAGTCCAAAAACATTGCCTTAAAAATTGATTCAAAAGAAGTGGTAAAAGAAGACAATCCGGAAGAAGATGAAAATTTCATGCTTCTAGTGAAAAGACTTGGGAAGTTTTTTGGCAGAAATGACAAAGGCGGATCTCATGCACATAAGAGAAAGCACTTCAAGAAAAGAGAAGCCTCCACATCAACTCAAGATGTCTCATGTTATGAATGTGGAAAGCAAGGACACATCAAGCCAAATTGTCCAAATCTCCCAAAGAAAAATGGATTCAAAGGAAAGGACTCAAAACAAAAGAAAGCCTACATAGCATGGGAAGATAATGATATGAGCAGTTCATCGGAATCGGAAAGCGACGAATGTGCAAACTTAGCCTTAATGGCATCGCATCACTCCGACAATGAAGAAGAGGTTAGTAATGAATTTAATCTTTTTGATGATGATGTTCAAGGTGCAATTGATGAACTCTTGAAAGAATGCAAAAGTTTATACAAAAAGGTGTCAAAACAAGAAAAAGAACTTCTAAGTTGTCTAGAAAAAATTGACACCATGACTAAAGATTTTGATCTTCAAAAACAGAATTTTATAAAAGAAAAGGAAAACTTTGCATGCTCCAAGTGTGAATCAAATGTCTTTCAAATTGTTCAATTGAAAAGAGTCATTGAACGATATGAAAAAGGACAAATAGGATTGGAAGGATTACTAAGCCAACAACGTTATCCTAATGATAAAAGAGGTCTTGGTTATGTGAATACTAAGAAACCAAGTAACAATCCCACTGTTTTTGTAAAGGCTAGTAATAGTTCCAATCCCAAGAAAGTAGAAAAGAAGCAAGTTGTTCATAATCATCAAAAGAAAAAGGCTAATATATCTAAAAGAAAACAAATGCCTAGATACAAGAGTAAATTTGTTCCAAACTGTTTTTACTGTGGTATTATTGGACACACACCAAATGCATGCTATATTAGAAATTTCAGTATGGCTAGTGGACATTATGCATGGGTGAAAAAGGGAACTAACTATGAAGGACCCAAGGCAACTTGGGTACCTAACAAGAAATAATTTGTTTTTGTAGGTATGCTTGAAATCCACTTCAAATGTTTGGTATCTTGACAGTGGATGTTCAAAGCATATGACAGGAGATGTACACCAATTTTCATATCTAGTACATAAAGCCAAAGGGTATGTCACCTATGGAGACAACACCAAAGGAAAGATTCTTGGCGTTGGAATAGTTGGCACACCTCCATCCATTCAAATTGAGGATGTTCTCTATGTTGAAGGATTAAAGCACAACCTTCTTAGCATAAGTCAACTTTGCGATAGAGGGTTCAAGATCAAATTCAACAAAGAAGAATGCCTTATTATGGATGAGGCAACCAATGAGGTAAAACTCAAAGGTATAAGATCTAACAATATTTTTGTGATTACTCTAGATGATTTGTCTATGAAGGTACAATGTCTTATGGTAAACAACAATGACGCTTGGTTATGGCATAAGAGGATTGCTCACATTCACATGGAGCACTTGAACAAATTGGTTAAGCATGACTTAGTTATTGGTCTACCAAAGATGAAGTTCATCAAAGACAAATTATGTAGTGCATGCCAAAAGGGAAAACAGACCAAATCAACTTTCAAACCAAAGAATGTGGTTTCAACCACAAGACCACTTCAATTGTTGCACATGGATCTTTTTGGTCCATCTAGAACAAGAAGCTTCGGAGGTAACATTTATGCATTAGTTATTGTAGATGATTTTTCCCGTTTCACCTGGACTTTGTTTTTAGTGCACAAGAATGAAGCATTCAAGGCATTCAAGAGATATGCAAAACAAGTTCAAAATGAGAAGTCATCAAAGATAACATCAATCCGAAGTGATCACGGTGGAGAGTTCCAAAACAGTCTATTTGAAGAATTTTGTGAAGAAAATGGGATCTTCCACAATTTTTCAGCACCAAGAACTCCACAACAAAATGGAGTAGTTGAAAGGAAAAATAGGTCTTTGGTGGAACTTGCTAGAACCATGCTAAGTGACTCAAGTTTGCCTAAATATTTTTGGGCGGATGCGGTAAGCACGGCATGCTATGTAAGCAATCGCGTGATCATAAGACCTATACTAAAGAAAACTCCATATGAGATTTACAAAGGAAGAAAACCAAATATCTCTCACTTTCATATTTTCGGGTGCAAATGTTTTGTCCTTAACAACGACAAAGACAATCTCGGTAAGTTCGATGAAAAATCGGATGAAGGTATCTTTCTTGGTTACTCCCTTTCTAGCAAAGCTTTTAGAATTTACAATAAAAGAACTTTAACTATAGAAGAATCAATGCATGTTTCTTTTGATGAATCTAACACCTCCAAGGAGGAAGTTGCTATTTGTGATGATGATGATTCTATAGATTTATCTCATGAGATTTCCTACGGAGATGGCAAAATGGTCAATCCGGAACAAACACATGAACTTTCACATCAAAATGAAAATGATGATGATCTTCCTCAAGAATGGAGAACTCATCGTGATCATCCAATTGACAATATAATTGGAGATATTAGCAAAGGAGTATCTACTCGACTAAATCTTAAGGATGCATGCTTAAATATGGCGTTTGTATCTCAAGTTGAACCTACTAAAGTGGCTCAAGCACTAGAAGATGATCAATGGATCCTTGCCATGCAAGAGGAGTTAAACCAATTCGAGCGGAACGAAGTTTGGGAACTTGTTCCCAATCCAGGAAATAAACGTATCATTGGAACCAAATGGGTTTTCAAAAACAAGATGGATGAAAATGGAATAATCACTCGAAACAAGGCAAGACTAGTTGCTCAAGGATACAACCAAGAGGAAGGAATTGATTTTGAAGAAACTTTTGCTCCGGTAGCACGTTTGGAAGCAATAAGACTATTACTTGCATATGCATGCTCATTGGACTTTGAACTTTTTCAAATGGATGTAAAAAGCGCATTTCTCAACGGATTCATAAATGAAGAAGTCTATGTAAAGCAACCTCCCGAATTTGAAGACTTCAAACATCCTAATCATGTCTTCAAACTGAAGAAAGCTCTCTATGGGCTGAAGCAAGCACCAAGGGCTTGGTATGATAGACTAAGCGCATTCCTATGTGAAAAAGGGTTTGTAAAGGGTAAAGTTGATACCACTCTCTTCATAAAAAATGTTAATCATCATACCTTACTTGTACAAATCTATGTAGATGATATTGTTTTCGGTTCAACTAACCAAAATATGTGCAAGGAATTTTCGTCTATGATGCAAGGAGAGTTTGAGATGTCTATGATGGGAAGATTGAATTTCTTTCTTGGTCTTCAAATTAAGCAACTCAAACATGGTATTTTCGTAAACCAATCAAAATATTGCAAAGACCTTATAAAGAAGTTTGAGATGGAAAGTAGCAAAGAAAGTGCAATTCCTATGGGATCCGGCACTTATCTTGACCCAGATGAATCAGGAAATTCTATTGACATAACTAAGTATCGTGGAATGATTGGCTCACTCCTTTATTTAACAGCAAGTAGACCTGACATTATGTTCAGCGTTTGCCTATGTGCAAGATATCAAGCCAATCCTAAAGAGTCTCACCTTGCAGCAGTCAAGCGCATAATAAAATATCTCAAAGGAACAACCAACGTCGGATTATGGTATCCAAAAGGTAGTATGTGCAATCTAGTTGGTTATTCTGATGCTGACTATGCAGGTTGCAAAACTGATCGCAAAAGTACAAGTGGAACATGTCACATTCTTTGAAATGCCTTGGTTTCATGGTCATGCAAAAAGCAAGCAAGCGTAGCTCTCAGCACTGCCGAAGCAGAATACATTGCGGCTGGAAGTGGATGCGCTCAAATTCTTTGGCTAAAACAACAATTACTTGACTATGGAGTAAACCTTGGATGCATTCCTCTTCGATGTGATAACACAAGCGCGATCAATATTACAAAAAATCCAGTTATGCATTCCCGGACGAAACACATTGACATCAGACATCATTTCATCCGAGACCATGTACTCAAAGGAGATGTCGAGATCACATTCGTGGACACTCAAAATCAACTCGCGGACATCTTCACAAAACCACTTGCAAAGGATGCTTTTTTTAAAATTCGTCGTGAACTTGGAATCCTCGATGAACAAGATATTTAAGGTGCACTCAATCCTTAACTATACCCTAATGTACATATATATGTGGTTAGACATTGTTTCAAATGTTATAAATAATGATGTTTTAAATTTTCTCTTTAAGTAAATCGATTTACACCATATGTCAATCGATTTACTACTGAAGCAAATCATTTTTTTTATAAAATCTTGTGTGTAAATCGATTTACACAATATGTAAATCGATTTACCACTGAACGAAAATTACTTTTTATGAAAATATTCTGTGTAAATCGATTTAACCAAGGGGTAAATCGATTTACCACAGAATCTGAAGCATTTTCTATGTATTTTCTCTATGCAATTTATTTTGTTTTAACATGTGATACTTGTATGAGCTTTTAATATATTGGTCAAACATTCATTGTCTCTCAACCTCCCACCTTACTATTGCCCAATCAATGAAACCTTGACCAAATTACCAAATTAAAACCTCATAAAGACCTCACTTACTCTCTATATTATTTAAACTCACCAAAACTATCTCATAACACCAACACACTCTCTCACATAACAACACAAAGAACTCTATATCTCTCTTTTCAAAACCCTAACAAGATCCATGGCTCCCAAGAGAAAAGCCTCTGCCTCAGAGAAAGGAAAGAAGCCAGCTTCGTCAACATCTGAAAACTCTGTGCTCGAGTACCTCTCGGATCCACAGCGGGACAGATTTCTCAAGCATTTTCAAAAGAAAATCATCTCTACTCCAAAGTTTGGTATGTTATCTACTTTTCCAGATGAATGCTTCTCATTTCAAAGAGATTTCATTGCTTATGGTTTAGAACCATTAATATCTTCACATGGTTTCTATTACCCGGATCTGGTTAGAATTTTCTACAGCAACATGTGCTATGACAACAACAAATGTTATACATATGTCCTTGGAAAAAGAATCCCTCTGTATTCCAAAACTATTGGCAGAATCTTGAACATTCCATATTCTGGAAGTACCCTCTATGATCCAGAAGATGCTGCTTGGGAAAACTATCAGAAGCGAGAATTTTTCTATAGCATTGGAAGGTTATCAGAATCTGAATACCGTGCCAAGCGGATTCGAAGTCTTGGCGGGGTTACTCCAGCTAGGGACACATGGAGTGCTGGAAATTTCCATATTGATGATAGGTTGTTTCACTATTTTCTGGTGTATATTCTGTTTCCTAGAGCAGGGAATCATTGTACAGTGACCGACCTAGAATTGCAAATCATCTATGCAAGGAAAAATGGAATCCCGGTTAATTGGGCAAAATTGATTGTGGTGCATATGCTAAAAGTTGCCGCAAGGGCCACCTTTCTACCATATGCATATTTCATTACAAGGATTATGGCAGCTTTTGATATAGATTTCACTGGATTTGAGCGGATTGAAATGGATCCAATCACCACTAGGATCTCCATCAAAAATGTTAATTCAAGGATGGGTGTTCATTTCAATGCTGAAGCAAAAACCATCACTTACATTGGAGAAGATGTGGTCGGCGATGAAGGTCATAATGCAGATGAAGAAGACCATGAAGTTCCTCCTCCTGCTGCTGCTTCTGGTCCCACAAATCAAGATGTTATGGATTTCATGATGCAAAAGTTTGCTTCTCTCAATTCTAACATCAATGCTCGATGGACTGAGATAAATGACTCTACCTCATCTCGAATAGATGCTTTTCAGAATAATGTGAACCAACAATTTTCATATCTTTATTCACATCTTCATATCCCTCCATACGACCCAACCAATCCTGCACCTCCGCCTCCTCAATACACCGAACCACCTCTTCAACAACAATTTCCTTATCAAGGACCTTTCTAAAATGTTCTTGATCAATGTTATTAAATTCTTATTATAAGTATCATTATGGATTTTGTCGTGTTTTATTTTGTTCATTTTATGTATTGAGTTCTTAAAACTTTGTTGAATAATTTTGAAAGTTTTGTGTTTTTCATTCATGTTCCTATACATTTCTTTCTGGTATACTTTCTTGTTGCATCTTTCCCTTCTTTTTGATAATGTCAAAGGGGGAGAAGGATGTAATAGAACTTTATGGTTGTTTGTTTTCATTGTCTTTACAGAGCAAACTTTCAAATCTTTTTCTCCATAGGGGGAGAAATCTTCTCAGGGGGAGAAAACACCTCTTGCTCAAATTCTGATCAACACATAAAGGAAAATGGTTTGTCATCATCAAAAAGGGGGAGAATGTAATCTCAAGCCTCAACTCAACTTTAGTTTTGATGAAAGACAAACAAGCTAGTTTGATGAAAGACAAACAAGCATTATGGAAAGAAGGAAAAGAAGTGGAAATCATCTTAAAGCATCATTCACTCAAAGCTTCAAGGAACTTGGCAAGCAATCAAGTATATCAATTCTCAATTAAACTACATTGATTAGAAATGCTCAAAAATGATATACACACTTGCCACATCACTTCAATTATATTTCAAAACAATTTTTAAGTTTTTCTCTGCTGTAAATCGATTAACATCTTGTGTAAATCGATTTACACATGCTTTTTCAAAAAACTGTTTGCTCCTGCCAGCAATCGATTTACAGGTTGTGTAAATCGATTGATCACAGAACAAACTGATTTTTTTAACACTTGTAAATCGATTGACACAACATGCTAATCGATTTACACTTCAAACTTTTTGAAATTCTGAACGTTACAAACACGTGCAATCGATTTGCATGTTATGTTAATCGATTTGCACATTGAAAATTTTGAAAAATCTGAACTGGTTTCAAGATATCCTTCATACATTTTCTCCAATAGTTGCATGATCAAACATTGCATCTTGTCAAGTTTCACAAACAGAAAAGTGTCCTTTTGGAAAGGTATCTTGATTACTATATATTACAAAATATTTCAAATCATAAACAACTCTTCTCTTGCAATAAAATCTGAACTTTGTAAAATATTCAAACTTCATATTTCTTAACTTTTAAGAACAAAGATTTTCTGCACTTTCACACATATAAAGAACAGAAATCTTTGAGCATTATCTAACCATTGTGTTACAGTTTGAATTGCTTACAAGAGAAGAAAGAAGAAACTTCAAAGAAGTCACTCTATGTGATCAACATCTTTCAAGAAATCATACTTCATAAAAACATACAAAGTGTAACTTATTTCCAGGATTGTTGGAATTAAGTATTAGATTACTTTTGTTCCTTGTTGTCCATTATTAGAAACAAGAGGTATCTTTTGAGAGGATTGTTCTCATTAGACTTATTGGAAATCCAAGAGGGTGTTCTTGGTTATTTGTTAGGTTCTTTAGTGGATAAGACTAGGAAGAGTCTTGTAAAAGTTCTAACAATATAGTAAAATCTCTTGCGTGTTTGCAAGGGGACTGGACGTACTTCCGGGGTGTGGAAGGAACCAGGATAATTCTCTGTGTCTCTTTACTTTCTGCACTTTACAGTTTTCAAAGCACTAAATCAAAACCAGAAAGTATAAAATAAGTCAAAAATCGACCACCACCTAATTCACCCCCCCTCTTAGGCGCAATCTTAATCTTACACTTTTCAGGAAGGATGCGGTTAAATTCTCATAAAAATCAAAAGCTATGAAGCTTTTACCAAGTCGAATTACTGACAAGTTCTTAAATCTCAACAGAGTTTTTCTTAGTTGAATTACAGACAAGGTCCTAAATTTTGACAAAGTTCCTCCGTCGAATTACTGACAGTTCTTAAATCTCAACGAAATTATCCTCGGTTGAATTACAACAAGTCCTACATCTCGATGAAGATGTTTCCCTCAGTCGAAGTACTGACCAGTTCTTAAATCTCAATAGAATTATCCTCGGTTGAATTACAGATAAGGTTCTAAATCTCGACAAAGTTCCTCCGTCGAATTACTGACAGTTCTTAAATCTCAACGGAATTATCCTCGGTTGAATTACAGACAAGTCCTAAATCTCGATGAAGATGTTTCCCTCAGTCGAAGTACTGACCGATTCTTAAATCTCAACAGAATTATCCTCGGTTGAATTACAGATAAGGTTCTAAATCTCGACAAAGTTCCTCCGTCGAATTACAGACAGGTTCCTAAATCTCAGCAGAGTTTTCTCAGTTGAATTACGGGCAAGTCCAAAATCTCGATGAAGATGTTTCCCTCAGTCGAAGTATTGACCGGTTCTTAAATCTCAACCGAATTATCCTCAGGTGAATTACAGATAAGGTTCTAAATCTCAACAAAGTTCCTCCGTCGAATTACTGACAGTTCTTAAATCTCAACAGAATTATCCTCGGTTGAATTACAGACAAGTCCTAAATCTTGATGAAGATGTTTCCCTCAGTCGAAGTACTGATCGGTTCTTAAATCTCAACCGAATTATCCTTAGTTGAATTACAGATAAGGTTCTAAATCTCGACAAAGTTCCTCCGTCGAATTACAGACAAGTTCATAAATCTCAGCAGAGAAGTTTTCACAGTTGAACTACGGGCGAGTTCTTAAATCTCGATGAAGATGTTTCCCCCCAGTTGAATTACGGACAAGTCCTTAAAACTCAGCAGAGATGTTCTCTCAGTTGAAGTACAGGCAAATTCCTAAAATCTCAACAAAGATCAGACTCCCCCAGCGGAATCTAATACAACAACAAGTAGGCAAGCTCTCGCTAAGGAATCTCTTATGCGATCGACATTCCTCCAAATGGCATCTGTAAGCCCATTCCCGACATCACAAGGCTGATACCTCTTCATGCGAGTGCAAATTTCTGGGCACTCTAGTGTTCAATCATCTTCCACCTTCGGATCACGAAAGGCACGAAAGCCAATCTACATCCTCAGGTTTAAGAAGATTGAACAGAGGCAGCTATTGTACCCCAAAATTTTCCCTCCCATATTTCTCAAGACATTGCAAGAAAAATCTCCAAGTTGCTCAAGGTAGCTCAAGAGTTGGTCAGACAAGCTATCTCCTAAGACAGTCTACCCCGAATTAGGGTTTTGTGTTGCATCAAGATCCTTGAGTACAAATGACCCCAAGTGCTCCACAATGTCCTAATATGCTCTCAAGATCATCCATGTCAAATTTCAAGCCTTGCAAAGGAAGTTTGCTTAGTCAATTGCTCAAAGGGTCCAAAAATCGACTGTGCTAGGGCAAAAGTCAATTGTGACCTACAAATAGTCAAACTTCAAGATTCTTTGTCAACATTCTCATTTTGAAGGATATTTCATCATTTTATCAAGGGTTGATCATGATTCATCAAGGATTGCTCAAAATTCATCAAGATTCAAAAGTTGCTAAATTAGGGTTTTGTAGGAAAAGTCAACTCAACTTTGACCAAGCATAACTTTCTCATACTTTATGATAAATGACCCATCCAAAGCTCATTTTTAATAGGATACAATTCCCTACAATACATTTTCATCTCCCAAGTTCAAAATATACACTCACCAGAAGTTATGAATTTGAACATTATAGGTCATTTTGAAAAGTCAACAAAAACACCTTTTTTGTAAAAGCTTCATACATGAGCATGGAGTATCAAAATGAGATGAGACTAAAAGGGTTGCTTATAGGACATCTCAAGCTTTCTAAAAAGTCCAATAACACCTACAAAGAGTCAAAATTGAGGGAGTTATGCATTGTCAAAGTTGGACAATTTTTGAAACAATGCATGAAGCAAATATTGACCAAACTTGGATTTTTTCCAAATGGGCCTATCTTTTCAAGTTTGAAACTCATTCCTAACATGGTCCACGACCTCTAAGCCCACCCATACATTTTTCTACTATTTATGCTATTTATTTTGATATTTTATTCATTAAAATTCAGAATTAAATAAATAAATAATAGAAATAATGTAAATTTTGATGTGAATCCATTTTGGGAAAGTTTTATGCTGGTTTATGTCAATTGATTTCGTGCAATAACTTTTCAAATATGTCCAGGTTCATCCACATGTGAAAATGGCATAAAATCATCAAATATGGCATTTTTTTCAAATCTTGATCATGGTCTTAAAACACAACATTATGAGGGAGATTCTTTCCATGCTTTCTTGTCTCCTCATTCTCCTCTATAAATATAGAGCCATACAAGCTTGAAAGGGACGAAAATTCTCTCTAAAAATCTCTCAAAAAGCTCTCTAAAAGCTCTTCAAAAAGCTCTCCAGAAATCAAAGAATTGGTGCAAGTCATATCTCGAGGTTCCGGTGTCTTTCAATTGACATCAAGCCTCAAATCATCCTCTTGAAGTCCTCAAGAGTCTTACAAGGCCCAAGAGAAATCCATCACACGCCTAGCACGCCCCCATTTGACAACACCGGTTTGGTAAAATTTTAAATTTCGAATCTCTAATTTTAGTCATATTTTATGGTATACTAACGTTTGCTTGAGTTTATATAGAACAGTTATGGATGTTTGAATCATATGTTCCACGCAAGAATAAAAAAAACACAATAGTTAGAGCATGAAGCTTTCGAAGATTCGGGCCTAAAGATTTCTGATGATTGCACCCCCACATTGCAGGCCCTGTTTGCTTTTCTCTAATTCTTTTATATTTATATTATTTCATTTATTTATTTTACTAACCCATCAAATTATTTTCTTTTTTATCAAAAAAATCATAAAACATTTTTCTATCTAATTAAATTCAAGATATTTATTTTTATTTAAAAAAAGTAATTAATTTAATTAGGTTATTAATTATTAGACAACTTTAATTTCTTTTTACATAATTAAAATTAATTAGAATAAATAGGTTTTATTACTAACTTAATTATTTTATTTCTTTCCTAAAATAACAAAAACCCAAAAATATGTCATTTAATTATTTTCATTAATTAATTTAATAACCAATCAATTTTGCATTTAATTTAAAAATCTAATTTCTTTTCTTAAAAAAATATATTAAAAACAACAAAAAAAACATTTCCTTTTTTAATTAGGATAGAAGGGTCAAAACCCTAATTTCTCGTCGATCTAATTTTTAACCGCGCGCTTTATTATTATTTTGCCCAATTATTGTATCTGTTCACAGTTTGTAATAATTTAATTAGGACGTTTATTTACCTTTACCGCTTTTATTTATATTTTTACGATATTTAATGTAACTGCTCATGGGATGTAATAGTTTAATTAGGACGTTTATTCTACATTTATCGCTTTAATTTCAAAGAGTTTGTTTTTGGCTATGTAAATATCTGAAGCCTTGTAATAGCTTAGTTTAATTTCCGCGTTTTAAATTCCGCAAAATATTAACTGTTAGATGTATGATTTAGGATGCATGACAAGAATGTATGTTTAATTTTAAAACGGTTAGATAACCCTAAAAATGTGCAAAGATAACTAATCTGAAATTGAATCACTCGCACATGCACACTCCTAGGGTATACTCTCACTTGGTTGCCTTCGGTAAACGGTCATTGAGTATAGGATGTTTTAGTGGTCGTCCTTTTTGTCCAGAGATCATAGTTGCCTCGGAAAGGTTGACTCAGATATTGTTGCCTCGGATTAATTGATCTAAGACACTAGGGTTACTACTAAGACGTCCTAACATTGCTTTAGTGACTGTACGTCCCTTTCGAATTGACCCTCAAACTCCAACGATGGTGCTACCTACTCACTAATAGTGGGATAAAATTGTCTAAAGGAAACGAACATAGAAACATTCTTTTTTCGAGTATGTAGATTAACTCTTAAGTACTTGCTCAAACAAAACAAAACTTTTTTCCACACTTACACTTCTTTACAAAAAAAAGTTTTCAAAAACACTTCATTACACTCTTGAAGACAGAAGCAAGATTTAAATCAAAGTCAAAACAAAAACTTTTCAAAACCCACAAACACAAAGAAAACAATTTTGAAAATGATGAGCAAGTACCTAAGAGCCCGTAGATAACTACGGATAGAAAGGGTGCTAATACCTTCCCTTTCTATAATCTACCCCGGTACTCAGAAATATCTCGAAAAAGGAATTTTTCTGTGCTTTTTTCCTTTCCTTGTTAGATAAAATAAAAGTCGGTGGTGACTCTTGATTACCGCGACATTTTGCGAAAACAAATGCAAAACGCAAACCAGCATTCCAGAAAATAGTCAGTTCTTCCACCGTATCACAATTTGTATATATTTTATCATTTTTATTTTATTATACATAAATAATATATATATATATATATATATATATATATATATATATATATATATATATATATATATATATATATATATATATATATATATATATATATATATATATATATATATATATATATATATATATATATATATATATATATATATATATATATATATATATATATATATATATATATATATATATATATATATATATATATATATATATATATATATATATATATATATATATATATATATATATACTTTCTTAAAATAAATTAGGGTTTTACCCTTAACAAAAATAACTTTTTATTTTCTTTTTTTAATACATTAAATATTATATTTTTACATACATAAAAATAATACAAAAACATTTTTTTGCATGTTTATTTAATTGATTCATTTAAATATTTGTCTATTTATTTACCTGCACATTTAATTCAATTTGGATGTAATATTTAATTTTAGGGTTTTATTTTCTTGCAAAATAATCCCCTATCCAAAATTGTATCCCCATCCACATATCAATGATGTAATAGCTTAGATTACTTTTACGCATTTATGCTTTCAGATATGCCATGATAGAGATTAGGGTTTGTATGCAATATCCAAAATCAAAACAAATAGTTAAACCTAATACAAGACCTAAATGCATGAAAATGATAACACCATGCACACAAGCACCCCTAGGGTTTTCATCCACTTGTTGCCTTTAAAATGGCCATGGTATGCATGTTGAGTATCTTGGCAAAACAAAAACAAAACAAAAGATCATAGTCCCTCGATGACGCTATCTTGGTTGCCTATACAAAAATGATCTAGTCCCTCAAAAAAAATTGCTAAAGATACTTAGCACTATTGCTATCATGGTCAATACGATGGCTCGTACCTGTCCCATTTAACATCCAAATACAAGGTTGTTTACCAAATTCAATGGTAAAACAACAATGTAAAAGGGTTAAAAATGTGTAGGAAAGATCTTTGAGTAGATAGGGTAGACAACTCTTAGTTACTTGATCAAAACTTGCAAAAACATCCTTGCTATTTTCAAACACACCTCACAACACAATTTCAAAACATTTCCCAAATCAAACTTTCAAACATTGAAACATTTTTCAAAAGACAAACACTTTTGTATACATTCAAACAAGAATCATTACAAAGGTTTCCTAAACATAGGCCTCTTCTCAAAACATTTTCAAAACCATACACAAAGCACCATTTCAAACAATTGAAAAGCAAAAGCAAGTGATCTAAACAAGTAACTAAGAGCCCATGGAAAACCATGGATGAAAAGGGTGCTTGCACCTTCCCTTTTCATAATCTACCCTCCGAACCCAAGAAAACATCTCAAAGGTCTTTCCTGTGCTTTTTGACCTTTCCTTTGGATAAAATAAAAAGTCGGTGGCGACTCTTGCTAAACCGAAACATTTGCAAACACAAACGCAAAACCTCAAGTCAGTTCTCCCACCATATCACACCCTAATATGAACCCTAAAAATTTCAGAATTTTCAGTATCAAAATTCTCTAAGCTCAAGCAAAATTAATGGAAACTGACATGGTTAGCTTCAGGGCAATGATATCTACATGTTTTATTCACAAATAAACTATTGATGATGCCTGTATGAAGAGTTCCAAGTTGAGAAAACTTACCTCAAAACTGGAAATCGTGTTTGGAGTTTAAGCTTGTTTTAAGTGATGGTGATGATCAGGTTAGCTTTCTTGAGGTCCTAGGAAGCTAATGCAATGGTTTGCTTGAGTTGAGAGTGGCTGAAATGACTTGGAGAAGTCCAACTATAATGCTCTGTTTTTGGATATGGAAGTTGAGGAAGATGATGTTACAGTCGTGTAACAGGGACAGGGACAAGTTATATTTGATGTATAGGAGCTTTGGGAACTAAAAGGCCAAAGAATGCACGAGGGAAATAGAAGATACAAGTTCAAGGTCAGAACCTGCACAAAAATGGAGTTTGTGTGCAATTTCTGGCTAGAGGTAATTTGAGAGAGTTTCAGGCTTGCAAAAATCGTGTCCTAAGTTGCATAATAGTGTCTCAAAGTATAGGAAAAGGTTTTGAGAGCTTGGGTGATGAGAAGTACAAGTTCACATGTTATGGCTTTTTGGCTTGTTTTTGAAGTAAGCTTGACAAGCATTGTTCCAAGGCAAGGTACAAGGCTATCTAAAGTGGTTAGGAACCTTAAACATGCTTATCTGATTGTGTATAGGATGCTTGTGCAGAAAGAACAAATGCAAAACTCAAGAGAAGTTGACTTTGTGATTAAAGCCACTTTACTAGAATGGCAATGTTACTTTGTGCCATTAATGGAAATGCAACTTGGATAAAGCTTGAATCAAGTGGATAATAGCTCAAAGTCGAGTGTAATCTTCTTATTATGGAGAGATCTTGAGGTTTAGAGGCCTGCAAAACAAGATTGTGCAACATAGGTTTGAAATTGAATTCTTGTTCATCACAAAATGCCTTGTAATTCAAGTGACAAATCCCTAACTTCATCTCTTCGATTCTCCCTCCTCAAGAATGATCTCAATATGTTCTTGGACATTTTGGAAAGCTTGTAATATGATCTACAACCCATATTTTTGATTTTGAATATTCCCCTTGGAACTATATGAAAAAGTTCCATGAAGTTAGGTCAAAATCCTGACCAAATTAGGGCAAAATTTCACTAAGTGTTTAGTTTCATGACCACATGTTCATAAAATTATAACTTGAGATCCAAGAATTTTTGGAAGGAGTTGTGTAAAGAAAAGTTGTAGATTTCATGGATATCTACAACTTTCATGTTGGAAGTTTCTCTTGAATCATCTTGTATCATGGTGAAAATTTGGCTCAAAGTTATGAAAAAATATGAAATTTCCAACACTTAGAAAAATTTCTAAGTTTGGAAATTTTGACTTTTCAAAATGAAATCTTGACTTTTTGATTTCTTGATGAATAAGTTTCATATTTTGACATGTTTTGATGAATTGTGATCCTTGGCACTTGAGTTTGACCAAAAAGTCAAAGTTTGACTTTTCAGTATACAGTTGACTTTTTATCAATTGACTGCAAAATTCATCTGTCAATCCAATGGACTTGTAATGTTTTGAACCATGTAATTAGGTAAAAATGATGCAATTGGGAGACCATGCCTTAAAACAATTGACCATTTTCTAGGTCAAAAATCAGAAATTGCCCTTTCCCAATTAAAACCCTAATTTTGACCATTTTGCCCTTTTGGGGATTTGATCAAATTTCTTGAGGAATGGTGGTCCAAACTTGATCAAATGATACATATGAGTCTAAAATGTTGATTTGGGTCAAAAATTATGAAGTTTGACTGTAAATTTGCCACAGTTGACTTTTTTCCCAATACAACTAATTTTTAGGTCAATTGCTCAAATGACTGAGCAAAAATGTGATTCAAGGCTTGAAACTTGGCATGCTTAATCTTGGGTGTCCATGATGATCCATGAAAGTCACATGGGACATTGGAAGTTCAAAAATCCTTGTGCAAACTCAAACCCTAATTTTGGTCATCAATGTTTGAGGAGGTGTCTTGAGCTGATCAAACCCTAGTGCAGTCTTGAGCCCAAGGAGATCTATGAGTAAATTATTGATAAGTGAGAGGGCAAATTTTTGGGTACAACATTGGCCAATTAGGAAGTAGTGAGAAAACCAGTTTCGGTGGAAAGCTGAAAATTGGTTGATACTCAATACTACACTCATTGAGACTAGACTTTTGGGATATCTCGGCCGTAAGAAAAGATTGATTATGCTGAGACAATGCCTAAAGGAAAGGTCAGTGATTTTGAGATCCCCTAGAACCCGGTTACTATTACTAGGACAGGTTTGATCCAAATAAAACTTCAAGAGGGTACTTACCTATAAGACTCCACGCAAGCCTAAACCTAAGGACTTGTTTTGTCTTGTGTGTATATGCTTACTTGTACGTAACATCATAAACATCATAACATCATACGCATTCTCACTAACCATTTCAAGGATTTTAGGAATTTATCTTTGTTTTGTTTTGTAGGCCATGAACTCCGTCCGAAGAAACACCATCTGAATCAGCTTCGTGAAAGCACAACCTCATCTCCAAGAGTTGGCATCAAGGGTTCCCGAAGATTCTCCTTTACCCAAGAAATATGGTCGACTCCTCAGTTTGGATACCTCCAATTTCCAAGAAGAGATGATGTGTTCTCTTCCAATTCTTTGATCCCATACATCATTGCTTTACCTTTCCTGACTATCCGTTGGTACCTACACTAGAAGTGTTCTCTCTACTATTAGGAGTGCATGTGCTTGATCAGATACCGTTCACCGGTCTAGAAGGGATTCCGAAACCTAAGGTCATGGCCGAAGCTCTGCACCTGAAGAGAGCCGACATCATAGCAAATTAGGAGACAAGAAGCGGAGTCAAAGGGTTCCTAGCCAAGTTTCTATTAGAGAAGGCTCGTTCATTCTGGAAAGATTTGGATTTTCAAGCCTTTGAAGACTTCCTAGCTCTTCTCATCTATGGTCTGGTTCTATTCCCCAACTCAGACCAATTCATAGATGTAAATGCCATCAAAGTCTTTCTCTCTCGTAATCCTATACCTACCTTGTTGGGAGACATCTTACATTGCATCCATACCCTCACTGTGAAGAAAAGAGGTACTCTCTTGTGTTGTATTCCTCTACTCGCCAAGTGGCTCACTTCACACCTACCTCGATCAACATTGAAGAACAAGAAAAGATTGACATGGTCTCAAAGGATGATGTCCCTTACCCACTCTGATATTCATTGGTGTTCAAGATCCTTGGAAGATACTTCCATCATTGACCGTTGTGGGGAATTCCCTAACGTCCCTCTTCTTGGCATTAAGGGAGGTATCACTTATAACCCTTTCTTAGCTTTACGATAGTTTGGGTATGCCCGAAGAGATGGTCCTCACGAGATGCTCATCCAAGGTGTGGTGTTCGACTACAAAAGCGACGATCAAGGCTACCATCATAGGTTTGTACTAGCTTGGAGGATGGTAAACAAAGTGGATAGTAAGACATTGGGACGCAAAAACTCTATTCCCCTCGAGCCTTATCTTGGGTGGGTGCGAGCTCGTGCTCAGAGTCTCGTAATGCCTTACCCCTCTATCCTCCCTATTATCGTAGAGCCTGTTGTTGAAGGAGATGTCCCGTACACTGTCCTTCATCCCAACATGTCCACCTCTCTCGAAGACCTACCCAGGTTCCTTCTCATTTCCAGATGCAGTTTTACACAGACTCATCATGAAGCAACCCTACCCGGGTTCCTTCTCAATTCCAGATGCAGTTTTACACTGACTCATCATGAAGCAACTCTACCCAGGTTCCTTCTCAGAAAATTCCAGATGAAGTTTAACATGGCCTCATCATGAAGTATTCTTACCCAGGTTCCTTCTCAAAAATTTCAAATGAAGTTTAACACGGACTCATCATCAAGCAACCCTACACAGGTTCCTTCTCTTTCCAGATGAAGTTTAACACGGACTCATCATGAAGTAATCCTACCCAGGTTCCTTCTCAGAAAATTTCAGATGAATTTTAACACAGACTCATCATCAAGCAACCCTACACAGGTTCCTTCTCTTTCCAAGATGAAGTTTTACACGGACTCATCATAAAGCAATCCTACCCAGGTTCCTTCCCATACATTTCTAGATGAAGTTTTACACGAACTCATCATGAAGCAACCCTACACAGGTTCCTTCTCTTTCCCATATGTAGTTTTACACGGACTCATCATGAAGCAGCCCTACACAAGCCTATCATGAATTAAAGAATACCTGAGAGCTCTTTTGGTTCAGTTTAAACCTCTCAACGATTTATCCTGATACTTTCCAAATATAAATTCTCTCTGGTTCAGATAAATTGCTCCAAGATTTATTCTGATTTCTTTCCATTCAAACAACATTCAAAAATTCTGCTAGTTTCAGTTTAAATCGACCAAAGTTTACCCTGATTCTTTTCCAAGTTGAAGTCAAGTTCAGACAGTCCAATTTTTGTCAACAATCACCTTTGGATGGCATATATAAGTCCATCTCTGACAACTCTCCATCATTTATCCAAATGGCATCTTTAAGCTCATTCCTTACACCTCAACCAAAATATCATCAAGTGCAAATTTCTGGGCACTCTAGTGTTCAATCATCTTCTACCCTCAAGTCACAAATGGCAGATTCGCCAATCTAACTCTTCAGGTTTAAGAAGATTGAATAGGGGCAGCTGTTGTACCCTAAAATTTGCCCTCTCGTTTCTCAAAGGATCATCCTGGACCCTCAAGTTTGCTTCTATCAAGTTTCAAGTCTTGAATTACAATATTTCAAGAAAATCATTCACAAAGGCAAAATGGTCAAAAGCACACTAAAAAGTCAAACTTTGACTTTTAGATCAAAAATCAAGTTTCGACAATTATATTTCATCAAGACATGAAATTGGTTCATCAAAAATCAGAAGTCGGAAATTACTTTGAAAAAATAAAATTTCTAAACATTTAGAAAATTTTCTAAGTGTTAAGAGAATATAATGCTTCAGAACTTCTGGGCCAACCTTTACGCAAGTGCAATCAGAGTTTACAAACATGGTTCAGAATATGACTCATCAATCAGAACATATGGAAACTATGTCCTTCAATCAGAACGTGACTCTTCAGCATATGGAGGCTATGTTCTATGCTTCGAACAGAGCCTCGCCCTTCGAATCTCACTCGGGTCTTCTACGATCAGAAGATTACCAAATCCCAAAACCTCATTTGAGCAACCTGCTGCAATGCTGTAGTACAATCCTACCACCGGCTGCCACAACACTCCAAGGTGTTGTTGATCCAGTCCACGCTTTCGTTTTTCTCAAACCCCATAATTGCACAAAATTAGCATGCAAAAACTGTGTTTAAAAAGAAAGGGAACAGTATGCCAAAATGGTTAGAAATCCCATTTGTTTTCCCCCCAAAACCACAGCAAATCCATCTATAAATAAGTTGCTCCATCACACGTTGAAGGGGCTGGATTTTGGAAAGAGAGAATTATCAAAGAGAGAAAAGAAAACAGTAAAACCTTCGTGAACCTTGAATTCCTAAACAAAACCAAAACCTTTGTTCTTCCCTTTGAATCAAAGAACTTAGCAGTTTCTCTTCCATTGTTCTTGCTGACTCCAGAACATCTAAAGGAACCAACTCAAGTCCCAAACACACGTTCCAGGTTTAAGGTAAGTCTTTATGACTTTGAATCTTTTCATTCAGAACATCATTAAATATGTAAATATCATAGTATTGATGTTGTCCATATCATTGCATAAGTAGAAAAAATTATGGATCAAAACTTCTTGAATAAAGCTAGGCTCAGAATTAGGATTAGAACTTCTATAAACTGTTGTGCTTTTATATTTCTGATTTTCTGTTGTTAAGAACTGGATAAGTGGCTGATGAGCTGACTACTGTAAGGAATGAGGTGAAGTGTATCACAAAATTTATGGGTTTTCTTTCCCACTGTTTTAGCACGGTACAGAACTTCTGAGTTCTCCTCACTTTTTAACACGCACAGAACTTCTCAGTTCTCCTCACTTTTTAACACGCACAGAACTTCTCAGTTCTCCTCACTTTTTAACACGCACAGAACTATGATTTTCACTCACTGATTAACATGCACAGAACTTTTGATTTTCACTCACTGTTTAACACAACACAAAACTTCTGATTTTCACTCATTGTTTAGCACAACACAGAACTTATGAGTTTTTGCTCACTGTCTAAACACAACCCAGAAATTCTATTTTTGCCCTCTAACGTTTCTTTCAGGATCCCAATTGCATCAACCCAGAACTTATGATCACCTCTTACATTTCATTCTGAACCACAACGCGCCTAGCATCAGAACTTCTGATCCCCTTTTTTCTACTTTCAGCAACATACTGATCTTATTTCTCATTGTTTTTTTCCTTTTTTCTCTATTATTTTTATTAATATAAAAGGACATCAAAAATATTTTCTTTTATTAAATAATTATTTTCCTTTTAAGTCATTAAGAAAAAAAACATTTTCAAAACAAGTCCTTTCCTTTTTTTCTTTTTCTTATATTGTATAATTCAATATGGTTGTAATAGATGATTAGCATTTAAATTCTTGCAAATTCCCATTTGTAATTATGTACCCCCATCCCTAAATGATGTAATAGCGTAGGACTTTACATTTCCTCAATTTATCGCTTTCAAATGTAAATGCTAGTAATTAGGGTGTGTATGGAAAGATATGAAATCAATAAATAGATAACCCTAATCAAGACTAAATGCATGTAAATCAAACACACCATTCCCACTTGCACCCTTAGGGTAATCCAATTTTGTTGCCTATCGGAAAATAGTCATGTCCCTCGAACATAGGTGTTTTAGCAAAGACCCTCGATAAAAGATCGTAGTCCCTAGATGTTGCCTTCGGTAAACGATCTAGTCCCTAAAACGACATTGCTAAAATGTCCCATAGGTTGCCTTCTATGATTATACAAACGTCCCACGCCCGTCCCTTCACATCCAACGACGGGGCTTCTTACCAAATCAATGGTAAGATAGCAACATCTAAAGGAGGAGGAAAAGAACATCTAAGACCTTTTGAGTAGGTAGAATACTCCTAGTTGCTCGCTTGCTCACAACAAAAACATATTATACACCCCGACACTCATTTGAAACATTTTCAAAAGACAACACTTTGTCCACGTTCTTATAGAAACGAGAGCCATTACAAAGACACCTTTTCAAAATCACTTTCAAAAACACATTCCACAAACACCTGTTTGAACTATTTTCGGAACAACACTTTGTACGCATTCTTATAGAAACGAGAACCATTACAAAGACATTTTTAAAATAATTTCAAAATCCACACCACAAGCACACTTTCAACCAAAAAGCAAGTGATCTAGCAAGCAACTAAGATCCCGTAGATAACTACGGATGAAAAGGGTGCTAATACCTTCCCTTTTTATAATCTATCCCCCGAACTCAGAAATAATCTCGAAAGGTCTTTCCTATTCTTTTAAGCCTTTCCTTTTTGGATAAAAGAAAAGTCGGTGGCGACTCTTGCTATCCGCAACAATTGCGATCAAACACAAAACACCTAAGTCAGTTCTCCCACCGTGTTACACAAACAAATACAAGTTTCTCTTTCTTGCCTTTTGGCTTTTCAATTTCAAACTGGATGTGTTATTTCCCCTCTACGCAACATGACGCGTAATTCCCCAAGGGTCGGGTTGCACTATGTCTACTTACTACGAGTCGTGATTATAGCATTATTCACCCCCGGGTACTTTTTGAGCACATTAATTCCTTTCCACTCAAGATGCGTGAGTCTCCAAAGGTCGATCTGCATGTAGAATGTGAAATTGATGTTGTTCCATAAAAATTACAAACCTACCAAAATTATTGAGCCGAACTACAGTTTCTCTGATTCCTTAAAAGGCATACGTAGGTGGAGAATTTTATGGGGCCTAATCGAGCATAATTTGTTAATACTTATTTTTTTCCCCATACTTTTTCTTCTTTCTTTTGCATACATACCTTTTACAGCTTAGATATAGATTCTTACACACCCATTAGCTAAATATCACAAGTGGATACCATAGAGTACTACGAACGTGTAGGGTGCTAATACCTTCCCCTCACGTAACCGACTCCCTTACCCGATTTCTTGGTCGAAAGACCGTGATTTCTCCCTTTCAGTTTTTCTTTGATATTTCCCTTTCTCCTTCGTGAGATAAATAGATGTTCGGTGGTGACGTCATTGATTTTTGTCCGATGAGTTTTATCCAGTTCCTCCATACGCCCAACGCGATGACCATCAGTTCTTGGACGAGCGGCATCCTAAGAATCCTACCGAGGAACTGTCGAAGATTCTGCAACAAGTTCCCATTCCTCATATTGTCGATCCGGCCATTGCAGCATTGCTCGCTGCCCTCAACTAGACTAACGCCCTTATCCTGCAGCAGAGCAAGAAGATAGGGGCCTGGGAGAAAAAGCAGTCAAATTCTCCTCCTCAGAGACACCGACGACATGGTTCCCCCAGCATTTCCCCACCTAGACGTGGTTGTCCGCCAAGCAGGGAGAAGCACAGCGTTTCTTTCTTTAAGAAACTAAATCGCACACCTCCTAAGAAAGATGAAAGCTCTCCATCTTCTAGGAATAAGAAGAGCAACCGCCAAGTTGACCATGACCGATCACCGTCGCCCAAACCAAGACAACACCGAAGAAGCCCTTTCCCGCGACGAGACAATGATCTTCGACGGGGAAGGTACTATCACTCTCCTCCTTCATGCACCGAGGAAAGCGATAATGATGAGCCCCGCGGCCCGTTATCAAGAGAGATTATAGGGACACAGCTCCTGGTCGGCTTAGAAAAGCCACCCTCACTAGTAATGTATGACGGTATGACTGATCCTGATGAACACATAGAGAATATTGATGCCCTCTTCAATTACCGAGGGGTCATGGGCACTATCAAGTACAGACTGTTCTCGACTACCCTGAGGAAAGAAGCCATGTCTTTTCACAAAAGCCTCCCAGATGAGTCTATTACCTCCTGGAAACAGCTGGGGAGGATGTTCTCAAGGAACTTTACCGCCTTCCGTCGACATCTAAAATCAGAAGCTTCACTTGAAGTGATTATCCATGGCAGAGATGAGTCTCTACAAGCGTATATTGAGTGCTTTAATAAATAAGTAGTACACGTCTCCACGATCAACACCATGAAGAAATACCTTCTTCAACGCGGGCTCCGTCCCTGTAGCGACTTTGCAAAAGCAGTGGGCATAGAATCACTAGCCATGCTCGACACCCTCCCCCTCAAGGCTCAAGCGTACATTCAATACGGGGAGAAAGAAGCCGTTAATAATGCCAGGGAGTCAAGGCATTGAGAAAGTGCCAAGTCCTCAAGAAGCAACGAGCCCTCGACATCCCGTCGAGGGGGGGGGGGAGAAAAGAAGTAGGAGGACATATCTCGAGAATCCAAATATTACAAAGGGCTTGTTGGTAGGTTTCATGACTACACCCCTCTGACCACTTTGAGGAAACATATTTTCTCTGAATGCGCCAACTCTGAATTAAAACAAGCTGGGGTGCGCTTTCCCCGACAGATGCCTACCAGGCCCAAAACCAACAAGATAAAATACTATAGGTTCCACAAAAGCCATGGTCACAACACCGACAATTTCATCCATCTCAAGGATGCGATCGAGATACTATTTTGAGACAGGCATCTCAAGCAGTACAAGAAGAAAGAGGGTGCCTAAGAGGAGGCTCCAAAAATCAAGAGCGTTGAAGAGGGGAAGGAGTCCCCCGACATCAGCGTTATACTGGTCACCATGAGTATCTTGCAATCAGAAGATTTATACTTCCCAGACATGAAGAACGTCCCATTGTACTTCTCCTCTCACAGTCCTTAGGAGTCGTTCCCGATGCGATGGTCATCTTCGGCGGGGGATTCAACAAGTATACAGTGGGATCCGTAAAAAGAAGGGTCGAGCTACTTATCAAAGCCAACTCTGACATGGATGCCATGCTAGATAAGTTCTGAAGAAGCTCTCATCCCCTCGCTTTCTACAAGGAGGAACTGTCGGTCGGAGCCCTCAACTTGACTATTCCACTACTCATAAGGGCTCGCATGGCAAACTTTGATGTTCGACGCATACTGGTCGATCAAGGGAGCTCGATGGACATCATGTACACCCATATGTTTGCTACTCTACAGCTGAACAAAAGCCACCTGACCCCATACGTGGGCTCAGATCTCCAGAGCTTCAGTGGGGCCAGTACTAAACCCTGGGGGTATGTCAAGTTGATCGTCACCTTCGGAAGGGGGTAATCGCCAAAGCCATCAATACTTAGTTTCTAGTAGTGGATTTCCCGTCTCTCTACCAGTGTATCTTTAGGAGGCCCACTATGGTCGAACTGATCTTGGTGCCCTCCACCGTACACCTTAAAATAGAATACTACATTGTAGAGGGTTTAGTCGCCACCCTCCACGGGGACGTTCAGGCGACAAGAAGATGTTTTGAAGCCTTGGCCAGGGGTCTGAGTTCCATCAATTATCAACCCAAAATGACCACTAGGTACGCACTTCCATCCAGCTCTGAGGAGGCCAAGCCACTGCCAAGGGTCAACACCATCGACCTCGACAGCCGCTTCTTCAAGGAAGATCGCACAGAGTAGCGAAAGAAGGGGAAAGAGCCAATGGTTAAAGGAGAAGGTTCATCCCTATCTACAAATAGCGAGGAACTCTCTGATCCTACACGACGCATGCCAGACTGAGACTTGAAGATCATCCCCCTCGGGAACGATCCTACAAGAGGAGTAAAGATTGGAGCTGACCTCCCCGACTTGGTGAAGAGGAAACTTAAAACTTGTTGGACGGAGAATGTTGATCTGTTCGCCTGGAGCACAACTGAGATGCACGGATTGGACCCAGAGATTGCATGCCATCACCTAACCATAGACCCTGCCCTCAAGGTGGTCTCCCAGTGCAGAAGAAAACAGTCCCCCGAAAAAATGGAGGTTGTCGAACTAGCTGTACAAGACCTCCTAGAGGCACACTTTATTTCTGAAGCCCAATACACAACCTGGCTCTCGAATTTAGTTCTTGTAAATAAATTTAATGGAAATGGCGCATGTGCATTGATTATACCGACCTCAATCGAGATTGCCTGAAAGATGCTTATCCTCTTCCCAATGTTGACAAACTGGTCGACAACTCGGCCAGTTTCAAATTATTATCTTTTATGGATGCATATTCTAGATACAACCAGATTCCAATGGTGAAAGAGAACAAAAAATATATTGCTTTCATGATCGAGTCGGGTAAGTATTACTATAATTTAATGCCCTTCGGCCTGAAAAACGCGGGTGATACATATCAACGCATGATGAACAAAGTCTTCCGCAAAGAAATAGGCAACATGCTCGAAGTCTACATGGACGACATGATTGTCAAATCAACGGAAGAAATCAATCACGCCCTCCACTTGAAAAAAGTGTTCGAGCAGGCCAGAAAGTGCCAGATGCGATTTAACCCAGAAAAATGCACCTTTGACGTACAGGCAGGCAAATTCCTCGGATTCTACCTCACAGAACGAGGGATTAAGGTAAACCCCGACAAATGCCGAGCATTTTCTGAGTTTCCAACACCCACTTCGAAAAAGTCCATTCAAATCCGGAAAAACATGCTCACTTCTCTCTCCTGATTCGTGGCGAAATTCTCCCAGCACACGCTCCCCCTCTTCAAACTCCTCTGCAAGGAAGCCGCCTTCGAATGGAAGGTCGAATGCGAGTAAGCTCTCACCCACTTGAAGAAAGCACTATCGCAACCTTCCATCCTTTCTCAACCAAAGAGGGATGAAATCCTCTATCTCTATCTGGTTGTCACCTCTGAGGCAATAAGTGCAACGCTAATTAGAGAAACCCCGGAAGGGAAGAGGCCTATCTGCTTTACGAGCAAATCCTTGTAGGGCCCCGAAGTAAGATATCAGCAAATTGAAAAGGTGGCCCTAGCCCTCATCAATACGAAAAGGAGACTCAGGCACTATTTCCTGGCGTATATCATAGTCGTCTGAACAGATCAAACAATAAAGCAGCTGCTCAGTAGGCCTGATATAGCGGGCAGAATATTGAAATGGTCGTTAGAACTCTCCGAGTTTGACATCCAATACGAAGGCAGGAAAGCTCTCAAAGCTCAAGCACTGTCCGACTTTGTGGCTGAAATAACCTTGCCCGTACCCCTGAACGAAGCGTGTCGATGGATAATTTTCGTCGATGTCGCCTCCATTTTGACGGGAAGCGGCGTGGGCATTATATTGGAAAACAAAGAAGGAGCCCTAATCGAGGTCTCCCTTGCATTATCCTTCCCGACCTCGAACAACCAGGCCAAATACGAGGCATTCCTAGCAGGTTTACGCCTAGCCAAAAACCTAGGAGCTGAGAAAGTGAAAATCTTCACCGACTCTCAGCTCGTTGCGTCCCAGTTCCGGGGAGAATATCAGGTGAAAAATGATCACTTTGCTGAATATTGGGCCCTGGTTCTGGAGAGAAAAAAGAAATTCAAACTTGTGGACGCATAACATGTTCCCCGCGAACATAATGCCCGGGCAGACATCATGTCTAAACTAGCAAGCACAAAGAGAAAAGGGGGTAACAAGTTTGTGATACAGGAAACCCTTCCTCGACCAAGCACCTAGAGACCCCCTCGACTTTGGTAGTATTTGCCATAGGGGATAACGACTTATGGATGACCCCCATGCACAACTACCTCGTAAAAGGAGAGCTACCCTCCGACTCGAAAGAAGCGGTCGTGGTCAGACAAAGAGCCTGCTCGTACGTCATGGTCGAAGGCAAATTATACAGGAGATGGTTTTCCATTCCCCTCTGCAAATGCGTTGACCAGGGAAAAGCGGATCGCATCCTGCTCGAAATCCATGAAGGGATAAACAACCAACATTTGGGTGGAAGATCCCTCGCTAGGAAAGCTCTGCGAGCAGGGTACTACTTGCCCACTATGCAGCACGATGCAAAAGAGCACGTGAAAAAATGCGACAAATGCCAGCGGCACAGGGACATGCACTTAGCTCCCCTAAACGAGCTCAGGTTCCTCTCTTCTCCCTGGCCCTTTGCCTGGTGGGGGTTAGACCTCCTCGGTCCATTCGTGGTAGGGACCAATCAAAATAAATATTTGATAGCAGCCGTCAACTACTTCACCAAATGGATAGAGGCCTAAGAATTGGCCAAAATTACTTCCCAAAACGTCCTTCACTTCTACAAAAGAAACATCCTTGCTCGGTTCGGCATCCTACAAGCAAGAGTCACCGACAAAGGGACCCAATTCACAGATCAGACCTTTCAGGAATTCGTCGCCAAGTTGGGCACCACCCAACACTTTGCCTCTGTCTAACATCCCCAGATGAATGGTCAGGCCAAGTCTACAAACAGGGTGATACTCAGGGGCCTCAAACGAAGGTTAGACAAAACCAAGAAAAGATGGGTCGGGGAGCTACACAGCGTACTCTGGGGATATCAAACAATAGTGCACTCGTCAAACAGGGAGACTCCATTCCGACTAACTTATGGGACTGAGGAAGTCATTCCCGTAGAGATCGAGGAACCCTCCAGACGAACCGAAGCTCCCCCAGACGAAGAGATGAACAACTTTTCCCTGCGGGAAGAACTAAACCTGGTCGAAGAGATCCGAACAGGAGCGGCCCTACGAGAGGCCAATCTCAAACAAAAAAATAGACATATGCTACAAAGCCAAAGTCATACGCCGAGAGTTCGAGGTCGGCAGTCTTATCTTAAAGAGAAATCGTAAAGAATCTCGCGAAGGCAAACTCACAACGAACTAGGAAGACTCTTATCGCGTCAACGCAAAAATAGGGATCAGGGCGTACTACTTAGAAAATCTACAAGAGGAACAATTTGCTCGACCATGGAACACTGAAAAGCTAAAACAATGTTACAGTTAAAACACTGAGCAGTTGGCGAGCATCGTCAATAAGACAAACTCATCCAGGCCCGATCGCGCGTGCATGTCTTGGTACAAGCATAGAACCCAAAATATTTTGAAGGGGCGAGACTCCGCTCTTTTAACGAGCGTGCTTCAGCCCGACATGGATAAATCGACTGAGCTCCATCGTCCTTGTACCAGAATAGTAGAACACCCGACTCGCAACGGGAAGTTCACACTGCCGAGCTCAGGTCCTCAAAACGAGACCTGAGTTCCGGTCCATGCCCGGTATTCACCCTGGCCATTTTTCCAATTTCCCCACACTGGAGAACATACAAATCAAATGAGCAAGTCTCCGCTGTAAACTCCTAGCAAAATAAAATATCTCAAATAGATTAGCATAACAATAAACATGCAAACACAAATATTTAGAACAAACGACCACCATGGCCGGAAAATTAAAACAAACGACCATTAAGGCCGCCATTATACAAAAAGGGAGGTCACTGGCCCCCCATCAAACAAAATAATTTTGTGGCCCCGAGAACCACATATGTTCAAGAATTACATAAATGAGCAAAAGCCCGGGAAACAAATTACAGCATATCAGCACGCAGGCTAGAAAAAGAGAAATAACTAGATATCAATCAAGCACCTGGATGGGGATCCTCCTTGGTAACGGGATCTTGACACGACGGGTCCCCAACGAGCACATCCTTAACACCTCTGAGACAGTCAGGAATTACAATCTGGCAATCTGCTACGTAATGATGAAGACCCATCTCAGTCACGTTCAGTTCAATCGCGGGGTTCAGAACCCAAAGCTGCTTCATAGCATTATCAAAGCTCCCCTCGGCAATGGCCAGAGCATCATCCAAAGCCAGCTGTAAGCGAGCAACCAGATCAGCTCGGGTCTTTAAACCTTTGGCCTCTTCGGGCTCATCCTCGGCGGGAGCAGCTTCAGCAGTCAAGGCCACCACCTGCTTGTCGGAAGCCTTCTTCTCGAGTAGAAGTGCCTTATGATCCTTAGACAATTTCCCTAGCATGTCCTCCGCTATCTTCTGGGAAATCCTCTCATCAGCACACTCCTTCTCCGTCTCAGCCAGCTTCAATTGCAGCTTCCTCACCTCGACTTCCAGGGAAGTACCCCCCCTCAGTGTACGTCGCAGCCATCTTCAAGACCCTCATGACTTCCCTGACATCCTGAGCTAACATTGTCCTCTTCATCAGGCGGTCTAGCTCTTTGAGCAGAAGAGACTCACCCTGGAGAAGAAACAGAGAAGAAACCTCGAAAAAAGACTTATTGTGCCAACAAGGGGGCAACTCATACTTTCCCTTCTCCCTCTCTCCAATCAGGTTCACAGTACCCTCATTATGCTGCCTCTTATGCCTCGAGGACACCTGTAGAGGAGAAATAGCTCCGGCTGGCTGCCCTGTCGACGAAGCACCCGATCCCCGACATAGGGCCAGCGTTGGGCGAGGAATCCTAGACACCTTTATGTGCCTTCTTTGGGTTGAAAGTGATCATTCTGGCCAAGCGCTCTTCGGCGGGATTCATCTTATCTGCGAGGAAACAACAAAGAACGGTTAGTAAAATAGAAGAATATGTGCGAACAAAGAAAATCAAATAATAAAAGTGGCTACCAAGATAGGCCGCAGGGTCCTCGCTTTTGGGGAGCTCGTTGACACCTATCATTCCGAGGTCGAACACTGCCTTCCCATCCTTGTCGAAGACCAGTTTTCCCCCTCTGCCCATACGCTAGACAGGAGGAATCCCTGCGACAAAGGCAGTAAGGCGACCAAAGCTGGCTGCGTCCTCGACACAAAGTTGGTCTCTCTTCCAGACATAGACGTCGGTCCCTCTTTCATAATGCTTATCGGTCTAGTGAAATTGAAACTTAGGCACAAACTTATTCGCATGTTTTCCCTCCTCAGTCAGAACAGGAGCCCCTTCTTCGTCGTACGCGGGAGCAACTCGGAAGATACTCAGCAACGCCCTCTACAAAACGGGCTGAATAAGAATAAACTTCTCCTTGAAAAAACAGACTGACTCCAGGGAAGCTTTGAATAACTTTTCATTTTCCTGCTTCAAAGCGACCCAACAATATTGGGCACCAAACGACTTCCTCTGAAGGTGGAAACAGTAAAAGAACAAAGGGACGGTGGCCCTGAAGCCCAAATAATCACACACGACCTTGAAGGCCCGAAGGAAAGCCATCGAGTTCGCATGCAGCTGGGACAGAGCCATAAAAAAGTGCCTAAAGACCGCCACTTGAATGTCCGAGAAAGGGAGCCGCAAACTCATCTCTCTGAACATGATCTCGTACATAGGGAACCGACGAGTATCGAACCACGAGCAGATCCGGATCCTCTTTTTTGGAATGTAGATTTCCCATTGCTCTTCAGTGTCCTCTTGGTCCATCTCCGGATCCAACGAGATGAATATCTCATCAGAATGCTCAATAAAGTAGGAGATATACCTCGACGGTCCCGACGCAACCTGATCCAGTGGACCCTCCTCGTCCACGGGCATGTTGGGACCCTCTTGATCAATAGGAGCCACCTCCACGCCCCCTTAAGCATCCCCGTTATCAAGCACCTCTGGATCCAGTACTCCTGGCGAGGATTCGTACGCCCCCGAGGCGCTCACCTCACCGAACGTGCTCTCGACAGGACTCTGAGCAGAACCGTTGGGCTCGTTAAGAAACTCGTTGTCGCTAGTAGTCATCGTACCTGAAAAGCAGATGATGAAAGTGAGTTCGACGTCAACGTCAAATCCACCCTTCCACCACTAATCAAGTGAAAGGGTGTAAAGGAACGAAGACCCTGTCCCCGATCAGAGCCCCCCCTCAAATGGCTACTAAACGATCTCCCTTCCCCGACCAAACCCACCGGATTCACACAAAAAATTTCCTATATTCGTCTAATGACACTGAGATCCCAAAGACTCCCTTGCGGATGACACTTGGTATCTGCAACGCACTCATCCGTCAGAATCACTATCTCCAACCAACATTCCACCAGAATCCCTAAGAAACCAGTCACCTTAAACCCTAACCACATGCATTTTCTAGAAACCTTAAAATCTAACGAAAGTAATAGATGCTAAAATGAAGAGGACCAAGAGAACTTACCAGATTAAGTGGAGAATCGGCAAAAAGGGGCGAACGGTGGAACAACCGAAAATCTTAGGAGTGGATGAAGTCGGGCATGAACTGATGAAGTCGGGCAAGAACGAAAATATCGAGCAGATGAGAGGATGATGAAAAATATTCAAGGAGCTCTCTCCATTATTTTTATAGACAGAGCCCACCAACGTGTAGGCAAACACGCGCCTGGGGAACTCAAAAGGGCGTCATCATCACACCATAGCCCCTAGACCAGCCATCATCACGCCTATCTGACAGCGCGTGGCTCGATGCACGCAAAGCACGTAACCTCTCCAGATCCCTCTTCCCGATAACTAAACACCGGGCGAATCTCCGAACTCCTCGCACAAAATTGCTCCTCGAAGCGAGCCGTTCAACCGTTCTCCTCCCCACGAAGCAAACGCAACGAACATCATTTGCACCCCTCGAGCAATGCCGACACAAAAGCATCCTCGTTTCACGGGATGACTCTAAGTCATTACTCGTGTGTCCAGAAGCAACGACTTAGGGGCTCATATTTTGGATTGGCCCAATGACTAGAATTGACCTAATCTATTTCTACCATTGGCACGACCCAGCAACAGTGGCCCAGCATCCTGGTCGACCACGCCCCTGGGCACACGACCAACTATGCCCGATACGCACACCTGACCCAGTAAGTAGTCGTCTCCCGTCAGCCCGACACGAGTCGAGCAGACAACCAGGAAACGTCCAGAACGACCATCTTCCCGTAATCTGCCTCCTCCTCGGATCCAACGGCTAGTTACAGACACCTACCGTTTTGACCGAGTCCTAGCAACTACCTGTTTTTGCGGACCCGCATATCTAGGCCCAAAAATAGAGACCAATGGCCAAGCGCCGAGGACATTATATAAATCCTCACACATGTGAGTGCTAAGTATCGAATATCTACTATTCATCATTAAAACCCTAACACTTTGTTTGTATCTCTTTTTCTCTCACACTTACTTGATCGTTCGGAGTGTCTTAAAGGTACAATCCCCCTTTTTCCTCCTCGATTTTCCAGTCCGTCTGAAGATCATCATCTGATTACCTTGCAGGTTCTAATCAATCGATAAATTCAATATATATATATATATATATATATATATATATATATATATATATATATATATATATATATATATATATATATATATATATATATATATATATATATATATATATATATATATATATATATATAACTCTATTGAATAAGCAAAACAAAATTAGACTGCACTAGCAGTCGCAACTAAATGGAGAGACTAGTTCATTTTTACCAAATCAAGACCAAACCGCGTCTAATTAATTTTATCCCACCGTCTCTTTCTAAAAATACTCTTTCGTAGTATATACTTAGAAAACATCAAATATAAGAGTAATGTAGACGAGGAGAAAAAGTCGGAAGCTGGATTTCATTTCCTGCACTAAATTTTGGTACAATAATTATAATACCTCATCTGTATAAAATGTATACATGGAATAATCTGTATGAACACAGTATTTTTGTTAAGAATCACATATATATTATGTACTACATAAAAACAAATTGTTACTCATTAAAATGTCAAATGTGAAACACAATATTTTTGTTAAGAATCACATATATATTATGTACTACATAAAAAACAAATTGTTACTAATTAAAATGTCAAATGTGAAATGTTAATTGCTATTTTGCTAATGAGAATCTTTTTTTTAATAAATAAGACAAAACAAAATTAATGACAAAACAAAATAGTGTGATAAATAAGAAAATTTTAAAATAGAATACTTGTAATAAGACAAAACAAAATTAATGTCTATTTTGTATAAAATTGTACTGACAAAATGAGCTTACATGACTCAATTTTGTTATAAAGATTCATCATGTAATATTAGCCTCATCATTTCCTTAACATAAGTATGTTTTGTTGATTCGGAATAAAAATATTATTAACTAAAAATACTAATAATTAAGAGTTTCTCTTATAATCAAATTTGTTGCTATTTATAGTCTTAACTTAATGCATGCTTCTTCTTTCTCAAATTAAACCATATATTTCCAACTGGCACTACAAGAAATATATTCCTTAACAACGTGATTTAGTGACATGATTATCATGTCATTAAAATTTAGTAGTTGCGACGTGATAAACACGTCACTACAATATTTTATAAATTAAATAATAAAACTAAAACATGGTTTGCGCCAGTCTGTCTTTTTTTATATATAAAAGTTGCGACGTGGGAAACACGTCACAACATAAAAAGTTGAATAAAAAAATATTAAAGTTACAGGCTTTTGAAGAGGGAAATTTAAATATTTCAAAAAAATATGTTGTGAGGTGTTAAACACGTCGCAACTAATTTAGAGGGAACTTTGACAAGATGTCATTCTGAACCATTCTGAAATGTGCAGATTAGATGTAAAAATATAACCGTTAGAGGAGTTGCGACGTGGATATCACGTGGCAAGGTTGCGACGTGATATTTACGTCGTTGATTGATTTATTTTAAAATTATAATGTTGGGGTTGCGACATGAATATCACGTGGCAAAGTTGCGACGTGATATTCACGTCGTTGATTGACTATTATACTTGCACGCTCAGTTTCCAGAAACCATTGTGTTTCTTCTCCTCCTCTTTCTTTTCTTCTTTCTCTCTTCTGTTTTCTTCTTTCTCTCTTCTCTATTCTTTCATTCTTCCATAATCAAATCTCAATTCCATCATCAATTCCAAATTTATTTTGTAGCAAAGGTATATATTTATTTAATTTATTTTTAATATTTTCGTTTTAGGTTAATTATGTTTTATGATTGACTGGATTTTTTTTTTATATTTCTTAAAAGAATAATGTCTTTGTTAAAAATCATTATGGTTAATATATATTCAATATGTTTATTAAACGTATGGTAATATATATATATATATATATATATATATATATATATATATATATATATATATATATATATATATATATATATATATATATATATATATATATATATATATATATATATATATATATATATATATATATATATATATATATATATATATATATATATATATATATATATATATATATATATATATATATATATATATATATATATATATATATATATTCAAAATAGTTATAAAATTTAGTTATAGTTACTATAGTTAAATATTTATTTATAGTTAATAATAAGACAATGATTGTATAAATGTGTAGTATGGAATATTATCGGTATGGTCGTAGTTGGATGTACGATAGATTGTATTCAGGAAGACGTCCACTTAAACCCCATTTTATAGAAGGAGTTAATGAGTTTATCATGTGGGCGTTTGCTCAGGAATGTTGTCGAAGCGAAGGAGGAATTAGGTGTCCCTGTCTTAAATGTGAATGTAGACCGAAAATTAGTGACCCGGAAGAAGTAGCACGTCATTTGCATAGAAGGGGTTTCATTGAAAATTATTGGGTTTGGACATATAATAGTGAAGAACTACCGAGTAACGTACCAGATACTAGCAACACGCATGCTTCAAGTAGTCGACCGCCTATGAAATATGAGGAAAACTTTAATCTAATCAGTGAGATGATTGAGGATGTTTTTGGTGTGAATGTGACATATGATCAACCTGAAGATTTTGACGGGGAAGAGTTTCCAATTGAGGAAGAGCAGAGATTTTATCAGTTGTTGAATGAGATGAATACACCATTGTTCGAGGGGTCATCATACTCAAAGTTATCATTGTGTGTGAGATTATTGGCCGCCAAGTCAAATTGGAATGTTCCTGATCAGTGTTTGGAACATTTTGCAAAAATGATGTTGGATTCCACCGTAACAAAAGACAACTTGCCTACAAGTTTTTATGATGCAAAGAAGTGGGTGTCGAAGTTAGGTTTAAAAGTAAGAAATATTGATTGTTGCATTAGTGGTTGCATGTTGTTTTATGACAACGAGTTTGGTACTCAAGATGGATTGTTGGAAGAATGCAAGTTTTGTAAGAGTCCAAGATATCAAGTTCGCAGTAGAGCCATTAACAGCAAGCAAAATCGTGTAGCAGTAAAGTCCATGTTTTATCTTCCGATAATACCAAGGTTAAAAAGAATGTTTGCTTCAATGCATAGTGATAGTCAAATGACATGTCATCATATAAATCAAACAAGTCCAGGCACTATGCAACATCCATCTGATGGAGAGGCATGGAAGCACTTTGATCGGACACATCCTGATTTTGCTGTAGAACCTAGAAATGTCAGGCTTGGATTATGCTCTGATGGTTTTGTCTCATATGTGCAAGCATCGGGAAGTGCGTATTCTTGTTAGTCAGTATTGTAACTCCTTACAACCTCCTTCCTGAGATGTGCATGACAAAACCATACATGTTTTTGACGTGCGTCATTCCAGGGCCATCCAGTCCAAAAGCCGGAATTGATATGTACTTACAACCCTTAATTGATGATTTGAAGAGGTTGTAAATTGGAGAATGGACCTATGATATATCTCGTAAACAAAACTTTACTTTGCGAGCTGCCTTGATGTGGACCATTAATGACTTTCCAGCGTATGGCATGTTGTCTGGTTGGGGTACGCATGGCAAAATGGGTTATCCACATTGCATGGCATACACCAAAGCGTTTACGTTGGATAAAGGGGGGAAAAGCTCGTGGTTTGATTGTCACCGCAGATTCCTACCAACAAATCATCCCTATAGAAGAAACAAGACAAATTTTAAAAAAGACGAATGAGTATCAGATCTGCCTCCACCTCGATTGTCACTAGGTGATATATGGAACCATGTTTGTGAACTACCAAAATTTACAGATACTGGCAAATCATGTAGAATTGGAGGATATAGAGTCAGACACAATTGGACAAAAAGAAGTATATTTTGGGACCTCCCGTATTGGAAAGATAATTTGTTGCGCCATAATCTTGATGTTATGCATATTGAGAAGAATTTTTTTGATAATGTATTTAACACAGTGATGGATGTTAAAGACAAAACAAAAGATAACGAGAAGGCTAGACAGGACATGAAAATTTGGTGTAACCGGAAAGAGTTGAAGTTGAAGTCTCAACCGAATGGAAAATTATTAAAACCCAAAGCTTGTTTTAGTCTGACTTCCCAAGAATTTAAAGCGGTTTGTCGATGGTTAAAAGATTTGAGAATGCCGGATGGGTATTCTTCAAATTTAGCAAGGTGTGTTGACGCTAACAATGGGAAGTTGCATGGTATGAGAAGTCATGATTGCCACGTCTTTATGGAACAATTGCTACCAATTGAATTTGGTTCACTACCCAAACATTTTCTTAATCCACTAACTGAAATTAGTCAATTTTTTAGAGATATTTGTGCGTCCACTTTAAGAGTGTATGACATCATTAAGTTGGACCGAAACATTCTACTCATTCTCTCTAAGTTAGAACAAGTATTTACGCCTGGTTTTTTTGACTCCATGGAACATCTACCTGTACATCTTGCATATGAAGCTTATCTTGGTGGACCTGTTAAATATAGGTGGATGTATCCGTTTGAAAGGTTCATGGGTGATTCAAAGTGATCAGTGAAAAATAAAGCTAGAGTTGAAGGATATATATGTGCACATTACTTGTATCGGGAAACATCACATTTTTGCAGTCATTATTTCAATCATTTGATGTTAACTCCTAGAATCATACGGAATCCTATAAATGTCAATGAGAGAAGTCAATTCACCTTATCATTCTTCAAGCGTCCAGGTCGCCCCTCTGGAAAGAAGGGTGTGCATTGGTTGATCCAAAAAGAAATGCAATCCGCACATGTCCATGTCTTGATCAATTGCGTTGAAGTTAAACCATATATTGAGTAAGTATACCTCAACTGTTTAATTTTCTTTGCAATGTTAATATAAAACTTATTATCTTGAAACTTATAGTGTGTTTCTTTTTTAGGGAATTTAACATCGCCTATTTTCATAGTGTCGGTGTACAATCAACATCCGGTGTCATTCATGCTCAATTTCCAGCATGGTTTAAGGAGAGATTGTCTAGCATTGTTGCATTGACTCCATAAATAATCCATTTGAGAAACTTGTCTGAAGGCCCTGTTCAAAGTGCAAATGAATGGCACACATACTTCGTGAACAGATATAAATTTCACACTGAGACATGGACTGAAGGGAAAAAAAACCATAAACAGTGGTATATTTGTAAAAGGAGTTACAAATGGCGGTGAAGATGGCTTCTATGGATTTGTTAAACATATATATGAGTTGGTATACAATTACTTGGACTCGGGAAATAAAGTTGTCTTATTTTTTTGTGAATGGTATGATCCAACTAGAGGCACAAAAATAGATAAGTCATGTGGTACTATTGAGATTCAAATGGATCAGAGATACAAAGAGTATGACCCTTTCATAATGTCACATATTTTTAGGCAAATTTATTATGTTCCTTATCCTTCATTTGTACCACATAAACGAGGATGGTGTGTTGTAATAAAAACAAAGCCCCTGGGTCATATTGAAACAGGCGATCTAGTGGAAGATGTTGCTTACCAAGTTGATGAAGTTGAGTAAATTAATGATGTGATTACAGATGAATAAATTAAAAATTTGTCTGATACAATGGTTGAGGGACATCAAGTTGATGCGTCTATATTGTTGTTTGATAATAATGTGGATGAAGAGCATGATGAAGAGTTTGGATCCGAAGACAATATCACATCAGATGATGAAGAATGATATGGATGACGAGCATGAAGATTTAGAATAATGAACTATTTATTGAATGTGTTGTAAGTGTTTAGTTATTGGCATGTATTTTTGGTAAAACCAGGTGTGTAAATGTCATGACTGATGTCATAACATTCTGGATTATTAGGTTCTTTATGCAGAAAAAGTATGGCATACAGTAGCTACTGTTTATGAGTGTGTATCTGAGCATTTTGCAATGATCACATTTATTGCCTTCTACCAAAATCAGTAAACAGGAATTCTGATGTCATAACAAATGTTAAGACATCCTGTACTGATCTAACAGTAGTGCAGTTTGGTTAATTCTGAGATTTTTCAGGAAGTTGGCTCATTCCTTCCAGAACAGAATCTCCCGTGGTCTTTAGGTTAACCTAGCTCAACCCTAAACTGGTTGATAAAGTCTTGTGACCAAGTCTTAAGGTTAAACCTAATTAACCCTAGCTTTTTGTGGAAACCCTAACTGAAGAATCAGCTGCATATATATTCAACAGGAATGCTGGTTGCAGAGTAACTCTTTTGACTGAAGATTAATTAGGAGCTGTATAGTTTTAACTGCTGTAATCCAAGCAAATATCATTGTGATAAGTGACTTGGAATAGGTTTTGATTGTAAGGGTTTTTGTATCACTCAAAGCTTTGAAGCAAGAGTGTTTGTGTCTCTTGACTAAAGCTTTGAAGCAAAGTCAAGTTAGGTTTATGTATCACTCAAAACTATGAAGCAAGAGTGTTTGTGTTACTTGATTAAAAAGCTATGAAGCATAATCAAGTGTATGTTCTGAAGAGTGTCTTCATTAATTCATTAGTCAATTGTTTTAAGTATCACTGTTGTGATTGAGGGGGAGTGAGTAGGAACTCAGGTTTAAGTTGAACTTAGATTGAAGCTGCATTGGGTAGGTCTTAAGTGAAGGAGATAAACTGGTTGGTTTATTCCTGAATTAATATCTCTTATAGTGGATTTCCTCCCTGGCTTGGTAGCCCCCAGAGAAGGTGTTGTTTCACACTGAACTGGGTAAACAATTGACTGTGTTCTTTACTGTTTTTATTTATTGTCTTATAGAAAGTCAGATACGGCACCCTGCCAGAATTTCAATTGGTATCAGAGCAGGCACCCTGCCTGTATTACTGGGTGAGATCTAGGGATATCACTTTCTGGCACTATGGACAAAGAAGGAGTTTTTGGAAACAGACCACCCATTCTGGATGGAACAAATTATGACTACTGGAAACCTCGTATGATTGCCTTCTTAAAATCACTGGACAAAAAGGCTTGGAGAGCTGCTGACAAAGGATGGAACCATCCCACCATAACTGAGAAGGATGGGACAATCAATCTGAAGCCTGAGGAAGAATGGAGCAAAGAAGAAGATGAGTTAGCCCTGGGTAATTCCAAAGCTTTAAATGCCTTGTTCAATGGAATTGATAGAAACATTTTCAGACTAGTACATCAATGTGAATTGGCCAAGGAAGTGTGGGACACTCTCAAAACTACCCATGAGGGCACATCCAAAGTAAAAATGTCAAGGCTTCAGATGCTGACTACCAAGTTTGAGAACCTAAGGATGAAGGAAGATGAAACCATTCATGAGTTTCACATGAACATCTTGGAGATTGCCAATACCTCAGGAGCATTGGGTGAAAAGATGTCTGAAGAAAAACTGGTGAGAAAGATTCTTAGATCCCTGCCTAAAAGATTTGCAATGAAGGTAACTGCTATAGAGGAAGCCCAGGACATCAGCAAGTTAAAGGTGGATGAACTCATTGGGTCTCTTCAGACTTTTGAGATGGGGATCAGTGACAATGTTGACAAGAAAAACAAGAGCATAGCACTTGTATCCAACACTGAAGATGAAAACAAGGAGGATGAAGAAGAAAATATTTCAGAAGCTATAGCCATGCTTGGAAGACAATTCAACAAACTCGTCAAGAGAATGGATCCAAAGTCAAGGTCAAATGTTGAGAACATCCCCTCTGACATTAACAGATCTTATGACTCCAGCAGAAGACCAAGGTCTGAAGAGAAGGGAAATCAAGGCAGAGGAATTCAATGCCATGGTTGTGAAGGATATGGGCATATTCGAGCTGAATGTCCTGCCTTTCTTAAGAAACAAAAGAAAGGAATGACTGCTACCTGGTCTGACTGTGATTCAGAAAGTAATTCTGAAGAAGAATCTGCCAAACTAGTTACTGCACTAACTGGTGTTTGTACCTCTGAAAGTGACACTAGTGATGAGGAAGTGACATTTGAAGAACTGGATGATACTTACAAGAAATTGTGTATCAGAAGTGCTGAAGTATGTGTGCAAAATGAGAGACAAACAAAACTCATCATAAAGTTGGAGGCTGAAAAAAGGGCAGACCTTGAAACTATAAGTCATCTAGAAGGGGAAGTTCAATTGCTGAACTCAAAACTGAACCAGATGACCAAATCTGTCAAGATGCTGTCAAATGGAACTGACAAATTGGAAGAAATCCTTCAGGTTGGACAAAATGTGGGAAACAAGTATGGTCTAGGATTTGTGGCAGCAAAGAAATCTGGTGCAGACAAGAAGATCAGGTCTAATAAACAAATGTCAAAGCAGATGTCTCAACATATCACTCAACATCGGGAACAGAGAAATATGAAGAAAAAATACCAAAGATGGAGATGTCATCATTGTGGGAGGTTTGGTCACATAAAGCCTTTCTGCTTCAGGTTGTATGGATACCCTAATCAGAACCCAGGTGTCAAACCTAAGTCTAACAGGGTACCACATACTCCTCAATGGAAGAAAAAGGCTATTGCCCTGATAGCCCACACTTCCCTGAGAGTCTCTGCAAAGGAAGACTGGTACTTTGACAGTGGGTGTTCTAAGCACATGACTGGAATCAAGAACCTTCTCAATAATGTTAAACCTCACACCACTAGTTTTGTGACCTTTGGAGATGGTGCTAGAGGTGAAATCAAAGGAGTTGGTAATTTGGACTGCCCTGGAGTTCCAAAACTGAATGAAGTACTATTGGTAAAAGGCCTGACTGCTAATCTCATTAGTATCAGTCAATTATGTGATCTAGGATTCAAGGTCAACTTCTCAAAATCTGAATGTCTTGTAATTAATGAAAAACAAGAAGTTGTAATGAAAGGAGTCAGATCTAAAGACAACTGTTACTTGTGGGAGCCTGAGAACACTAATCACTCCATTGTGTGTTCTATTGCCAAAGAAGAAAAAGAGGTGAAACTGTGGCACCAAAAACTTGGCCATCTTCATCTAAGAGGAATGAAAAGGAGTATCTCCATGGAGGCAGTCAGAGGGATTCCAGGACTGCAAATTGATGAAGGAAGAGTTTGTGGTGAATGTCAGGTTGGTAAGCAGACTAGGATGTCACATCCAAAGTCAAGACATCTGATCACCTCTAAGGTTCTAGAACTTCTTCATATGGGACCAATGCAGGTGGAAAGTCTTGGTGGAAAGAGATATGCCTATGTGGTGGTGGATGAATTTTCCAGATTCACCTGGATTATCTTAATTAGGGAAAAATCTGACGTGTTTGAAGTTTTTAAAGAACTGTGCAAAAGAATTCAAAGAGAAAAAGAAGGGTGTATTGTCAGAATCAGAAGTGATCATGACAAGGAATTTGAAAACAGTAAGTTTAATGAGTTCTGTTCCTCAGAAGGAATTAGTCATTAATTCTCTTCTCCTATAACTCCTCAACAAAATGGAGTTGAAGAGAGGAAAAATAGGACCATACAGGAATCTTCCAGAGCTATGATACATGTCAAAAGACTTCCTTTTCATTTTTGTGCTGAAGCTGAATACATTGCAGCTGGTAGTAGCTGTTCTCAAATTATCTGGATGACACAGATGCTCACTGAGTATAATGTCACACCAGATCTTATGACATTGTACTGTGACAATCTGCGTACAATCAACATTTCCAAGAACCCTATTCAGCATAGCAGGACCAAGCACATTGACATTAGACATCACTTAATCAGAGACCTTGTAGAGGAGAAAACAATTAATCTGGAACATGTTGCCACTGAGCTACAGCTGGCTGACATTTTTATCAAGGCACTTGATGCAAATCAATTTGAAAACTTGAGGGGCAAGTTGGGTATTTGCCAACATGAGATATTGTAGCAATTAATTTTGCTTAAAACAAGGGTTGAAGGAGTTATTTTTGTTAAGTCTATTTTGAGTGGGTTAACCATATGTTTTCCCAATTCTTTCAAAGTTATTAAGAAGTTGAATGGACACTCATTTGCCTCCTTCCTCTCTCGACTTTGCAACAAATCCCTTTCTCTCAATCAAAGTTTTCTCTCTAGTTGCTACTGGTTTTCTAAGTCAATCAAAATGTCTCAAACATCATCCTCATCCAAGATGACCGTTTCATCTTCATCATCTGATCAAGATTCTCGGGAAATCACCTCATGCATGGATTCTGAAGTCCTGGAGATTACTCCTCTTAGAGAAATGGCAACTAACCCCTCCAAGGTCAAAAAGCTGAGAACAAGGCATGCAGGAAGGTCTCAAGCTACTTCATCCGGTAATCCCTCAAAACCTTCATCTTCTGTACCAAATAGGGAAGGATCAGGTTATGTACACCAAGAAATAGCTAGGCTTGTTACAAGAATACTGAGTGAGAACCACTCTGTACCGGGGATCTCTGTTCCATTAAATCAAGAATCAGCAAGCCCAAATGTTGAAGCAAATCCAGATGTCTCTGAGAATGTTGAGACACCAAATGACAACATTCAGAAATCATCTGAAAACCTTGATGATATTCAGAACCCTTTAGAGAAGAATGTTGAACCACCTGTTATTGATGTGGATGAGGAATACTCAGACAATGACCTAATTGCAAATATCAACCCTAGCATAGCTAGGAGAATGATGAACAAAAAGGGTAATCAGGATGCTGCAAAATGTCTGACCAAAGAGAAACCTGCTGAAAAGAAAACCAGGTCTGAAGGCAAGACTGGTATAGAAACTGTGAAGACTGGACTGTCCAAAGGGAAGGTGAAAGCCCAAGTGCATACTGGGAGTCTCTCAAAGCCTGCAAGACAACCAATAACAAAGAAGAGAAAAGAACCTGAGCCTTTTGATTCTGATGAGGAATCATAATTTGAAATTGATGCTGAAGACATTCCTCTCAGAAGGAAACTCCCTTCCAGCAAAATGGCTAGAGTTCCTGAAGTCCCCACTGACAACATTTCATTTCACCACCCTGAAAATGCCAACAGATGGAAGTATGTTTGCTTGAAGAGAATAGCCTTGGAAAGAGAACTAAACAATGGTGCCATGGATTGCAAGGAAATCATGGACCTGATCAAAGTTGCTGGACTAATGAAGACTGTGGTAAAATTTACCAAATGCTATGAAAATCTGGTCAAGGAATTCATAGTGAATTTGTCTGATGAATGTGCTGATGGAAGGTCAGCTGACTTTGAATGTGTCTATGTGAGAGGAAGAAGGGTTAATTTCTCTCCATCTGAAATTAACAAATTTCTTGGAAGATCAAATGAGGCTTGCCCTGAACTAGAAGTCACTGACAATGAAGTATGCCAAACCATCACAGCAAGACAAGTCAAGTGTTGGCCCTTAAAAGGCAAGCTGAATGCCAGCAAACTAAGCATAAAATTTGCCATCCTGCACAAGATTGGTGCAGCCAACTGGGTCCCTACCAATCATAAATCAACCATCTCCACGGGATTGGGGAGATTCATTTATGCTGTTGGAACCAAGGCTGAATTTGACTATGGCAGGTATATTTTTTATCAAACTTTAAAACATGCTGGTAGCTATGCTGTTAAAGGCCCTATTGCCTTTCCCTCCCTCCTATGTGGAATTATCCTTGCTCAGTACCCTGATATCCTGGTGGAAAGAGATACTTCTTGCAAAAGAGCTCCTGCTCTTGGGTTACACTACAAGCTATTTCAGGGATCTCATGTTCCTAACATTGTCATAACATTAACTGAGACATCATCTGTAAAAACTCAGTCCAAGACATCTGATGTTATAGCTGTATTGAAAGAGACCTGCAAAGAGCTGGAGACAAGGAAAAAGACTCTAGAAAACCTAATTGCCAAATTAGAACAGGAGGAGACTGAAGGAAACAGAAGGGAAGAGGGTGCTGCTGAAGATCAGCTCAATGCTGAAGAAAGTAGCTCCTCTGAAGATGACAGTGCTTAAAGTTTGGTGGAGTTGACAAGCCTGATGCTGGTTCCTGTTGATACAAGTGTTTTTCAGATTTTATTTGTTGTTTTTATTACTTATTTTGGATAACTGTATAACATATAAGTACATGTATCTTTGGCCCATTTGTGGCTAAAGAGGGGGAGATATTTTGTGTTAATTCTTGGTAGACATCATTTTTTTCTGCAGTCA